>CM070513.1:33722841-34322841 GCA_036346375.1 Guadua angustifolia
ATTTGTTTAGTTGTAGTAGAAAGATTTGCAAGCCTTCCTAGCTATATAATTAGATTATTTGATATCGTTGTTGATGTTAAAATTTATGTCTCTTATGTAGGGAAATTGGAAGCTTTAAACCGGGGAAGAAGCTAGGTATCGATCGTGAGTACATTTATATATCTTGGAACACGTCCACTATTTTGCAAAGGTAATATTAATTGAAATGATGTCTCAATATTTAAAATAGCTATAGCTAGTTGTCCTCGATTTTTCCTTAATTTATTGTGCGAAATTTAATTGCGAATGGACCGTGAGGAATGGATGTATCGGAAAAGCCGTGTGAGTGCTGAATTTGAGAGGGGTGTTAAGGAGTTCAAAAAATTGCAAAAACGACATGGTGAGGAGGGTGTAAACTTCATATATTGTCCTTGCATTGATTGCACCAATCGAGGAGATTTAACAACTCATCTCAAATTGAGGACCACGATTCGGCGTGGCCGTGAGGAAATTACAATTGTTGGATCCATCACGGGGAGGCGGGTAGTACCCCTCCGATATACAGCGAAATACGGTGGAACGGATGGGAGTTCGACGATATGTTTGAGGAGGATAATTTGGAGCAAATGTTGCGGGATGTGGAGGTAAATTACGGAAAGAGTTTGAAAAGTTTAAAAGCTTGATGAAGGATGCCAAACCCATTTTCACGGGTTGCAAAGCGGAATACACCGGGTTGGGTTCGGTCCTTGCATTGTTGAGGAAGGCAAAACACCGTTGGGCGGATACAAGTTTCAATGCACTACTAGTTCTTCTATCGGATCTGCTTGGGAGAAGCGAGTTGCCAACAAGCATTTATGAAGCGAAGAAGCTACTATGTCCCATGGGAATGGAAATAGAAAGGATACATGCATGTCGAATGATTGCATCTTGTCTTAATGCGCTTGTCGGGAGGCTGCCGTTTGTCCGGTTTCGGTGTGCCCGGTACAAACAAAAGGAAAGCGTCGACAAAAAGCGTAAAAGGGAACCGACGGTGAAGAGGTCATCACTAAAGGTGCCGGCCAAGGTATTGTGGTACTTGCCCATCATTCCCGTCGGGCGGTTGTTTGCAAATCGAGAGGCAAAATTTTCGTTGGCATTCGAGTCTCGAAAGGAAGATGGGTGAGACACCTCTTGATTCGGCTCAATGGAAAACATCGATTGGAAACATGAGGAGTTTGGTGCGAAATGAGGAACATAAGATTTGGGTTGAATTGAAGCGGAATGAATCCGTTTGGTAACATGACGATCGTCCCACACGGGTTCTTTGTGTATCTACAACCTCCCTCCTTGGGTGCATGACGGAAGTATATCATGATGTCATTACTAATCTCGGGACCCAAACAGGGGAAATGATATTGATGTGTACCTTGCACCATTGATCGAGGTTTGGTAAAATTGTGGAATGAGGGGTCGTGTGTGGGATCCGTACAAAGAGCATTTCACCCTCAGGCTATTTTTGCACCATAAATGATTTCCGGCCCTTGGTAATTTGGCGGGTTCTGATCTGAAAGGAGCCGGTGTCCTATTTGTGAAGAAGGGCCGAGGTCTATGGTGCCGAATTCCAAAAAGCGTATATATGGGTCACCGTAGGTTTCTACCTCGAAGTCATCGATCAGTAAGATGGATGACAAATTTGATGGGAAGAGGAAGTCCGTTAAACCCATGACCTATGAGTGGAAGCCAAGTATATTCACGTGTAGAGGATATCGATGTTGATCCGGGAAAAGGTAAATCTTTGGTCCTAGGACCATTTGGAAGAAGGGTCAATATTCAGGACTTCCGTCTTTGGAAGGAGTTAGATGTCGGCATTGTATTGATGTCATGCATGTTGAGAAGAATGTTGCGACAACTTGGTTGGCATCTGCTTGAACATACAGGAAGACCAAAGATGGTGTCAATGCTCGTCGCGACATGGCCTACATGGGAATCGGGCCCGGACTTGCGGTGATAGGGAGGATGGAAAAGGCAGTACATCCTGCTGCATGCTACACCTGTCCAAGAAGGAAAAGAAGATCTCGCAAATGTCTCCAAAGTATTAAAGTTCCATCGGCTACTCATGAACATTAAGAAGCTTGTGTCTATGGATGATTTGAAGTTGTTGGGCATGAAGTCCCATAGGCCATGTCTTGATAAAATGCTCCCGGTTGCAATCCGAAATATTCTCCCGAGGGATGTCGGGTTGGCAATCACAAAGTTGTGTTATTTCTTCAATGCGATCTCCAAAGTTATTGACCCGATGTACTAGACAACTTCTGAGTGAGGTGGTGCAGACTACATGTCACCTTGAGATGCATTTCCACCGTCGTTCTTTGGCGTAATGGTCCACCTTGTTGTTCACCTTGTCGGAGAGATTAAGATATGTGGACCCGCTTTCCTCGTTACATGTATCCGTTAAAGAGGTACATGGGTATATTAAAGGTAAACGTGAGGAATCGGTCGGCTTTGAGGTAGTATTGTTGAAGGTTATGGGGTGAAGAGGTTATTGAGTTTTCGTGGACTACGGGTAAAGACAAGCAATCGGTGTTCTGTATCTCGTCATGAGGCGGACTTCTTTAAAGGAACCTTGGGTCCAAACTAATGAGTCGAGGTTTGATATGTATTAAAGGCGCATTTCACGATCTTGCGAGAATAAGCGGAAGTTAGTCCATACATCGGGAAATAAGTTGATATTACGGGAAGAAGAATCCACAAATGGATGAGCTTTCCATCGCCTGAAACACAATGATCGATTCCTCAATGGTTCAAAAAAAAGCGGAGGTCTCCTTCTTGAGAATGTAAAATGGTTGGTGACGGACCAAGATTTAATGTCTGAACATGGCGAGGTGCGATATTAATGGTTACACCTTTTTACCTTTGAGAGTCAAGATGCCAAAATCTTGTCCAAAAGCAGTGGTGTGAGTATAAATGCTTTCTCGATGATCATCACTCAAAGCAGTCTCCCAACCAAGGAACTCCTACTATGGGATGATCGAAGAAATTTGGGAGCTCGATTCGGAATATACCAAGTTCCATTGTTGATGTAAGTGGATGCGACTTCCACATGGAGTGAAGGTCGACAAGAGAGGCTTTACTATTGTGGATCTCGATGAACTTCGCCTACAAAGATGATCCGTTTGTCCTTGCGAACAAGCAACTCAAGTCTTTTACGTCTTGGATCCGGCCAATCAAGGTTGCGTGGTTCTTCATGGCAAAGAGCGGATCGTAGGAGTTGAAGATGTTGTAGATGAAGAAGAGTATAACCAATTCGATGAGATACCTTCATTTGCGAGATGGGGCTTGTCTTAGCGGGGATGAAGGACACACATGGAGCCAATTACATCGAGTAGATCATCATGAAGGGCAATATTGTAAATAAATGGACTATTATAATGTATGTAAAATAGTATTGTAAATCCAAGGTGATTAATTCTTTTGGAAGCCATGGAAATGCATGCAATTTCTCTTTATCTGCACTTTGTGCCATAATTTGTGAAAGAAAATTCCATTTGACAAAATTATTGTTGGGAAAGCTTGTAAATAGTCGAAAGTTCATTTGGAAATTTTCGTACAATTCGATTAATTTGAAAAAGTTTTGACTTTTCTCGCTTCCTAAATCATGTCTCTGAAATGAATTTTGGCATATTTCTTGAATAAGTTCCTTTTTCCAAAAATTATTTTATGAAAAGTTTTGCGGTATCTGAAATATGTTTTTGCAAAATTTCTAATAATTTCAACAATGTATGACAAAGTTATGGCATTTTCTCTCTTTGATGAAATCTGAAAATTCAGAACTTGGGATTGCGAAAAGGAATAGTGCAATAAACTACATCGATTTCGGTTTTATTAAAAAAGTAATCTTGACGACTAACTATCGATGTTCTATTAGAAAAGTGATGATCAAGCATCGATGTCGGTTTTATTAAAAAGTGATACTAATGATGAAGCTTCCGATGTCGGTTTTCTTAAAAGGTGATACTAATGATGAAACATCGATGTCGGTTTTCTTAAAAAGTGATACTAATGATAAAACATCGATTCGGTTTTATTAAAAAAGTGATACTAATATTCTTTCGGGGTTCTATTAGAAAAGTGATAAAAAGCATCGATTCGGTTTTATTAAAAAAGTGATACTAATGGTTCTTGTCGATGTCGGTTTTACGAAAAGGTGATACTAATGATTAAGCATCGATTATCGGTTTTCTTAAAAAGTGATACTAATGATAAAACATCGATTTCGGTTTTATTAAAAAAGTGATACTAATGACTAACATCGAGGTTCTATTAGAAAAGTAATGATAAAGCATTCGATTCGGTTTATTAAAAAAGTGATACTAATGGTGGCTTTTTCGATGTGGTTTTTGAAAAGGTGATACTAATGATTAACATCGATTCGGTTTTCTTAAAAGGTGATACTAATGATAAAACATCATTATCGGTTTTATTAAAAAAGTGATACTAATACTTCAGGGGTTCTATTAGAAAAGTGATGATAAAGCATCATTTCGGTTTTCTTAAAAAGTGATACTAATGATTAAAGCCGATTCGGTTTTCTTAAAAAGTGATACTAATATTGCATAATTCTTAAAACCCGGCCCATAACCATTGTTGGGCCCTTCTCCCGGGCGCCCTAACCCCGTTTAATTCCGCCTCCCCCGTCTAAGGGGCCTTCCCATCTTCTGGTCGGCCCAGGGGCGCCCGCCACCCCACAAGCCCGAACGCTGCCCGCCCCCCACTCCCGGTGCCCCCAGGAGCCGCCGCCCCCCCTTTCGCTCGAAGGTGGTACCTCGGCTTCCTTCGGCCCTTTTCTTGATAAAACATCCCGCCCGCCATCTTCCAGCCCGGCGTCCCGCCCGTTGCATTTAGTTACCCTTTTCCGTAAGTATTTTATATTTGCCTTATTCTTTTAAGTGAATGCAAAGGGGCGATCTATGTGTTTGACTTGGGGACCTTGCATGAGGGCTTAAGTGTTTGTGAGGATATCTGGAATTTGGAATAGATGATTTGTGACAACAAACTTGGTCGGTATATATATATAATTGTGATATACTTGGTTAGTGTAATTGTCATTCCGTTGAAATGTCATTGGGAATTTGCTCCTTTTTTCTTTGGTTCTTTTCTTTGGTAATTTCCTTTTATATTCTTTTTAATTGCTTTGTCTCAATTCAGTTCATTAGGTGTTCATTACTTGATGATTTGAATTGGGGCTAATTTCTATCGATAAAGTAGTTGAAGTGATTCTGAGCTTGCATGTTTGGTGACATTTGATTAACCAAAACTTCCAAGTATTGAATTGAAATTGTGGAAAGGTTGTCACAAATCTACTTGTTTCTCGTCTATTGTGGCGGAGGGGGCCTCTTAAGGCACCCAAATTGTCGAGAACACTCTAATAATCAACGACTCTATGTTAGTTGATTTATTCATGGTATTATACATGTTCATTGTATGACCTTGAGTTTCTTTGTTACATCTTCATCCTTTGTCATTTTCTTTAGTTCTTGCTTCTTTGGTAATATTTCACTTTTAGCATATTACTTTTGTTTAGACATATGTTTACTTTCAACATATTACTTTTGTTTTATCTCGGCATATGTTAGAGTTTAGGTTCGTAACCTCGTCTCCCGTTAAAGTGCTTATTTATAAATATCTTTGGAATAGCATATTTATAAGTGGCGATCTCGAATTTCCCGTTTTTGGGCAGTTCGAGGATATGTTTGGGCAAGTTCTGAGCTATGTTGTACAACCCGAGTTGATTTGATGGCGTTTCCTGGTGTTCTCCGGATACACACCCTCTTGACCTTTGTTTGGGACGTGTATCGGAAACGGTGAAATCTTTTGCCAAATTTTCTAGTTGCCAAGCAACAAAGAACTTGCGAAATATCTCGAATGGGATTAGGACCAAACCTATTTAGAGATTGGGGTTATCGTTAGTGCTATTTAGTTGGTCAGATATTGCATGTTATGTAAACACTAACTTGACCTTCTTGTGTTGCTATTCTTGCATTAGTACATTAATGCTCATATTCTCTGTTGATGTTGTGAAATCGAAACTTGTTGGTGTAAGTAAACATCGCTAGTGCTAAATTCACTTGTCATATGGAATGGGCTTTTGTTTTTTTTGGCGGATGTTAGAGTTTAAGTTCCGTAACCCACATGTATCCGTTGAATTTAGAGATTGGAGTTATCATTCCAACTTATTAAGTTGGTCAATAGATAGACTTTTGTTGGAACAATTGCATACTATAATTATTTGATCCTTTACAAGATTTATTGTCAAGTGCATATAGTAGCTTCAAATTGCTTTCCCATGTCACAATATGACCTTATCGGATAAGAAAACTCAAAATGTGCAACTAGAACATCGGCCAAATGTGAACAGTAGAAAAGGTCTTCTTGAGGGCGAACATGGTTCCAATTACTCAAGGGCGGTAAGGTGAGGGCCGAGGGACCAAACAAAGGGGCTCTGAGGGAAAGGCCGGGTTCTCGCTTCAATGCCGAAGGGCAGGGCCCTCCTAAGTACATGAAATCGGGTCATTTATTGGCCAATTGGTGAGGAGAGGTGCCCATAACAATTAAGGATTGGAGAAAAAGTCGGGCGAAGAAGAATCGGTTGTGGGGCGAGGTTAGAGTAAATGGATTATAGAGGGGGCGATGAACCCGCGAGGCAGTGCGCCTTGAATAGGATGGGTGTGGCCTTGAGGCACTTCAAGACCCTTATGCCTGATGCGTCTTTGAAAAGGCCGTACACCATTGAAGTATCCATTTGTGACCCACGATGTTTGGGCGGAGTTCACGAGGATGAAGAATGCTTAGAAGGCGGTGAGAAAAAACCCTTGTCCGGGAGGCTTAACCCACCCACCACCCCTACATGCGGCTATGGGGAAAAAGAAGGCGAGTGGGGCGACAAGCCAGTCGCTCACTCAAGGGCGGTGATGCCTTACTCCCACATATCGGAGGGCGAACCATGGTGGGTATAGCGAGGACAAAAAACCCTGACAGGCGGCTTGTAGTTGCAAACCCTGCTACCGCTCAAGTCGTCTCTACCATCGTAAGACATCTAACTTAGTACAATACAATTGACCCAACTTTTGTATTTCAAATCTAATTGTGCTTTAAATTACGGGAAAGAGGTAAGCCCGGAAAAGAAAGAGGACCTTCTGAGCCAAGGGTTGAGGACATCATCGTCTGGATGGGAAGTCCGACCATAAGGCGGGGTGCTTGCCGTGAGGCGGGACACCAAGAAGCCTACTTTCAAGATGAACTGCGAATGCCAACTCAAGGTCATGGCGGGGCACGTGAGGGCGCCTCAGCGCACTAAGGGAGGCGGTGGGAGGAGATTAAGGAGGAGATGAGGGGAGATCTTGGCGTGAGGAAGAGATAAGAGGGAGATGGGAGATGGCGGCGTGAGGATCGCTGAGGGGAGATGATGGCGATGATTTCCCAGTCGAGCGGATGCCCTCGACTCTCTGAAAGTCGTGCCCGACCTATCATTGCGGTTCCAAAATGATCTGGGTCCCCTTAAAGGTAATAATTAATTTTTCTGAGTTAAAGCTAAGTGTAACTCCCAAATGTTTTTCCTCAAGTTGTACACTTCTTGCAGGTGCCTGGAAGTGCCCTCACCATCTTGACGGAGGATGGATTTCCGTCGGTTGCCCCTGAGGTTGCATTTCCATGGCGAGACCGACCTTGTGATGGTCGGCTGTGGGGAAGGGCTACATGAGGTGCGGTGGACTCGTCCACGAAGACTTCTTATCACATGTGCTCGATTTCCCCCCGAAGATATCACCACTCTCGGGCAAGCCCATTATGTTCATCAAGTGGCCCCGGCAGGTGTCGTCTTGGTCAAGGTAAAAAGTCCCTCACGTCTTCTCTACCATTCGGTACTCTTTGGATAAGTTAAATTATCGTGCTTATAGGTTCCTCCCGCTTTGCTCCTGCTCCCGCTCTGCCTTTGATCCCTCCGCTCCTCACTTTGCTCCGCTCCTGCCTTTGATCCCTCTGCTACACCTTTGCTCCCACTGCCTCCTGCTCCCTCCTGCTCCTGCCTTGCCCCCCTCCTGCTCCCGTAGAACCACAAGGGGCCTCAGGACTCCTTACAACCACAAGGGCCTCAGAGACTCCTTTGCCAAGGAAAACGGAGGCCCTGGCCCCTTAAGGTACAAAAGCCCCTTGCCCGACCTCGGGACTCCTTGACCCCAGAAAGAAAAAATCGGCCCAGACCCACAGGCACCTGTATGATTATAAGGCCTCGAGCATGGAAAGCCCACGATTGCATCGCCTGGTTGAATGACTAGGCAAGTGGACTCGCCTCCTCCATGGATGGTACCTTGATAAGGTGAAGGGGAAAGGGAAAGTAAACTTCAGCGTGAAGTATAAAATGGTACATTTTCACAGGAAGAATGGAACATTCCGTCGGGTTTGAGGATCTATTGTGTGTACCAAATGAAAGCCATCGATATTTCTACTTCCGATCATGGGCCTTTGTGGTATCCACCATATAGCTTGCTCATGACTTTTATAGGATTTTGCATTATGTTTTCTCCATTCAACAGGTTGCGGGATAATGAGACAACAGGTGGCGAATCTACGAAGTTGGGTTTGTCGACCCGAGCTTGTGTCTGCGATCATGGCTTCAACAGGGGTTCGTTGCTACCTACATCAAGGGGGTATTGCAAAATTTGGTCGGAAGGACTTCATTGTATTGCCGTACCACGAGGTAAGTAGTACTTTTCGATTCAATTACTTATCGCCTTAAAACCGTTGTGAACTTATTTCCTTGCACTACATTTTATTTAATAAGCAACCATTGGGTTCTACTCGTCCTCGTTCAGGAGTGGCCGATCTACATTTAACTTCGATCGAGAAGGGCCGATGGCATCTGGATCAAGCCTCCTTTTGAATAAAGCGCATTATTGAAACCTAACACATCGAGGAATTTAACTTCGTTTATTTTTTTGACTCAATGGTGCTCTCCAATGTATGTAGGGGTTTCTCGGACTATGTCGATGAAGGAGGGCCTGGCGACAAAAAGACAAGACAACTTTAGTATAAGCGATTTAAGGTACAAGTGCCTAGCATATATATGATTAATTTTTTGACATCTAATCTTGTGGGCTGAATTTCTTTTTCTCTTCTTGCGATTGCCATCAAAGCAGTTGTGACCATTCTGGCTTCTATGTCATGCGGTACATGCTCCCGTGGTGGGCAACTCACACCTTTTAAAGGTTATTTAAAGAAAAAATTAGCCCAGAAATTAAGAAATCAAAAAACAAAAATTTTTAAAAAAAATTTCCGCTTTGATGGGGTTTACTTTTGTGTCATCAACTGCGGTTGGGGGAAGTGGGAGGCGGCGGGAAGCGGGAGGAACTGGCGAGGAAGGAAGGCGGAAGGAAGCGAATCGAATTGAGGCGGGAAGGCGGCGGAGGAGGCAGGAGGATTGAGGCCGGGAGGCGGGAGGCGGGAAGCGGCCGGAGCCTCTGAAACGGCCCAATATTTAACTTCTTTCTTAAATCTTTGGGAATGGTAAGAAGGCGTGGAGGGGACTTTTCCTTGGCCGATCGCCCTTCGTGGGCCCTTGAAACTTTCGGCAATTAATTTCAAAATGGACAGGAAAAATTTTGGGGACCGATCATTTGGGCCCTTGGGAAGGCCTGGAGGTCGGTTGGTTGCAAAATTCCCGGTTTGAATAATTTCGGTTAAAATTTTACGATAAACCGAAAAACCTGGGAAAAAAGGGAGACTAAATGGTTTAAACCGGAAAAATTAAATTTGTAGGTCTAAGAGGCTTTCAGCGCTCCAGCTCCTTGAATGGTTAGACCAAAGAGCGGGAGGTCAAGAGTTATCTTGGTTGAGCGGAGCGTCCCTACTCGAGTTATTAGGGTGGTCGGATGTTATTGATTGGTGTATCCGTCGTGTTACAAGCATGTCTTGAGCTCGGGCTCGAACCGCCTTGTGTCTTGAGGATTGCGAAAACAGCGAGAAAGGTTAAGAGTGCTATGTTTGATCGCTTAGAGTCGTCCCCCGCTCTGAAGGACCCGCCTCCTTATATAGCACTGGGGAGGCGGTTACATGGAGATTACAAGGAGTCATAAAAGAAAAAAAAAATGGGTGGGGCTCTTTACGCCTAGGATTCCGGTCCTTCGCCGCGATGTCGGGTCGCTGACTAGCCTCTCGGCGGGTGGTTGCACGCGTCTGCGTTGGAGTTGAGTGAAAGCGCGGGTGGCGGCTCGGTCCGTCCCCTCCGGAAGCGCAGCACTGCCCTCTGCTGGTGTGTCGGTCTTGGCCGAGGGTGTCACGCCGAGGGACCGGACTTGGGAAGGGCGTAGCGTCCGTCCGGCTCGATTAATGATGAGTCGCGTCGGTCAGTCTAAGCGACCGGTGAGGGCAGTTCCGATGATTTGACATCGCATCTCGGTGAAAACGACAAAGGCTCATTCAAGGCTGGCGATCGGCCCGACTCATCGGTCGGGCTAACCCTGGGTCATCGTTGCCGTGGTTCACGGAAGCCCAGTCCCGTGGCGCTGGTCGGATCGCTCTCTGAGGTTGGCGGTCGAGGTCGTGGGCCTCTATCTGAGAGGCTTCTCGTTTGAGGCCTGGTAGCGGTGGCGGCCATATGCTTCTCTGGGCATGTGGGATACCTATTCGTCAATAGCCCCAGAGCCCTAGAAGCGGATCGGAGAAACCGGTCGGGGGTTCTATTCGGCGAGGTCTTTGGTCGACATCTTTGTTCGATCTGGCGGGATCTCGCGCCTTAGGACTGATCGAGCAGTTTTCTGCAATTTCGGTGCGAGCGATCGGGTTTAGTAGGTTCCGCCGGTGTCTGTGGCGCATCCGTTGGATGAAGTTTCGAGCCCCGGCGGTCGGAGGCCGTCGGGGGTTTACCGTCTCGAAGTGAGGCAGCTCCGGTTGGTGTACTCGAGCTCTGGTGAAGTCGCCCAAACACACTGCAAGTGCATCGGTTGAGCGGCGGCCTCCTCGGTTGTTTGGTTGGTATAGCGCTGAGTGCCTTGGCCTCATCCGGTCAGATGAAACCCCGAGCCCCCGGCGGGTCGGAGAAACGGTCGGGGTTTGTCGATCGTGTGGGCGCCCATTTTGCGTCATGACCACTGATGTACTGTAAGGTTGGCGTTAAGTCAAAATAGATAAGCGCCCATCCATGCTTCGTCGGCGGCGGCGGCCTTTCCTGAATCGCCCCATCGCGGGTGTGGGGCCGGGAGGGGTGAGCTATGCCTTGTTGCCATCGCGTTAGCTTGACGCCCGTGCTTTCGTCGCGGTGATAGCGGGTTTGTCGAGTGGGCCTGGCGGCTTCGAAAGAGAGCGTTCCGAGCGGCGTTATCCGTCGCGCAGTGTCCGACCCTGAGGCGACCGCATGAAACCTTTCTTTACTCGATCCGTGCTCGGATTCCGGGTCGTCCGCCGACCGAACGCACTGGCGCCACCGTCGGCGGGTTCCCAGCGGAAGCGTGAAGTATGGTCTCTAACACGATTAAAGGTGATTGGGCGTTCACGGACCCAACTAGAGGCCAGAGAGCTCACCTTATTTTCATCCTCGCTTCGATTTTTCGATTCGGGTGTGGCGCGTGCACCCTTGATGGTTAGGGCTCGGAGCCCTAACGCATCGGTCGAGCGGACATAAGTCGGTGAGCCTTTTGACTTCGGGACCATACGCGGACCTTGGCGTGCCTCTTTTCTGTTGCCAAGCGCCCTTTCAAATTCGGGGAGCGAGGCTCGAGGAGCCGTCGCCCACTACTGCCCGATCGTGGCCTTCTCGCTTTGTTCTTTGTCTGTCGAAATGCTTGAAAGGCGAACAAGAATCGGCGTCGTCAGATTGAACCGTCGCGACAGTCGGGGAGAAAGCATACGCCGCTTCTCTTAGCGATACCGTCTACATCTGGTGGCCTTTGTCGGGATGATGGGCGTTCGCTCCTTATAAAGTAAGGGGTGCCTGGTCGGATTCCCGTGTTGTCTGTGCTTCCTGCGAAAGAAAGAAAAGGCGAAAGCGGCCGTGAAGGGAACCAAGAAACCTAGGAGAGGATTCTCGCCTCGGCCTCCTTCCTCGCTCGTCGGTCCCGCCCTTCCGGAGGTGATGTGGCGGAGTGCTCTCGATCCTCGATGCTTTCGTGTTAGCTTGGCCTAGCGAAGAAGCGATTTCTTCCCCAGCGGCGTATCCGGTGAAGTGCCGGCCAGGGCTGCGTCCGAGTCTGGCGGACCAGCGAATCGTCGTATCTGCGTTCTTCTTCTTGGCCTTGAGTTGGCCTCACTCTCCATTCATTCGTCCGCTGGCTTCTTCACTTTTACAAGGTGGAGGTGCACCATTTGAACCCCAGCCTCTTGCACATCGCGGTCTTCATCCTTGTTGTCTGCGAGCCTTTCGGGATCGAGCCCCATTGGGCCCTAAGGGAGGTACTTCTTCCATCTCGCCATTGAGAGGAAAATCGGCGGCGGGCGTCTTTGTTAAGCGCCGATGGGTGGCGCCGTCATCCGGCTTTCGGTCTAGCGAGGCGTCCGAATACATCGACATGAAGCTGCCCTCGTCGAACCGAGGATGCTTCGCGTCGAATGGTTCTACATCAGAATGCGGGGCGGTGCCGGGTCTTCACTAGGAGGCGGCGGCGATGCCGAATGGAACCGGCCGGCGGATCACGAAGAGAAGAGGAAGATGGAAGTGATCCTCGAGTAGCTCGCGGCTTTGAAGAGCGAGGCACGATGGGTATTGATTGCCGTCCGCGCACGTTTATGGCGGCGTGTGCAGCCCCTCATGGATAGGCCTCGCGCGATGTTTGAATATGAGGAGCGTCGACCCCATGAGGATGGAGCTGCCTGAGCTCCCCTCGTCGGAGAGTAGAGAGCTCGGGTGAAGGCCGTGCCGATCGTGAGGGCCTGATGGCGTGTGGCGGCGCTCGAGCCCTCTCGGCTGAAAATCCCCAAATTTGAGTAATTAGGCGCCCCACTTTCCCTGCGTCCTTTGTCTGATTCCTCATCGGCTCGTCCCGAATAGAGTTCCAACTTCTTCGGGGCCTGCTTGGGCGTCCTCCTGGGGCATGGTAGGGAGGAGAAGATGGCGGAGGCCATAAAGGTTGAGCTGCAGGTCAGCTCGAAAAAAGGCGTGGGAGGAAAAAGAGGAGGGAGAAGGGAAGAGCGCTGGCGGCGTCCAGCGGCCTTGCGAGAGGTGCTGAGTCGACCCTCCTCTCCTCGGTTAGTCTTGGGATCATCTTCCGGTGATGGCGAGATCCGATGATCCGTCTGAGGAGTATGACTTGGTACATCATCGGCGACGACTGGCTGAGCGCCCGGCCAGAGGTCGTTGCCGAGGTACCTCGGCGGGAAACGCCTCGGTGGAAGTGCCCTGAAGGAGGGAGGACAGCCCCCTTAGCAAGGAGGCCCGCGAAGAAGGCGCGAAGTTATTCTTGCGCCAGCTCGCATGTTAGTTTGCTCCTTTGTCATGCGTCTGGATTTCGCTTGAGCTTCTACGATCGACCCGTGCTCTTAGGGATTTTGCGGGGAGAGCTCGCGGAGGTGGCGGAATTGTCGTCGAGTGTTGCCACTCCCGCCGTGCCGAGGTTGGGGATAAACCCGTCGGGGCGAACAAATGGCGGAGACAGCGGCGTTAGTCGTGCCATGACCAGCCTTGTTAGCGATTCCGTGGTCGTGCGGATTCGGCCGTGAAGTCGATGCGATCCGAAGCCCGGCGGCCGTCGATGGCTTGCCGTTAGGATCGGGGGCGACGATGGCGGAGCGAGCCTTGCGCTTGTTGTCATTGAAATCCGCCGTCTGGCCATTTGAAGCCTTCTTCCACCATCGCCGAGGAGCAACGAGAGAGAGTCGTAGGTGGTGGTGGTGGTTGCCGATTCACGCCGGTGGCGCTAGAGGCCTCGCCGCGGGGCGGGCGCGAGAAGCTCACGCGAGGAACCCTCCAGCCGCCGCAAATCCATCTTAGTGTGGCAGACAGCAGCCCACCGACGAGCATCATTCACTGTTGGATGGCGTAGCGGAGCTTGAAGTGGGAATCCCTGCGGAGGGCTCCCTACGAGTGAAGATCGAGATGGAAAGATTAGGCGAGCACTGGTCGGCTCCTCGGAGTCCTCGGCGGTCTTTGGGCCGCCACCGGAGGAGTCGACCCGGCCGGTGTGGTAAGTTGTGTTCGAAATTTCCCCGCCTTTTCAAATTCTGCTGGATCTCGCATTGACGTGCCGGCTGGTCGCAGCGTCTGCGGGAGCGCTCGGAGGGTAAATCCGGGTTCCTCCGTCGCTTACATTCGCCGGGAGGGCGACATTGAGAGGAGGACCGCAACCATATCTGGCTGAAAGCATGAGGCGCGCTACTTGGGCGCGCGGAACTCGGCGGCGAGGAGGCCACGGACGATGAATGAGATGGCGATGTCTTGCGGGGAGGCGTCGGTTGGAGCCAATCTCCTCATGGCGAGGAGTAGCTGGCTGAGTCCCTCCTGGCGGGAGGCCAACTTGCGCTAAGGTTGTCGCTTTCGAGGCGGAGCTTGTGGCGAAAAAACTTCGAGGAGGAGACTCGGGCCAAGCTCATCGCCATGACCAGATCGTCGAGTCGCAGTAAGACGTTGTCATTCGGGCTGATTTGGAGGGTGGCGTCGTCGAGTGTGTTCCGCCGACCTTTGCCCCGATCTTGAGTGCGAGAAGAATCTTGGCGAAATCGCGGTATGGCGATTAGCGGCGGAAGCGTGGCCGTGAATTCATGGCGGAAGCGGAGTAGCTCGGTCGGCGTGGAAAGAGATGGAGGCGGCAAGAGACGAATCCCGGTCGACGAGTTAGCGACTCTGGGGAAGGTCGGTAGAAACATCAGTACAACCGATTGCTCGGGGCGTCAGGGCACAAATCTGCTATGCGACCGGTTGGCTCGTGTGTCGAACACGTCGAGAAGTCGATGAAGGCGAGTAATTGCCACAGGGGCCACTTCTCTGTTGGTTAACGCCATGTCCTTCTACAATGGAATCAACTCGGACAACGCGTGCAGGATTGCGTGAATCGGACCGACGAGGAGGTCCATCGCCCAGCGCTCAAAGCGAGCCCCATGCCCAATGATCGCCGATCGGATATCACCGCGAGGCGCCCTCCACGGGGACTATGAATAATGTTAGACATTATTATAATTTTTGCCAAATGTAAAGAACCTTGACATGTAACTAATCGGGCCGCTTTTGCCGATTTAACCGTGGTTCGTTTTCGTGTTCATTTATGCATTTTGAGCCGTTTTTCAAGGCTGGAGACCATAGCCCCAGGAACCGCTGGGATCCTTTCGGGCGTGGCGTGCTCGATTTAGCGAAGCAAGGCGGCAGGAAGTGCTAACGAACCCCGATCAAAAGCCTATTCACGCTTTCATGCGGGGAGGAGTGGTTCGGTGATTTGTGGCTCATGTTGTGCGGTAGCTCTTTACCGCAAAGCGCTACTTCGAAACCGTAGCCGCTGGGGCGTAGGTCGTAGGGCTTGGGTCGGACGGATTATCCGCACGGGGAGCCGAATGGTCGGTCGGCCCACCTGCCCGTATGAGTATGAATGACGTTAGAGAACAAAATTCACATTTCATGCGGGGGAGGAGCGGCTCCGACGACTTGGTTGGCTCGCAGGCCGTAGCCTCTACCGCAAAGCGCTACTTCGAAACCGTAGCCGCTGGGGCGTAGGTCGTAGTGCTTGGGTCGGACGAATTACCTGCACGGGGAGCCGAGTGGTCGGTCGGTCCACCGGCCCGTATGAGTGTGAATGACGTTGCTCATGAGCCTCGAGTAATTCGGCGGCGCACTGTGCCGTGGTCTGCTACAGATACCGGTCCTTCGTTAATCGCAAAGGGGACCGAGAGTCAAGGGACTTATCTCTTTTGGTCGGTAGTCGAGCGGCTCGCTGGCGCCTGGCGCAGACTCCGAAGTTGTCCGTATAATCGCTCTCTACGCTCGAAGATCGGTTGCTTCGCGGCAAGACGGCGTCCTCGCTACCCGTAGCCGCCGCCGTGATTTAATGCGGAGTGGGATTTTAATGCATATCGCGTCGGCGCATCGGACGGTGGGCGTGTCAGAGAGAGTTTCGCGAGCGCCTGGCGCGGCGGCGTTTTGGCTGCGTGAATCCGCTCTTATAAATACGGGCGCCGGGGTAGTGGTAACTCATACCCAGTCTTGGCGTCGACGTTCCCTCGCCTCCATCGTGTTTCACGCGCTTCTTCGAGGAGTTTCTTGCGAGCATCATGGCAAGCGGCGGCGGCGACGACAGAAGGTCAGGGAAGCGGGTAGCGGAAGCGGACCCCGGGGGTTCTCCTTCCAAGAAGCCTCGGACGGAAGGAGGTTCCTCCGGTGCGGCGGCGAGGGGTGGCGTCGACCTGCCCTCGCCGAGGTTCTTCATCTGGAGCCCCCGCCGCGGGTATATGTCCTTCTAGTCGCTTTAGTGAGACGCTAGCTGCTGTTGACATCCATCTTCGATATTCGCTTCGCAGTCCTGACGGCCAAATGGCACCGAGCAGCGCCGTGCGGGTAGCTCAAGACCCCTAGGTAGCGGGAAGTGGCTTGCTGAGGGACCGGGCGGCGAGCATGGTGGACGACTTGTGCGGTCACACGACGACTGGTGTCCCAGTGGGTCCTCTCACAAGACTTAGGGCGCGGTGACTCAAGCATGGCAAGGTGCAGTCACCAAGATGAGGCGGCGGCTCAACGGGTGCGTGCCGAGGCCGCTGAGGCGGAGACGGCCCGCACGCGCGCGGATTTCGACTCCACGCTGGGTCCTTCCTCTCCATGCTCCGCCGCCATACGAGCATGGGCGGTCGCCGAGGTTCTTAGGGGTGGAGCCGAACGAGCCAAGCCAAATTCAGCCGTGGCGAAGACGCCTTTGGCCTCACCCGAGCGGCCGAGGCACTAGAGGGCCTGCCCGAGGCTCTCCAGGAACGCTCCACTCGTGAGGGCGGAGGTCGCCGCTCGACGACGGTATGTATGGCGTCTTCCGCCCGGCCAAATGGCGCTCCTTGACCGGCGGATGTTATCGCCCATATCCGGAGGCGATCCGCTCGAGCACGGCCAGTCACAGGCGCGGCTGAATGGTGGCAGAGCGGCTGCACCTGGAGGACTCAGACGACGAGGATGAGGCGAGCGGGAGCTCCGGGGGCGATGAGGACGACGTCGTCTTCGGACCAGATCCTTAGGGGCCCGATTGCGCGCGCCTTAAACTCGCTTATGTGCAAGGCATCTCCGACGCCAGGGAGCTACCCTCGGCCTCCTCGTTCCGTCCCGCTGTTTTCCAGATTTTTGCACTCTTTTTGCTTCAGGACCAGCTCAAGTTGTATGCCGTTTTATGTTCCCTTTCTTGTAATGGACACTTCGCGGCTTTTGTGAATCGTATCCTATCCTTCGTGCTTCTTCGCCGCTTAATGTTTCTTCGTAGTCCTCGTGGCTTAACGCTCGTCATTACTAGCATGAAACTCCTTTGCTAATCGTCTGTGGTGGTCGCAGGGTAAATACTCACCCCGGATCACTACTTTAGTAGTCGAGTCAAGAAAAACTACGGAGTTTTCACAAGACGAGACCGTAGTGGCCTGGACGGCGGGTCCTTCAGGGAGGACCTTGGGTCGACTTGGGCACCACGCGAACGAGGTTACGAGGGGTAAAGCCCCGAGCAGAGTTCAAGGCCTCGGGCTTGTCGAGCCGATAAGGCGTCCGGTAAAAAAATTAGTTTCAGGGAAAAAATCGCCTGAGGCTTTCGATGTTCCAAGAGTTTGAAACAATGCTTCCATCGGCGTCTCTTAGTCGATAGGTGTCGTCGGATCACCTCCACAACAGTGAAGGGGCCTTCCCACGGAGGAGAGAGCTTGTGCCTGCCAACGTTGGACTGAACTTGCGGCGCAGGACCAAGTCGCCTACGTTGAAGGCTCGGCCGCGGATCTGGCGACTCTGATAGCGCCGCAGTGTTTGCTGATATTTGGCCGACCGGAGGACAGCAATGTCGCGTGCCTCGTCGAGCTGGTCGACGGCGTCTTGCTGTGAGTCGAGCCCCCGAGCCTGGTCGAAGGTTCGCACTTTCGAGCGCCAGATTCTGTGTCGGTGGGGAGGATAGTCTTGGCGCCAACACCGTGAAAAATGGCGTGAACACAGTCGACCGGGTTGGTGTGGTGCGAAGACTCCAAGCGATCGGAGGGCACTCGCCGCCCATCGTCCTGCGCCTCTTTCAGCGATCGAAGATTTGTGGCTTGAGCCCTGAAGGATCATGCCGTCATCGCCCTCTCGGCCGCCATTGGTCTGCGGTGGGCCACGGATGCCCAACGATGCGGATGTTGAAGTCGCTGCATTCGAGAAATTCTTCCCCATAAACCGCGTGCCATTGTCGATGATGATGGAGATCGACCCCCAAATCGGTAGATGATGTCGCGAAGAAGTTGGCGCTATGCGGACGTAATAGTGGTATCAAGCAGCCTCTATCCACTTGGTGAACTTGTCCACCGCGACAAAGAGGTGCGTGAAGCCCCGCCGCTTTTGAAAGGTCCGAGCGGTCGAGTCCCAGCACATGAACGGCCATGTGATGGGGATTGTCTAGAGGGCTTGAAATTTGGCAGCGCTTTGTCGAGCAAAGAATCGCACTTTCGCAGTCGCGAACAATTTGCTCGGCATCGGCAACGCAAGTTGGCCAATAAAAACCTTGACGGAAAGCCTTACCCACGAGGGACCGTGGTGCCGCTGTGGTGACCACACCCCGCCAGGATGTCGGCAAAGAACTCCTTGCCTTGGTCAACAGATGCACTTCGGAGGACCCCCGAGGGACTCTTCTTGTAAAGGTCTTCGCCGACCAGACAAAAGACTTCTTTCACGCCGCGAGGCGCCGAGCCTCGGTCGGGTCTCGGAGGAGGTCCCATTCGCCGAGCGACGACGTAGGGCTTCCTCCACCGATTCACCATGAGCACGTCCCGACCTTAAGTCGGATCGCGCTACACCCGCTGATTGGTGGTTGGTCTTACCGTTGGCGTGTCTGCCGCTTGCTCGGCCGGTGGATCCAAATGGATGGACGGTTGGTGAAGGTCGTGGGCAAAGATCCCGTGGGCGGTCCCTTGCTCGAGGCGAGGTTGGCGAGTAGTCGGCCTCGCCGTTATTACGTCGATGCCGAGGTGGAGCTCGAACCCCTTGAACTTCTCTTCAAGCTTTCGCGCTAGCAAAGATGCCGCCACGCGTGATCTCGGGTTCCGAGGCCTTCATGACCGGGTCGACCACCAGCTTGAGTCACCGATATAGAGCCGCCGCCGCCGAGGTCGGCGGCGATCCGGAGGTCGTTGATGAGGGCTTTCAGACGGCGACGTTGTTCGAAGGCCGAAGAGCGGACGGACAAGATATTGGACCTTGTTGCCGAGCGGGAAACGATAACGACTCCAAGACCGCACCATTCTTCGTAGGATCCGTCAAGTACATCGCCCAAGACTTCGATCTTCAAGCACCGGGCGCCTGGAAGCTTCGGTCCACTCCGCAACGAAGTCCGCAAGGGCTTGGGACTTGATCGCCATCCGAGGGACAAACGAAATGTCGTGGCCGTTGAGCTCGAAAAGTGCCCATTTGGCTATCCTTCCGAAGCATCGCGGTTCGCGAATGATCTCGCCAACAGCGAAGATTACGACGGAGACGGGTAAGTTGGCGAAGTAGTGGATCGTTTTCTCTTCGTGATTAGAACCGCGAGAGTAGCCGCACTTGTGATAACGAGCTTTGGACTCGAGAGTACTTTCATCGATGAAGTAGACCGGCCGCTGCACCTTGAGGGCGCGGCCTTCTTCCGATCGCTGACGACGGCGAGTGCGCGCTCACGACTGGGTCGTGGCGGCAATAGAGGAGCGAGGCACATGTTTGGCGCAGATCAAGGCCGAGGCGATGTTAGGAAGGCCTTTAGTCGGTCGAGGGCTTCTCGAGCTTCTGCGTCCAAGCTGAAGTGGTCGGATTTTACGGCGGTTTATAGGCGGCATCCGTGCTCGCCAAGGCGAGACACGTAAGCGGCTCAAAAGCCGCGAGACAACTTTGTCGACTTTGGGCGCCCTTTAGGTCGTCGGGCCCATCTTCATGATTCTTTGAGATCTTCAGGGTTGAACCCGATCTCGCGCCGGATATCATGAAGCCGAAGCTTGCCCTTGGGGACCCGAAGCGCATTTTTGGGGTTAAGTTTTATGCGGGCACCGTCGGAGGTTCGCGAAGGTTTCGAGGTCGGCGACGAGGTCGCTGGTCTTTCCAGTCTTGACGACGATGTCGTCCACGTAGACCTCAACGTTGCGGCCGATCTGGTCATCGAAACAGGTGTACATGCCTTTGATGATCGTAGCACCCGTTCTTGAGACCAAAGGCATCGTCACGTAGCAAAGCGAGCCGAAGGAGTGATAAAAGAAGTCGCGAGCTGGTCAAACTCTTTCGCCGGGATCTGGTGATAACCAGAGATGCTGCGTCAAGAAGGAGAGCGATTCACACCGGCGGTGGAATCAGCGACACGGTCGATCCGGGGCAAAGGAAAATGGTCCTTAGGACCACGCCTTATTCAGGCCCGTAATCAACACATCCTCCATTGCGGACTTCTTTTTACAAGGACGGGGTTGGCAAGCCACTGGGTGGCGTACCTCTTTATGAACCCCGCCTCCAAAGTTTGGCTACTTCTTCGCTTATGAGCTGCGCTTTTCTTCGTCAAGCGAGCGCGGGCGTTCGGCGGCTCGCCTTGCGCCTGGTCGGATATTGAGGGTGTGCTCGGCGACCTCCCTTGGGATGCCCGGCATGTCGGAAGTCTTCCATGCGAAGGCATCTCGGTTCACCCGGAGGAAGTCGACGAGCGCGCTTTCCTATTTGGCGGGGAGGGCGGTCCCTACCGCCTGCACGGTCTTGGCTGGGTCCCCGGGGTCGACCGCGACCCTCTTCGTGTCCTCGGCGGACTCGAAGGATCCGGCCCCGTCTTCTTGGGGCGGGGCGGACCCGGAGGCCTCTTCTAGTGGTTATCGAGCTCGTGAGACGCGATGACCGCGAAGCCAACTCGCATAGCTTTTAAGCCAGTAGTTGAAGGCAAAATTTGAAAAGACGAGGCCACGGTAATGATGCCCCGTGGCCCTGGAATCTTCAGCTTCAGGTAGGTGTAGTTGGGGATCGCCATGAACTTAGCGTAACACGGCCTCCCCAGGATTGCGTGGTAGGATCCCGCGAATCCCACAACCTCGAAAGTGAGGTTTTCGGTGCGGAAGTTCTCGGGCCCCCAAAGGTGACGCGGCGTCGACCGCCTAAGGGGTAAACTCTTCGGCACGATGACACCGTGGAAAGGTGCCTTGCTCGATCGCAGGTCGGCCTGAACTCCAGGCGTCAAGCGTTTGACATACATGATGTTGAGACGCTACCGCCGTCCATGAGCACCTTCGTGGGCGCCGACCCCACGATGGGATCGACGACGAGCGGTACCTCCCCAAGTGCGGATGTGGTCGGGTGGTCCGTCCGATCAAAGGTGATCGGAGACTCAGACCACCGGAGGTACTTTGGGACCGCGGGGTCACGTGTGTGTACCTCATGGTAGGCAAGCTTTGCCTCCGCTTGTCGGCGTAGCTCTCCGGTCCTCCGAAGATCATGAGGCATCAGGTCAGACTCTGGGAACCCATCGTCCGCTTTTCTTCCCCGACCTTGGGCGCCGGGTCGTGCTTCTTTCCTTTACCCGTGGGCTGCGGGGTTTCGAGAGAAAGCGCCTCGGGACTTCGAGTCCCGATATTTGTGCTTGACAGGTACTCGTGATGCGGAACCACAGGCTCTCCATCAATTTTTCGGTGGTCAGCGCGCTACCGCCGGGCAGGGCAGGTCGGTCGGGCGGTTGCGACCACGTGGTCCTCGAACTGTTTTCCTTCCGCCTCCGTTTGTCGGAGTGATCGGAAGGCGGCGAACTTCGGGCAGATTCTCGTTTACCTTCCTTCGTCCTTTATAACTTTTTCGTTTGTAACTACTGTCATTGTTTCCCGACATCTTTCGAGCATGACCTTCGTGCGGCTGCGCTTCTCTTGGTCTAAAGCCTCGCGAGCTCAACGTTCACCCCGGTGGTCGAGCTAAGCGTAGCGAATCTATTCATAATCTGGCTCTCCTCGCGGTTCGCTCGAGCCAAAAGCCTCGCCGGTTTTGACCGCTGGCGATGTCGCGTGGTCGTGGTCGTGGTTCGAACGTTAGTCTGGATCCCTTCTTCCTCAACTCTACAGGTCGCGGTCGTTTGCTCGTGTCTACATCTTGTGCCCAAGGCGGCGTCATTCGACCTCGGACCCAACGGGGGCTGGATTAGGCTATCCTATCGGCACACGACCAAAAGAGCACGAGCATGGCTAACGAGCGAAAAAAGGGGAAACTCCAAAGATCCTCGGCTATGAATTTAAATCAAGGCAAGATTTCCTCGCCCTCAAAAAAGAAGTCTAACTCTATTGAAACATTCTGTTGTTAAGTGTTTTTTTACAGATCGGCCATCTCGCGGGTAAGCTTCTCCTGCTCGACCTCGGCTACCTTGGCCTTCAAGGTCGATAGCTCGCTCTGAGTTGGAGGGCTTCCTTGGAGCATCATGACTTGGCGTCGTTAAATCCCGAGTTGGGCCAAGGCGCTCTTCGCGGGCGCGCCTAAGCTTCTTTCGACTCGAGATTTTGGCCTCGAGCTTGGGGGACGCCTTCACCGCGGAGGACGCGTGCTCATGGCTGACCTTCTCCACCCACGATAGACAACATTCAGATTTCTTCAACTTTTGATTTAAACTTTAAATACACATCAAATTCAAACACTATCAGCTTTAAATATTGTCAATAACTTATCACAAACACATAAAGACCTCCACATGGTTTTTCAGTTTGGTGGCTCTTCTCATTCTCTTGTATCTTAGTTTTTTGAGGTGATGAGTACGGAATTTGAGATGAGTATGATGGGCGAGTTAAGCTACTTTCTTGGCTTCCAAATCAAGCAGATTTGGGAGAGTACTTTCCTACACCGAGGTAAGTACACTCGGGACCTCTTGAGGCGGTTTGATTTGTCTGATAGGAAGCCTGTGATGACTCTTATGGCCACCACTGCTGTTCTCAAGCCCAACGAGGATGGTGAGCCTACTAATCAGAAGAATTTTTAGACCATGATTGGCTCCCTTTTGTATCTCATTGCCTCACAGCCGAACATACACTTTGTCGTATGTATGTGCACTCGCTTTCAGGCTTATCCTCGTGCCTCTTATTGCTAGACAATGAAGCGCATCTTTAGGTAGCTTCGAACTACCATTGATTATGGTATTTGGTACTCTTCTTCTTCTTATCTATCCCTTAGAGCCTTTTTCGATGTCGACTTTGCTGGCTATAGGATAGATAAGAAGAGAACTTCTAGCACTTGCTAATTCATTGGCACTTCTCTTATTTCTTGGTCATCTAGGAAGCAGTCTGGAGTTGCACAGTCTACCGCTAAGGCCGAGTATGTTCTTGTGAAGCGATACATGTAGCAGTGCTCGGATGAGATCGACCTTGTAGGACTTGAGGTTAGAGATAGCCAAAAGGGAGAGAAATCGTAGAAAAAGCATCATTAATGCATCTTGATTCTTATGATCTTTGTAAATCTTTGCTATCTTCTATGGATCATAAGCATATTTGAATTTCTTGCTTTTAGATTTTAGGGCTTTTGTGGAAAACTTGCTCTTTCTTGAGTTTAGCTCTAAAATTCTTTTCGCCAACTAGTTCATGGCTTTGCATTCAAATTGTTTTCTTCTATCTTTCTTCAAACTCAAAACTTATGCCTTTTCGTGTGTTTGTCAATATACTCATCAAGGGGGAGATTGAAAGACCATGTGGAGGTCTATACTTGTGTGTGACAAGTGTTTGACTGAATTTGAGCTTGGTTTTCTTTGGAATTGAGTTTGATTTGAATTAGATTTTCAATCTGAAGCAATTTGAAATTTGGTTGCCTTTCCTGATGCTACTAGCCATGGTAGCGCGGTGCTACCGGCCAAGCAATATTATCGGACCCCAATGCGGTGTGAAAATTCCCAAGAGGATGTTTTTAGAGGTCAGGCAATTTGGTGCTACCGGCCATGTTTGCCCGGTGCTACCGACTAAGCGGTAGCTCCAGCCCGCTTGGCCGGTGTGAAAATCTAGAGAGGGTGTTTCTCGAGTATTGCAGTAGAGCGATGCTACCGGCCTGGGGGCAGTAGCATTGGCTACTATGGGTGGTGTTATCGGCCTGGGGGTGGTAGCACCAGACTTTCTGAGCACGATTAAGTTAATTAATGTTTTTGTGAGGATTATTGCATATCTTTTTTGTCTTTGCTATGTGATGGGTTTCTCTAGTCTTTGATGGTTGCAAGACAACGGTGCTTTGTCATAGTGAGACGGGGGATGATCGGGACTAGGTGAGGTGCGTCGGAGGTCCAGACGATCGAAGATCGCCGAAAGATGATCGGAGACGGGTTCCGGGCAAGCCAAGAAGATAAGGAAAGGAAATGATACTAACTAGATGCCGCATGGCTCAATAAGGGCCATTGGATAGTGGTTTAGTTGATAGGTTAGCGGGTCTAGGTAGTATATACTGAAAACCATGCAAGAAAACCCGTTATTTGTGTGGGTTTTGGTTTAGCCCTTGCATGGCTATGTGAGTGGGTTAATCCTAGCCCTTGATGAGTGCTCTAGGGTTGAGGGACTCATCCAAGGGTGGTAGGTGGTCCAAGAATAGTATATATAAATAGAGGGGGAGGGGTAGCCTCCTCTTCTTGAAGGTTATAGAGGTTTTGTACTCCTTTGAGCTTTTACTCACTTTGTTGTGAGGCTTTGTAAACCCCCTTTCTTGAAATGCAAATCATTTTCATTCATGCTTGAATTTACATTACGCATTTACTTTATATCTTAAATTCTGCATTTAAATTCCACATTTTAATTCACGCAATTTACATTCTTGCAATTTGGATTTGTCTCCCCTCCTTCTACTTGCTTGTGCTTCTTTTGTCGAGGTTGATGATTGATGGATGAGCCTTTTTTTAGATCATATCCCAATCATCTAGGCAATCCAAGTGTTCTATTTGCAAGAAATCGGTTTTTGCGTTCTTGAATGAATGATCTTGTGATTTACGTTTCTGGAAGTTTTTACTTATACTCTTGCTTGCTGTGACATGTGGGAAGCTATCCAAGATCATCTTGATCATCAAAATCTCACGAGCAAGCTTTAGATCAAATTCTTGAGTCCTTGCACAAACTTGGTGTGTTATTCCTTCTCGGGTAAAAAGGTTAGAACTTTGACGTCAATACCTACGATTGAAGGTTGGAATAAGTTCCTAACATCCCTAGGATCACATCTACCAAGTATCGTGAAGTTTTGTCCAAACGATCAAAAGTTTCATCTAAAGTTGCTTTTGAGTTGTGCTGATTTCAGGCTGTTCTTGCTGAGTTCTTGAGCTCGATGCTAGTGGCCTTCCAGCCCAGTGCTACCAGCCTCCAATGCTACTAGACTTCCAACAGTAGCACCAGCCAAACTGGGTAATCGGCTCATTTTGAGTACTTTCTTCCGTAGGTTTTTCTTGAGGCCTTAGTTGAGATATTTTGGGGAAAAATTTTATATTGCGACGATTCACCCCCTCTATTCGCCATCTTGGTCCTTCATATTTTATAAAATTCTAACAATCTCACTATTTCAGTTTTAGGTTTTGTGATTTTCATTTTTCTGAGGTTCAAAATAAAGTTCAATTCATTTAGAAAATGTTCTATATGTTTCTAGTGGTTTAAAGAGGTCACCATAAAATTTTCAGATGATGATCAAATCTATGTATGTTTATAAAATTCTAATAATGTTTTGTCAGTTTATTTAAATTTTCTATTTTAGATTTTCCGTAGCATCAAATATGATTTATTATTTTTGAAAATTTTTTGGGCCTTTTTCATTCTGTAGATGATGTCATAATAATTTCAAAAGATGATCATATTCATACAATTTTAATTAAATCATAAATCCTAGTCATCAAATATTGTTTTTTATTTTCTTAAAGCATTAAATGCTTTCAAACTTCTTTGAGACTTATTAGGAACGTCTTTGGAGTTATCTTTATATTTGAATATATTTATCTACATTTTATCCTTAAATGTTTTTAATTTCAAAGTTTGAAAATAATAGTGATAATAAACCATTTGAACAAAATAATATCACAGACAGTTTCTTAGAAAAAACTGTCTGTGATACATCTCATATCACGGACGACTAGGACTATGAACCATTTGTGATAATGGAATTTCACAGACGGTCTGTATCAAAAACCGTCTATAATATCCTATTATCACTGATGGTCTGTATTAAGAACCGTTTGTGATAGATGTCTCATAAACGATATATAAACTGTTTGTGATGTGTTGTATTTTCATTGACACATTAATGAGGACATCACTTCTTTGGATACACACAACACTCCTCCACAAGATACTAAGCAAGGATCTATGATAAGAACATGTGCATGAAAGTTGAATTATCAGGTGAGCTTGTTTCTAGGAGTTCATAATTTTTCTATTAAGGATAGATTGCTACCTAAGTCATGTGATGTTATTCTATTCAGGATTCAAGGTGAACAAAATAGCACTACTACCACAACAAGTTCAGGCCAACCCTACTTCAATTCCAGTCCAATTCAGAGTCACCCTGACAGCCCTGATTTAAAACGATCATAACTATCACATACAAAGTCCGTCAAAGGTGTTCAAGTACTTATTGAAAGCTTACGACGATGCCTTTACAACGAATCTAGCGCCACTTTTAGATTCATTGTCTATACATTACAATCATCAAAGAGAGGTGTTGCATCACATGTTGGCCCAATTGGGCTATGTAATGGTGTACAGATCCGAGCTCAAGTTGTGTGCACCCACCCCTATTGGCGCACAACCCTAGGACGGCTCCCCCTTAGTCACCACCTCCTTATAAGCCTTGTAGCCACTACTTTCAGTTCTTAGACTTGTTTAGATTGTTTTTCATTCAGAAAATATCAGTTGTGTACTTGTGTCGATTAGACCAACTATGACGACTTTACGCCCCTCCATTATTCAATAAAACTTCATCTCTCATTGTCTAATTTAGATTGTGCTTATTTCTTTTTTCCTTGATTCTCAATTGCTTGCAGGAAAGGTCAACGGTGTTAGACACGGTTGATAATAACAAAAAGTGTGTTAGACACGGTTGATAATAACAAAGAGTACGGTATAACGATTAAAAGACAGACTTGATCATCTCAATAAGTAGCCTCATCATCAATGTCACATCGATCAATCGTAGTTATCGCTCTCATCGGAAGATTGGGCCAAATGTTTTCATAGCACATGCATACGCATGCTTAAAAACTGCGTGATGCGTCGTATTATTACTAACATATGCTTACAGACGGTTTAAAAAACAATCAGTTGTAATATTTTTGAAACATCTGTGATGGTCTTTTTTGTAGTAGTGAAAGCTAAAACCCCATGTAAATCATTATTCGTATTTGTATTATTACGAATACGAATTCAAATATATAATGCATTAGTAAACTATCGAATATGATAGTTGAATCACAAGGATAATGCTATATGGTTTTCATCCCTAGTAGCTCGGGATGTACGGAATGCACGTAAGTATATACTTTCCTTCTGTCCTGTTTTATACTCCGTTCATTCCGAAATAAATCTCAGCATAGAATAGTTGCAATCAAACTATTTTGAATTTGACCAGCAATATCTTTATGATTATTTAGATCGGCCAAATAAAAATGATATATATGAGTAGATTTTTTTGAAAACATATACTATCATAATATTTATAATTTTATTAGGTTTCATTAGTTTGTTATAATGAAATTAATGATCAAAGTTATGTATTATATAGACAATGTCAATACCTAAAACGGCACTTATTTGTGACTAGATGGGGCACAAATTAAATGTCACAAACACAACGTGCAAAGTAGGTGTTGCCCTAATTAATTCGAAGTACCTTACAATAACTGCAAATATTCAAATGTTCAAGTTGAATTTAGAATATGCAATAATGATGTACGTACTACTCCGAGATTATAGTACATACATATCTGATGCAATTCAGCAATGCAGCCTGTTTGGCTTGACAACATTATTTAATTAATTCGAAAGTCTCTGATGAAAACATGGCGATGGTGACTGGTAGAGATTGTTATTAACGTTTGTTTTAACCTATTTTAGGTGTTTAGGACAACTTTAGCTCTACTAAAATTCGTAAAGTTAGTGGAATAGGATATTCTTAGCTCCAAAAATTTGTGAAGGTAGAGATATGAATCTGAAACTCTATCAAATAGGGTCATGTTGTTTTTTTTTGTCCTTGTTTCCTGACGCCTCCCTTTACCTAATCTATTCTCAATATTTTTTAGATAAAAAGGTAGACAGATAGAATCGAACTAAAAGCTAAAGATTTGATTTACAAATTCAAGCTACAGCTAAAAAGGACAAAAGAAAAATTTATAAAAAAAACAAATGGTCGATCGAGCGAGCAGCACTGGATCGAAAAGATCCAGTTAAGCAAATAGATCGAAAGATGCTTTGATGTTCCAACGATTTCAGCCAAAATCTAGAGAAAGGAATACTACTCTTACGGTTTTAATTTGCATATCACATTAACTGAATTAAAAGATGCTCCAGGTCATGGTGACGGCTTATTCAACTTTATTCGTTTCAATCCGCGTAAGTATACCATGTTCTATTTAGGGGATATTTATATAAGGACACTTCTTTCGGAATTTTTTGGATTTCTATACTAATATAAATTTGTAGTTGGTAGCAGTGATCCGTTCTTCCTAACGCCCTACCCCTCCCGCCATATCTCCAATAATAACCAGTCATTATAGCTAATTATTCTTTCCTGATTTACAGCCAGCCATATCTCTCTAAATATGGCTGATTATTATAGCAAAATCCCTGATTATTGCTGGTAATTAATAGCCGGCCAATCATTCCTTTTGTACTCTATATATGTTGTACAGTTTTCACAGAATCAATCAAGAGAATTCATTCAAGATCTCCTATGTCGTGCCGCCGCGGCAAATGAACTCGACGAACTTACCAATAAGTGACGGACCAACGTATATGGCTATGAGACGCAAGAGGCCGAGCGCCGCGGTCAATAGTAACTGCGGCCAGAAGGACAGCCAGAGCGCTACGGCCACCGGGTGCCGTGACCCCAACACCGGCCAGTTGGACATGAACAAAGCGTACGACGCTTCGACGCGGTTGCCCGGCGACACTGGTGGGACGTCGTCGGTGGTGAGAGAATTATTGGCATACCCCTTGGAGATAAATAGGTTGATCCAGCTGAACATTGTGAAAGAGGAACGACGCGGCGGCGCACGACGTGACGGGCGCCTCGGCGCTGGTGTTTTCTGGTTCACCTTCATGGGCTCCGACGTCATGATTGGTGAAGCCAGTGATGACTAAGTACGCCAGAGGCATGGAGACGAGTAGGCCGGCAAAGGCGAGAGGGTCATCTGGGAAGAGCAGCGAACCGTCGACGCAGTGGACCAACGCCGAAGCGGAGAAGAGCGCGGCGCCGAGGGCGGTAGCGATCTAGAAGACACGGAGGTGCAAAGGCTGGGCGGCAGCGGTGACCCCTTTCTCTGAGGCGATTGACCACGCGGCCATGGCGTGCGCGACGAAGTGGGTGGCGAGGAAGGCGGACTCCACAACGCATCATAGCATGCTCGACTAGAGGAAGAACGCGAGCACGAAGAGGACGACAGAAGACCCGAGCGCGACCGCGTAGCGGCCAGTGGTCCAGAATGGCAGTGGCTTCGGCAGCAGCGCCTTGTGCTCGAGGGAAGCCCCCGTGTCGCCCCTGCGATGGCGGTGGATGATGAGGACGAGCGAGACGACGAGAAAGACGAGATCGACGGCGCCGAGGAGCTCGCGCTGCAAGCATGGCGAGAGAAAGACGAACGTGAGCTGGTAATATAAATTGCAAAAAGGATAAAAATGATTGATTGATTTTTTAGATTGGTAATATATATTGCTACGTACAATATATTTGGTTTTAATTCATACTGGAGAAGAAACCATAAAAACTTTTGTAATCGGGAAAAATAGATGTTTGATCTTGTAGCATAATTTTCTTTTATTGTTTGATCTTTATGTTTCGTTATCAATTATTTCTTTTTTGTAGTAATGCACGGGTATTGATCTAGTAGTTAACTAAATATTAAGCATTCAGATCCCGATCGATCCGTTTCTACAGACTCATAAATTTGATTTCTTTACGTTATGCTTTGATCGGTCTATTCCCACCACCTGGAGCCTCAACATAATTTCGGTTTTTTTTAGCAATTTCTAAAAAATATACTGGGTAGAAGCTATCATCGAATTTGCATAACCATGGATTCTTTTTGCAAACAAGACTGATGGAGGACCCATTCGTATATCTTCAATAATGGCCAGTCATTATAGCTAATTATTCTTCCCTGATTTACAGCCAGCCATATCTCTCTAAATATGACTGATTATTATAGCAAAATCCCTGATTATTGCTGATAATTAATAGCCGGCCAATCATTCCTTTTGTACTCTATATATATTGTATAGTTTTCACAGAATCAATCAACGGAATTCATTCAAGATCTCCTATGTCGTGCCGTTACGGCGAATGAACTCGATTTAACCGATCAATAAGTGATGCACCGATGTACATGGCGCGGCGAGGAGGTTGAGCGTTGCGTCGAGTAATCTTCTGCGTCAGATAGCGAACGCGACGCCCACCGGTGCCGTAACTAACGCCGCCGCTTGACGTAAACAAAGCGTACGACGCTTAGGCGCAGTTGCCCGGTGACACGGTGGGACGTCGTCGGCGGTGCGAGAGTTATTGGCATACCCCTTGGAGATAAATGGGCTGATCCAGCTGAACGTTGTGAGAGAGAGGAACGACGTGGCGGCGCATAGCGTGGCGGGCGCCTCGGCGCTGGTGTTTTCTGGTTCACCTTCATGAGCTCCGGCGTTATAGCTGGTGAAGCCAATGATGACTAGGTACACAAGAGGCATGGAGACGAGTAGACCGGCAAAGGCGAGAGGGTCATCTGGGAAGAGCGGCGAACCGTCGGCACAGCGGACCACCGCCGAAGCGGAGAAGAGTGTGGCGCCAAGGGCGGTGGCGATCCAGAAGACGCGGAGGTGCAAAGGCTGGGTGGCGGTGATGGCCCCTTTCTCTGAGGTGACTAATCACGCGGCCATGGCATGCGCGATGAAGTGGGCGGCGAGGAAGGCGGACTCCACAGCACGCTATGGCGTGCTCGGCAGGTGGAAGAACGTGAGCGCGAGGAGGACGGCGGACACCGCGGCGAAGACGACGGACGCCTCGAGCGCGACCGCGTAGTGGCCAGTGGTCCGGAATGGTGGTGGCTTCGGCAGCAGCGCCTCGTGCTCGGGGGAAACCCCCATGTCACCTCTGCGAAGGCGGTGGATGACAAGGACGAGCGAGACGATGAGGTCAACGGCACCGAGGAGCGCGCGATGCGGGCATGGCGAGAAGAAGAGGAACGCGAGCCGGTAATATAAATTGCAAAAATGGATAAAAATGATTGATTGATTTTTGAGATTGGTAATATATATTACTATGTACAATATATTTGGTTTTAATTCATACCGGAGAAGAAACCATAAAAACTTTTGTAATCGTGAGAAATAGATGTTTAATCTTGTAGCACAATTTTCTTTTATTGTTTGACCTTTATGTTTCGTTACCAATTTTATTTTTCTTAGCAACATACGGGCATTGATCTAGTAAATTCTATAAATTATTATATGAATAATTAATAAATTAGTATTATAAAATACAGAATAAGTCCTAGTTTGATTTAGATTATTTGGATACAAAATAGAAACTGACCTATTTAATTCGGACTAATGTAATGCAAATTAAATAGGTAATCGATTCGGATAAGGATTTGAATTGATAAAGGTTATCTCGAATCATATTCGATTCTGAAACTAAAATGGATTTAAATGTTATCTCGAATCTTATTCGTTATAAAATGGACTTATCTAATTTCGACTCCTCGTTATAAATAAAGATACCCCTAGGCTATGACAGGATAATTGAAGTTGATAAACCAATTCTAAAGAGAACCAAGAGGGTTGTGCTACGGAGGTTCTAGTAGACTAGAGCGTGGAGTCTTCTTCCTGTACGTGTGGATACTCGTGGAATGAGGCTTCTACTTTCACGATGTGATAACACGATCCAACACGCTCTTCTTCCACTGCTAAAAAGTCATACTTGTACGTAAGTGGTAATGCTAAAACCCTAATCTATAATTTTAGATCATATGCAGCGAGTTTTCTAGATTGGGGTAGATGATTTTTTTTAAAAAAAATTTGCTTTCGCACGGCTACCCTTGTTTCCTAATAATGCATGAATGCACTGAGCCGTAAATATGCATATATGCACTGTACTGTCGCGGCCTGGCTGCTGGCTGCTGTGACGTGCTGCTCTTCTTCCTATTGCTACTCCACTAGCTTCATGTTATTAAGGCAGATATATGCATATGTCAAATTAAGTCGTATTAAACGTTTCAGCATTACTGGCAGGTAGCCTGGCTAGCATGCAGCGTATATCTGGGGCAGCCACTCTGTCCTGTTCAACATGCAGAACCGAACGACAAGACGAACAGATGCCCCTGCATGCTTGTCCGCACTGCAGTCCATGTTGATGTCACACTAGCAGGGAGACAAGAAGATTTTCAGGTACTACTGCGGACTAGACACCGTTTCTTTCTGAAGAAAGGAAGCTACCTAGCAGAGGAGCAGCCGGTGATGCCCTTACCATTTCAGCACGGGAGGACAGTTACTTACATATATCATGTATCTTTCCGTAACCGCCACCTAATTAAGAAGTTTTTTTAGTTAGTTACTAATTTAAGTTAGCAAGTTGCTTCTTTTTGTGTCTATATGCCGCATGCTCTTGGTCGTCGAAACAAGTAGTACATACTGCACCTTCTGTCCTCTCAGCTTTGATCCGCGTGGCTGCGTCAACGTTCCAACTATTTATTCTACAGTAGTACTGATGCTTGACGCAACTACTCAGTACCGATCACGAGTACATATGCATACATTTTCTCCGTAGTTCGCAAAAACAGGAGGTATATGCATGTTAATTTTGGTGTAATACTGCGGAACTTTATCCCAAGTCTCGGAATTTTAGCCGGGTGATCACAGGCCCGTATGACAGGTAATTTCAGGGTTCTTGACCTGTTTTGGGAGTGGATGGGTTGAGGGTGTTAAGTGGGAGGGGTATTTTCGGATTTTCCCCCTCCTCACCCACTTTTTTTCACCTAATCCTCCATCTCCCCTTGTGTGTGGCTGAGAAGTATTGGGCTGCCTGCTAGTTTGTTTCCCCACGCACAAAAATCCCGAGTTGCCAACGTCTCCCAGGCGCCAGCCTGCCGCATCCCTTGCGCCCCTCCCGGCCGACGCCTCCCCTTGCTAGTCCCCGCTGCCGCTCTGGCCGTCGCCGGTAGCCCCCGCCGGACCTTCGGCCGGCGTCCCCTAGCCCTCCCGTCCACGACCGTCTTCCCCTAGCTCCTGCCGGAGGTTGCTTTGCCCTGCCGAGGCCTGCCGTCCCGGTCGGCCGTCGCCCCCATCCCGGCCGGCGCAGCTCCGGCCTTCTCTGCCTTGGGCAAGCATCTTCCCCAGTCGGCACAGCCCTGCGTCCTCTCCCCCACTGCGAGATGCAGTGCAGTCCTGTCGCCTGCCTCCCGGGCCTGACGCATCCTCCTCCCTGGCCGGCGCCTCCTTCCCCATGGCCGGCGAGCCCTCCCCTCCCTCTTGCTTTCCCCTTTGTGGTGAGCACTCAAGTGCAGTTGAAAGGAGGGTTTGGTTTGTTGTGCATATCAAGTGTTTGATGAAATGTTTAGAAGGCTCGCAATATAGTGTCGTTGTTTCCTTTGAGTATTGGTATATGAGTACTTGTTTGACATGTTTGCATTCTAAGTTTGGCATGAGATTTCACTTTGAGGCTCAAGACGATTGCGTTTGAGGAAATCGATTTGTCTTTGGGATTTTGGTTGAAAGAACCATGACATTTCAGACTTTTGTGTGCATCTAGAGATATTCATATGTGCATGATTGTATATGTGATTACAGGTTGTGTTGTGATGTGCTATTCAGGATCATAGCATCATGTATGAATAGATGTCAATCTGCTTTGGCCCACCATGCCTTTGATTTTCTTGAATCAATTGATGAATGAAATTATATATATATATATATATATATATATATATATATATATATATATATATTGTGCGTATAGTCTGATCCACTTGTTATGGTCAAACCAAATGAGGGTGCTAAAGTATCTAATTTTGTAGATTGTTGATCATAAGCTCGGTGTTTATGTTGTAGGTATAATGGTTGAAATGCTTGCTCATGAGCCTGCTATTCAATTATTTCTTTTCTTCCAACCAAGTTAGATGTTTAGATTATTAGTAGCCTTGATCAATATAGCATTTGTATGCACTAATTCAATAAGTGTGGCTGCCACTACTCCTACTGCATACCTAAAAAATGCTAAGTGTAGCTTCCACTTGCTATTCTACTTATCAAAGGGTGAGTAAAATACCTTGCACTTCTTGGCCTGCTAGTTGACCGGAGAAGAAGAAAAGAGACTGCGACCTCAGAGGGTGGCCGCAACCTCTTGCTTCCCATTCTTCCCGCGGTTAAAGGCAAGTACATCGTGGGGTTGGATATGGGCGTGAGTAGTAGGTGATACTTCCTGTTTTATAATATGTGATACTTCTGCTTTATAATAAATGATGCTTCTGTTTCACTTATTGCTCGCAAATTTAGATGAACTGTGGTTGAGAGTGGGCTCTTGGAAAGTGAATGGTAGAACAATAAGCGAATCGGCGGTATTTGATATTGAAAGCACCCAATATTTTACTCAATGTCTTTAAGTGATCATTCTTGTTTTCATACTGTTTGTCTTGATACTATTGGTTAAATTGTCTTGTTATGAGTAAGATTGTGTGTTACTACGTCTTGCTTCCTATTTTTAATTATTATTCTGTGTAATTAGAGGAAATTTTAGTTGAGAATGGGGCTTTTGGCGGTCGTTGATTAAGAAAGTATACTAGTATGGGCTTGAGTCCGGTTCATGAGTATGGTCCAATCGTTCTAATCATGTGATTAGTTTCTTACCTTGATGTGCACGTAAGAGCAATTGTGTTAATTGTGCTAAGGAGTATGAATATAATCGCAATAGGTCTAAAATGTTAAATATGAGACGATGAAGCAAGTGGATTGCGATGCATGTTGTGTGACCCATTACGATTACTCGTTGTGAACTTGTCCGCTTTGTAGAACTTATTGTGTTGTACCCTTTCTTTTACTTACTCATGAGTTTGAATAAACGAAAGTAAGTATTAAGTTATGTATGTGGGAACTAGTTGATATTTCTACAGTTAAATATGACTATGCTATGATTGGAAATGAATGAAGGTTGCATTTTTTATTCATGACAATTGCACTTGAGCATTCCAAAGATGTTTGCATTGCATAGTGTTGCACTTAATGGCTCTTGTGGTGAATGGTAAGGTGTGGAGGTAACTCCCCAAAATCGTTTAAATAAGTTATGTGCCAAATTCCTTGTATATGTTTTGTTGGATGCATTGCATGGTAAAGCTAATGGTGAATGGCAGCAGATGACCTTTGGGTTGAGGGTAAAGTACAGTTAAGAATGGATCGGTCGTGAACTCGCTCAATGTTGTCTATTGAGGTATGTGAAATTCATGAACAAAGTAGTTGATGAGGTAACTAGTAGTGAATTCTTCATTTGTTATCGTGTAAATTTAGTATTCCAAAATATGGACGTGTTTATGATTTACACATGTTAATTGATATTGATATTGCTCCTTTGTTGTACTTGTTTAGTCTTCGACTCACGTTTCTTTTTGTAAATGTGTGTAGGTTCCCTGAAGTCGGCATGCTGGGATGGGAGTAGTAGCACGTCACGGCTTATCACTATAGTTTGATTTTAGCCTTGCGCTTTCAAACTTAATGAGCTCATGTTTTGTAATAATTAAATTGTGGGAGTTATTTTTGTGCTGGGTTGGTTCCTTTAGTTGCTTATAATATTGTTATGTTAAATACCATCTTCTGTCTGCTGAGTGGATGTCCTATATTTAGGGGAGGTGCTGCCGAAATTTTCTAATAATTTCGGTATGTTGCTAAACAATTTAGTTGTATGGCTAAATTGTTCTATTGCCTTGTGCTATCTGTTGGGTTCGTAAGGGTGTAACATTCAGGGCACGGGGTGCCGGGGTGTTACATTTGGAAAAAGTATATATTATCTTCCTGAACTACTCACTTTGTCTAATTTCAGACGTAAACTTTTTTTAACGATTTACAAGTAGATGTACACGATATAAGTCACCGTGCACACACACATGAGCGTGCCCCCTTAGCACACACCTTACAAATACAGATTACCAGAGATAAATCTACGACATCACAAAGTTTCTATTGGGAAGTAGTTGTGTGTGCCTAAATGTCACACTAGGATTTGAACCATGTGAATGAAGTCATGCTTTGGTAACTTTATCACCCCACCAAGAGGTGGTTCCAATTTTAACCCTGAACATAAAGCAGTCTAGTCTACACCCCTAAATTGTCAAAATGGTACAATCTATGATAGGGTGACGGCCAACATCCAATGGACAACGGAGCTAGGTGGAGAGAGAATGGTGGGAGAAGAGAGGAGAAAGTGGTAGTGCCAGATTTAGAGCGGGCGTGGCAGCAGCGCGAAAATGTTGGTCTGCATGTATATGCGTTAGTCCATATATATATATATATATATATATATATACACACACACGATGAATTAATCAACTTCATATTTGTTGAGATAGAGAACCATCAAAATGATTTTGTTCATGCATAAGACTAAAGTAAAAATAGGTTACCTATAGTATTCTCATTCGGAGATGAGGATAAAGTAAATGGAATTGGATTTTGACTTGGAATCTATTAGCATTTGTTCTCACAGATGTAACAAGGTACTTAACTCCCTACTATGCCTGTAAATATTTCCACTGATATGATATACTTTTGTTTAGAACATTGTAGTACGTTGTCAAAACAAGTTGAACCTGATGCATGTCTTTTTTATAATAAAACTTTTATAAAGCTCAAAGTACGACTCTAGTGCATTCCAAATTCGTACATAAATAAAAGAGAAATAAAGGAAAAAAAAAAAGAAAAATACAATGAACATACCTTACTAATGGGAAGCATATCCAAAAATATATATAAATATGTATCCGCTCTGCCATCATCTATACATTAAAAATAATCAAGACAACTAAAAAGACATTAAACACAAAAAATCAAGTTGGCAGAGGTAGACCAGTCAGTTCGGCTTCCTTCCCCTCCTTGCCTCCACGGGTCCAGCATTAAATCTTCCTGTGTATTTAACGAAATTAATTAGTCAGATTTACATGCGTACGTGTCATCCCTATGAGATGTTGTGACAAGAAGAGCATTAACATGTGAAACCATTGAATATTCTAAAGTGTTATCACTAGCCACGCTAAGGTGAGATTAAAAAAATACCTATTGTTAGGGATCATGTTGGATTAACCTAAAGAAACAAAGCAATCCTAGCTAGTGCTACAGAACAATTACATAGACACGGAGACACGATTTAAACATTGCAAGTGCCTGAGCACACAAAATAAATTACATTTGCAGGTAGCTTAAATTTAGATCACAAACTGCCATTCCAAAAACAGGACAACATTTAGACAACCAAAAAATTATTACAACACAATTCAAAGGTAGCATCACATTGAGCATAAAGATAGCAAAGGGATCCATGGAAGGTAGGCTACAACCTGAAGAAAACTACCCAGTGGATTCGCCCCTGATGATAACACAAAGAGCAACAAGCATATATTGAGAAACAATATTATTGATAGATCAAGTCAAAGAGACCTTAGGGCTCGAGGAGAAGGTGGCGATAGGCTCGAGGACGAGGCGACGACAAGGCTCGGGGATGAGGCATGCGAGCTCAGGGGAGGTGGTGTCGAGGATGTGTGGTGGCGATAGGCTAAGGAAGGAGGCGGAGGGCGCTAAAAGATTTCGTTTGAGTGATGAGTGTGGAGGGGAAAAAACCCTAAAACGATATATATAATAAGTGTTATCACAGTAAGTTTGTGAAAAAATTGTCTATGATACATAGTCATATCACGCATAGCTTCTTCCATAAAGCATCCACGTAGTATCACAGACTGTTTTATGTAAAAAGAATAGTGTGTGATATTGTTAGGACCAAACTTTGGCAAGATATATGGCTGATTTTGGGAGGCTAAGTCAGAATTGGATATTAAGCCAATATCGGTTCAAATATTGAATTTTATCAGCAAGAGATAAAGGCTGATACGGATCATGGTTTATAACGAATCAGAGAAGGATACGATCAGCCTACAACATTATATAAAGGATTTGATACCAAATGGGAAAAAAACAACACAATCAAACAACTTTTTGATCAATAAAGTTACGCATCGCTGATTTTGATCATCCTAGATTTACACCAAGTTATCGTAGGTTCGGTTTCTCCGATCTTGTTGCACATCACATTTTTCAAGAAAAATTGCTTTTATCAAAATCAATTAATCAGTCTTAATAGGCAGTTTAGATTTATCGCCACATATGGTTTAATCGGCTAGATAGCTATTTAATCATATCATTATTGAAAACTCTAATTAGTTGATATAGCTGTTTAGATTACAATTTTTCTTGTCGATTGCAGGATCAAATTGGCTGGTATGCTGTAAACAAAATTAAACCCGGTATTTGCGTGTGTTTGAGCCAATCAATCCTTCGTTATATTTTTTATTGCCAACACACTTTTGGCATACCTAGTGGAATATGATGTATTCTTCAAGTGAGTCGATTCCACCATTTGATGCTCTGTCTGATGCTATAATTATCCCCACAATGGACGATCTGATGACAGAATAATGTAATGATATCGAAGATCGAAAGGCTATGCTCGAGGAGATAATGCTAAATTGCTACCAAAAAACTTGGTGTGGCGTTACTCAGAAGACCGTGCTGTCGACGGTCAATTTCTTCAATAACACATCAACCAAATCACATATACTTTTGTTTATTTATGTCGACTAGGAGTAGCTTTTGTAGTTTAGAATCTCCTTGTAATTCATTTTTGTTCAATAAAGTTGTGCACCACCAATTTTGATCATCCTTGATTTACGCCAAGTTATCCCAAGTTCAATTTCTCTAATCTTGTTGCACATCACTTTTTTGGGAAATCTGCCTTTATCAAAATCATCTAATCAGTCGTAATAGGCTATTTAGATCTATCGCCACATACAGTTTAATTGGCTAGAAAGTTATTTAAATTAGATCATTATTGAAAAGCCTAATCAGCTAATATAGCTATTTAGATTACATTTTTTCCTATCAATTGTAGGATTAAATCTGCTGGTACACTGCTAACCAAATAAAACCTAGTGTTTGCATGTGTTTGGGCCGATCAATCCTTCATCATATTTTTTGGAGCCATCACACTTTTGCCATGTCTGGTGGGACAACACCGATGCCACAATCACGTCGGATAATAGGCCAGTAAGTTGATACATGCCGGCACATGCTGAATTATCTGATATGATTAATCAATCTATAATTCATGCTTTGATAAATCAGTCATCGACTTCGGTAACAACTCTCAAGCCGATGATAGCTAATAGTGTCAAAGTAGTAGCTCGAGACTTAGTGTCGGTTAGAAATTTTCAGGATCCGATGCAAGCTCATCCAAATTACCTAGTCTACTTAGTAACACCAAACACGCAGAACTCGGTGCTAGTAGCCAATCCTAAGCCATCGGCTCCTACTCTTACTACGATGCTAACCCAATCGATCAGTATATCGCCACAAGATCCCTATGCAAGTGGGGTTGCATATATCAAGTGTAATACCCCGGCATGCCATGTGCCCAGAATATTGCTACCATAATCGTTTCTATCAAATAAATAATCAATCAACACAATAAATTTCAAAAACATCATAATCTTTCTAATTAATCACTAAACACCAACTAAAAGATAGTCATAAGGAAAAACGGTGAAAGGTAACAACACCAAATCTAAACTTAATTGTCTCATGACAAAAACATAAACCACAAGTTTTAGTTATCAAGACATAGCCGAACTTCACCACCTTACTTAATAATAGCATAACCAATGAACTTCACACAAGATTGGTTACGCTAAAATTATCCCATAACTAAATCTATCTAACTAAACCAATGAGTTAAGCATGATCAAAAGCTAAACATCATTATGTGGATAGTGTGGTAGCATTGGCCGTGAATGTGCTACTACCCTTTTCTATACATGCCGGCCTCATTGTACCTAAAACATTAAATAAACAAACGCGAGTCCAAGACTTAGCAAAGTATATCATGGAATAATATCATAACAATTTAACATACCCTAAACCCTAAACATAACCATCTTTCTTATTTAAAATCAGTAAGTATATAAAATAGTAATAACATATCCATTTGTCAAATTCCACTATTTGATCATCTTTGGATGTGTCTATAACTCAATAACTTAACCCATAAAATCATATTAACAACTGATCATACACAACCTGCATTCAATCATCGTATAAACATCTTGATCATAATATGACAGGAACAACATATTTGATAAATAAATTCAGCAAGACAACAACTTATTCATTTAACCCGAAGTTCATCTCAACCATTTTCATTCGTATGATATACTTGCCACTTTACCACATAAAGCGGAGTGGTGTGAGGTCGAAACCACTCCCGAAGTCACACCTCCTGCAATAAATATATATATGCATTCATCTCGAAAGAAATCATGTAGTAACAATACATACAACAATAGAACTACCTCACAACTATGCGCCACCTGATTTTTAACCATTCGCACTTACCGAACAGACCAACCCCTTGTTGTCTTGGCGGTCAAAATACCATAAATTCTACCCCAGGAGCCCAAACTATTGAGGAATACCCACAAATTTCTAGTTAACCAACTTTTTCAATTAAACCATCTAGCCTTTCATTTCCTACCCTGAAAACCAAACTGTTGCCTTACTAAACAGCAGATTTCACCATTACGTAACTATTTTTATACAACTTCAAATTAAGCAAACAATGATATTTTTAAATCTACAGACACAATAGCCGATATCGTGCATTCTATTGGATACAAAGCTGCACAAATGGCTGACCACCAAGTAATAAAATCTCTAACTGATCGAGTTTACAATATAACATGAGGCAAGTTCTGAATCTACTGATCATCGGCTATATGTACAATCTCAGCTGCAGAAGCTCGACGTACGCAGTCTCTCAATCTAAGACGATCAAAGAGCTGGAAGCTTGGAGGGACTTGGCTAAATCCAAATTGTCTTGCATATACTAAAGGATGATACAGCTCATAAGACGGTTGAAATGTACGGCCCATAGTGTATATGTAATACCGCAAATCTTCTTTGCCAGGGTTTTCACCAGAAATGTTTCCACCGTCTTGATTCAAGGTTATGCCGTCGCGCAGTTAATAATTCTATTAAAGGTTTTGGGTTTTCCGTAAAACTTATCGGTATGGGTGTTTTCTCCGAGCCGTGTCTCTTCTACGGCAAGTTGTACTCAAATAGAACTTTGCTTTTCACCAAGAGTTTGAATTTCTAGCTTTGGATTTTGTGGGGTGGTGGTCTTTAGTTTTTTGAGTATAAAAGGAAGAGAGGAAGTATTGGAATCCCTAGCTCTTCTCTCATTTTTCTTTCCCGCCCCCCCCAGCCGACTTCCTGGCCGAAGCTCTCCTGCGCCCCACTCCCCTGGCTCTCTCTCTCTCCTGGCGCATGCTCCCCTGGCTCTCTCTCCTGCGCCCCACTCCCCTGGCTCTCTCTCTCTCCTGGCGCATGCTCCCCTGGCTCTCTCTCCTGGCGCATGCTCCCATGGCTCTCTCTCCTATGCCCCCACTCCCTGGCCGAAGCTCTCCTGCGCCCCCACTCCCTGGCCGAAGCTCTCCTGCGCCCTCACTCCCTGCCCGAAGCCCCTCCTGGTGCCGTGCTCCCCCAGCCGCCTGCTCCGGCCAGCTCCAGCGACCCCCCTCCTCTGGCCTAGCACCTTCTCCACCTCCCTCTTTCCTCCATGAGAAAGATTAACCCTAGGACATTGGGGGATTTTATTGATTACATGTAAGGTGTTTGATCAAATACCTAGCTAGGATCCTTATTTTTGAGATGCATTTAGTTGAGAGATTTGGAGTCTAGAGTGTTTTTGGAGATTTCTGCTTGAGCCTAATTCTGTCCTGCTGTTTGGACTGCTATTTGAAAATTCTGCAAGCATTTCCTGAGGGTCTGGCTATTGTGAAAGTTGTAGATAATTGAATTAACTTTCAATGAAGACCAAAATCACTAAATTCCGTTCAGCCGTTTAAAAGTTATGGCCATTTTACCGAACGCTGTCCAAACTGTTTCGCGATTGGAGCAGTCTGTGTTCAACTGCAGATTAGAGGAACTTAGAGGCCGAATCATGCTTTTCATATACCTATAAAAAGATGGGAAATTTCCTTCCGTTCGAGAAAATGTACTTATTTATTCGATTTGGAATTGTTAAACTCAAGTTATGCTTGTTGGAAGTCTGTTGTCCCGTTGGACAGATTTCTGATTTTCAGGCTTTCGGAGGGACGTGTAGAATTGTGGTTGTACTGAGTTTTGTAGTTATTTGGTTGGCATGATTTTGAGTGGATTATGCCTATGTGTAGGTGGTGTGACCCCGGGAGTGCCTTCAACCTCGCAAGACTTCTCACCACTCCGGCTTGCGAGGTTGAAGGCAAGTGTATTGTAGTGGTTGGGGCTTAGGGAGGCCATTATGTTTCGCAATACTATTGTTATCCGTGTGTTACATTGATATTGCCATGTTTGATCTTGCATGTGGTATGATTATACCTTGATGATGTTCACTAGTATGGTTCGGCTAATATGGATGTTGAAATCATGAGAATGGCTTGATTGTGGCCATAGTTTGCGAGTATGGTATTTATAAGAGTATAGAAGTTAATTGTGATCATAAAGATATAAATGTGGAGAATATGCATACGAATGTTGGGAATGGCATTTCCATAAGTGCATTCATGAAAAGTGCATTGAACCAGGTCGGTGAGAAAGTCATATGGAATATATGACTAATCCGGAGTGCTCAGAGATCCTACCCCGTAGTCCCATCCACTGGCATGGATGGGAGCGGTGTTAAGCGTAGGACCCGCTACTGGGTAGCGGGCAAGTCCTATTTCGGCAGGCCCCTTCCACGGGATGGTTGGGTTTGAGGGCACGCATTGACGGGTGGTGCTCAACAATACCGGTATGTGCTAAGTAAAGAGGCATGATGCATTGCATTGCATTGCATAAATGAGAGTGTGACTGAGGAAGTATATGAGCATGTGAATGAGAAAGTCTTCATGGATTGTTTCCATGGTTGGTGACCGGCATGACGTATGTATGTGAATTGTTATTATTTTGTTCCATTGCAATACACTTTGTTGAGTGCTGAACTCACGCTTGTTGTTTAATGTTTTTTTAGGTACCTTGCATCCGGCTTGGGGAAAGGGAGCTAGACTCACGTCATCACTTAGCATCACACATTTAACCAATGCCATGCTCCTTCCATGGTTGTGATGGTTGTCATATTCAGTTAGACCTTGGAATAATTATCTCGGTTGCCCTGAATAACCGTTTACTACTTATTGGTTTAGGTGATGATTAAATCTATGTGTTGAGCTTGAATTGATGTTGGAATCATGGATTGTCATGTTAGTGTTGTTCGTCATGGTGGAGTTATTAATTGCTATTGGATGTGTGGTTGGTTAGCTAAGGACCTGCTAAAATGATATCTTATAACTGCAATTGTTTTCTGTCTGCTGAGTGGATATCCTACTTTCTAGAGAGGTCATGCCGAAATTTTGTAAATTTCGGTGGCTTAGTTTTAAGCCGGTTTTTTTATAAAGTTCATAGGGTTGGTAGCATCCGTGGCGCGTTTGGCGTCGGGTGTTACAAATGTAAGTTTACGACGTAATGCTTGGTGAGATGAAAATCCTGAACAAATTCAACGTCTCTTCGGACATATCATTACTATCGACTGTCAATTGGAGAAAAGAAGGGCAAGGATAGCCATCGGTTGCTCTATAACTGAAAAAAATCACACTGACAAAAATCATCTTGATCAAGTTGAAGAAAGAAGGCTAGGTATTTCCTTGCTCCAACGGGTGTGATCTTATTTTCATTTCTAGAGCAAAGGATTAAACTTTCGCCGAATCAGTTGTTCTTGTACTCGATTTCCTGAGACTCTGGAATATTTTCATGTGGAAAAGGTGTCATGATGGCTGCATTGATTTGAAATGATCGACTAAACATATTATAGAGCTAGACTTGAATGAACCAAAGGGCTCCACCGATGTTGCCAATAGAATAAGATCCTAATCCAATGAATTGCTGACAATGGATCACATGCATCATTTGGTATACTACCCCCAAGAAAAGTTTTCCCAGAACTAGCCGATGGCCCTCTACAAGTTGTTTGGTTATGACTTGGTAAGTTTGAGTTGGGCCTAAGGCAGCACTGCAGAAGATATATCGATCAAGCCATATATTTAATAAAGCGATGTGCTCTCTGTCCAATACTGGACCACTTCCATTGTTCTCTTCAAGAAATCTGCTCCAACCTTCTCCTTTGGAAGACATAAATTTATATTTGGGTTTGGCACTGAAAGCTTATATTTGTTCCCTATCTGGCCAAAGGCAACAAAGCTATGCTACGTCAAGGAGAGTTGAGCCGATGGGACCAATTCTAAACATAAAAGTATCTAAAGAGTCCAACCAAAAATAGCATGCCATGGCCGCTAAGGGCTCATTGGCCTCTAGGTCAGCTAAAGAGAGGGGAAGACACTCTAAAATGCCCATCTAACCCAATTGAGGCATTTTCTATGCTACTATCCAATTATACCAGTTTCTCCATCTCTCAGTGCCATCGGCCATGCTCTAAAGCTCTTACTCCATTCATGGATATTGTATTCATGAGCATGTAAATGGAATCAAGGGGCATCTTTTTCTATTATAGCCAACGAATCTGGATTGCCTAAAGGGCCTAAGTAGTATATATTTTCACAATCGGGTACTAGGATGAACACATGGTTTTATCCATAGTAGGCAAGCCGATGGTCCTCTAAGGATGTTAAGCACTGGAGATTGGGGTTGCAAAAAAATGATGGTGCGAGCTGATGGCAAATGATTGGAGGGCATGAGTGCGTGAAAATGATGGGAATGTAAATGCCATATTTACAGGGTGGTGAAAAATAATGAGAAGGTGAGAAAGCTTTCCCAAGTAATAGGTGTAGTTATGATTTTGCAATGCAATAAATGGAGCAGTTACTAAAGACGGCGGTGAATACTATGGTTAAGTCGATGGTGAAGATTCTTGGAAGATTAACATCTCCTAAAAAAAGGGGGCATATGTTAGCACCAAAATTTTGCAAGATATACGGCTGATTTTTTTGGAAGGCTGAGTCAGAATTCGATAATTAGTCGATATTGGTTCAAGTATGGAATTTTATCTACAAGAGATAGAGGCTGATACAATTCATGGGTTATAATGAATTGGAGAATTAATGATAAGATCGACCTACAGCTCTATACAAAGGACATGAGACAAAAAGAAAAAACAACACAATCAACCAAATCACATATACTTTTCTTTACTTTCTGTTAACTAGGAGTAGCTTTTGTAATTTAGAATCTCCTTGTAGTTTGTTTTTGATCAATAAAGTTGTGCATCACCGATTTTGATCATCCTCAATTTACACCAAGTTATCCTAGTTCGGTTTCTCTGATCTTGTTGCGCATTGCCTTTTTTTGAAAATCTACCTTCATCAAAATCATCTAATCGGTCGTAATAGGCTATTTAGATTTATCACCACATATGGTATAATCGACTAGATAGCTGTTTAAATTAGATCATTATGGAAGACCCTAATCAACTGATATAGCTATTTAGGCTACACTTTTACTTGTTGATTGCAAGATCAAATTGACTAGCTTGCCACGGACCATATTGAACCCGGTGTTTGTGTATGTTTGAGCCGATCAATCCTTTGTCATATTTTTCAGTGCCAACAGATATATAGTCATATCACAGATAGTTTGTGGGACGAACCATCTATGATATCAGTTTATCACATACGGTTCTTAACATATCCTGTAACTTTGATGGTCATGCTAGCAAAACCATCTGTGATTAGCTTTAATACAGATGATTATTGAAAACCATTCATAATGAGACGTCTAATATAGACTTTTTGTAGTAGTGTTATTAAGCAAACTGTAACACCATCTAATCACAAAATCATGTGAAAACAACTGCTAAGTTAGTGCCACAATGGATAAAAACACCGGTGGATTTGAGACTAGGAGCTTTAGACAATTTAGGGGTGAATAGTAGACTATTTCTTTGTTTAGGATTAAAATTAGACAACTTCAAAAATTCATCAGGTAGACCTTTTCAAATCATTTAAGGGCTACTTGTATATGTTCAATGACTACTTACATGTGTTTCAAAGACTAGTTACAAGTGTTAAAAGACTACTTACAAGTGCGTAACCAAAATTCTTCTGGGGTTTCATAATAACACATTCATTTACATTTAGAATTAACTAACAATAATTTATTCATCAATATTATAATAAGTTATCATTATATGGACTAGGTAGGTCAAATTTGGAACATGTAATTTTTTTCTAAATCATGCGGGAATTGAGCCATTTCCTTCAAAATCCTATGAAATTCCTATGTCCCAAATGGTCCTTTTATTATATAGTTTATACTTCATTTATATGATATGTATTTCGCATATCATTACACAATATTTTATAGAGTACTAAAGAATTTTAAATTACATATAAAAATGTATCTACATTTGAAAGGAAAAGGCTGATTAATTGGGAAATTACCCATAGCCAAGGATGAATAGGCTTGAGTGTTTTGGGGATGGATTGGTTCTAAAAAAACATTTATATGCCATGTGTAAGCATCTAGGTCCCAGATTTTAGTGGTTTATGTGTTTTAGTGATTAATGATGGTTGATTGTCAAGTTTAACCATGTTTCACGGTTTCAGTTTGAGTTAATACTTGGCTTTGTCATATTGGGAGTTTTTTGTAATCATGGATCCCAGAAAGTTGTAATTGATGCAAAAGCATGAAGATTAAGGATTTTGTGACTAGAAATGATCCGAGGGGATGAGTTTGAAACATTTTAGTGATAGGTTTCATTTTTGTTTTGGCCGTACTACTAAGGGGTTCAAGACTAATAGCTTAAGCTTGGTGATTTTGGATAGCTAGTTGTGATGTACTAGCTCGTATGTAGTCAGAGGAAGCCAAGGAATGAAGTGAGAATGTAAATTTTGAAATTTATGTGAGATTTCAAACTAGGTTTGAAAAATTTAGTTTTGATCGAATAATCAGTCTGATCAATTCAACATACAGCATGTCCTCGAAATTTTAATGGGACTCATATTATCTTGTGACCCGAGCATGGGTCGATTATTTTTCACAGAGGACATGTTTTGAAGTCTTAAGGCCTATTTGATTTAGCTTTTGATTCTAGATTCTAGCCCCAAAAGCAGAATAAAAAATAAACAGCCTGATTCTAGAATCTGATTCTCACAATCCAGCCCACCCAGATACACTAGAATTCACAATCCACTTCATATGTACTTTTGGAGAATCGGGTTCTCTACAACCACAATCTAGAATTAACTTTTAGAGAATCAGCTGAAATAAACAGACCCTTAATAGGAGTCGGATGATCCGAGTGACTAGGAGCATGTATCGAATCAATTTGACATTGAGTTGTTTGAGTTGATTTGCATGGGAGTCAGATTATCCGAGTGAGTTGGACCATCGGTTGAATCAATTTGATACAGAAGGTGCTCTTGAGATTTTACACAGCCCTAGATGATTCGAGTGGGTTGGATAGTCTAAGTAGGTTGAATGATCCGACTTGATCCGCATAATCTAGCTGTTCATAAAGTATGTATTTTTATCATTGTGAGTGTTTAAGTCGATAATTCAATGGATCGGATGATTCGACTCTCCTAGCTAGTTTCGAGGTGGAGCTATATATAGGCAATATAGTGGTTCATTTTCAAGGTTTTGTTACTACATCATAGTATTCATTCTAGTATGGACCTCAAGGGCACTATAAAGCTTGGATTGAAGATTCATTAAGTGTTTGAGAGAGTAGATATGCCTAGTTTATATATCACTCTAGTTACTTGACCTTTGCAGGGTTCAAGTGAGCATTTTAGATTTATTACTCTTAAAGGATGGTGACTCCTAGACGATTCGGATTCATTTGGCTTGGTGATCTTCCTTGAAAGTGCTTATCGAAGGCACTAGGAGACTTGTGAATATTTGGAGTCCACCAGTCCAATTGGAGAAGGATTACCTCAATTGGATGGCTTGATTCTTGTGTGGTTTCAAGTCAGAGCTAAACTCTTGTGAGAGTACTCCAACAAAAAGTATGAAAGAGGGTTAAATCTCCGAGACCTCGGTAAATTAGGATGCAAGACAACTGAGCTCAGCTCAGTTGGCTGAGGCGCCAGGCGTACACCTTGCTCGCCGCGGTTCGAGAATAGCTCAACACATGCGCTCGCAAGAGCTGGGTGCAAGCGTGAGCGTGTATGCGCTTGTAGCCTGCTGTTGTTCTCCTTCTTTAGTGAATGCTAGAGCTTCTGACTAATTTTTTTTAAAAAAAAATTATGATGTAATCATGCAAATCTCAACTAGAAACATAGACACTTAGGTTGGGCTTTGGAGCATCCGATCCACTTTTACCATGGAGACCGTAGAGGTAGATGATATCTACAAACAACTGAGTTTTGAGAGAGTCTGAGGCTCTGAGCACTGTGAATCCTTTTTTATCCAAGTATACTGATGAAATGTTTCGTAGATTTTACGGTAAGACAGATGAAGGAGAGAAGGACCCAAATGCCCTTTTTTTCTTCGTCTTCCGCGCCAGCTCTGACTCCTGTCTGTGTGTTGTATGCGCGTGGAGGGCTGTCGAGAGCGATCGGCCTTGAAGGCTTGGATTTGGTTCCCTGTTCATTTTTTTTTTTTGGTGATTCGTATTTTCTTAGTTCATTGATTGTAAATCAACTTCATCTTTACTTATTTCCTGAGCTAACTATAAAATGCAACGAAGCTTAACTGCAGAAAAAAAAAGAGAGAAATGTCACGACGCCTGAGAGATTCGAACTCTCGGGGAAACCCTATGTACTTAGGCTATTCTCAGTGCATGGTAACATATCAATTTAATGCATGCCACATAAGCATTTTTGATGATGTGGCAAAAGAGTTAAGAGGGGAGAGAAGAAAGCTGTATCTTAAGGAAGATACCACTTGGACACGAAATCATAGACATTGAAACTTGAATCATCTAAGTGGCCCACACAATTCATACTCTCAAATACATCTAGCATTTAATTATCTTGTAGGGACTAAGAAACAATCTATGATATCATGTATTGGGATAGTTATATCTTCTATAATATTATATGACATGACAGATTTGAATATTATAACAAGATATAATATACTGTGAATAGCCTTAGCAGGCACAGTGGCACACGCCTTAAAGCGTCGTTTATACGAAAAGAAGGAACGGAAATTTATATGTAACCGCTGCGTACAACAATATTTGGGCCCGCACCCGCATCAATCAGTACATTATATTGCCGTCCCTCAGAATGGCCATTGCTTTTTGACGCGGTGTTGGACTATCAAAATCGAGGTTTTCCTTACCGATCGGTGGATTTGTGCCAAAATTGTACTAGCTTATGATGGATAACATACTGAGGCTGACAGGGGCGGATCTAGCTGGTGCTAGGATGCCTCTAAAAATTTTAAAAATGTTATAAAATCATCTCTTTGTTACAAAGTATTGTTTTAAATAGATATCCATAACCCCTTTTAGAAGAAACTCTCATGTATTAATTGAAAGAGAAATTCCATGCTATTACTATGAAACCTACATAGTATCAATTCTTGTAACTCTTTATTTAGTTCAAACATCTCATATTACCTATAAATAGAGGGTTGTATGCATGAAAAAATAGAACAAGAAAGAAAGAATTCCCTCTACTTCTACATTATTCATACTTTGAGTAATCCACTATATTGTTCATACTTTGGGTAATTCATTAGTTATTTTATATCACATTATCAGCACGATCGCCTCTAAAAGGCTATCGTAAATTTCACATACTAAAAATAATTTGATCGCCGTTTTCTAAGGTAAAGTATTCTTTCAATCCCTATTCTATCTTGTTTAATTTACACACTATAATTCATAGTTTGCATTTCTATGTATTGTAGTTTACTATGTCGAATCTTGCAAAACTTGAATTCATGGCTTTGGATATTACGGGCAAAAATTATTTGTCTTGGGTGCTTGATGCCGAAATCCATCTAGATGCAAATAGCCTCGGTGAAACAATCAAGGAGGGAAATAAGGCGTCTAACCAAGAAAAGGCTAAAGCCATGATCTTTATTCACCATCACCTCCATGAAGGGTTAAAAACTGAATACCTTACGGTGAAAGATCCCCTTGTTCTTTGGAATAAATTAAAGGAAAGGTATGATCATCAGAAAACTGTAATTCTCCCTAAAGCTCGATATGATTGGTTGCACCTGAGGTTGCAAGATTATAAAACTGTTTGTGAGTATAATTCAGCCATGTTCAAAATCACTTCACAACTTTTGTTGTGTGGAGAAAAGGTTACGGATGAGGAAATGTTGGAGAAAACATACTCAACATTCCATGCTTCAAATTTGCTCCTGCAGCAGCAATACCGGGAAAAAGGGTTCAAGAAATATGCTAACTTATTTCTTGTTTACTTGTGGCTGAACAAAATGATGAGCTTTTGATGAAAAACCATGAGGCTCGTCCAACTGGTTCAAGTCCATTTCCTGAAGCGAATGCGATAAGATATAATAATAACAATAGAGGGCACGGCCGAGAACATGGTCGTGGTCGTGGATATGGACGAGGTCGTGGTAGAGGAAATTATAATGTTTCCTTCAAAAATACAAATGGTCCCCAGAAGAGGCAAGAAAAGGGAGATACAGGGAAAAATTAAAAATTATAAACATGAAAATATATGCTATCGCCAGAGGCAAAAATCATTGGTCGCAGAATTATCGTGACGCCAAAGCACCTCGTGGATCTCTATCAACAATCGCTGAAAGGAAAGAGAAAAGGATAGAGACCAATTTTGCCGATAGTAATGGAGATAATGAATATTTTGGCAAAACTCAAGAAGAAGACAATGCCAACATGATACAACTCATCTAGATGTCTCGATTTTCTTATTTAAGAATAATTTTTAAGTAGTTATTTGTACAAGAATAAATTTTATATGTTACATCTTTAATAATGCAAACATGTTATGTTTTTTGTTCGAGAATAAATATAATATATTATGTATTGAATTATGTGTCGGGACCCGAATGTGCAAATCCGGACCCTCTGTGTATTCAGCACTAGTCTAGAATCACGCTAGTGCACACAGTCTCAACATTGGTACATATCACAGTCATAACCAACGAAATAATAAGTACTTTAATTAAATACTCAATCTAGTTGATTGACCTTATGGTCAAGTTACAAAGATAAGCCTCGCAGGGCGAAGACTTATTGAATTGTTCAAATGCAGCGGAAATAAACTCGTGGCGCAAACCAATGTGCCACAGTAACCGACCGAGCTCGCTTCCTTAGTTCGTTGGTTCTCCCGATACTCCCCCTCCCGAAAGGGGTTGCTTCTTCTTCAACTGAAGGCGTGTTGTTGTGGGTGAGTACTTTGAGCACTCAAAGAAGTCATGCATGTAATGCAATGCTAATATACTATATGCATGGCTTAGTACAAAGGATGGGCTAGGGTTCATGTGCAAGACAAAGATTTCAAATAAACAAGAATAGATTGCAAAGCAAGAAAAGCAAGAGTAGGAATAGCAGCTTTCACAAACATTTCAATTGTAATTCATTTTTCCATCCTAAGTCAAGTTCATCTTCACCATCCCAAGCATTTTCCATAACAAGTCATTTTCATGAAAATCTAACCCTTGATCAGAATCACCGAGCGATGCCCAATACCGTGAGCACGGCTATTCAATTGGTTGTATACTCTGCAGATGTTATACACTTTACCCACAAGATACATACAAATACCACCAAGGCAAATAACCATAACGGCCTTTCCAAAGTTCCATCTAAACCCAAGATCGCTCGCTAAGGTTTCAATATCGAGGGATGGTTACTACACCCAGGCCCCCTCTTGCGCCATGTGAGTTCTCATCCGCTTCTCCGGCCTCACACCACCACGACAGTACCAAAGAATAGATTTCCCGCTTTACTCAGCTAAGCCCGTCCCATTACGGAGCTTGTGGTTGTATGAAAGACTCAGTTCAAATGCTCGCAAGGTTAAGTCCTTAGTTGACCGAGGCAAGACTAACCAAGAATGACCTTAAACATCCAAAACCAATAAAACCAAATACGACCGCCCAGTTGCCACTCTTGGCCCACCAGAAACAATCTTGCCACATGCCTCAGTCTAAATCATTTTTCCACCCCGGTTCTTTACCATTGCACCACGTGCCATCATCAACTTAATAACACATGTCTCGTTCACAAAATACATTCCATATCTCATTAAGTCCATATTAACTTTGGTATTCCAAAATCACAAAATGTCCACGTGGCGGGGCTAAGCATACTACTTGGTCTACTCAACCCATGTTGGCCAATTATTAATGTCCAACTATTAGTCCATAACCTAGGGTGACAAATGATTCATGACCTACAATTATATACTGACAAGGTGACATACAGAGAACTAGGCATTTAACTAATCCCAAAACTTATTCAAAGTCATTTCTATCAAATTAGCATGCAATAGTTTAAATCAAAATAATTTGCTCTAATAGGTTCAACATGATCAAACACAACTTGCCTTCAAAAAGTGCTGATTCTGGCTCCTGAGCTTGCTCTTGGGTCAGAACCTCTCCCTCGAAACCGTCGGGGACTTCAACGTCTCACAGAACGATACACAAAACGATAAAATAAATAAACAGTAGACAAACAGTGCTCAAAAATTCAATTAAAATTCATAAACAGAAAGATCCCAATTTTACAAATTTATAGAAATTGGAATCACTCAAATCGGAGTTAAAACGTGAAAGTTATAAGCATTTGAAGTTTCAAAATACATTTAAAATCAATAAACCGAATTAAATAAATATTTTCTTTTCGAAAATTAATTATTGCGTCATCTATGACACGTGTCGCCACCACGTAATCGACACGTGGCCTTGCCGACGCCACCGACCGGCCCCGTGATGACGCCAACATGACGCCATCGTGGCGTCGCCAAGACGACTCGTCTATCTCGCTGACAAGTGGGTCCCACCGTGACGTCAGCATGACGTCAGTGGTGACGTCACACGCACAGCGCGTGCGGCTGACGAGTGGGCCCATGCTGTCAGCGTCTCATGCGCAGTGAAGAGCGACGTGGCTCCTCAGCTGCCCTCGGATTTGTATCTAACGGCGGAGGTTTGACGTTGGAGTTTACTGTTCCTAAGGCGACGTGGGCTCACCTTAGCGGTCGGATGGAGATCGTACGGCTGGCGAAGCTCGCGAAACCCGGCGACGTTGCGGCGGCGTGGTCCGACCGGAGACGGAGACGAAGACGGGCGGCGGCGTTTCGCGGCTTCTCCGTGCGAAGAAGTAACGCCCCGACGCGGCTCGACGAGAGGACTCAAGGACCAACGGCGACGACGGAGGATCACCGGCGGCGAAGAAACGGCGCGAAGAAGTGCGGCGGATGTTCTCGGAATTTCGGCGAGCTCGTGCGGCGAGGCGACGGCGTCTCAAACGGCGGCGTGCGGTGTACGGTGCGGCGCAAACCAAGGAACACAGGAGGGGTGGCGGCGCGTTAAATAGGGGCTCTTGGCGTCCGTGCCGTTGCGAAATTCGCGGAGGAGTCCGTGGCGGCGAGTCCCATGGGAATAGGATCGGTGACGTGGCTCGCCTCCGACCGCCGGATTGGAAACGGAGGGTCACAGATCTAGGGTTTTTCCTGAACGGGCCTGAAGATCGGCCAAGATCGTTTCACTTAAATTTTTAATCCTTTTCCTAATAAAATTAATTCGAAAATAAAATAATTTATTTGGGGCATTACAAATATCGAAAAAATTTCGAAAAATTCTCAAAAATATTTTAGGACATTTGTGACCCAAATAAAATATTTCCAGCAAAATTTTATTTTAACTTTTCTATTATTTAATTAATTTGGTAAATGGCTTAATTCAAAATAACTCCAAATAATTCCAAATAAATCCAAATAAATCCAGAAATTCCCAAAAAGTCAAAATACCATTTAAATGCAAGAAAAGCAAAAAATTGGGATGTTACAAACCTCCCCCCTTAACGGAATCTCGACCCCGAGATTCAGGGCTGACTAAGGAATAGGTTTGGAAGTTCCTTCTTCAGATCTTCTTCACGCTCCCAGGTTGCTTCGCTCTCAGAATGGTTACTCCACTGAACTCTGCAGAAGCGGGTCGATTTATTTCTCGTTTCTCGATCCATCGTGTCCAAGATCTTCACCGGGTACTCTTTATAGGTCAAATCCTCCTGCAGCTCTACCGACTCTAACGGCATCTGCTCTTCTGGCACTCGGAGACATTTCTTTAATTGTGACACATGGAACACATCATGCACACCTGCTAAAGACTGCGGTAACTCTAGCTGATACGCTACTTCACCTCTACGACTTAGGATCCTGAATGGGCCAACATATCTTGGCGCTAACTTCCCTTTGGTGTGGAACCTTCTAACTCCTTTGAGTGGGGTAACTCTGAGATACACAAAATCTTCGCCTCAAAGCTCAAATCCCTGCGGCGATTATCGGTAGAACTCTTCGCCTTGATTGTGCAATTTTAACCTTTCCCCGATCATGGCTATCTCGCTTCTTGACTTCTCGAAGAATATCCTACCCAAACATATGACGCCTCTCGGTCTCATTCCAATTCAACGGCGTCGATGTGGTCTTCCATATAGTGCTTCAAATGGTGACATCTGCAAACTTGCTCGTAACTGTTGTTGTAGCTGAACTCGCATATGGCAAACACTTATCCCATGAAGTTGTATAAGCCAATGCACATGCCCTCAACATGTCCTCCAAGATGTCGATTAACCCTTTCCGCTTGCCCATCATGTCTGGGTGATATGCGTCTTGAAGTTCAGACGGGTCCCTAGAGCCTCATGCAATTTATCCCAAAATCTTGAGGTAAACTGGGTACCTCGGTCCGACACAATATTCTTCGGAACTCCATGTAGACATACAATTCTTGACATATATAAATCTGCTAAGCGGTCCCCTGAGTAGGTAGTCTTTACCGGTATGAAGTGGGCAACCTTTGTCAAACGGTCCACTATAACCCATATAGAATCATACCCTGTCTGGGTCCTCGGTAAACCGGTAATGAAATCCATTCCGATTTCTTCCCATTTCCACTCGGGTATCTTCAGTGGTTGTAGCAACCCTGCTGGCCTCTGATGCATTGCTTTAACTCTTTGGCATATATCACACAACGCGACATGCTCCGCGACTTCACGCTTCATGCTTGGCCACCAAAATCTTTCCTTCAGGTCTTGATACATCTTAGCGCTTCTCGGATGAATAGAGTACTTGGAGTCATGAGCTTCCTCCAATTTAAACTTAATCCTCTGAATCTTGACATCGTCCTTCTGTCCTTCCCGAATCTGATTTTCCAGGGTAGGCTTCACTTCCAGAGCGGCTATAAATCCTTTAGGCACAACTTCCAGCTTCAGCTTCTGAAATTCCTTGCATAACTCAACCTGACTTGCTTCTACCAACATGTTCACAGAATGGCTCTTTCGGCTTAAAGCATCAGCCACCACGTTGGCTTTCCCGGGGTGATAATGAATCCCCAGATTGTAATCCTTAATTAATTCCAACCATCTCCTCTGTCTCATGTTCAGATCCGATTGTGTGAATATATATTTAAGACTCTTATGGTCTGTGTACACCTCACATCTATTCCCAATTAAATAGTGTCGCCATAGCTTCAAGGCGTGTACCACGGCTGCTAATTCCAGATCATGCGTTGGGTAGTTCTCCTCATGCGGCCTCAACTGCCTTGATGCATATGCAACGACCTTCGCTCGTGATTAACACGCATCCTAGTCCTTGACGCGATGCATCACAAGATATATCAAAGCTCGCTTAAATCCGAAAACTAACACCGGCGCCGTTGTCAAACGTTTCTTCAACTCTCGAAAACTCCGCCACATTCCGTGTCCATGCGAACTTCTTTTCCTTTTTCAACAATTGCGTAAGAGGTCTCGCAATCGCTGAAAATCCTTCAATAAATCGGCGGTAATAACCGCCATTCCAAGGAAACTACGGATTTGTGTCACCGTTTTGGGTGGCTCCCAATGCAACATCGCTTCCACCTTACTTGGATCAATCATGCGACTTCTTCACGGCCATCACATGTCCAAGAAATTCCACCTTGTTCTTCCGAAATCACACTTGCTAAACTTAGCTAAAAGTTGTTTGCTTCTTAACTTCTCCAGACTAGCTTCAGATGTTCTAAGCATGCTCTTCCCTTGTCTTGGAGTAAACTAAAATGTCATCTATGAACACAACTACGAACTTGTCCAGATATTCCATGAAAACCTTGTTCATCATGTTCATGAAATATGCAGTGCATTTGTCAAACCAAACGGCATCATCAGAACTCAGAGTGCCCATACCTTGATTTAAAATGCGGTCTTGGCACATCCTCCGATCTAATCTTTAGCTGGTGATATCCTGATCGTAGGTCGATCTTGGAGAAAACTCCTGCTCCCCTCAACTGGTCAAATAGGTCATCGATCCTGGGTAGCGGATACTTATTCTTTATAGTGACTTCATTCAAGGTTTCGGTAATCCACACACATCCGTAACTTCCGTCCTTTTTCTTGACAAATGTAACCGTGCTCCCCATGGCGCATTTAACTTGGTCCGATAAATCCCTTATCCATTAACTCCTCAATCTGCTTCTTCATTTCCACTAGCTCATCGGCTGACATCCGATAAGGTCTCTTAGCTATCGGGCCGTTCCTGTACTAACTCGATTACAAACTCTATGTCCCTCGTCGGTGGCATCCTGTAAATCCTCCGAAATACATCCGGTATTCTCGACAACCGGTATATCTTCTATACTTGACGGCCTTCACACTATTGACCATCAACTGTCCATCCCGAGCAGCTGCACGAAACTCTATTTTTCTCCCGCTAGGACTCTCGACTGATATGACTCTTCGTCCACAGTCTAATACAACCTTGTGCTTAGACAACCAATCCATTCCCAAAATAACATCTAGGGTCTGGGTATCTAACACCACTAAGTTTGCTAGGAACTCTGTTCCATCTATAAGCAACTTTACCCCGTAACATCCTACATCGATCGGAGTTCGATCCCGGGATTGTACTAGCAATACATGCCTAAGGTTCACCATTTTCAACCCATTGTTCACAGCAAAAATCCGAGATATAAACGAATGTGAAGCTCCAGAATCAAATAAAACTGTTGCGGGTACTGAGTTGACAAGTAACTTACCCAGTACGACATCCGAGGTATTCTGTACTGCATCGGCGGTGACATGGTTGACTCTGCCTCTTACCATAGTCTGTGTGGCAGCTCCAGATTGTGTAACTTCTCGGCTTGCTCCTGGCGCAGGTGTCTTCGTTGGAGTAGTTCCAAGGTTGAAGCGAACTGGTGTCACTCCTCCTCCTTCTTAGGACAATAATTGGCGAAATGCCCCGGCTCGTGGCGATAAAACAACGCCTAACTGCCGATCGCCGCTCTCGCAACCGCATTCCCAACCGTGTTGTCGTGTTCGGAAATTTTGTCCCGCAGTCTTGGTATCGGTGGCGGCGCTGTCATCACATTCCTTGGCTGAAATCAAGAACTAATTTGGTGCAACCTCAAACGCCGCGCTCCCGGGCGTGCTCCTGCATGCCATTCTCAGGCTTCCTACCGTCCTCTAGCTCCTTGCGCTTATCCTCCAATATCAACGCCTTGTTCACTAGCTCTGGAAGTCGGAAAAGTGTGGGTTATAAGTCCCACTCGCAATCCTCAATTCACCCCTTCATGAATCGAGACCGCTGCCTTATCCGTTGCTACATCCTCGGTGCATAGCGTGCACCGCGTGAACTTATTCAGATACTCACACACTGATTGATTGCCCCGCTTCGGTTCCCTAAACTCCTCCTTTTTCAGCTCCATGATGCCTTCGGCACATGGTATCGCCGAAAGCGATTGTGAACTCCTCCCACCGATGTCCTGGGGTGTTCATGAGCAACAGAGTAGTTTTCCCACCATGCAACAAGCGGTTCCTTCAAGCCGATGAGAGGCATAGAGTACCCTCTCATTTCCTTCACACCGGGTAATGTGCAACTTTCTCTATCGTCCTCACCAATCATCCGCCTCCAACAGATTGGCATTCCCAGAAAATGTAGGCGGTCGTGTCCTCATGAATTCCGACAGCCTCGAGTATGGCCTCTGCACTGGGTTGACCTGGTTAACTTGGGCGGCGGCTGCGGCTTGGGCGGTGACCTGCTGCAGCTGCTGCATCATGGCATGCATTAACTGGGTCTGTGCAGCAATAAAGGCTCCAAAGTTATGCATATCAACTGGCGGTGCTGGTTGGGTTCCTTGTCCCTCATCATCGATGTTTCCAGCTGAGCGTGAACCACTCCCATTTCCTCCCTGGTTTCCACGGGTATTCACCATCTGTCGATTGTTCCATGGTTTTAGAGACGAGAGGGAAATAAGAATAGACAAGTGATAGAATACTTAGGCGGGGTCAAAGGTGTAACACAAAGTCCAACTTTATTACTTTATTAATAACTAGGTATGGTTGCTCACAATGCCTGAGGGCTTTGCAACACATACCGATCACTCACAAGCATGAAAGAAGCAAATCGAACTAACACTCTGGAGTCAAACGCCTCTAAGGGTGACTCTTATTCCAAGACGCGACTCGACGCAGGAGTCTCAACTGCTAACCCTAGTGCTCACTCCTCTAGCCAACCCCCACCGGAACTCCCTGGTGGATACACCGGCGGATGTGCTGGTGCGGGTAGAAACCTATCCCAACGATCCTCACCGATGCGCCTGCACGGCTCAACCTCCACTGCTCGGCTTGACCTCCACAGCTCGCTTCACCTCCACCGCTCGCTCGGCGCGGCTCTGCTGTGGCTCCTCCGGTTCTGGTCGTGTAGCTCTAGCACCGCTCGCTCGTCCGTGAGTCTTGTCTCCAGCTCCCGATCCTCTGGATAGAGTGGGCCAAGTACTCACAAGTCTGCAACAGATGAGCCCTCACCGCGGAACTCGCCACGAGACCTCTGCAGCCTCTGAACCGCCTCGTCTATAGCATCCTCTTGAGCGATAACATATCCGCCGTGGGTGATCGTGGCATCCTCCTCCTCTATGGGCTCTCGGTTGAAGCGGGTGTCTCGCGGGTGGTGACGAAACACGTGCCATCCAACTCCCCGGGTAGGTACGAGCAATCGCCTCATCGCCAGACGCGATGTCTCCTGAATCCCAGATCAAATGACAACCTTCGGCAGAATGCGGATGGGACGACTCGCCTCGCCTCTATTCCGAAGCGTAAAATCGTGATGGTGACATCCTGCAATATCGATCCCCGCCCGATCCACAAGAGTCCCCGTTAGATCGGCTGTCATATCCTCCCAAAGAATGCATCATCGCCAAAGCTCCGGCGTACCCTCCAAAGGCGCCACCAAAAGAGTGGATCATCCTCATCATCGCCAAAGGACACTCACGTGAAACCCAGATATTTAAACAAAGCGAATATGTGTGAAATTCAGCAAGGGGTATGAAAGGAGAGAAGGGGTAAGTCGAGATTGCATTATCATCCTGGCGATTTTAACTTTTTAGAAAATAGTTTTATCCTCACTTCGACCATTCTAACTAAGGGCGATCCTACAATCAAGATGGCTCTGAAACCACCTCTGTCGGGACCGAATGTGCAAATCCGACCCTCAGGTATTCAGCACTAGTCTAGGATCACGCTTAGTGCACACGAGCCTCAACATTGGTACATATCACACCATAACCAACGAAATAATAAGTACTTTAATTAAATACTCAATCTAGTTGATTGACCTTATGGTCAAGTTACAAAGATACGATCACAGGCTTAAGACTTATTGAATTGTTCAAATGCAATGAAATAAACTCGTGGCGCCAACCAATGTGCCACAGAACCGACCGGGCTCGCTCCTTAGTTCGTTGGCTCTCCTCGATACTCCCCCTCTGGAGGGGTTGCTTCTTCTTCAACCTGAAGTTGTGTTGTTGTGGGTGAGTACTTTGAGCACTCAAAGAAGTCATGCATGTAATGCAATGCTAATATACTATATGCATGGCTTAGTACAAAGGATGGGCTAGGGTTCATGTGCAGTACATCATTTCAAATAAATAGTAATAGATTGCAAAGCAGTAAAACAGTAGTAGGAATAGTAGCTTTCACAAACATTTCAATTGTAATTCATTTTTCCATCCTAAGTCAAGTTCATCTTCACCATCCCAAGCATTTTCCATAACAAGTCATTTTCATGAAAATCTAACCCTTGACTGTAATCACCGAGCGATGCCCAATACCGTGAGCACGGCTATTCAATAGGTTGTACACTCTGCAGAGGTTATACACTTTACCCACAAGATACGGTCAAATACCACCAAGGCAAATAACCATAACGGCCTTTCCAAAGTTCCATCTAAACCCAAGACGCCCGCTAAGGTTTCAACACCGGAGGGACTGTTACCACACCAGTGGCCTCCTCTTGCGCCATGTGAGTTCTCATCCGCTTCTCGGGCCTCACACCACCACAGCAAGACTAAAGAATAGATTTTCCGGTTTACTCAGCTAAGCCCGTCCCATTACAGAGCTTGTGGTTGTATGAAAGACTCAGTTCAAATGCTCGCAAGGTTAAGTCCTTAGTTGACCGAGGCAAGACTAACCAAAAATGACCTTAAACATCCAAAACCAATAAAACCAAATACGACCGCCTAGTTGCCACTCTTGGCCCACCAGAAATAATCTTGCCACATGCCTCAGTCTAAATCATTTTTCCACCCCGGTTCTTTACCATTGCACCACGTGCCATCATCAACTTAATAACACATGTCTCGTTCACAAAATACATTCCATATCTCATTAAGTCCATATTAACTTTGGTATTCCAAAATCACAAAATGTCCACGTGGCAGGGCTAAGCATACTACTTCGGTCTACTCAACCCATGTTGGCCAATTATTAATGTCCAACTATTAGTCCATAACCTAGGGTGACAAAGGATTCATGACCTACAATTATATACGGCAAGGTGACATACAGCAACTAGGCATTTAACTAATCCCAAAACTTATTCAAAGTCATTTCTATCAAATTAGCATGCAATAGTTTAAATCAAAATAATTTGCTCTAATAGGTTCAACATGATCAAACACAACTTGCCTTCAAAAAGTGCTGATTCTGGCTCCTGATCTTGCTCCTGGGTCAGAACCTCTCCCTCGAAACCGTCGGGGACTTCAACGTCTATGCGTAACGTATACACAAAACGATAAAATAAATAAACAGTAGACAAACATTACTCAAAAATTCAATTAAAATTCATAAACAGAAAGATCCCAATTTTACAAATTTATAGAAATTGGAATCACTCAAATCGGAGTTAAAACGCGAAAGTTATAAGCATTTGAAGTTTCAAAATACATTTAAAATCAATAAACCGAATTAAATAAATATTTTTCTTTTCGAAAATTAATTATTGCGTCATCTATGACACGGTCGCCACCACGTAATCCACACGTGGCCTTGCCGACGCCGATACCGACCGCTCCCGTGATGACGCCAAGACGACTCGCCTATCTCTCGACAAGTGGGTCCCACCGTGATGTCGCATGATGACGATGGTGACGCTACACGCCACAGCGTCGGCCGGACGAGTGGGCCCATGCTGCCGGGCGTCTCATGCGCGATGAAGAGCGACGTGGCTCCTCACCGCCCTCGGTTGTATCTAACGGCGGAGGTTTGACGTTGAGTTTATCGCTCCTAAGGCGGCGTGGGCTCACCTCGGCGGCCGGATGGAGATCGTCGGCCGGCGGCTTCGCGAAACCGGCGACGTTGCGGCGGCGTGGTCCGACCGAGACGAGAGACGAAGACGTGGCGGGCGGCGTTCCGTGCTTCTCCGGCGACGAAGAAGTAACGCCCCGACGCTGCTCGACGAGAGGACTCAAGGACCAACGGCGACGACGGAGGATCACCGGCGATTTACTTTAAACGCGCGAAGTGTGGCGGATGTTCTCGAATTTCATGAGCTCGTCGAGGCGACGGCGCTCTCAGCGGCGTCGCGGTGTACTGCAACCGGTGCGGCGCAAACCAAGGAACACAGAGGGGTGGCGCGTTAAATAGGGGCTCTTGGCGTCCGTGTTGCTATGAATTCGCGGAGGAGTCCGTGGCGGGCGAGTCCGTGAGGAATAGGATCGGTGACGTGGCTGCTCCCACCGCCGGATTGGAAACGGAGGGTCACAGATCTAGGGTTTTTCGGAACGGACGCAAGACAAGATTTCGGCCAAGATCGTTCACTTAATTTTAATCCTTTTCCTAATAAAATTAATTCCTAAAATAAAATAATTTATTTGGGGCATTACAAATATCGTAAAAATTCTGAAAAATTCTCAAAAATATTTTAGGACATTTGTGACTCAAATAAAATATTTTTAGCAAAATTTTATTTTAACTTTTCTATTATTTAATTAATTTGGTAAATGGCTTAATTCAAAATAACTCCAAATAATTCCAAATAAATCCGTAAATTCCCAAAAAGTCAAAATACCATTTAAATGCAAGAAAAGCAAAAAATTGGGATGTTACATTATGGTTGTAATGTTTTATGTGTTAATGAATTTTATGTTATAATGCTTATTTATCTTATTAAATTTTTCTTTTGAAGTGAATGGAAAAATGTCGGTAAATGGTGGAGATATATGTGTTGTAGACAGATTGCAACAACACATACTATTCTCAAGAATAAAAGGTATTTTCATGATTTAACGATGCATAATGGAAGTATCAATACCATATCCGGGAGTGCAAATTTGATAGAGGGCTCTAAAGGCCATAATATTATTACCCTAAGAAGACAAAAAATAAGGGTGAAAGAAGCATTGTATTCCCTAAATCTCAAAGAAATCTATTGAGTTTTAAAGATATCCGCCAAAATGGATATCACATTGAGACAATTAATGAAGGAAATAGGGAATACCTTAACATTACAAATATGTCATCGGGTAGGAAAAATGTATTGGAAAAATTGCCATCATTATTATCTGGTTTGTACTATACAAAGATTGATAAAATTGAATCATATATGGTGGTAGACCAGAAGTTTACCAACTATAACGAATTTATTGTATGGCATGAACGATTGGGCCATCCCGGATCAACAATGATGCGAAAAATTATAAATACTTTGTGTGGACATATGTTGAAGAACCAGAAGATTCTTCAGTCCAATGACTTCTCATGTGTGGCATGCTCTTAAGGAAAATTGATTGTAAGACCATCACCAGCCAAAATAGGGCTGAATCCTTGATTTTCTAGAGCGCATACAAGGAGATATATGCGACCTATTCATCCAAAAGTGGTCCATTTAGATATTTTATGGTTTTGATTGACGATCGACTAGATGGTCACATGTCTCTTTATTATCAACTCGCAACTTTGGCGTTATAGATTGTTAGCCCAATTAATAAAATTACGAGCCCAATTAATAAAATTACGAGCACAATTTTCAGATTATCCTATTAAATCGATACGCTTGGATAATGCCGGTGAATTTACCTCAAAAGTTTCAATGATTATTGCATGTCAATTGAATAAATGTTGAGCATCCTCAGAGCACATGTTCATACACGTAATGGTCTTGCAGAATCACTTATAAAATGGCTCCAATTAATTGCGAGACCATTACTTATGAAATCAAAACTCCCAACATCAGCTTGGGGCCATGCTATTTTGCATGCGGCATCATTAATTCACATCAGGCCAACAAGTTATCATACTTTTTCTCCATTACAGTTAGTATTTGGAAAAGAGCCAGACATATCCCATTTAAGAATTTTTGGTTGTGCAGTATATGTTCCAATTGCTCCACAAAAATGCACGAAGATGGGACCACAAAGAAGGTTGGGAATATATGTTGGGTATGAATCCCCTTCTATAATAAAATATCTTGAGCCATTAATTGGAGATTTATTTACTGACTAGATTTGTCGATCGTCATTTTGATGAATCAAATTTCCCAACATTAGGGGAGAAATGAAGCGACTAAATAAGGAAATTGTTTGGAATGAATTATCATTATCTCATTTTGATCATCGCACAAGACAATGTGAACATGAAGTTCAAAGGATAATTCATCTACAAAATTTAGCTTAATAATTTGCTCGATGCTTTTACAGATTTGAAACGAGTGACAAAGTCACATATTCCAACTGCTAATGCTCCTGAAAAATTAGTGTCCTGTAAGGACAACCAACTATTGCAATGAGACAAAACCTACCATAAAACGTGGTAGACCATTGGGCTCGAAAGATAAAAATCCTCGAAGAAGAAAAGGAGCTAAAGATAGTCAAGTTGAGGAAATAATAGCCCAAGAAAAATCTCCTGAAGAGATGAATGACATGACTAATAATACTATTTCGAAAGAAATACAGGTACCTAATTCTACACAAACTGAGATCTCATTAAACTATGTCATGTCAGGAAAACTTTTGAATCGTGATATTGACGTCAATGATACATTTGCATATAATGTAGCGCTAGAAATTATACACGGTAATGAGGATCAAGAACCTCGATCAATAGAGGAATGCAAACAAAAAATGATTGGCCAAAATGGAAAGACGCATTCAGTGAGAATTGAATTCTCGACAAATAGAGAAGTTTTGCCTCAGAGCTCGTACACCCAATGGTGTAAAACCTATTGGTTACAAATGGGTCTTTGTGCGAAAAAGAAATGAGAAAGGAGAAGTTACAAGATACAAGGCACGATTAGTTGCCCAAGGCTTTTCCCAAAGACCGTATAGATTATGAAGAAACATACTCTCTCGTGATGGATGCAACAACTTTAGTTATCTTATCTGTCGGCAATGAAGGAATGCCTTGACTTGCGCCCGATGGATGTTGTTATCAGATACTTATATGGATCACTAGATAGTGATATTTATATGAAAATCCCGAAGGATTCAAACCGCCGTAGCGGCGGGTTCTCGAGAACAATATTCAATTAAACCGAGAAAGTCATTATACGGATTAAAACAATCCCATTTAATGTGGTATAATCGCCTCGATGAATATTTGATAAAAGAAGGATACACAAATAATTCCATTTGTCCATGTGTATTCATAAAAAGATCTGGAGATGAATTTGTGATAATCGTCAGATATCGTTGATGATCTAAATATGATTGGAACAACTAAAGGGATCTCAAATGCGCTTGAATGCTTAAAGAAAGAATTTGAGATGAAGGATCTTGGAAAAACAAAGTTTTGCCTTCGATTACAAATTGATCATCTTAATAATGGAATTATTATTCATCAAGCGACTTTATACGATAAAATTTTGAAACAATTTTATATGGATAAAGCACACCCTTTAAGTACCCCAATGGTTGTAAGATCACTTGATATAACTAAAGATCCTTTCCGACCTCCGGATAATGATGAAGAAATTCTCGCCCTGGTGCTATATTTAAGTGCCATAGGTGCACTTATGTATCTTTCTACTCATACACGACTGACATCGCATTTGCAAATAACTTATTAGCAAGATACAGCTCATGTCCTACAAGAAGACATTGAACAGCGCCAAACATATATTTCGTTATCTTCAAGGTACAAATGATATGGGTTTATATTTTTCCGATGCATACAAGAAAGAGTTAATTAGTTTTGCAGATGCAGGTATCTATCCGATCCCCATAATGGTCGATCACAAACTGGATATGTTTTTACTTGTGGTGGCATCGCTATATCATGGCGCTCAATGAAACAGACTATAGTGGCAACATCATCTAACCATGCGTAAATTTTTGCAATCCATGAAGCTAGTAGAGAATGTGTTTGGTTAAGAAATATGACAGGCATATTAAAAGATCATGCGCCTACTTTTAGACAAGGAAGAGCATACCATTATATATGAGGATAATGCAAGATGCATCTCTCAACCGAAGGAGGGATATATCAAAGGGGCAGAGTGAAGCATATATCACCAAAATTTTTCTTCACTCATGACCTTCAAAAGGATGGTGTTCGAAAGTCCAACAAATTCGCTCATGTGAGAATCTCACGATTTATTCACAAAGGCACTTCCTACTACAACGCTCAAGAAATTGACCAAGATGATTGGACTTTATCGATTCAGAGATCTTATGATCGGGGAGTGAATATGTTATGTACTCTTTTTCCCTTAACCATGGTTTTTTTTCCACTGGGTTTTTCCTTGGTAAGGTTTTTAACGAGGCATACATATTCACAAATTAATGGACATCCAAGGGGGAGTGTTACAAGGTATTGTTTTAAATGGATGTCCATAACCCCTTTTAGGAGAAACTCTCATGTATCAATTGAAGGAGAAACTCCATGCCATTACTATGAAACCTACATAGTATCAATTCTTGTAACTCTTTATCTAGTTCAAACCTCTCATGTTACCTATAAATAGAGGGTTATATGCATGAAAGAATAGAACAAGAAAGAAAGAATTCCCTCTACTTCTACATTGTTCATACTTTGAGTAATCCACTATATTGTTCATACTTTGGGTAATTCATTAGTTATTTTATATCACTCTTTAATAGGCTAAATTTGTTGATTAAATTAGTTTCGATTTTAGTGGTTTAGAATTTTTAAGACATTAGAATTATTTACTTTTAACTAATTTCAAATATATGTGTTAGATCTACAATGTTACAAAATTATTGTACAAGATTATAGAGTTGTAAGCGTGAAGTGTGCACCCGACGAAATTTTCTAGTTCCGCTGCTGGACGCTGATAATATTGGATTTTTTGTTTGAAATGCATGCTGGTGCAGTGCATCTCATCGATAAATGTACACATTGGCCAAATGACCAGCCCTTCACCTCTTGAGTTAAGCCCTGCGCTTGGACTCGCTGAGAAATCTGTCCTCTAGAGTATGTATAAATGATGTCACTAACATGTTTGTTGAAATAACCCAAAAATTTCAAAAATGGTTTTCTTTCGCCCTCTTGGACTTTATTTGGTTCTATTTGAATTTTTTCGGATTTATTCGAAATTTGGTTTGGCTTAAATTTAGAACCCTTTCCTTTTGGGAAATCTTGCCATTTTGGCGCTTTTCCTTTTGGCCACATCCATTTCCGCCAACTCTTTTCTCCTACCATTTCCGCCTACTGCTTCTCCTTTCTTCCCACGCTACTGCCCAGCTTACTTCCCCTCCTCCTTCTTCCTCTCGCAGAGACTGCCGCCACCACGCCTCACCATCAAGACGTCGCCCTACCACCGCCCTACTCCTTCTCCTCTCTCACTTGCAAGACGGCCACTCACGCCACCCACTTCCGGTCCTCCTCGCGCGCCACCGTGTTTTCCCCTTTTCTCTCTCCAAGACTTTGCACCTCTCCTCTCCTCTCCCCTTGCTATAAATAGCCTCTCGAGCCCATTTCGCGCCCCGAGTTCGCATCAAGTCTCCGCCCCCATTTTCCCACTCTTCTTCCTCACCGGCTTCCTCCTCCGCGCCTCCCGGCTTCTCCTCGCCTCGGTTGTTCTCCGCCACGCCTCCAAGATCTCCCCGAGCCCATTTTCCCACCCTTGAGTTCACCGACACCTCCTCTAACTTCTCCGCTTATTTCTTCCGAGCTCCCGAGTCAAGAATTGCCGGATTGCCGCTTCTTCTCGCCTCCCGATCGCCGCGCTCATCCGCTCCTCGCTCTGCTAACCGACCCCACCGGCGGTCCTCGCTTCGTCTCACCGACACCGGGCCCTGCCGCCAGCTCCTCCTCACTCGCTGCCGCCTGCTGCGTGTCGACCTCCGTTCTCTCATCAAGCGCTCGGCCCATTGTCACCGCCAAGACCGATGGCAATGCCCATTTATTTTACTGCCACAGGTCGAAATGCGCAACACTATGCAGCCCAATGCACAAGAGTTCTTTTCAATTTTTTTCGGATTTTAATTTATATAAAATCCAAAAATCATTTTAAATCCAAGAAAATCCTAAAATTCCCCAAAAATTCCTAAAATCCAAAAATGCCAAAATACATATTCTTGACTGCTTTGAGTCACGAGTCCAAAAATGATCTCCGCTTTCACCACATCAAGTCCAAAATTCCCAAAATGCCCCCGAGCTCTGCTCCACCATTTTCTCGCTTAATCTTTTTTTCTGTTTTCTTTCTTTTGTTTTTATTTGTTCGCTTATTTATTGTTTGCATCTTCTCGCTAGATACGACGTCGGCAACCGCCGGCACGAATCTCGAGCGTAAACAAGATTTGGAGCCTAATGCTTCTCGGAAATACAGAGCAAGAGCCGCTCAAGTCGGACACGACATCAACCCCTCTCATTAGGCAAACCTTTAACCTCGCAAGGCAAGCCACACTCCTTGAACATGTTGATCCCAATTCCATTACAGTATATTTATGTATCTTCTGTACTGCATTATTTTGCTGGTATTTTAGAAAATAAGAAATGTGATAGTTTCGAATGACATGATTAGATACCACCCCGTGCTAAACTCATTGTTATGCCTTAAATCCTTTTTAACCCTAGGATATAAAATATTGAACCCTCGTAAAGGTAGCAATTCATACAATTATTACTTTTAGACAAATACTTAATCTCATGGATTGGTTTGGAGAATGGTTTTTAAAATTGCTACTAAGGGGGGACAAGATTGGGCGGACCACTTAAGGTGGATGTTTACCAATCCCCAACCGATGACGAGGCCAAGGGTTGAGGCATGGTGGTGGTACAGTTGGTACCAATGATTTGTGGTATGTCATTTGGCTAAGTCTTTGGCATTTAAGGACCGAGGTCTCGGGCAACGTAAATAACTTCAGATCCCGCTCAACCACAAGTTGGGCCGGCCAATCTCATTGACTTGGTCCAACATAGCTCAGTACATTGTACTTCCCCCTGGAATGCCTACAAAGTAGTCCCCATTCCTGTGGAAGGATAGGAAAGCATCGTTGTTGGGGGTGGAACGGAATGGTGCGGCCACCTGGTTCTCACAACAGTAGGTGTCCACTGTAACCAGGGCGCCCATCCTGTCCTGGCCCGCGGGATCCTGGGGTACTGTGGGCACAACCACCTACTGGGTAGGAGCTAAAGGGGAAATTCAATGAAAGGTTATGTTAATCTCGGTCCGCCACATGCATAAAAGTTATGTGTTAATCTAGTGGCACTAACGCATCGTGGATATCTTGTGGGTAAAGTCGAGCACCTCTGCAGAGTGATATCAATGGTATTCGAATACGCCGTGCTTCCGGTTAATGAAGCTGAGTTAATTTAGGGTGATTCCTATAACTGCGCCCCTGTAGTTTTATAATTAAAACTTGTCGTGAAGGTGAACTTTACAAGATAACCCCCCCATGATTTATATTGCTATTTATGGTTTGTGTTTCAAATGTAAAATGAAAAGTGATAGGTACAACTTGCATCCACAATACTTAGAGCCCTGTCTTCACCTTTTGTTTATTCCCGCATGTAATATTCAGAATTTCCATGTGGTTTGTTGAGTACGGTTGTGTACTCACCCTTGCTCCCAACCCCCTCTTTAGATTTCAATTGAAGATGGCGAAACTCCAGAAGTCCGTAGATGACGATGTTATTTGGTTCGGGAGGCCTTGATCTATCTGCTCAAGCATTTCCTGTGGGTGTTCTGTAATGTATTCGGTGCCAGTCGCACCTTTTGTAAAACCTTGGCCGTTAGGCCCCTATTTCATCGATAAAATGTTCGTATTTGCTCTTTTATCAAGCAATATACACTTGGATACCTGCAGCTAAATTCCTGGGTAGCTGCAAAGGTATTTATACGCACTCCCTGAAAAGGGCGGTCCGTTACATTTGTAATGTAGTTATGAGCCATGCCATGATTAGCAGTGGCGGATCCTGAGCAGGAGGATATGGACTTTACCGAAACGCCTCCTTCCTCAATCCCCAGGGACATTATCGGTGATGGTGCAGGACGGCGAGCGCGAGCAGCGCAAATGTCCGCCGCTGCCGCTAAATGTACAACCACTGAACTGCCGCTAGATGTACAACACTGAACGTAAGCCATCTACATGCAGATGACGAATAATATTCAACAAACTGGGCGTGACAGAATGTTGTTAACATAACCAATTAACCAACATGAACAAACTGAAAGTACCTCCAAGAGTATATGTGCCAAATCAAGCGTGTTATGTAGACAGAATGAAAGGATAGTCAAGTTATAGAATGTAGACAGAAAAAGGATAGTCATGTTCATATGAACACTGCAGGTACAGATGGTTGCGCTTATATGCGTCGTTTTCGTGTATTTTACAGTTACAAGGGCTACAAATAATAGTGTTTCCGTACCACGAAAAGCTCGCGACCACAAATTTACACAAGAATAAAAATCAAAGGTTGTACTAGTACAAGAAATAATTTGCTATCTCAAATAATATCAGAAACAAAAAAACTTCACATCTCAAAAGTAGTCCCTGCCGTCAAATTTGCCACCTGTTTCACTCAAGCGCTTAGCTGCTGTTGAGGGAATACACGAGTGGGCAGCAGAGACCTTAGCTGATGACGAGTCCCGGCGACTCCATCCTTCCAATGGCTGAATAATCCAATGATTCGATTCATGCTCTGTCAAACAGTGTTAACATCAGTGAAACATTCCGTTACCAGCACATAATTGATTTGCTTAAATGTTAGTCCAGTTTGTATCAAATACTTGCTCAATAAAAAGCACAATCCTGGAGAGATGGACACATGTGGCAACTTTGCAACATCAGGATTGGGGATACAATAAATGAACTACTATGATTTAAGTGAAAAGGTTAGAATGAGTACATGGTGTCTAGTCTAACAGAAACCAACATGTGGCAAAGTAAACCATCTCCTTCAAGCAGTCCAGGGAAAAAGTAGAAGTCCTCAAGGTCAAAACAATAACAACAACATCATGCAAAAGATGGGAATTCAATCTATCTCTGAAAATAACTGACAAATCAACATCCTAGCCAAACTAAGTCTAGCATTTCATAGTGGAGGGACCTAAATGACTCAATATTGAAAGAAATTGGACCACATTATTGAAAATGTAAAATCTGCGGGAAAATTCATGATAAAAGTGGTTTACTCTTTTTTTTCTAAAAGAAGTGTTCAAGGAACTTCACAAATTTAGACAAAAAAGAATAAATAACTCAGGAAGAGCATATCTTACACAATCAGATTCAAATGTACAGACTTATTTACAACTACAAGTTAGAACACCACGCTGCCAACCATATTGATCAAAACACTACATAAACTAGGTCCAATATTATATGCATAGCCAACTTTTATGAAAGAAGTGATACACACGCATTAGACTTCCGTTTCCTTTAGTAAAAATTCTCAAAAGTTGAATCACATAGGAAGCACTTTTAATCACAAACAGGATGCATTAAACTTTCGTGTACATTTTTGCATTTGGAATGTTCCATAACGCACAAGGGAGGAGGGATATTATAAATTTTGGTATGGTTTATCAAGGCTTTCGAACAAATAACAAAGAGACAAGAAAAACAATGAGCAATAAAAATACTGAAAGCACTATTAGCAAAGCTAGTTTAGAAAATGGTTACATAGCATACCTCACCGCTGACAATGAACTGAAATTGATGAAGATGACATTTGTACTGTTGCCACCTCTGACCCATTATGACAAAGCCCACCAAAGCACCAGCTGCCACAATGGAGCAGACTGTAGTCACTCCCTTTATATGGTGACATAGATAGGTTGATTTCCACCATCCTTCACATGGAAGATCAGACTTGCAGTTTGTATTGTCTCTCTCTTGACCAGGATGTATTTCAGGGGGTTTAAAATCAGAGCTAGCAGTTTCATTGGCAGAAAGCAAGTCATTGCTAGCAGACAAATTTTCATCACTCGTGTCATCAACTTCTTTGGGTAGTTCATTACAACCCTCAATGAAATTCCCAGCACAACTACCTTCCTGACCATTGTTGTTATTATTCGATTCATTAGGCTCAGATTCTATTGGCAAATTCTCATGCTCACTTGGAGGGAACACAAAGTCATCTGACGTAAATAATCCAAGATATGGGCCTTGCTGACTATAACTCACGTTCCCATATTCAGGTACATGAACTGAATCAAATCCTCTTCGGAATAGTGGGGCAGTGTATACTGATGAAGTCAGAGACAGAATATCCCACTTATCAGCCCCAGATGACCCTTCAGTGACCTTACTATCATCTGCCATACATAAAAACCTAACATGAACACAAAAAAAAACTCAACATGAGATGTAAGAAATCCCAAGTGGCAAAGGTTGGTGCAGATAACACTATATTGTATTGTTACATCTTACAATCTGGCAGTCCTCGCAATGCCATTATGAATTCATTCAATCATTTGGGGGTTTATTTGTCATGAAGAAATAATTGCCGCTTTCCAGTTTGCAACACAAAGGCATATTTTTGGAATTAGCAGCAAACAGAGCCAACTCCACATGTTCATTTGCAAATCCCCACCGCCCCAATATGTGCAGCACATCAGCTGGAAAAGAAGGTAACCTCAATTGTTGTCTCCTTACTGCTAGCATTGGCACATCAGCATAAATGGTAGTGGATCACAACTTGCATGAAATCTCATTTGAAACTCAACATCCAAGTCACGATTGTGCAATAAATCAACGATATTGTTGGCAAAGGATTATGTACGTATCAAAACATGTCAAGCATTTCATATGGAAGTCCATATATTAGTTGCAACACCAAATTTCATCAATCGAAATAACTAGCTAAATATCTTGCAGAGAAAACCCCAAATGTCCTAGCTGAGCATTTAAGACACAAGCATGTCATATATTTTGTTATGGGCTTATCTCTAATTCAATTGCAACCTAGATAAGATTTTGAAGTGGCGCAGATTGTAACATCTCTAAGACTCAATTGCGGGCTTCCTTGGTTCAAGCAGCCAAGGACATTCCCCATGGTAGGTCAAAAGAGCCGGAAGAAATTGGAAATTATTGCCTCCTGGACGGATAACGACAGACTAGAGTAGAGGGAAAGCTGTATGCGCCTAGAGCAGCAGCATCACCTTGTTGCTAGTAGGCCAGAAGCCCAGAAGCCACGAAAGCCAAGGCCTTCCTTTCTCGAACCTACTCAGTAAGCAGCAGAATCAGCTCAAGGCCTCTCACGAACGATTCCGAGCGCGTCTAAGACTGCTTGCATCCACCAATAACCAGTGCAAACAGATCCCTAGACGGAACCAGGCAAACCTACCGCACCTTTCTCACGCCCAAAATTTCCACCAAGAACAGATCAAGAAAACCCCCCACACCTGGCGGAATCAAGAAACGCTCTGTGGTTACGGCAAGCATCGACGGAACAAGAATCAGGGGACGGGGCAAGATCGCACCTTGGGAGAAATAAGACGCTCGGATATTTCCCGACGAGAGGAAGGGAGGAGCCGGGCGGCAGCGGGTGGGGATCGATTCAGCCGGGGACGAGGTTGGGTGGGAGTCAGTCCAGCCTGCACGATTGAGTTGGCCTGTTTTCCTCTACTTATTTATTTCTCTCGCATTTTTTAATAAGAAAATTGATGATTTGCTTTTTTACATATTGTCATTTGATAAAATGCCCCTAACCACTAATATAAAAAAAAGTTTGTCCGTCGTCCTCCCCCTCGAGCTGGTTTCTCACACATGGCAACAACTCCTTAGAAAAGCAACTCATGTTAAAAAAACTGATCTCAAATAAACTGTAAAACTCAAAACTATTCTGGCCACATTCGTCGCACGTTCCCTACCCAAACTCCCCCCTACCTCTCACACCTTCCAACTCCCAAACTCCTCTTGCTCTCACCACACCTGCGCCACTCGTCTGCCTCCCCTCGCCAACGCTGCTCCCTCTCTATTATGGATAGCGCAGATTTAAAAGAGAAAGGATCTAGCGATCAAGAGCCGGCTAATGACGAAGGGCTTTATGAAGATCTAACGGCTCTCCGGAGCTAATGAAGTTTCGACTCTAATCCAACATAGGAGAACTCAAGTAGTAATCACTAGAGACTGTAATTTGCTTTTGTCAAACACTGTTCATTGTTACTTTTTGTCTTGTACCTCTGGTAAAGAATTGAGTTTAAAATGGGGAGCCTGTTACAGATCGAATCATGGAAAAAAAGAAATGAAAACTTCTGATCTGATCTATCTATTGTGTTCATCCTCATTCTATCGTGTTCTTCCTTCCTCTCTTTCCTCTCGGTGGATTGATCTCATGCCATACCACTCGCTGTGGCCACGAGATGTTACAGATTTGGTATCAGAGCCTGGTTCTGTGAAGACTTTGAGCTATAAAATCCCATAAGAGGGTTAGGGAACTTGGAATCGATCTCTCTCGGTTCCAAAGATCCTTGTTGAAAGTTCAAGCTTCATTAATTTGGTTTTGGTGTTAATGACAAATCTAATATTAAGACTAACCCTTTTAGTAATCATAATATTGATTAGTCTTAATTGTTAATTAATGACAAATCTTTTTATGAGACTAACTTTTTTGTTGAGCTTAACTCTTATTAATCTCTTTTGGACGAAAAAGATGAAAATATCAAAGGTATGCATTCGAGCCCATATTATATATCTTGTTGCATTCCTTGGATACAATACCCAGGATCATATTGATAAAATCCAAATATAAGACTAACTATTTTATTGAGTATATCTTTGATTAGTCCCATCTCATTGAAAAATGGAAAACCCAAGGTATGCACTCGTATTAATTTAATGATATCTTAATGCATAATTTGGATTCAAGATTAAAGGATGAACTTTACTATTATTTAAACCTTAAGATGTGTATTAATATTTCAATTCTATATATACATGAATGCACATATTTAGTGAGAGTTCATATTTTACCTTGATGTTTTAGTAGTATTGATCCATATCCTCTTGCCAAACAACATATAGGATCAAGACTTTAAAACAATTCTTTGACTATATGTAACTTGTGTAGTTGCAAGATACACATGTTAATATATGATAAACTCAAATGTTACTAAGATTGATTATGTGCATATTGATTCCAAGTTCAATTATTTATATGCACATATTTAATGGAGTTTATTCTATTGTTGATAGTATTAAGAGCATTGATCCCTTTCCATTACTCCAATATAATTTGGGTCATTACTTAATAACCATCAAAATGAGTATATAAAATTTGTGTAGTTAATATATACTCATGTCAATTTAAATAAAATTTAAATTGAGTTTAGTTTTCTTTCAATCAATCAAAGAATGATTCTTCATGTGTTGATGGTGTTTCTTAGTTGGTTAAAAACAAGCGAAAAGTTTTTAAGTATAATGAAGTATTAGTTGCATCAAAGTACTCAAGACACCTTTAAATCATTTAAACTTATTAGAGTTGTTCTCAATCAATTGTGGGGGCATCCATTATATGTTAATGGAGTGCAATTCATGATTGAGGCAACCATATTTGTTGGACTAACAATCTTCCGTGAGTTATGAAGTATGTTGAGTCTAAGAAAAGAAAGAATCGGAAGAAAAAGTTATCATGTGTTGATGAGCATTAAAGATTGTCAACAGATGCTACTGGGTACCTCTCCGCCGCAGACAAAAGCAAATAACACGGCGGTCAACATGACAGACCCACGTGGCGCCGGGCGAAAGGTGGCGAGCACGCCGCCGCCGGGTGTCCGGCCCACGGGCGCCCGGCGAAAGGTGGGCGAAGCCGCCGCCGCCGGGCGACACCCACGTGGCGCCCGACGAGCGGTGGACGAGCACGCCGCCGCCGGCAGTGCTTCACGTGGCGCCGGCGGCAGTGGGCGAAAGCACGCGCCGCCGGCGGGCGGTCCACGTGGCGCCCGACGGCGGTGGCGAGCACGCCGCCGCCGGATGTCGTCCGCGGGCGCCCGGCGAAAGTGGGGGCGTGGGCGCCTGCCGCTTCGCCGCAAGAACAAAAAGGTGGTGCGAGGTGGTTTCACCTCGAGCTCCTTCCCCGCTGCATCGCTTCGGGCGGCAGACAAGTGTCGCACTGCCAATCGCAAGGATTTCGCTATAAGCCCATTCTCTAACGCCTCACCAACCCGCCAAGAAGGGGTCACATCCCGGCGGACCAGCGGCCATGCGTCAAGATTTAATGAGGCCGAGGAACGGACAAAGACGAGAAGGGGTAATAAATGTATGAAGATAAGCATGATGACCCTCCTCGCCTATATAAGGGCCCTCGGGTGCATGGGGAAAAGGGGTCGAAGGTTGAAGAACAAGCTAGCAGAGGGTTCCGTAGTAGAGCCTAAGGGGGAACTTGTAACCCAAAGGCTTTGTATTGCACTCCTTCAAAAAACACTCTTTAAACAATCGAGCAGGAAGTAAGGCTATTACCCAAGGCAAAGGGGGCCTGAACCTGGGTAAAATCTTTGTGTCATCCCTAGTTCATAGACGCCGAATCCCTCGCGTGGGAGTCTCTAGGTTTTCACCCTCTAGGTTTAGCCACCAAGACGCCTCCTTCCAACCAAACCCGGCTCAGACTCCGAGCTGTCAGCGAATACGCCGGCAAACAGTAGCGCCGCCGTAGGGGCTAGTGGTTGGTTTCCGGCTAACTCCCGGCGGACTTTCAAGGCCCGTGATTTAGAAGCAAGCCTGCATCTCAAGATGGCGATCTCAAGATCGTAATATCGCGGGCGAAGCGACGACCAAGGCGCCCGGCCATCACGTCGGCCGAGGAACTGCTCACCCGCCGCAAGGCGGGCGCTATCGCCCTTGAAGCGGGAGCAGCCTGCGTCCGCAGTCGACCATGGAGGCGCCACTCGCCTGTAACTCGACGCAGCCCATGCTTTTCGACCACCTCCGGGAGTTCGCGGAGACTCCGGCCACTCCGCGGTCGCGAGCATCGCCGGCCTCGTGGATGCGCCCAGCTTAGGTAGGCCCCGCCGATCAGTCTGGGTCGTATCTTGACGCCTAAGGCGATGGCGCCTCGGGCCTCCACCGCCCTAACGAGAAAGGCCCTAGCCAGAGGGCCGGTCAAGGAAAGGGCGCTACAGACACGGCCCGGCTCGAGGAACCGTGGGGACCTCCGCTCTCATCTTGACAAGAGCCGTCGGCAGCTCGGTGATGACCTTCACGATCGCCTGCCGCGCCACCCGGACCAAGAACGCTGCCATGGTAAGCGGGTAGCGGTTGACGATGAGAATCCCCCCCTGGCTCTCTTCTCGCCAAGGAGGAGGTTCACCCTCCGACTTCCAAGGAGCCGCTCGCGCTCCCATGAACGGTCTCGACCGGCCTCGATGAGTGGCTTCGGCCTCTACGGCGTCGGTGCCAGCCTTCTCCGGCGGCTGCGCGGCAAGGACGGGTCGGACAGTTCCGCCCGCTGCCATAGAAAATATGACGGCACCACCAACCCGAGGAGTTCCTCCAAATCTACACGACGATGGTGCGGGCAACGGCGGATCCGAAAGGTCATGGCCAACTACCTCCCAACGGCCTTTGACAGTGCTCTCGTCCGCCTCGTCGTCTAAATCTCCCCGAGGATCGGCACTCGTGGGGAGTTGTGCGACCTCTTCGCCGCCAACTTTCGTGGCCTTTTAGCAGCCCCGGCGTGGAGGACGACCTCCACGCCCGGAGCAAGAGAAGGGGAGTCGCCGCGACTTCATCCGACGGCTTCGCCATCGCCGCAACACAATCCCCTACATCTCCGAGCAATCGATCGTCATCGCCTCAGAGGGGCGACGCGACCGAAGATGAAGGAGAAGATGGCCACCCGCACCATCGGCTCCACCTCGAGCTTTTCTCGCTCGCACATAAGTGTGCGCGGCCGCGAGGCGAAGGCCTGCTCCAAGGGTGGCTAAAGAAGGACGAGGCCGGACCTCGGCGGGTTCCGACCGTGCGCAAGAAGGCATGGTTGCGAGGCGGAGAAACCAGCAGTCCCGCCGCCGAGCGACGACGAAGAAGATCCCGCGACTCGAAGCGCAACTGCCGCGATCGGGCGTGATGATCGCCGTGAGCGGCATGACGACCGTCGACCCGGCGAACGATCGCCGCGATCGGCGCGATGACCGCCGCGGTCGTGGGAACGACCGCCGACCAAAAGGAGGGCGAGCCCTACTGCCCGATACATAAGACCAATACCCATGACCTAGACAACTGTCGGGTCGTGGACAAGATGGTGGAGAAGCGGCTCAAGGAACGCCGCCCCGACGATGATCAAGATGAAGATCCTCACCGCCTTCCAAAGAAAGCCGACACGCGGTGGCCTACATCCATGGTGGTTCGCTTACTTTCTCCAACGCCGCCATAAACGGTCAAGAGGGAAGTGTGCGCCACCACATCAAGCCCGGGCGTCGGATGTCAAGTGGTTCGAGCAAACGCCACCTTCGGCCAGCCGACCATCCCGAGGGCGCCAATGGCTCGGGCATCTCCCGGCCGTAGTGTCGCCTTCGTTCGAACATGCGCTAAGCCGCTGCTTTGGGTGGACGGGGAGTTCTATCAACCTCTGCTCGCCTCAAAGATTCTGGCGCTCAGATCCCGGCGGCAGATCTGCGCCAGCCGCCCCTTCTTCGGGTAGCCCTAGAGGCCGGTTTGATGCCCCGATCAAAGCGCCCCCGTCACCTTCGGGAGAGGGACAACTATCGCACCGAGTTGGTGGATTTCGAGGTCGCCGACTTGACCTCCCCTATAATGCCTGCGCCTACCGACCGGGCGCTGGCCCGCCCATGGCGCCACCACCACGCTGCACATGGTGGTGAAGATGCCGGGCCGCCGGCCCCATTGTGATCGTGGTGGATAGGGCCGAGGCCTTGCGCCGCTCAAGCACGCCAGAGGACCTGGTCGGTGCCACTGCCGGGCGCCCAGATGCCACTTCCTGGAGCCCTTAGGCCGGACCAGCGCGCGCCTCTCTGTCGGTGAGGTTAAGGTGGTTGCCCTGAGTGAGGGCGAGCCCCGAAAGATCACAATATTGGCGCCAACCTCGGCGCCAAATAGGAAGACGTGTTCATCACCTTCCTCCACCCACCCGACGTGTTCGCTGGCAACCGTCCGATATGGCCGGGTCCCTGTGGAGGTGATCGAGCACCGACCGGGCGACGTTCCTCGGCGCGCCCGATCCGGCAGAAGGTCCGGAGGCGCGCCGAGCGGCAAGACACCATTCGGGAGGAGGTAGAGAAGCTATTGAGCTGGGATCATCAGTGAAGTCTCTCATCCCGAGTGGCTTGCCAACCCTGCTTCGCAAAAAGTCCAACGGAGGTGGCGATGTGTGTCGACTTCACCGACCTCAACAAGGCTCGCCTGGGACCCTTACCGCCATGCGGATCGATCTCATTGTTGACTCCACGACGGGTGCGAATCGTTGTGCTTCCCGGATGCGATCTCGTACCACCGATTAGCATGGCACTTGAAGATGAAGAGAAGACCATGGTAATGTTTCTACGGGTGTCTATCGTTATGTAAGAATGGCTTTTGGTTTAAAAATGTCGGTTCCACTTACCAACGTGTTATGCACATTACCTTCCGCCTCGTGATAGGGCGAAATCTCGAGGTTTACGTTGATGATTTAGTTGTGAAGATCAAAAGGAGTGAAGAACTCGATCCAAGACTCGAGGAAACCTTTGGTAACCTCTCGAAGAATTGCTCAAGCTCAACCCAGAGAAATGCGTGTTCGGTGTGCCCTCCGGCAAGCTATTGGGCTTCCTGGTGTCCAGCCGGGGCATTGAAGCCAACCCTGACAAGATATCGGCCATCGAGCACATGAAGCCGCCGGCACGACTCAAGCAAGTTCAATGCCCGCGGTCGCCGCCTCCTCAGGGCGATTCATTGTCCTACCGGGAGAAAAAACTTGCCTCTGCTTAAGCTGCTTGAAGAAGACAAACCACTTCGAGTGGATCAAGAAGCCTGTATATGCTTGAAGAGTTGAAGCGGTACCTCTCCTCTCCCCGTCTTTGGTTTCCCCACGGTGAGCCGCTGTTCTCAGACATAGCCGCCACCCCGAGGTGGTGGAGCGCGATGCTTGATGCGGAGAGAGAAGGTGTCCAGAGGCCGTGTACTACATCGCAAGGTGCCGCACGGCAGAGACCCGACACCAAGCAGCTCAAAATGTTGTACGCAATTCTGGTGGCGCCCAGAAGTCAGCGCCATTATTTCCAAGGATGGGAAATTACCGTGGTCACGGCCTACCTTCCGCGAGAGATCCTCCACAACCGAGAAGCAGAGGGTCGGATTGCAAAATGGGCGGTGGAACTGGGGAATTCAACCTCAAATTCAGACTCAGACCGCCATCAAAAGTCGGTCAAGGAGTTCGTCAGCCAATGGACTCCCGCCACTCCAAAGTCAAGAAGCTCCGTGCCTCTCCCCGACCTTGTTCTTCGATGGTTCCTTCAGTTGGAGGGCGCAGGGCCGGAGTTGTCCCGTCTCCCCGACCGCGACATCCTCCAAAGATATGGTCGCCTCAATTCAAAGCCACAAACAACGAGTCAATATGAGGACCCATCGCAGGTTATGCGCATCGCTTGGCGTTGGGCATTCTTGTCTCTAAGTCAAGGAGACTCCGCTGGTCATCAATCAAGCGCGAAGGAGTTCCAATGTTCACCCCACCATGGCGGCATACCGCGTGGGTCCCAAAATGGAGCGCCATTTTGAAGGTTTGGGATATATCCATGTCCCCGGCCATGACAATCACCTTTTGCGACGGGCTTTCGCAGCTTGCATCCTCAAGGGCCCCTGCTCCGGCGGAGTCTTGAAGAAAGGCTATCGCGACCGGCCCATCGCGCCCCGATCTGTGGGGACGATGGTGTCATTGCCGCAGCCTCACGCTCAGAGGGGACGACAAAGAAGGCGTTCGGCCTCGGCCAAAGCGGAGAGGGCGTGCGCTGCCATGGCCCCCAGGCCCGGGAAAGATAGCGTGCCCGCCACCCCCGAGTTCGAGGGAAGAAGGCGGCGGTGCTACCGAGGCAACGCCAGGGAAAAGCTTGGCCCAAAGAGAGTACCCAGCGAAAGCACCGAGTGGTCGCCGCGCGGGCAGTGAAGATCGATGGATGGATCCTATCCTAGCCTTCCCGTGACCAAGTGATCCCCGACGATGATGCCTCGGCTTAGAAGATTGCACGAAGGCCAAGTGCTATACCCCGTAGGTGGGGACCTATATCGTCGAGGCGTAAACGGAGTTCTACCGGCGCATCACTCGAAGAGGGAGCAACCTGCTCTCTCGATATCCAAGGAGGCGTGTGCGGAGCCATATGTCCCAATAACGCTAGCTTCCAGAAAGCGTTTAATTCAAGGATTTTATTGGCTCATCGCCTCCGTGATGCTTGCGAAGCCGGTGAGGACATGCGGCTTGTCGCTTCTTCGCCAGCAAATCCACCGACCAAATTTCAGCTCGCAAACCATCCCGCTCTCCGCCATTTGCGGTCCGGGGTCGGATATCCTAGGTCCGCTTCACGGGCCACGGGGCTTCACCCACCTCTTCGCCGCCATCGATAAATTTACGGTGGGTTGAGGCCGAGGCGGTGCGTTATCACGGCCGCTACCGCCGCAAGTTTATGCGCGGGATCTTCGCCGCTTTGGAGTCGCCAATCGATCATCACCGACAACGGACCCGCCACCGGTCAAGGCTTTTCTAGAATTTCGCGATGAAATGGGCACCAAGGTATGTTTTGCTTCGTGGCCCATCCCATGAGCAACGGCAAGCAGAGCGCCAACGCTGGTACTCAAGGGCCTCAAGACAAGAGCGCTTGATCGACTTCACAAAAGGGGCGGCGGTGGATTGAAGAGCTCCCGCAAAGGCTTGTGGTTGTTCGCACCACACCCAATGCCACAAAGTAGACGCCTTTCTTCCCCGCTATACGGGCAGAGGTCGTTTCCCCTCCGAAGTCGCCGCCGGCCTCGCGGCCTCTTGTTCAACGAAGAAGACCAAGAGGATCTCCCATGAGAAGATGTCAACCTTTTGAAGAGGTGCGGATCGCCGCTTCCGTCCGCCCGCTACCAAGAAAGTCTCAGCGGTACCACGCCACCCGGTCTCGAGAGAACACGGCAAGAGGGCGACCGGTCTCGCGCAGAATTCAGACGCGATGCCGAAGTTGTATAAACCTGCCTCCTCGATGGGAAGGCCCTTTAAGGTGGTCTCAGATTCGCCCGGCGGTCCGGCTACCACCGAGGACAATAAGAACCGATTTAATTCCTATAACATAGAGTTGTTATGAAATTTATCCTTGAAGGACTTGTAAGTGCCATTGCCGCCTTGGCCACCATGAGGTAAGATTCTCCATTGGCTGGTTGGTGGCTTCTGGTGGTTAGTAAAATTGTTGCCTAAAAGGCTTCCAATTTACCATAGTTGTCCCTTTCTGTGCCCTTAGTGGTGAGTTTTTTGCATGAATGTCACTGGTTCCGTACGTCTGCTAATTCCTTGGTGATCTATAGAGTCACCTGGTGCATGTGTCCGACAAGGACGGGCAACCGGGGGGCGGGCTAGATGGAGTGCTCAAACGCGGCTCGCATGCCTCGGGTTGGCTCTCTGAAGCACCGCTGGTTGTCACCGCGAGCATCGTTAGTCTAGTACCCTTCCTAGAAGCCCGCAGCTTTGACGCACAGCACCATTGTTCAATCTCTAAAAAAATCGCAAGGACTTAGAAATCAAAAGGGAACCGGGGCTCATTCCATGCGGGGACCTATATCGTTCGGATTTATCTTGCATAAGCCTACTCATTCTGTTAGTAGCTGTGCACCAAGGCATGGAGTCACCAACTTATTGCGTGAAGTCTCCAAGCTTCTTCGTGATCGCTCCAAGCTTCTTCGTGGTCGCCCAGAAGCCCGGGGGCTGGTCGCCTGCTCTCGCGGCCGCCTCAATCTTCTTCGTGGTCGCCATGCTTGGGGTCGCCACCCCGAGTCTCCGTGGCCGCCAGACGCTTTGGGGCCGGGTCGCCCAATGATATAGAAAGCAAGATAAGTGCCTCATACCGCATGTCCGACCATTTCTTATGTGCATGCACTAAGATGGGCAAGTTACGCGTGATTGTCACAAGTACCAAAATTAACGCCCCTCATGATACAAGGAAGTGTGCTAAAGCGTTAACGCCGCATGCGCTGCTTAGCGGCGAGTGCAAGTTAGACGTGGTACTCAAACACGCTCAGACGCTCGGGTTGGCTCTTCAAGCATCGCGAAGTTGTCACCGCCGAAAGTGTCGCTGGTCAAAAACACTTCCGAAACTCAAGGTTCGCCACGCTATGTCATGCACGCCAGCGATCATCGTGGTCCGAAGTTCCAAGAGTTTGAACCAAGTGACAATCCCGCGCAAAACCAAACGCTAAGATCAAGCTATGTCTAGCTTTTCTGTCGACTCAAGGTTGTTTTCGCCTAAGTCCCAGATGACTTGTGTGATCCTTACTTGTGTTTGCAAAGAACACGCCAGAATCATCAAGTGAGCTCGTGGATGCCGCCCCAAACCTAAGCTGCCTCGCGCATTTCGCTAAGTTAAAAGGCTGGCCGCCTAACGGTTTAATCCGCAAACTTGATCACACAAAACGAATGAACATGCGAAATAGCATTCAACCCGAAATATCCGCTTTACTAAGCACTACCCGAGTGTTTATACATGCGATGGGTTAACAAAAGAAAGCAAGGCAAAAGAACCAAAGGCTCCTCGCCCTTCACTCTCGCCGCCGACGCCGATGTCGCCGCCTCGCCGCCTTTGCATGGCCAGCCGGGTGGAAACATCCATGGCCGGCCGCCGACCGCAAAGATCCCGCCACGCAGTTCCGGGCCTGCCACACTCGCCTCCGCTGCCAAGTCTCCCTCGACGACGACCGCCACCGCTACCATGGGATCAAGGGCGGCGTCTGCCGCCCAAAGAGCGAAGATGTAGGTCGCGGTCATGATCGCGACCTCGACCTTCTCTCAAGGAGCGAGTGGCCGAGCTCAGTGCAGTCCCAGAGTGCTTCAAGGGCTGGTTGGTCGCGGAGCGAACCGCAGGCGGAGTCCTCCAATGGCAGCGCTCTGCCACACTCTAAGGGCTCCAGCACCTCTTCGTATACTGGAAGGCCTTCTTGAGCATGACAGAGCAGATTGCGCCAGCGAACGGACTCGCCTCCGAGGTCTTCGCCACGCCCCTCCTCTACTGTGCCACCCTCTCGCCCACGCCTGCAGGGCGGCAGATCGTTCTCTCTCGCTAATGCCGCCTCGCATGTCGCCCTCACCCGCCCTCTGCAGGCCGCCCCACACCGACGCCTAACCGGCTGGCGAGATCGGCCTGCGGTTCGGCGATCGCGGCAAGGGTGGTGCCCAATGAGGAGTGCAAATCCGAGCCCAAGGAAGAGCTCGACGTGGCGCTCGGTGGGGGTGCGGCGCGAGGGGCGAGGCTCCCTGAGGCGCTGTGCTGATCATCCGCTCCGCCCTCTCAAGGGCGCCGGAGGTACTTGGGCGGAGGTGCTCGCGCCGGTGGCGCTGGGGTATTTCCGCCCTTATGATTCTCGAGGCCGCCTTGGCGGTACTTCAGTTGAGACCACCATCGGAGAGTGAGGCCACCTTGTTGAGCGTGGCCCGGCTCCTATGGTCGAAGAAGTTACGCCGCTGCCGCTGACGCCGGCGCCGGAGGAGGAGACGCCGGTGGGCGCCATGAGGCAACGCCCGACGATGAAGTCGAGATTGGGGCGGCTTGCGCCGCCGCCGCGAAGAAACCGCCACACAGGCTCGTGGCGGAGTCCGCCAAGGCCCACGCGGCTTTGGGATCCGACCTGGTGTCCGGTGAGTGATCGCTTGTCTCGCGCCTGGCAATGGGCGGGGCGAAACGTCCTCGATCACCAACGTCATGGCGGCACCACGGCGAGCCCTGTGGAGTCCTTCGCGGAGCAATTTTACGATCCTTAGCGCCCGCGGCCTGTGTCGGCGAGCGCCGGGCCCCGCCGAAAAGGGGTGCTTGGCTGAACCGGCCAGATCAAGACGGGCGAGCCACCGCCCCGGGGTCGCTTATCCGTGTTTCGCTACCGCAATGGACAAAAATAGCTACCGGGTTGGTAGGAGACCACAAAAGAAGCATGTGCACGAGAAAAGCTAAAGAAAACGAAGACTCACATTCGCCACGCGCGTCAGTCGCTGCCGCCGCGGTACTTCCATGTACGCGGACGCGGCGGCGAAGAGGGCTGATTCTCCGCCACGAAGTCCCTGCCACCAATTTCAGATAGTCCTGCTTCCCGCACGGAGGATGCGGTCGCCATTGCGCTGAGCTCGCCGCTCTCGACGGGTGAGTTCCATCCTGAGGCTCTCTTTGCCGGCTGGCACGCCCATAGCGCTAACGCCATTCATCCTGATGTACTGCACCATTCGCGGCGCCATGACTTCCGGGCTGGACTCGGGCCGAAAAGAGATGTAAGGAGGCCATCCTGTCTCCGCAGTGAAATAGCCGCCCCCACTACCTCATTATCGCTGGAGGCGCCAGCAGAGGAAGAAATGGCTAAAAGTGGAAGATTCAGCATCACCCCATGAACATTTCACAGAGGTGTGCGAAGATGGAAAGAAAGACAATGGAGTTGGGGGTGAGGTGAAGGTGGTGGATTCCAGAGCAAAGGAAGGACGGTGAGGAAGAACTCGAAAACGCCTGTGCCAAGCCACCATCATAGCCCAAGTGTGAATGAGGATTTCGCCGTAAAGGCACCGCGGCATGTGGCGGTCCCCGCCGAAGCGGAAGGTACCCTCTGGCGCTAGGATGGTTATCCTACCCACCGCATGGCGTCCCAAGTGGAGGCAGGATGGAGGGTGCCATGGAGATGAAGAAAGGCCGAGGTTTTTCGAGCAAGAAGGTTGAAAAGCGAAAGTTAGGGTGCGCAGGAAGAAGAAGGCGAACCGCTTGATACAGATGAACCTATCTATATATGCGCCCAAGACCGACGGTTCACGAAGAGACAAGATCGCGGCCGCCGGTCCCGAGAAAATCTGCAGATACGCGGGGAACCGAGGCGGTTGTATCCTCATGAGTGGTGGCCCCCAGAGCCCGCTAAGCATTTAATGAAGGCTCTAGTAAGCTTTGAGCACGACTCTGGCGGGCCTGTGGGCTACTGTCAACAGATTGCTACTGGGTACCTCTCCGCCAAGACAAAAGCGCCAACACGGCGGTCAACATGACAGACCCACGTGGCGCCGGCGAAAGGTGGGCGAAAGACGCTCGCCGCTCGGCGGCGGTTCACGTGGCACCCGATGAGCAGTGGGCGAGCACGCCGCCGCTGGTGTCCGGCCCACGGGCGCCGGCGCGAGCAGTGGGCGAAGCCGCCGCCGCCGGCGGCGCCCACGGGCGCCAATGAAAGTGTGGACGAGCACGCTTCGCCGCGGCGGCGCAATTCACATGGCGCCCGGCGAAAGTGTGGGCGAAAGACGCTTCGCCGGCCGGGCGGTCCACGGGCGCCCGACGCAAGCAAAGCGAAAGATGCCCGCGCCGACGGCGGTCCACGGCCCCGGCGAAAGTGTGGGCGAGCATGCCTGCCGCCTGCCCGTGGGCGGTCCACGTGGCGCCCGGGCGAAAGTGTGGGAGAGCACGCCGCTGGCTGGTGTCTCGTCCGCATGGCGCCCGGCGAGCAGTGGGCGTGACGCCTGCCGCCGCCGCCGAAGACAAAGGTGGTGCGAGGTGGTTTCACCTCAAGGCTCCTTCCCGGACAGCGGGTCGACTCGCCAACCTGCAAGGATTTCGCCATAAGCCCATTCTCTCGACGCCTCACCAACCCGTCAAGAAGGGGTCACATCCCGGCGACCAGCAAAGCCATGCGCCGGCATTTAATGAGGCCGGAGGAACGGACAAGACGGAAGGGGTAATAAATGTATGAAGATAAGCATGATGACCTCCTTGGTACCGCCTACCGGGCTCGCCTATATAAGGGCCCTCGTGCATGGGGAAAAGGGGTCAAGGTTGAAGAACAAGCTAGCAGAGGGTTCCGAGTAGAGCCTAAGGGGAACTTGTAACCCAAAGGCTTTGTATTGCACTCCTTCAAAAACACTCTTTAAACAATCGAGCAGAAGTAAGGCTATTACCCAAGGCAAAGGGGCTCGAACTCGGTAAAATCTTTGTGTCATCCCTAGTTCATAGACGCCGAATCCTCGCGGGAGTCTCTAGGGTTTTCACCCTCTAGGTTTAGCCACCATGAAGATGCCCTCTTCCAACCAAACCCGGCTCAGAGACTCGCCCGTCAAAGTGAATACGCGGACAAAGATGAATCCTAAAGTGAAGTGAAGCTAGAAAAGCTTCATTATGTGTTGATAAACAAGAAGAAAGGATCCAACTTGGACAGAAGATGATGAAAATCATAAAAACCCCAAGTGGATATGCTAGGGGGAAAGGTATAACTAGTTAGGGTTAAGGATGTGTTCCTAGTCTTTTACTAGTCTCGGTGTTTGGATGGAAGATAGAATTGCTAGTTTAGGTTACTATACTATTAAGAGGAGTCGAATCTTATAGCTTGAGTTTTATCATGTGTTGATGAACTCAATCCAGTCCACTCTAATTTACTCTCTTGGTTGGTTCTTGTATGAGTTAAATATTTGCATGTGTTGTAAATAATGGAGTTCATGTTTGCTTCTTGTTGAATTTTGATTTGGTTTTTGCATAGAGTTATGGATTTGCATGTATTGCAAAAGGGAGATAGCTTATATAAGTTGGTTTCAGTGGTTATTTGTATGGAGCTAGATATTTGCATATGTTGCAAATACAGAGCTCATGTATCGGAGTCTTAGCTTGTGATTTGATCATGTATTGATCATCACAAAGGCTAAGATAGGTTTATACTTTGTGTTTGTAAAATGAGTTTTTGTAAAATATGGTTTAATTGAATCTCATCTTGGAGTATGTGAATAGGGTTTGCAAATTGGTTTGATCATGTGTTGATCATCATATGGCTCAAAGATATGATCTTTATTACTTTTGTTTGAAAGATTTATATTTGCAAATGTGTTTTGCAAAATATTAGTGTTCATGCATTTGACATTGGAGCATGTGACTAGAATTTGCAAATGTGATTTGCAAAATTATTTTGATCATGAGTTGATCATCACATAGCTTAATATTTGATCTTATTGACTCTCTCTAGATTGTAGTCACACTTTTGATCAAGTCTATGTGAGGGATTTCGAGAAATCATATTTTAGACTTGAATGACTACATTAGGGTCTTTGTTTTTGTGATATTTAAAAATATCTATGGTTTCTTAAATCTTGATTATTATTAGAGATTGTAGTCCTCGTGATAAGCTTCGCATAGAGTCTAAGATCACCTAAATCGGAGTTTGGAGTAAAAAGTTATAAGTGTTTGAGTGGTAGAGGGGGCGATATGACTGAATCCATCCGGTCATACCACCCGGTGATATGACCGGGGTCATTTTGGTGAGTTTTTTCTAGAGAATATGTATTTCGGTAGAAGGGTAATTTTTAGGGTCCGGTATGATTGGACCTCCTCTGGTATGACCAGATTTTCTGAGTAACGGCTATTTTTTTATTAGCTGTTGGACCAGAGGCCGGCCATACCAACCCTAGGGCGGTATGACCGTGTCTCTTAGGCATTTTGGCCATTTTCTCCCCAACGGCTAGTTTTTCTTGTGGAGGTTATAAAAAGAGCTTTGGGGATAGCATTTGAGCTTGCTAAGGTTTTGGAGTAGTTGTTGCTTTTTGTGGTTGAGTTTTGCATATGTTGCATTCTCCAATTTGGTTTTTGAGTTAAAAGTGAGCTCTAATTGCATGTGTTGCAATTAGAAGCGGATTGAGAGCCTCTTGTGCATGTGTTGCATTAGAGGTGAGTTTTGTGCATGTGTTGCACTCAGTGATCACCATTGTACATGTGTCGTACTTGGTGGAGCTCAAGTAAAGGGGCTTGACTTGTTACTCTTGGTGTTTGTCGACACCAAGATGGCGTGTGGAGGCGTCGTGCCCAGTGATCTTCTCAAGGAGATTATGAGAAGGTCCAGCAAAGTTGTGAAGGCCGAAGCTTACCTACCTGGAGGGGGAAAGAGCTACCACTAGTGGAATCGAGGCGGGTGCTCAATTTGTGGAGCCGGTCCAAAGTGGTTTGGGCTTGCCTCAACGTGGACTAGGAGAGTGGCAAGTCTCTAAATACCACGGTAAAACATCGTATGTCTCTTTGTGTTTGCTTGAAACTGTCTATTTATATTATTGCAATTTATATTCCTATAATTAAATTGCTTGATTGTCTTTAGGATTGTATACTCGTGAGTAGAAACATATTTAGCTAGTGCACTTAGTGAGCCTAGTTGATTTAGGCTTTAAATTGTCAAAACCTTAGTTTATGGCTTCCGCGTCTTTTATTATTTAGGTTTTGACATAAGGGTACTTATGAGAGATTTTAATTAATCGTAGAAGAAATTTCACCGCCAATTCACACCCCTCTAGTTGGCATCCTCGATCTTATAAGTGGTATCAGAGCTTAGTCTCTCATTTATTAGGATTTACCATCTAGAGAGTAAGGATGCCTACTAATGGTTTAGTGCACTATATCGATTCAAATATTTTTTATGGCTCAAATTATGCTTCATAGAAATTATTTATGATTGCTCATTTTTAATCCATGAGCCCTAAAATATGGTGGATCATAGATGTGGGGTTTTCTCTTCGGTTAAACGAAGTTGCTCCAACTAAAGTAGAAGAGAAATGCTTACATCTCGATGCTCAAGCTACTAATATTTTATTTAGCATTGTGAGCATAAATATTTTCAATCTAATTTTTAATCTCAAAAGCGCCCATGAAATGTAAATCAAGCTTCAAGAGTTATTTGAATCATCGACATCAACAAATGATAATTGCATTGAGGATTGAACATCGGTGGAAGAAACCTCCACTTCTACCTCAAGCGACGATGAAACCTCAACCTCCGGCTCAAGTGACGATGAGCATCCAAAGCTATCTTCATAGACTCGCTGCTTCATGGCAAACGGTAAAATTAAGGTAAATGATGATAACAACGATGAGACCTCTTATGATGAACTTATGGATATGTTAGAAGAGCTCAATTAATATCTTGAAAAGAAGAAAGCAAAACATAAAATTTTAAAGCTTGAGCATGACTCACTTCAAAATAATTATAATGTGCTTAAAGAAAATCATGAATCCCTCATTCTCAAGGAAATCAGTAAACCAAGAGTGGACATAGGAATTCAATGTGATTTAATTGATGATTTGCCATGCTTAAATGTTAATTCTTACATTTTATCTAAAGTCAAGATGTCCACCTCTTGTGAGGATTTACATGATATGTCTTGTTACTCTAATGAAATTAGCCAAGTTCCTCTACATGTTTAGAGACTAATCTTGTAGAGGAGAATAAAGAGCTCAACAACAAGTCACTCAATTGAGAAGTGATTTAGAAAAAATACTACAAAGGGAAGGCCACCTCAATGATATCCTAAGTAAGCAACAGTGTCTTGCAAGACAAGAGAGGGATCGGCTACATCTTCAAGAAAAAGGAGAATAGTAAGATAAGGCACAATGTAAGACACTCAAGATCATTAAGTGCTTTGATGCAACAAGAACGACACCTTGCCTCCGTGTGCCCTAACAAAGTGGATTTCAAGTCACAATCTTCAACCATGAGGCAAACCGCAATGAGAAAGATAAGAAGATCAAGAGAGGTCTAAATAGCCAAACTTGCGTCAATTGCCGGGAAAAGGGAGACATTGATAAAAATTATCCCAAAGGTAGCACTCCTAAGCCAACTCTCTTTAATAATTATTATTTGCATAGGAAAGACAAAATTGGTAATGTGTTTGCCAAGTTTGTCAATTCTCCTAAGTGCTTGCAAAATAATGATATTCATTTGCTTAGAAAGAGAAAAACTAGAAATGTTTTTGCTAGATGTGTTAGTACTCCTAAATCCACTCAAAACTATGCAAACAATTTGCTTAAGAGGAATAACAATAGCAAACCACTTGCTAGATATGCTAGATCCTCTAAGCTCATTTATTATAATGATCATCATATGCTTAGAAAGGATAAAACTAGAAATAGATTTGCTAAAATTGCTAAGACTTTTGCAAAAGGAGAATGTTCTAAACCTGTGGGACTTTTGCAGCCACTACCCATTCCAGAAGCTGCTTGGCAGGACCTCATGATAGATTTTATTGAGGGTTTACCCATGTCAGAAGGATATAATGTAATTATGCTCATGGTGGATCAATTATCAAAATACGCCCATTTTATTGCTCTCTGACACCCTTTCACAACACAAAAAGTTGCAAAAGTATTTCTAGACAAAGTGGTGAAATTACATGGAGTACCAAAAACTATTATCTCAGATCGAGACAAGATCTTCACTAGTAAGTTTTGGAAGGAGTTGTTCAAAGCGTTGGATACAAGATTGCAATATAGTACGGCTTACCACCCCCAAACGGATGGTCAAAGTAATAGGGTAAACAAATGCCTAGAAATGTACTTGAGGCGTGCGGTTCACAAGTCACCGCGAAAATGGAAGACATGTGTCGACGATTCGGGAACCGGTCCCCCGCCGAGCTTACTTGTTGAATGAGGGATCAACCTAAGACCCCTTTTCCGCGGAGGGTATAGCGTCCGAGGCCCTGCCGAGCTATGGATAGCGAGGTGGTTGGGACAATCACAGTGAACAAGGGGAGGCTTTTTCGTCTGGTTCGGGCCTCTCGTAGGGGAGATAATAACCCTACGTCCAGTGATTACACTAACTTCTTGTGGATGTATTACAATATGCTCGCTCGGGGCGCCCTGGGGAGTCTTGAAGGTTAATCTCCAGGCCACCGGCCACGAACTCTATGTATAAGGGAGACAGATAGTGAAATCGAGAGCCCTGAACCCTTCGTGCGAGAGGGTATTTATAGGGGGTTACAAGCGACACAACATTTATTACGGAGGGGCGCGCTTAACGCTTTGGATGTGGATGAGCTGTTCCTTTGCTCTCGCTGGGGCAACATGACGCAGGGTATAGTGGGCGCAGATCGTGGGCGCGCAGACCGTGGGCGTGCAGATTATGGGTGTGCAGTCATTCGAGCCGCCTTGTAATTAATGTCACGTCGTCTTCGCAGACTACGCCTGGCTTTTGGGAGAAGCTTGAGGTCCCTTCCGTTGACTCGATCGTCTGGTCACGGGCTCCCGAGCAGGCATGCTCGGGGGCGAGCTTGACGAAGGACGCAAGGTCGGGCGACCCGAAGATCTTTCTTGGGGACGACGTCCGAGCATGGGCATGCTCGGAGGCCGCCGAGATACAATGGTCGGCTATCGTGAATATCCAATCCCCGACAGCTAGCCCCCGAGGCTCAAGGGGGGGATTCGCCTTGTCGAGGTCTCCGCCTTAAGCCTCCAGACTCTTGGTAAAGGATTGGAGCCCTGCGGTGAAAAGCTACTGCAACATCCGAGCGATCCTTCTCGGGGACGAGGGTCTTGCGGTGAAGAGCTGCCGCAGCATCCGAGCAATCCTGCTCGGGGAGGACCAACGCGCGGCGAAAGGCTACCGTGCCGTCCGAGCAACCTTCGCTCGGGAAGAAGAAATCTCGCAGCGCAGAGCTACTGCGGCATCCGAGCAACCATGCTCAGGGACGAGCATCACGCGGCGAAGAGCTACCGCGGCATCCGAGCAACCATGCTCGGGGACGAGCATGTCCCAGCGAGGCCGAGCGCATTCGACCGTGGTCTGGTCAAAATAGCAGTTGGGAATAGAGGTGAAGCAGACTTTTGTTCCGATGTCCTCGCAGTAGGCTTGGAACAGCTCACTAGTGAATTGAGTGCCGTTGTTCGTGATGAGGCGATTGGGGACCCCGAAGTGCATCACCATGTTGCTGCAGAAAAATCTCTTGGCTGCTTGAGCCGAAATGGTTGATACGGGCTCGGCTTCGATCCACTTAGAGAAAGTGTCGATGGCTACGAGCAAGTATTTACAGCCCTTTCGACCACGGGGAAAGGCCCGAGAATGTCAGCCCCCCAGGTCGAGAACGGCCATGAGAGTGGATGGTTCAGAGCGCAGACGCCGGCCGGTGGGCCTTGCAGAGTGGAATTGACACGCCTCGCAGTCGCCACGAGAGTTCTAGCGGCCAGATAAAGTCACGACCAATAGTATCCCAAATGTAATGCTTTGCTCACGAGGGTTCGAAGGATGAGTGAGCTCCGACATTCCTTCATGGATATCTCTCGAGAAGGAAATTGCCCTCTTCCCGAGATATACACTTGGAGAAGACTCCAAGTGCCCGCTTATGATAAGGCGCCGACTAGTCTCAGAAGCGAGGAGCGCCTTATGAGCCGGAACGCCGCTTTTTCCTGCAAAGGTCCCGGGCAAGATATCGATGAATGGCATCGCCCACCGCACCATGCTCGAGGAAGGAGACGTTACCGCACGTCTCTTGAGCCTCCTCTACAGAGGGAATGGAGGGCTTGCACAGATACTCGACTGGCGCCCCGGGCAGGGCAGGTATCTGGGGGGTTGCCTCCTCTACAGATGGAATGGAGGGCTTGTGCAGATGCTCAATGAGCGCCCCGGGCGGGGCGGGCATCTGTGAGGAACCGACCTTTGAGAGATGATTGGCCAGGGAATTGTCCTTCCTGGGGATGTAGAGTACTTCGAAATTTCTAAAGTACCCCTCCATCTTCCTCACCTCAACCAAGTAAAGCGCCATTGAGTGATCGGAACACTGATACTCCTTGTTAACTTGGTTTGATGACCAACTACGAATCACCCTTCACGGTCAGCCGCTGGACTCCGAGCGCCTTGCACGCTCGCAGCCTGGCCAAGAGGCCTTCACATTCTGCCACATTGTTGGTCACGGCGGCGTAATCGATGACGATCGAGCCGATCCTTGAGGGGACACAAAGACGACGCCAAATTTCCGAGCGCTTGAAAGCACGGGACCCGTCAAAGTACATGTTCCAGCGGCCGTCCCCAGATCCGTGGGACTTGGTGGCGAGCGGGGCGGGATTCATCCATTGCGCTACAAAGTCCGCCAAGATCTGGGACTTGATCACCATGCGGGCAGAGAAGTGGATGTCGAACTCGGCGAGCTCCATGGCCCACTTCGCTATCCGGCCACTGGCATCTTGATTCCTTAGGATCTCCCTAAGCGGAAAGTTGGTCGGAACGACGACCTTATGAGCTTGGAAATAGTGGCGCAGCATCCTTGAAGCCACGAGCAGCGAGTACAAGAGCTTCTGAACCTCAGGGTACCGCTCCTTCGGTCCATGCAAGACTTTGCTGACGTAGTAGATTGGTCGATGTGCCCCTTCCCGCTCGACCGCTAACACCGCGCTCACGGCCTGGGGGTCGCTGCGAGGTATAGCAAGAGCGTCCCGACCTCTGGTATGGCCAAGATCGGAGGATCGACAGTACTGCCTCACTCGGCGAGCGGTTAGCTTCTTCCGCAAGCGAAGCCCCTCATGATCATGCGAGCGCCTTGAAAAGGGCGGACGGCCGCCTCGACCAGAAATGAAGTGACTTAGGGCCGCTTATGCGTCTGGCCAAGGTCCGACCTCCTTACAGAGCTCGGAGGTCGTGATCCTTCGATGGCTTCATTTTCTCCGGTTGGTGCCGATGCCTTATGCCCGATGAGATAGCCGAGCACTTTGCTCGCTTTCACCCCAAAGACACATTTTTCAGATTAAGCTTTATTTGCGTCTATTGAGATTACAAAAGGTCTCTCAAGGTCGGATACATGACCCGAGGTGAGCTTACTTTTTACCACAATATCATCTACATATACTTCCGTGTTCCGACCTATCCGATCCCGAAGGTCTTCGTGATCAAGTTACCGGAGTCGTGGCCGCGCTCTCAAACCGAAAGACATGGTCGTAGCGTAACGCGCCAATGGCGTGATGAAGGAGGTCTTCTTCGCCCCGGGATAAGCCGATCCGTGATAGCCCGAATAGGCATCCAAGAAGCTCATCACATGGGACTCGCCGTGGCGCCGACCACTAGTCTATGCGCCAGGGGAAGTTGTCCTTGGGCAAAGCGCTCAAAGCTAGTGTGGTCGATACACATGCGCCACTTGCCACCCTTTTTCATGACAATGATCGGATTTGCCAGCCACTCCGATTGCTCGACCTCTCTGACGAAGCCGGCCTTAAGGAGCTTGTCGACTTCATCCCGGATGATTGCCTGCTTCTCCGAGGAAAACGCTCGAAGTTTTTGGCGCATGTGTTTTTGTCGTGCCGAACAGCTAGCTGCGGCTCAATTACTTCCCTTGGGACTCCGGGCATGTCGGACGGTTCCTAGGCGAACACGCCCGCTTTTTCTGAGGAAAGTAATGAGCTCGAGTTCCTATTTAGGATCTAAGGAAGATCCTGTGATGGAAGACCTTAGTCGGTCGGCCTCGCTTAGAGGGACCGCTTTGGTTTCTCCTCCCGGCCGAGGGTAACTTTGGGCCGGAGGCGCCGCTTGGTCGGGCCAGATCGAGGCACCGCTCGACATGTCGAGCGATTTCGTCATAGCTCAGTGGTCGCCTGTGGTCGCTTTTGATGGTGACGATGCCTTTTCACCGTGGACCTTCGCATTGGTAAGCGGGTGCGTGGCGTGCTATGAACTTGGAGAGGGCCTACCGCCAAGGATGGCATTAGGTCACTTGAAGTCAACGACTTCAAAGTTGATTAGCTCCGTTCGGAAGTTGTTGAGGCTCCCGAACGTCACGGGCAGGACTGAAAGCATCTAGGCCCCCATGAGGTGTTGGTTTTGATAATTAATGACAATCATGCTAAAAGGACTAACGATGTTTGTGCAAGTTAGTCGAAACAGATAATTGTATTCCTCGAAGATGTTGGATGGCTTCAAGTGCAAAATGGAAGGAGTACGCGAAAAGAAGTCAAGAAGTGAAGGTATCAATGTTAGAAGTATTTTCTAGTATTTTCACCGATCTCGGAGTTGGGAAAAAGATCGGTTGTTAGGATAGTAGCCGCACTATCAAGGGGGACTTGATATGGGTCTTTGAATTTTGAATGTGCATTCTAATATGGCTCATTAGTTCATCCGTGAAATCATGCATTTAAATGGAAAAATCAAAATGTCAAAAATTTTGAGGCTCAAGACTATCGCTTGGTTCAAGCGGTAGTACCGTTAGGCAGTATTACCGCACTACGCTTGGCTGTAGCAATATTCCAAAGGGTGTGTTTTTCGATTTCTTCCACCGCACTCATCAAGATGGTCATAGCGGTAGTACTGCGACGCGACTATCAAGACAATAATTATGTAGCCTTTTTCCAAAGGCGCTTGCTTTTTCCGTCGGTGCAGATTATCAAGACCCATGGCTGAGTAGTACCCACATATAAAAACGCCAGAACGGCTACGTGTCACAGCATTTATTATACCAGATAGTCAAGATATCATGAGTCTTGCGTACTACCAACCCTAGAGGGCGGTAGTACCGCCATAGCTAAATTCGCGTAAAAGGTAAAAACGGTTAGTTTGAGGGGTGGGGTTATAATACCCCTCACCAGGTTAGGGCATGGGTGGTGACTCCATTGAATACTCTTGAGCCCTAGAAACACTCTCCACTCTCTTGTGCATTGAATTCTTGATTCTTGAGTGTTGGAGAGCTAAAATTGAGTGCATTGCATTAGTGAGCTATATTGATTGCACTCTTGAGATTCAAGCCCGCCAAGTTTGTTACTCTTGAGGTTGCCGCCTCCTAGACGGCTTGAGGCGTGAGGCACCTGTGATCTTCACGAAGAAGGTTGTGTGAAGACCCCAAGGTTGTGAAGGCACGGCTCGCCTACCCGAGCGGGAAGAGCTATCACTAGTGATCGGGAAGGCTCAAGCGAGTGGAGCCATTGAAGGAATTCAAGCTACCTCAACGTGGAGTAGGGAGACCGCAAGTCTCCGAGACCACGGAAAAATTCTCTTGTCCTTCATTTGTGGTTTGTTTGTCGCTTACTCTTGAGCAATACTAGCAATTTGATTCTATTGTGTTACTTGCTTAGTCATTTATTTTCTTGTGTAGCAATATCATCTTGTGATCACTAGAATTGTTAAAGAATTGAACTTGGTAAAATTGTCACTTGTTCTTAGCAACCATTAAAATTGAATTTAGAGATAAAAATTTTAGAAAAGCCTATTCACCCCCCCCCTCTAGGCTCATCCTCGATCTTACAAGGACGATCTGGCCAAGAGGCTTGATCGAGGTGCCCGGGATGATCCCGAAGAACGGGACGGCTATGCTCTTGATCCTGGACCGAGGAACCTGCATCTCGTCTAGGACCGTAGCAGATATAAGATCCAAGGAGCTCCCACCGTCGATGAGGACTCGGCCCACTTTAGCGTTGTTGATGGTCGGGCTCACGACCAATGAGAGCTTCTGTGGCTTGGTCATTCCGAGGGGATAATCGTCCCTGGAGAAAGTGATGGACAGCTTGGACCACCTGAGCTGCTGTACGGGTGGCTTGCCCTGGGAGATATGGCAAACCTCCCGCGCTGCCTCCTTCAGGTCCATGCGGGATTTGTACGCCGAGGAGCCCCCAAATATGACGGCTATGTGGTTGTGGGGCTCCTGGTAACCTATGTCGTCCTCGCCGTCATCCGCGGGACCCTTGCCCTTGCTGCTCTCCCCTTTTCCCGGGAGAGTGGGCATGGGGCCTTCGCCGCTGTAGAACTTCTCCAAGCGATATGCCTAGGTCCAACAGTTGCGAAGGTCATGGCCGACCGCCTGATGGAACGGGCAGTAGCGGTCGCTCGAAGGAGCATTTCTTCCCTCATGATCTTGGTCGCCGCGATCCTGGTCGTCATGAGTCTTGGCCATCATGACTCGATCGCTATGCGACTTTCATTCACAGACGCGATCGAGCGGCGCTCAAGCGGCCACCACCACGCCCGGCGATGACCTCTTCTTCTTCTTGATTTTCTTCTCGACAGAGCTCGAAAGTGCTTCTTGCTCTAGGAGCCCTCCAGCCCGGGCCAGGCGGCAATTTGCCTTCACAAGCATCCTCTTCCATCAGTATGGTTTCGCCGGCATTCGTGATAGCGGTCGGCCATACGCACAGCTCGCTGGTCGAGAGGTCGGGTGGATCTCCGTGTCTTATGTGAAGTGAACGCTATGGACTCAACTTGAAGGCCTTGACAATCGCCTCATCCGAGATGCTCGGAATGGAGTTCCGCACTCGATAAACTTGAACGAAGTCCCGCAGGACTCCTTTCTCGCCTCGATCACCGCTTGAGGTCGCAAGACGCTGTCTTGGACGGTGTAGCAGCTCTGGAAATTTGCTCGGAGGGCCTCACAGAGCTGCCCCCACGAGCGGATCGACCCCTCCTTCTGACCGAAAAGCCATGTCCTGGCGGGGCCGTCGAGGACCGTGGGGAGGTAGTTAGCTATGACTCTTCTGCCCTCCGCCGCTAGAATGGCGGTGAGTAGATCGAGAGGAACTCGCCCGGTTTCGAAGTTCCATTAAACCGCTTAATGTGGCCGGGCTTGAACTTGTTTCGCCACGAGATGTCGCGAGGACACCGAAAGGCTCGCATCCGAACGCGGGTCGTGGCGACCTTCTCGGCACGGCGATCGTGACGGTGGCGCTCGATGGTCCACCGTGCGCGGGACGAGACGAGAGAACACATCTCGCGTTTGCCATGACGAAGGCAGCCTCAAGGTGGAACACTCTGGGCTCGGGAGCGGAGGGCGATGCTCACGCGCTCGCTGAGGCTGTCCGGAACCGCCCGAACGCCCTCGTGGTACCGCTTGCTTCTCGCGCTCGCCGAAAGGACTTGGAGGCGCTATGATGGGAGCGAACAGGAGTAGTGCTTATGGTCCCGGAAACACTCCGGCCTTTCTCGCCAGGGGGCCTAGGAGCCCTATGTTTGGCCGCGAAGCTTTTTCCAGATTTTCAGCCACGACCGCTTCCCTTGGCGCCAGTCCGCCTCGCCGAGAAATTTCGAGGTTGCGACGATCACGCCATGGCTCGAACCGCCGGCGCCTGGGAGCGGGCGGGTGACTCGGAGGCGGTCGCAAGACATGCTCCGAGGAGCGATGCTCGCCGGGATCTCCGCGAGCTGCTCTCCACCATGGCGCCCGCCTCCCGCTAGCTTGACGGCGAACGGTCGTCATGGTCTTGCCCGGGACAACTCCGGCGGCCATGCAGATATACCGACAAATACCGAAGGTCTCCGGGATCGGACTTCGTGGACCTCTTCCCTTCCCGCCATATTGACGCTGTGGGAGCACCAGGACCACGAGGGTGACGTCGCGACGTCACCACGCTGCCGCACTCTCCGGTTGCGCCGAGACGGTCGAGGGGGTCCTGTCCGTCATGGAGGCCGCCAGATTCCTCCTCGTCAACGAGGGTATCAGGCTGCGAGCGGAGGAAACGCTCTCACGCCGCAGCCCATCGGGAAAGACTCCATTGCCGTGTGGCCCTCCCGATCACCACACCACCACGCCATCATCGGGCGAGTACACGCCGCCGCCCTCCACGCCTTCAAGACGCAGAGGTCTTGATTGTCCTGAGAGTTCGACATCCTTAGGGATTCCCCGCGAAAGGACTCAGTCGATCCCCACGGACGGCGCCAGCTGTCGACGATTCAAGAACCGGTCCCCGCCGAGCTTACTTGTTGAATGAGAGATCAACCTAAGGCCCCTTTTCCGCGGAGGGTATAGCGTTCGAGGCCCTGCCGAGCTACAGATAGCGAGGTGGTCGGGACAATCACAGTGAACAAGGGGAGGCTTTTTGGTCCGTTCGCCTCTTGGGGAGATAATAACCTCACGCCCAAAGGATTGCACTAACTTCTTGTGGATGTATTACAATATGCTCGCTCGGGGCGCCCTAGGGAGTCTTGAAGGTTAATCTCTAGGCCACCGGCCACGAGCTCTATGTATAAGGGAGACAGATAGTGAAATCGAGAGCCCTGAACCCTTCGTGCGAGAGGGTATTTATAGGGGGTTACAAGCGACATAACATTTATTACGAAGGGGCGCGCCACTGTTCCGGATGTGGGCGAAATTGTTCCCTTGCCTCCCGCTGGGCACAGCGCGACGTGGGTATAGTGGGCGCAGATCGCGGGCGCACAGACCATGGGCATGCAGATCGTGGGTGTGCAGTCCTTCGAGCCGCCTTGTAATTAATGCCACGTCGTCTTCGCAGACTGCGCCCGGCTTTTGGGAGAAGCTTGAGGTCCCTTCCGTTGACTCGATCGTCTGGTCGCGGGCTCCCGAGCAGGCATGCTCAGGGGCGAGCTTGTCGGAGGACGCAAGGTCGGGCAACCCGAAGATCTTTCTTGGGGACGACATCCGAGCATTAGCATGCTCGAGGCCGCCGGGATACAACGGTCGACTATCGTGAATATCCAATCCCCGACAACATGGTTAGCATTGGCAGAGTTCTAGTACAATACCAATTTTCATTCATCACTTGGGTTTTCTTCCTTCATAGCTCTTTATGGCGTTGAACCCAATTATGGTACTCTTCTATCTTCACTGCACTTCTTAGAAGAATTTTAGAGGTTCTACAAGACAAAACAAGATATAATGAGTTGATAAAGCAACGATTAGCTACAAACAGAGAATTGTATGAAGTTACAAGCTAATCGAAACCAAAGAAGAATGACAATTTCAAACAGAGAGAAAGAATTACTTAAACTACAACCATATGCTTAGTCGCCATTGGTGAATCGACCATACCCAAAGTCGGTGTATAAATTTTACGGTCCTTATATCAGTTAGAGAAGATTGAACCAACTACTTACCGATCGGATCTATCTCAGGAATGTCGATTCACCCAAGATTTCACATCTCACAATCGAAAGCCTTTCATCCAAACTACACTTCGTGTTTACTCAAAGCCAAAGGTGATAGAGTTGGATGCAAGTTTAATAGAACCGTAAAAGATACTAGAAAGAAGATTGGTAAAAAGGAAATTCGCAATTGTTCAAGGCCTCATCAAATGGTCGCATTCCTGGAGGCTACAACCTAGGAAGACATTAGTGTTCTTCAGAATCCATTCTAAATGCAGCTTGCTTGGGGGCAAGCAACACTTTGGGGAGGGGTAGTGTTATGGATGGCGCAGATTTAAAAGAGAAAGGATCCAAGGGTCGAGTCATAATGATAAAGAGCTTTATGAAGATCCAATGGCTCTCTAGAGCTAATGAAGTTTCGCCTAATCAAACATAGGAGAACTCAAGTAGTAATCACTAGAGACCTGTAATTTGCTTTGTCAAACACTATTCATTATTACTTTTTGTCTTTTACTCCGATAAAGAACTCGAAGCTTAAAAGGGGGGATTCCATGATTGAATCATGGAAGAAAAAAATGAAAACTTCTGATCTCATCTATCTGCTGTGTTCTTCCTCATTATGTTGTGTTCTTTCTTCCTCTCTTTCTTCTCGATAGATTGATCTCATGCCATACCACTCACTGTGGCCACAGGATGTTACACTCTCCTCCTTGGCTCCCATTCAACCATATCCACTGTGTTCTTTCTCTCCCCATGCACGCTCCCATCGGAGCCTTAGGCCCGAGGTCAAGGCACCAAATTCAGCCCTAGGGTTTATGTTTTGGGCCAGATCAATCAAGCTAGGGTTCGGCAAGTAGCTCCAATGGGGGATAGAGAGGAGGAGGAGCTCCAGCTTATGCTCACATGAGCCTCCGTGGCTTTCCACCCAGCAACCCTAACCAAGCACAGCAATCTCCCATCGCCGGTCGGGGAGTCATCAAAGGTGGAGGCATGCCGCAAGCAATGTGAGCTCATGGCAACTACTGCCAAGAAGGGCCTCCTTGCAACCTCGTCACCTGTGGGACGATGGAACCGATGGCATGCGGCCTTGGCGATAAGGGAGGAGGTAGCCACACCCAACACCTAGGGTTTTTGTCTGCTTAGCTCAGAGGCCACAAACCAACCTCACCACCCCAAGACGTCTACCATCCCAAGATCCACGGTGAGCCCTCTCCCCTTTCTTCTTCCTCTCCATCCTTACTCCTTTGGTTTAATTCCTCCCCACTGCTTTTGAGGATTTGGCCCTTGGACCGAGGCGCCCTCACCAGGTCGCCATAGTGTTATGGGCATTACCTTTCATCAAGGTCGCTACTCCAAATCACAAATATGATCGCATAATCAAGGGTGGTGGGCTTGGTGATGAGGGAGGAGGTGGTGCGACTCACCAAGAACGAGCAAGGAGGTCCCTCATTTTCCTCTCGATCCCCTATGTCACCCACTTGAAGGTGAATCCAAATCCTAGGAGGACTTTATTCACCAAGAGATGGACAAACAGATCATCGACACCCTTTCATTTAGTGAGATCAAGCAGCCTAGGAGAAGTTATGAGGATCCAAAGGGTCACCGAGCTAATGAAGTTTACTATAGCATACCATCGTAGGGCACTAGTAGTAATTATGCTTAGTAATTGTGTTGTTGTTTTACTTTAGTAAGTTGAATGCCGCCTATATAATCAATCAAGTGTAATGCATTCTCGTTATGGATTAATCAAGAAGATTCTTGAGTTCTTACTTTTGTCGTTTCATTTCTTCATCTTTGTTCTTTCCATTTTGTCAATCTTTCCAAAGGTTTAGTCTCAATTTGGTTACTACTTAATTGGATTCTTAGTTGGGCTCTCTTGGGGTCTAACAATCTAATATCGTGGCCAACCGATTCTTGGTGGAGCGGATTTCTTTTGTGTTTCCTAGATTAGCAAGGGTTGAGAAACTAGTTTCTTGGTAAAATTCCCGAGCTAAATCTAAGGAATCAAATCTGGGAGACTAGTCATGCCAAAAGGGGAAGAACTTCAGATGAAGATCCGTAGATGAGGGGAGAAATTAAAGATGGAGATGCTCCATCCAAGATCAACAAATGGGCAAAAATTTTGTCATGTTAGGGAACAAAATGTATGGGCTTCAACGACAAATGAAGGGAAACTCTACCAAAATCACTGATGATGGAGATGTTGAATATGTTGGTAGACAAAATGGAGCAAAAAGAGGTAACTAGTACTTTGGCTATGTTGGAAAGTGATAGGGTCAAATGGGGCAAACAGATGCTAGGGTATACACATTAGAGCAAATGTTTATTCAACCTCGAAGTGGTCATTCCTTCACACCAAACTTATCACCGAAATAGCAACATTAACAACCCACCCATACCATTCGGTCTTCCACAAGTTGCATTCAATCTGTTCTACAAAGACCTCCATTTTTGTAGGTGGAAACAAAAATAAATTTGGGGTCAATGTATATCCTTCAGGGATGGCTAATGTGTCTTATGTGACTCAATATACCATATCTAATCTTCCTTTGTACCTTTGCAACAACCCACCGCTAGTTATTCTTGTCAGCAACCCACCTATTATCTATCCTTAGGTTATATCTGAAGTTTCATGGGGACATGCAATGCAAAGAGTTCCAGAATGGACAGCTGCTCACAATGAAGACAAACATAACCACACCATCATGTTTAACAAAGGGCCAAAGGTGGAATTTCCCAAATTTGATGGGAACAATCCCGAGGCATGGATTAGGAATTCGATAGGAGCAATCCCGAGGCATGGATTAGGAATTCGATGGGAGATAGAAGGTGGCTATAGTCAAAGCGTATTTGATTGGGAGGGCCAATCAATGGGTTAGTACCAATTGAATTGACATCAGTACCATTTCGTGGCCTCAATTCTGCAATATGGTGGTTTGTCACTGATTTGCTGCTGAGACAAGGGTTGAAATTACTAAAAAAATTCCAAGGGCTGGCTCAAGTAGGGATTGTGGAAGTTTATATTGATAAGTTTGAGGAGATAATGAGTATGGTTAAAAGAAAAAAATCCTAGATTAATGGAGGGGTATATCATTGATTACTTTATTTCAGGTCTAAAGAATTACATTAAGGTGCCCTTGAAATCTCTTAATCCAAAAACACTAGTAGAAGCTTATGGTCATGCCAAGAATTATGAGAGTAGCTTAACATACAAAAGTATGATAGTGTCGTACCTGGGAATAGTTACAAGGTGAGAAAACAAGGAGCTCTAGTTCAGAAGAGTGATTTAGCAGCTAAGAAGGAGGCTACTGATAAAACAACTTCAACTAAGAATGTAAAGGGAATTGGAGGGAAATGTTTTAAATGCTAAGAACCCTGGGTACCTGGACATAGTAGGGTCTACAAATTTCAGAAATGGGTTCATCTAATTACCACTAAGGATGAAACGGAAGAACAAGAGAAAGAAGCTAAGGGAGAATTCAATACTCCTCCTGGAAGTCCCACACACAAGAAAATGGAAGATGAAGTACTACACTTATCTATGCATGTAGTGACCGACACAAGCTTCTGTATCACCACTTTTACCCTGAAGGTTTATATTGGTAGAGTTTGTACTACAGCTCTTGTAGACAGTGGGAGTACTGCCACCTTTATAACCCTAGAGCTAGCTATAAGGGCAAACTGTGAAATTAGCAATCAGGTGTCTAAACATGTAGCGGTAGCTAATGGTATGAAGATTGAATAAAATTCAATGTGTTTGGACTGTAAATATTCCATTTTGGGTGAAGAGTTTCAATTAGATTTTAGAATATTACAACTAAAAGGGTATGACATGATCTTAGTAGCTGATTGGATTTATGAGCATAGTCCGATTAGTCTAGATTTGAAATCAAGACAATTTTGCATTTGTAAAGATGGATAGAAAAGGATCCTATTTGAAGATGAAACAGCACCAAAAGAAGATTGCATAATTGATGAACAAAAGCTTAGAAAATAATTGGAGAAGGGAGTTGTTGGAGCTTTAATGTATGCCAAGAAAATCCTTACCAGTGAACACCAAATGAACCAGAATTCTGCAGAGATTGAAAAGATTTTGGCTCACTTTGCCGATGTGTTTGCTAAACCTTTCGGGCTACCTCCAGTAAGGGAATGCGACCACTCCATTCCTTTGGTGCAAGATGCGAAGCCGGTCTATATTAGGCCATACCAATTGCCTCATTACAAGAAAGATGCAATGGAAGAGCTAGTGGAAGAGTTGCTACAGACACAAGTAATTCGACCGAGTGTCGGTCCATATTCTTCACCCGCCATTTTGGTAAGGAAGAAAGATGGGTCGTGGAGGTTATGTATAGATTAAAGACAATTAAATGCTAATACAATCAAAAATAAGTATCCTATTCCAGTAATTGAAGATCAGCTGGATGAATTGAATGGCGCTAAGATTTTTTCAAAGATCAATTTGAAGTCACGTTACCACCAAATCCAAATGAAAACAGAGGACATTTTCAAAACTACTTTTAGTACTCGTGTTAGTCATTATGAGTATGTGGTGATGCCGTTTGGATTAACTAATGCTCCATCTACTTTTCAAGCTTTAATGAATAGAATTTTGGCAAAATTCTTAATGTAGTTTGTGTTGGTGTTCTTTGATGATATGTTGATTTATAGCCGAAATATGGAGGAGCATCAGTAGCACTTAAAACAAGTTTTGGAGGTCTTGAGGGAGAAAAAATTGTTTGCTAGAAGGAACAAGTGTGTTTTCGGGCAAGAACAAGTGGAATATCTTGGACACATTATAAATGGAGGAGTTGCAACTAATCCAGAGAAAGTGAGGGCAGTTCAAGAGTGGCCTGTTCCTAGGAATATCACACAGCTAAGAGGATTTCTAGGGTTGGCAGGCTACTATAGAAGGTTTGTTAAAAACTTTGGATTAATATGTTGCCCTTTATTCAATGCCTTCAAAAGGAATGCATTTCTTTGGGAAGAAGAGTAACAGCAGTCATTCAATGAGATAAAGAGGGTTTTAACTCATGCACCAGTCCTTGTTTTGCTGAATTTCACTTAGCCATTTTTGTTAGAAGCTGATGCAAGTGGAGGTAGTATAGGAGTAGTGCTCATGAAAGGGGGCAGGTTGATAGCACATATGAGCAAGGCTATTGGACCCAAAGCATTGGCCATGTCCATTTATGACATGAAAGCTTTAGCTATTATTGAAGCCTTGAAGAAGTGGAAACACTACTTAATTGGATCATCTTTGGTAATCTGAATAGATCAGCAAAGTATTCAGTTTATATCAGAACAAAGGATCATTGAAGGTGTGCAGCACAAGTTGCTCATCAAGTTATTAGGTTTCAAATATAGGGTGGAGTATAAAAAAGGAAGAGAGAACTGGGCAGCTAATGCGTTATCAAGGGTTAATCAACTAGGAAGTGAAATGGCAATTACTGTAGTTGTGCCAGAGTGGATTACCAAAATTATAAAGAGTTATCAAGATGATAGCAAGTGTAAGGAGCTGGAGACCAAATGGTGAATCCATGATGATGGGTTCCCTCCTTTCACTTTAACTCATGGAGTATTAAGGTACAAGGGAAGAATTTCTCTGTTTTATTGGCCGGGAATGAAAGCAATGTTCAATGAGTATGTTAAGACTTGTGCTATTTGTCAAAAGAACAAATCAGAGAATGTGCCTTACCCTGGATTATTATAGCCATTTCCAATTCCCGAAATGGCATGGACACATGTGACATTGAATTTCATTAAGGGGCTGCCCAAATCTGGGGGAAGATGTAGTGATGGTGGTAGTGTACCGATTTATGAAGTATGTGCATTTTATCTCCTTAAGCCACCCATATACAGTCCTATAGGTAGGTGACCTCTTCTTGGACAATGTATACAAAGTGCATAGATTACCAATGCTGATAATCTCGGATAAGGACCGAATTTTCACCAGCATGCTCTGGCAGGAATTGTTCAAGGCAATGGGAGTAAAAATTAGATTGAGTAGTGCTTATCATCCGCAAACAGATGGTCAAACTAAATGAGTCAACCAATGCCTTGAAAATTACTTAAGATGTATGGCACTTGCTACTCCCAAAAGATGGCATTCTTGTTATCGCAGGTGGAATGGTGGTATAATACATCTTTCCATAGCTCTCTACAAATGACTCCTTTTCAAGCATTGTACGGAATGAAGCCTCCTCAAGTCACAGAGAATACCCTATTCGATCATATTACTAAAGAGACTAAGCATAAGTTGAAGGAAAGGCAAATTGCATTTGAAGCCATCAAAGCAAACCTTGAAAAGGCAAAATCAAGAATGAAGCAATTTGCTAAAAAAATAGAACTGAGAGGAGTTTGAAATTAGGGACATGGTCTACCTCAAGATGCAACTCTACCCAAAGCATAATTCACTAGGTCTGCATAAAGTGTTGAAGTTGCACACAAAATTTTATGAACCTTTTCGGGTGCTTGAAAGAATTGGAAAAGTTGCATACAAATTGTTATTGCCGAATGGGTGTCAATTGCATCCAGTTTTCCACATTAGCCAATTGAAAAAGCATCTTGGACCGAAAGCAGTTCCTAGCAAAGATCTGCCTTTAATTGATGTTGATGGACATGTTTTGTGAGGACCCTCCCCCTTAACCCCCATTATCTATGCACAATAAGACATAAGCATTGCATTAACACTTGTATTAAATATGCATCAGGAATCAATAAGCATAATCATTAGTATTGGCATTATGACTAGCTATAAAGCATGCATGCATACTTTGTCCCAGAAGGAGTAGTAACTGAGTAAAAGAGAAGAAGTTACATGGTAAATGGGTAACTCACTAAAGCAATGCAAGGTAGAGAGGTAAATCGGTAAATATGGCATGGTAAAAGTAAAACAACAGTGTGGTCAAAAGGAGCAAGAGATTCATCCCCCTTTTCCCCTTATTTCCAGCAAAGGCAACAGAGATTCATCTCCCTTATTCCCTCATTTCCAGCAGCACACAACCACTCCTCCGTTGCTCATCTCCTCAACCGAAAGCCAGAGGAAAGTAGCAGGCAGCCATAGTTTCAACCCATTTCATTCTCTATTCTCACCGGCTAAGAAGTAGTAGCAAATGCATTTCCTTTTTCATCTCCCAAAAGCAAGCCAACAAGTGCAGCTGCCCATTTCTTAGCCACAAACCGAAAACCCAAGAAACAAGATGATCATCGAACCAAGCAAGAAGAGGAGGACATCTAGATCATTCGAGAAGCAAGAGGAAGCTGCCAAGAGGTGAAAAACAGAGGAACATCAAGCCAAGCAAGGGAGAAGCTAGAAGTCGGCCACCTCTACTTCAACTACTTCAACCTTAACAACCCTAGCCTTCCGTAACCTAATCAAATCAAGGAGGCCAAGTAAGTGGTAGTTTAGTACTAGTTGCAAATGCCTAGATCCATTGAAATAGCAAGAGATTTAGAGATCAATAGCTAGAGGTAAATAGATTAGGTAAAATAGCAATAGATCCGTGAAAATGGAAGTGGTATCAAGAGATCAAACCTCGAATCCTCACCTCTGTCATCATCTCAGACCTCCATTACCTTCAAAATCAGCAGCCTAGCAAAACTCTAGAACTCGCTAGATAGAGTCGCTAGGGAGAGGAGGCTCTAGTTCGGCCAAGAGAGAGGGAGGTAGTCAGCGCAGGAAGGGACGAGTAGAGAGATAGCAATAGGCTCTAGGGAAGAAGAGAGGAGGCGCCAGCTCCATTCGGTACAGGAGAGAGGGATTAGCAATTGCCGGAGAGGAGAGGAGAAACCAAGAGCACCGAGAGGAGTAGAAGAAGTCGCTGTAAAATCACCAGAGGGGAGAGGAGTAGCTGGCAAGTGGAGAGCCACCGAGTGAATCACCAGAGAAAGTCGAGGAGCCCTTTTCTAATTTTTCAGGATAGCAAACAGGTCCAAAAACGTAACAATCAGGTCCTTGCTCCTTACGTTTAGGTCCTTTCTCCGCTTTTCAAGGGAAATTTTTTTTTTTCATTTACGTAAATATGTGTGTAGACTTTTTTCCCATCTCGATTTTCCGCTCCATCTCCGATATTTTTCAAAAATCGTATGATTACTCTGTGAATGCGTAGGTGTTAGACTCGACAAAAGAATGTTGTCGCTTTCTAATGCTTTTTCAACCTTTTCCTCTAGACTTTTTCCCCACCGCAGCTTCCCACCCTGCCTCTAATATTTTCCAAATAATTCGTCGAAAGAGATATTTCTACAACTCTATCTCTATTTTTTCCCGCTTTGCTCATTATTTCGACGATTTAAAAAAAAAGCATATTGAAAAAAAAATGATTTTTTCTACGAGAAGCGGTATGCTGTGGCGGTTACGTACCGCGAAAAATTTGTATCCTTTCAAATTGCTTACCATTATTTCGACGATTTAAAAAATAGAGCCGAGAAAAACGACACGCCGATATGCCGCAAGTCTCGAGATTTTTTAAACATGTATTATTACTCGCTAACGCCAGAGAGTGTTAGACTCGATTTAAAAGAATGTTGTCATCTCTAATAGTTTTTCGCTTTTCAGAACATCCCCTGCTTTCGCTTCTAAAAATTTAATTTAAATTATTTAATTTAAAGATTTGGATTTTATTTGGTTTGAATATCTATCCTAGCATCCTTTCCACCCAAATTCGGAATTTATTCCAAATTCATCTGCAAAATTCTAAATTCGCTTCAAATCAAATTTAAATTCGAATTCAAATTCCAAAATCAAATTCAAATCCGCCATCGCAATCATTCAATCCGGAATTTTATTCAGAATCCATTTTTAATATTAGTCATTTCTCTTTTAGGCTGAAATCAGTTTTGTGGGCCCAAGCTGCCAAGCACCAAAAGCCTCCGCTTTCTCTCTCCTCTCTTTCTTCCTCCACGCGCAGGTTCTGGAAACGAACAGCCAAGCAAGCTGAAAGGTTTCCCATGGCTGCCTCTTCCTTTCCAAAGCCACCCAAGCCAAATTACTTCACCAATCAAAGGGGAAACTGAAGCATTGGAATGGCAAGGGTAAAGAGAATCAAATCCCACAGAAAGCTTGCCTTTTCCTCTCCCGAAACGGCCACAATCAAGATTAATCCGCGAATTATTGCTCTTCCCATAACTCAGCCATTTCTTTGTCTCTTCGCGTGCCCGAGTACTCTATTTGTTCGTCTCGACGCCCCCAACGCAGTGCTTCCTTTCCCTTCTCGATTCATCGTCGTTTCGACCTTCGATTTTGGGTAAGAAGCTCCGGCCGACGTCTGCCGTCGACGCCGTCGAGCCATCTTGCATTCCGGTGAGCCAAACCATGCACCAACCGTGTCTTAACAAGTCTCTTGGCATGTAGATCAAAAGCCCTCAACTCAATTCCATTTTCGTTGCAGTTTCGGTCTCCGATTTAACGTTTGTTCGTCGTCGACTGATCTGCCGTTCTTCGTCGATTTCTTGTAATCTGGTAATCTTCAATTCAATTCCTCGCATGCTTATATTCATTCTGTCATGTTCTATCAATCACACTCATCAATTTTGCAAAATCTCGCGAATTCAAGTTTTTCCCAAAATTTCGGACATGGCTGTTCTTGCTGTTACTGTGCAAACTCCATTGTTGCCAACTAGAGCTCGAGCCCCCGCCGCAGGAGTCCTCCCCGGCCATCTCCAGCGCGAGCACCACCTCCGGCCGCCCCCACCGCACTCCTCCCCACCCTCGCCGGCCGTTGCCTCGCCGCCGTTCGTCGCCGCCGCGTGCGCCTGACCGAGCGGCTATGGCTGCCGTGGGCACGTCGTTTCGGCTACTCCCGCCAGCCATCGAGCTCTCCACCGATTTCCCCAGACCCCGCCGCACCTCCTGCACCCCTCCGCCGTGCGCCGCCGCCTCCTTCGCCGGCGCGCCGACGAGCTCCGCCGCCGCTGCTTGCGGGCCCCATGCGCGCCGCGTCTGGCCGCGCCGCCCTTGCCGCCCTGCGTCACCACCTCCCCATCGCGTCGCCGTTCCATTTTGTGTACGCCGTCGTCCGCCGCGGCTCCAAACCCGGCGCCATTGGAAGATAGAAGTTCTCTGTGTTGCCATGGGAAGGTCTGGAGGTAGAAGAAGCATGGTGTGGATGACTAGAGGTCCCCACCAGTCATAGGAACCAGAGAAATCAGAAAACGTTCAGCCAAAAGAAGATTCCCGGAATATTCCCTCGTTTTCCAATTTTCCAATTCGTGCAACTTCAAACATTTTTATCTTTGTCATCCGAACTCCGAATCAAGTGATTCAAATTTATAAATTCATCTAAAATCATCCTCTATCTTCCAGTATTTTAATTTTAATTTTTAGATTTTATTTATTTTCTGTTATTTTATTTGTTGTCTCGTTTTGCGCGTAGCCGAAGATTCCGCCGTCGCCGCCGACAACCCCTCAGAGCTTCAGTACGTCGACGACCTTGCGACCAGAGGAGGCAAGTCTCCTTGATGCACATTGATCCTATGTTTTAAAAGTCTTTTTATGATTTTATCAAATGCATGGCTAATTTGGGTAAAACGATATTTAAATGAATAGGTTGTTTAGTTAATCCAACTTGTTGATAATCCCCTTGCTGATTGTTGTTCATGCCTTTGTAACCTTAGAATAATTCTTGCTATCATATATATCATGATTATCCTTGATTAGAACGGTAGATCAATGCTTAGGTGCAATTTGATTAAAACGCCTATTGGGAAAATGAGTTAAAAATTATTGTGAAAGGTTATTCATAAAACAGTAGCAATGTATTTGCTGCTGTATTTGCAAAATAAAATGAAAGCAAAAATGATTTTGACTTGAGCGGATCGGTCCGATAGGCGGGTGCAGATGGAGCACTGACTTTTGGCTTTGCGCAAGTACCGCTCGAGTTGATTAAGGATCGACGCTTATGATTGCCCATTCTAAGCAAAACAGTACAACCATATGTCCGAAATGGGTACGACCTGGCCGATTAATTTGTAGTAATTTAACTTAGACTCGCGGATGGTTGGATGTAGGTGCCGGATGTAGGCAAGATGGTTTATTTCCCACACTCCGCAAAGAGGGGCTTCGATCGGTGCTAGAACCCTTCAATGTGAAACCTTAGCGTCGAAGCTCAAGTTAAATTATTACATTGAAAAGCCTTGTCATGATCGCTCTCGCCGACACACCAAAGGAAGTGTGTTAATTGCATGGCACCAAGGGTTGATCATGTCGTGTGGGTAAAGTGTACAAACTCGCAGAGTAAATAAACTATTCAATAGCCGTGCTCACTACCAAGAGCGGCAAAGAATGCTTTCATACCGTAGACTTGGTTTTATTTTAAAATCGTGGATTTGGGAAATTCGGAGTGGTTTGAACTCTTGGATGGAATTTGGGTGGTTGGAACCTGCTTTTAAAATCTTGACGGATGGAGTCATTGAATGGTTTATCATAATCTTTTAAATTGTGCTTTAGAGCTCAGATACTAAGTGATGGTGGTTAGAACCATTGCTGCAAATATAAATAAATTTAAATGTTACAAATAATTGATGAAACTCGCTTTACAAAAATTATTACATGTATCGCTTAATAAAATTTGCTTTGTGCAAAATGAACCATATTAAACCTCTCTTTGGAAAGCCTACATATGCATATTTCCCTGACTTATGGAGTACATTTGTACTCACATGCTACATTCAACATGAATCTCAGAAGCTTTCGAAGATGCCGTGGACGACTTCGACTTCTACATGTGAAGATCTCGACAAAGGCCATCCTGAGTACTAGGACGCTGCACTTGCATAATTGCCCTCGTGGTAAATTAATGGGTCCTCCGTGTTGGAGTATATTGTTCTTACTTTGTTGCTTCCACAGTAAGACTTTATGTCTTGTAATAATTGGCCATAAGGCCCAGATCTGTTATTTTTATTTATGTTATAATTCGCACTTGGCTATGATTCATCATTGTTTGATGTGTGTACTAGCTACCGATCCGGGACTAGTATGTAATGCATGTGAGGTTCCGGATGGTAAACTGGGTCTCACATTTTCCTCTAGACCTTTTCTCCACCGCGGTTTTCCAGCTCAGTCTTCAATATTTCCCAGATAATTCGTTGAAAGAGGTCTTTCTACAGCTTTATCTCTCTATTTTACCCCCGTTTCGTTCGTTATTTTGATGATTTAAAAAATAGATCAATGCCGAAAGAAAAAAATTTTTCTACTTAAAAATCGACGCACGCCGTGTTACGCCAATTTAAAAATTTTAGGTTCTTTTCAAATTGCTTACCATTATATCAACGATTAAAAACTAAAACTAAGATCAGAAAAAAAACTACTAAAATCGGACCGCGCAAGCGTGACACGCCAAAAATTTCCTAGTAATACATCCATTACGTTGAGAAGAATTGCCGCAAGGATAGAGCATCCACCGCCACCTTATGCTTTTTATGAAAAAGTCCTTCCGCTTTCTTCAAAATTACGGATAGGTCCTCGTAATTTTCTCGTGAGACGAAGAAAATTTTTTTTCTTCGCTTAGGTCCCTAACGCGTATTTTACTAAAAGCCTCCCGTTAATTTCAAATCACGAACAAGCCCTTTTCTATTTTTCGTGATAGCTAACGTGTCCAAAAAATAACAAACAGTCCTCGCTTCTTACGCTCGTGTCCTTTCTCCGCTTTTCCCGGAAAAAATGTTTTCGCCACGAAAAAACCCTAAAAAATGTTTTCGCCACCCAAAAAACCTAAAAAATGTTTCGCCACCAAAAAAACATGTGTTCGTCAAGGTTTATAGCAACTTATGGATTTGCCGACGAGTCGTAGTCGCGAGTTTTTTTAAAAAAAATAGATTAGTCCAAAGATTTATAGCGACTCAGAATTCACGTGACGGGTTATTCGCTTTTATTTTTTGTTCCACAAAAAATCCGTAGTTTTTTATTCAATTCGAGAGATTTAGAATGTCGGTACTTTTGATACTAAGATTCCAAAATCGTGAGCAAGTCCTTTTCGCCAATTATTTTGCAAAAAATACCCTGTAATTCAAGAATTCAAGATAATCTACCAAATTTTTCGACACAAAAGATTGGAATTACGCTTCTGCAGATTCACCGACAAATTTAGCCACTAATTTTTTTAAAAAAATACCACCGAGAAAAACGGAATTTCTTTTTTTGTAGAAAACTTTGGGTCAGATTTTTTCGTCGGGCGCGGCATCGCGCGCCATTCTACCTAGTAATAGGTATGCAGCTAATATTGTGAAAATGCTTGCACATTTCATTGCAAAGGATTTTTTTTTTGCATGTTTTGCTAATATGCATCACCCATTTTTAGTGTTCCGTTGCAACACACGAGCAGCTTACTAGCAATAGATAAAATGCCCCCACTTACATTTTCCCCTTGATAAAATGCCCTATTTGGTATTTTTCAATCCAGTTTGCTCTCTTTTTGTTTACATGACACAGGAAAAGACTGAAATGCCCTTACTCTCTCTGCTACTCAGCCGGGCGTCCAGCCCCTCCTCCCCTCTGCTCAGCTAGTGGTTCCATGATTTCATCATTGTGCTGCCTTTCAGCTTTCAATGATGTCTCTCCTGCCATCACATTTTCCTCAAGTCTAAATCCACAGGGAAGAAATAATCAGTCGTGACAATGATACAATAATAAAGGCAGTTCTCCAACAGCAAGATCACGAGATGAAAATATGAAGTTAGTATGACTAGAAAACAAATCAGAAATGAACTGCCCTCAAGTATGGATACAAGGCAAGGGAACATCAAGCAACAGATGAACAGACCTTTGGTTGGTGTCCTGATAATGAGCAATGTTCCTTTCAGCATCTTCAATTTTCCTGAGTAATTCCTCGTTTTTACCCTGAGCTTCATTGAGTAATTTCTTAGTTGCTTCACCATGCTTGTCTTTCTGTAGTTAATAGAGCATCCTTCCCGGTTAATCTTTCTTCAAGCCTATTCCACAAAAAGAAAAAATAATAACTGCTATTGGCATAAGTGAACAGATTTATAATACATATGGCTACAAAAAGAAAACAAATGGAACTACAAAATTGATCAAAAAGGCTCATGCATGTTGACTGTTGAGCAAAACTTAGATCACTTGTAAGGGAGAACTCGAAAACCTTTGAACAGTAGTCTGCAACAGAGTAATTTTTCATCAGTATCCCCAGCTTCTCTCAGAAGTTCTTCAATTTTAGCTCGTGCTTCAGCTAGTTCTACCACACTTGCCTTATGGTCCTGCTTTTCAATTGTCAGCGAAGACTCCAGATTTGTCATGCCTTCTTCCAATCTGCATTCCACAAAAGGGCGCAAGCTGTCAGACCATATAGTAGAGAAGGATGAAACAGAGTAACTATAAGCTCATAATAGGTACAAACTAAAGATTATTGATGATGACTGGTTACTCAATAAAAGCACTGCTCGCAAGTACTTCTGGGACAAACCTTTTAACAGTTTCCTGGAGTTGCATGATTTGTTTCTCAGCATCTTCAAGCTTACTTGCATCTCGCACTTGAGATTCAGCTATTGCAGCACTAGCTTCTTCCTTTTCCTGTCTTTCTGCTAGCAAAAGGGCCTCTCCTACAGTCTCTTCGAGTCTGTGGTCATAAAGAAACAAAACTTTGCATTATCAGGATAAGGGGAGATGAGAGATGAGATAAGTATACAGGAGGAACGGGGAGAAATGAGATCCACCGGATCAAGGATCTAAGGGCTGATAATTTGAGTGTTCTTTAACAAAAAAAAGAAAAACTCAGGTTTTCCCTTGACACCACCAGAAACATAATGTCCATCATTTTATGTGCATACATGCATGTCTCTGTCTACTGTGTGCAGGCTTTAGCATGCAGAGTTACGTTTGAGGCTCTTGTCAGCTGTTTGTCTGCTATAGCTTCCCTTAAACAACAATGAGAAGATAGAATTTTTTTTTAAAATAATATTATTTTAATTCGAAATTGCGACATTAATACTCGCATTAAAAAAATTGCAGAAATATTACCCAGTCGCCAAACCGCTTTGGCGATAATAGGTAGTCGCCAAACGGCTTGACGATAATCGTAGTCGCCGCACCATTTGGCGACAACTTCCTAATCCCGCTGTTGAACCGTTAATAGCCGTGTCGAGTAATTGTTGCCATTACTGCTCACCGACTCATCAGATAGTCGCCGAACTGCTTACGACTACCAGAGTCGCTTAACGGTTTGGTGATCACTAGTAGTCGTTGAACCTGCTTGGCGATAATATCGTATATATTTTTATTTTTGGGTAAATTTAGTTTTGAACCTGCTTGTGCAATAATTGTTATATTAAACCGTAAAGAACTAAAAAACTCTTGTCATGTAATAAACGGAAGAATTATTTTAGTTCGTTAGTGATGCGATCTCACTGCGTATTTTCATAGCCCCGCATGATAGGCCGCACACGGTCTAAAAATACGGAATAAATGAAGGTCGCCTCGCGGGCGGGCTACCACTTACGTATGGGCTGAGATAGCCGACATTGTTCCGCATTTTGTTGCTAAAATCGAAGAGGCACCGACGCCATTTAAACCACGGAAATCGTGGGCACTAAGGGTTTTTCGCTGTTCATGACAGTCGATAACGGTCCAAAAAATACGTAAAAATCAAGGGTGGCCTCACGCATGCGGCTACCACTTACGATGGGCTAGATAGCCAGACGCTGTTCCCGCCATTTGTTGCGAAAATCGAAAAGGCACTCATGTAGAATCACGAAACGTTATAAAAATTAAATTGACAACCACGACGTCAAAAAATTTTGAAATTTTTATGGAGGTTCGTGATAAATCAGTGATATTACCATAAAAATTTCAAATAATTTGAAGATCTGAAAATGTTTTAAATTCAAACAATAAAATTTGATTGTTATGAACATTTCAAAATTTAATTTTTATTGTTATGAACATCATAGATGTGAATTTTCAAAATTTTATGGTCGATAACAACTCATGTTATGAACATTTAAATTATTTGTTGAACATATATAAGGGCACATACAATCAAAGTTCGGATGAGAAAATAAGCAATAGATTAGATTATATTACAAGGAATTACAACAAGGATTTAAATTGCTTGATTTAACTAACTAACGAAAGCATCGTTCATTATGCAGGAACAAATGATCGCTTCGCCTATCGTGGTACAAATGAATGATGTAAGACATTTTCTCGATATTACCCGAACTGTGTTAATTTTATGATTTGTTATCGGACACCGCCGATCCCTACTATGAAAGAACTCCATGGGGATCCGCAGGTTCTAACCTGCCGCCGACAGGGTGGCCTATGCCGTGACGCCCTGTGTGTAACATTTAAATTTTTTTTCTTTTTTATGTGGATTTCTGCCTCCCATATGGGCATGTCATCCCTATTCCCGGCGCCCCCTATGTTAATGCCACCCGTTCCTTGCTGGTTCATGCATAACGCCAAGGATGTGTTATGTGGTCATGACCTCACGGCCGCTTCCCTTGTCCCTTCTTCTTCGAGAGGAGGAACCTCTTGCACCTCTCGTGTGTTGTCCGTTGATCGGAGACATGCGAGACGCCTACTGCTTTGGCTCGTGACTCCACTATATGGTGCGTGGAGGTGTGTGTTGGCTTATCCTGATTAACCGGAAGCGCGCCCCGCATCAATGCAAGATGCCCGCTTTGGTCGTTGAAGAACACCGAGGCGCATTCGGGTCCGCTTTTCCGGGCGTAGTGGCACCACGAGATGGTTGTTTCCGCTTATCCCATGCAGAAGCATGAGATGTGGGTGGTACGCTCCGTCCACCCAGGCTTGAAGTACCAAAGACCGCTCATCTCGGCCAAGGGCACCGAGAATCTCCTATCCGCTAGATCACCGTAAGGTGTATCAACCATCGCCCTGTGCCATGTACGCAAACGCCGGGCTGTGGCCCCGGAGGAGGTTTCTCCTTTGACTTGAGCACATTCGCAAGTGTCCTTGAACTCCCTGCAGCGGCGAACTTTTAGAACTACTAATTTATGAGTTTAACAAGAGTACGACGATGAAACTCACCGATTGGTTGGCCCTTTGCACACCGCCCGCCGCTCGTCGATCCAGAAAGGGACATATCCCGCGCCTCTCCCACCGGTGAAGTTCTCGCGCGGGGTAGGCGCTGTGGGCGCTTGTAGAGAAATTCAGAGTCACGCTGCTCAGTGCCCGCCGATCCATTGGAAGAAGCAACACCGGTCCTGTGCCGTGAAAAGAAAGAACGATGCATGAGATGGTAGTGTTACCCAGATTGTGTGGACACCAAGAGGTTTACCTCGTGAGGTGCGCACAACAAATGGTGAGGCTGGGCGGCTGCCTCTCCATGGGTAGATTGCATCATCTTCGCCAGAGGTTGCAACAGATTTGGCCTGGGCAACTCCGCAGAATCAAGGCCGACGCTTACTTTCATCCTGATATTTGGGGGATGACTTCGCTGGTCAAGAGGCTATTCAGAGAACGACATTGTGCCCTAATTTGTGTAGATTCACCGACGCTTATTGTCGGTTTGGCTATGTTGATGTCTACCCCTCGCCCTCTTTTATAGTGGTGGTGAGGGGTTACTCCACACAATTACAAAGACTTGTCCATTTTGATGGCGTAGCATCCTCTCGTGAAAGCCGCACGACTTGTCACCCATCATCAAAGCCGCACGACTGTCACCCTATGTCAAAGGTCAGACGACTGTCACCTCTCAGGAAAGGATGCACGACCACACCTCTCAGAAAGGTCGCGACGACCGGTCACTCGCTCAAGGTCAGACGACCGTCACCTCTCCAAGGTCGCCGACGACCGCCACCTCAGAAAGGTCAGACGACCGGTTCACCCTCTCATCAAAGGTCAGACGACCACACCTCTCACAAAGGTCGACGACTTGTCACCCATACCAAAGGTCGCGACGATGTGTCACCTTCCCGAAGTCAGCCCGCAAGACGAAACCGATGTTGTCGCTTTCATCTCAAAAGCCGGATGCGCTGGGTTGTCGTTTTTAGCAAAAGCGGGTGCGCTGCGGTTGTCGTCTCAAATTTCGAGCAGCAGTAGTGTAGTCTTGTCGTTAGTCGAGTAGTTTTACAAGCCACCGAAAAGGCTTAAGTATTTCTAAACTGCATACTTTGTGAATGTTTAGGGCTCTTGCTTTAGTAGGATTCAGATATTCTTTTTAGGGCTTGATCCGCACATAAACCGAACTAATAAGCCTATTCAATGGTCTTTAGAATTACTCGTAAATACAGATGTTGGTGTGACTACCTTTGAACTCCAGCTTGGACAACCATATCACACCTAAAATATTCTAATTAAAGGTCATTAACATGTAAAATACTTGATACATGAAGATATGATATCCGAAACCACTTCAAAGACATCCGCTACTAACTCGCTCTCTACACCTAAATGAACTACTTCGCAAGAATAGAGCACAATACAAGAACGATAGCCACATACACAAGCTTCTAACCATTTCATATGATCTAAAATGTGCTCCATCTTGAACATCAAGATGTTCAAATTTCCGCCAAGTATAGGATCCATCCTCTCCTCCATAGAAGGTCGGTGCATCCTTTGTGGTACAATGGTTGCACGACGCCCTCGGTGTCCATGGTGTCCACCATCGAAATATTGGCACCCGCAACCACGTGATGAGGTGAACAAGCTTTGTATGCAAGAAGGAATGAGATATCTCGTAACAACTACACAACTCTAATAGAAGAAATAGTGTGCACAAGAAGGAATCAAACTAGCTTTCACTTACAGAGAAAAAGGGCACTTGTAGAACACTCGCCCATTATTTTCTGTGTTGAGTACAACACATTAGCTTGCATGTGGCGCTTAGGGCAATCGACCGCCTTGCATTGGCAAGTGCACGAGCCTCCGACGGCCGAGGTCGCCGCTTGAGACATAGTCTTTTGAGGCAAGGAACGGGATGAAGACGAGGATATGGGTAGCGGAGGTGGTATGAAAGCTCTTCGCTTTGTTGAAGGATTGCGGGGTTCCGGAAGAATGTTCAACGAGAAATCGAGGTGCTTTTGCCCCTCGAGAGTCCTCTTATATCCACGCCCCCTCCGCATCAGATCGCCCTTAGGCCCCCCGCCCGATCCACCTTTGATCGCACGCTTCCCCTTTACACGGGATGTGGCCGCCCCCCGCAAAGACTTTAATCGAGGTTAAAATTGTTTAGATTAATAGAATTAATCTAAACATCAATTTGTTGTTTGATGCATATGTGAATAGTATTCATTTGTTAATAAACATTGCATAAGATTTTGTTTGATGTATATGTGAATAGATTTTATGGCCGAGAAAGTCGATAGCACTTGTTGACGCCAAAAACGTGAGAGGGTTCTGCCCACAACACACCGCATTTAACGCCGGTTCAACTTTATGCTGAAGTGCCAATCGATTTGACCTCGCAATCGATAAGGAAAATAATGTGAATTCGATCGCCGATCCTCAAGTGAATCATGAAGACAAGAAATCACCTGTATACGATTAGACGGGTAACTAGACTAGTCGATTAAGACTAATCCGAGGGTAAAAGGTAGATTGATTCTGAAAAGGCGATGCGCAACAAGACAGAATAAATCAGACCTGAGGGAAATTGATGACGATCAACAATCGGCGATTCGCAACTTTATTGATCGATGTCGACTTACAGAGGAAAGATTACAATGCTAAAAGGACTAAAAACTACGAACGAAAAAGTAATAGATGTGTTTGTTGGATTGTGGATGTCCTCTCGAGTGGCCCTATCGCGCCTTATATACCCGCCAGCCGATCCGAGTCCCAGTTCAATACGGCGATGCAATCCGAATCGGCTTCGTAGTTTCCTACTTGGACTCTGTTTCCAAATATCATCTGTTCTTTATCCAAATCCTTTGAGGCGCTTCGTGTTGTACCCAAACTCATGCTTTTCTGCCGATTCTTGTCGTATTTCCCAAAAACTGGTGCAAACATATGCCCCCCATTTTTGGAAGATAACTTGTTATCTTTCAAAAATCCATCGGCTACTCCTTCATCGGCTTCATCCTTCCTTGTCTTCTTCTGGAGAATTTGCTCTAGTAACCGCTTGTTTTAATTGCGCCGTCAAAATCTCGGCGTAGTTTTAATGACAGGTGTCGCCTCGAATTCACTTCCCGCCTTTTTACTTTTCACCAGGCTATATATATGCGGGACCCCCACGGTCATTTTCACGCTTTTCAGCTCTCGAACCTCTTTCGATCGGCTTGTCCTCTTCAATCGACTCACCTGCACTTACACTCAAGCTTCAGACAAACCACCAATCGGCCAAATGGATTCTTCTCAGGTACTCATCCCCATCCCAGATAGCGATGATCAGTTTTATCTAGGGCCGATAGGAAATTTAACTGCTGATACGGTCATTGACGAAGAAATTCCTAGACTCCCATTGCTCGCTCAAGGTTACAATATAATGTAATGGGGTAAGAGTTTTAGAGCTGGCCGACGGCTCTTAAAGGATGGAGGAGTCAGAGATCCGAGTATCGCCCAAAAGAGGTCCGAATGGGAGAGAATGGGCATAGCCGAATGTCTTCCACTTAGTCTAGCAAACCTGTGGCCAACGAGCCCCAGGTGGCCACGGCTTCGCTACTTCGGTCAGACACCCTCAATGCCTTTTTATTCCGCACCGGCCCCATCGGCCCAACCCTCCTTGATGTAGCCGAGTTGTGTTGCCTTCAGCCAGATGGAGACCAAATATCGGCTTTCAGCGGCAAGCCAAAACTTAAGTTGATCCGATCAAAAGGCGAAGGATGGTCCAAGTATATCCAACACAATAATAAAATAAATGGACTGGTATCAGATGAGGAACATGTAGCTTTTCTGAACTTGTGGCTGGATAGGTTTCTTTTCTGTGGCGCATCCCTTGGGCCTACACAAGTTTATCAACTCGTGAGTGTGAGCAATGATAGAAGGCCGCCATTGGCGCTGCAAAACGTTCCTTGGAGCCGTGTATCAGATGATGCATGTCGTTAGGAGTCGGCTTTTTCTCGGGTTTGCTCAATTTGTCGTGAGCAATATCTGAGGTCCATTGTGGTTTATTCAGCTTATGGCTTTACAAAGATTTTTAGCCGATCACCGATTCCAGATTTGTTGACTTGCTCGCCTTTCCTCGTGAGGATTATCCCAAGGCACCACTCTCAATACAGAGCTAGCCGACGCATGGAGAGAGGCTTGTGATGTGTACCAATGCCAGTGATGTCAAGATTACCCCATTCCGACTTCAAGAAGTACTTGTCATTCTTTTCAGATCTAGATAGCTCGACTTTTGGCCGCAGATTTTCTTTCCTTGTTAATAATGCTGATTTTCATGGCCTTCATTCCTTCATTTAGATGCCGATAGCTCTTGATGCCGCCACGACTTTAGAGTCAGATTCGATCTTCATATCTCCTTGCATTCTCCATGTCGGCTTAAATTCCCAAGAACAGACATTCCAAAGTCAGACGAAGTTTTATCACCCTCGGTGCACGACGTCACCGGTTTCGGCCAAGTGATACCTTCAACGCCACTCCTTAATTGTATTCAACCCGTGACTCGGGTGACAAACCGCATAAACAGCAGAGTTAGCACTCGAGATAGCCGATGAGTTTCGATTCTCGCCACTTACATTTTGTTCTAAATTCCCCATCGAGCTATCCATTTTCACCCGGTGGGCACCCATATCGAGGCTCTTTTCTCGGACAGACCTCCATCTAGTTATTATAGAAAAGTTCCTACCGATTTCCACGAGTTTATTAATAGTTTCTAGCAAAGAAAGCAATAGCTCTAGTGAAGATAGTTCTGATTCTTCCAAATTTCATCGGTTATACTAACTCGCTTGTGAGTCAGTAGAGGTATCGCTTGTTTCAAAAGATTTTTATTCCGCAAAAATTTACTTGCAATCACCTAAATCCTTTGTTTATTTTACAGATGTCACGCAGCAAGACCTGTTAATTGTTCCATCCGCTAGTGAGCCTAAAAGGAAAAGACCGCATCAAACAACAGGTTTGACCGGTTATTCTTCTAGCAACCTTGGTGTCTAGAGCCCATCATTGTCGGATCTTGCAAAAGACCGCCTCCCAAGTAAGTATTTTTTTTAACCGATAATCGCCTTTTGCCTTCTATTGCTGGCCCAATCTGACATCTTTTGATTTGGCAGAGAAGCCTAAATCAACCAAAGCTCCAGCCCGTCGACAAAAACGTAAAGAACAGAGTGCTGAGAGCTCCCCTCGTGCATCGGCTTTTTTGGAGGTAAACTCTTCCCACAATTTTATACCCATATGCCAAGATATTACTTGATCTAAATACATTTTTCTGTGTTTCACCGACAAAGATTTGCTCAAGCAAATGGGCGTGGCCGGCCGATCTTCAGATGCTCGCTGTTAGTCCCTCGATACCGCTTTTCTCCAAAGACAACGTAATATCGCTTCCATCGCTTCCATCGCTTCTTCGTGGCTCGCGTCTGCGGACAGAGAACTTAGTCGATCTTACCGACCGCTTCGCTTTTCTCTTCCGACGAGCTAGAGGATCCGGAAGTGATGGCTTCGATGACTACGAGCCGATATCCGCAACATAATCATCGCCTCTCGAAGGCATCCGCGCAAGCAGTAATCGGGTCCAAACGCGGCGAGAAGCCGAATCGGCTTAATCGCGATTTCACCGGAGACAGTACATCCTAGCTAATGCACAATCCATCCGAGATGCGATGGTCGATGTTGAAGCCGATCTCCGCCTCGAAGCCATGAAAGCCCTTTCTGACGTCCCGTCATATAGATGAAAGAAGGGCGAGGTGGAGGCAAAGAAAGCTAGGATAGCTCAATCAGCCTCAGCAAATGATCAGCCAGCTTGGACAAGTTGGTCGCCGATGCAAAAGCCAAGAAGAAGAAATATGATGATGATTCCTCTACCCTTAAGGCTGCCAAGTCCTCAACGCAAAAATTGGAAATGACGAAGAAGCGGTTTGAAGAGGAATTGGCTAGGGTGGAAGAAGAGCTTGCAAACAGTCTTGCTCAGGACCGCAACGTCAATCTCTCGAAAACCGAAGATCGACATCGGCTCGGTCAGAAGGCAAAGAAGTGAGGATCAATCGCCAAACTTGTTCCAAAGGTTCGCAGATCGCCAAGGCCGACGAAGACATACTCTACTGGAGTCACCCAAACGCTGGCTAAGGCACATGCGTAGACTGTTGCCTCAAAGTGCAGATCCCCGGTCCGCTCTGTAATCTTTATGGCGCGTTGATGTTCAAAACAATGTTGTTTGTGCCGCACTTTTGTAATACTTTCAATCGGCTGTTTAACCGATAATACTTGCTTTGTTTAAATCGGCTGTTTAACCGATTCATTTCTCAACTCTCTGTATTACACTTCTTATTACGCACCGATCCAAACGCTAGGGTAGTACCGCTTTAGATACCTTCCGTTAATCGCCTTAGGTAACACCAACCCATCAAGCGCTTCGAGTATATACGATTTCGCCAACAAGCCGATTTACTTTGTACGGTCCTTCCTGTAGGCGACCACTTTCACTAATCGATTATCTTTAGAACCGACGGGCAATATTGTTTTCCAAACCAAATCGGCTTCATAAAAGACTTGGGCACAACTTTTTATTGTAGGCCCTTGCAACTTTTTTCCTTATTCTTTTAAGCCGATTTAAAGTAACCACTTTAACTCGCTAAGTCATCCAAGTTGTATAGCATCAATTCCTTGTATTCATCCGGCCGATAAATTATTCTCCCGCCACTGTGACGACTCAATGTTTATTTCTACGGCAACACGCGCTTCTTGGCCATATACCAACCGACACGGCGATAATTTAGTCGAATTCCATGAAATGATAGCCGATAAGCCCACAGAGATTCCGACAATGTGGAGTGCCAAGTTCGAGGCTTCTCATCAATTTTTCTTTTGATCAGCTTGATCAAAGTTTTGTTAGATGACTCGGCTTGTCCGTTAGCCTGAGCGTAATACGGCGATGAGTTGAGTAATTTGATGCCTAGGCCTTCTGCAAAATTCTTGAAATCGTTAGACATAAACACAGTTCCTTGATCGGTCGTGATGGTCTGAGGAATACCGAATCGATGGATAATGTGTTCATTAACAAAACCGATAGCCTCCACGCTGGTGACCTTTTTAAGCGGAACGGCCTCTACCCACTTCGAGAAATAATCAGTAGCGGCAAGGATAAACTTATGGCCTTTGCTCGTTGCCGAATATTTGGCCGATTACATCTATCCCCCATCCTCTGAACGGCCATGGTTTGATAATTGGGTGTAAAGCCGATGCCGGTGCAAGTTGTATGTTCCCAAACTTCTGACAACTTTGGCACCCTTTGTAGTATTTGAAACAATCTTCTAGCATTGTTGGCCAAAAATAACCCGTCCTCCTTAGTATCCACTTCATCTTATGAGCCGATTGATGCGCACCACAAATTCCTTCGTGGACTTCACCCATGGCCACTTTCGCCTCTTCGCTACCTGACATCTCGTATGCCTCTAATGTCCGGATAGTACAATTCTCCTTCCATCATGACGCACTTTTAATGCTCGCTGCCGATCCCTTCATGCATGAGGGCCCAGATGGGTCCATTAGGTAAGCTTTTATTTCGCTTCCAATCGCACTATCAACGCACAACACAGCCTTTGTCGATCGTCAAACGCTTCCAGACGGCTATCTTCCCCGGCCCGGTCGCTTGAGCTAACGCGGTTGGCTTTGTCATTTTTTCGGGCACATGGCCGACATGATCTATACCTAAAGTGTTGATAACTTCCTGAACAACACTCTAGATACTTAAATAGCGCTTCATCGCTGCATTTATATTCCCTTTAACTTGTTGCACCACCAAAGAATGAGTCACCATATGCTTTACATTACTTTGCCCCGATGCTATCTACCAAATTGCAATTCTTGAGCAACACTTCAGATTCACTCGATTGTTAGAGCATCGGCTTTTGAGCCGATATGCAAACTCGATGTTGTACCCTCTTGGTGATATCAACACTATGCCTATTCCACTTCCTTCTTGACAACCCGACCCATCAAAATACAAATGCCATGGAGCTATATCGAACATTGTCGCCATAGTATCGTGTCCCGTTATGAAATCGGCTATAGCCTCGCCTTTTTGACAAATTTTTAACGATTCAAACCGGCAGATCGAACTCGCTAAGGCATAAGCCCACTTACCAAGTCGCCCTTCGTAACCGAGCAGATAGCATATATTTGACTACGCTTGTTCAACATACTACCACAAAGTTGATGCTAACACATAGTGTCTTAATTTCGCATAAGCAAAAATATAATGAAAGACACAATTTCTCTCTGGAGGGTACCGTCTCGCCATCCAGAGTCGCCGGCTTAAATAAAATATCACTCGCTTCCTTATCATCGACTTCTTATGCCCAATACAACCCCCAATGGTCTCTTTTCACCGACACGATAGTCTAAATGGGACACCCTTCCGCAGGCCGCTTAAGATCAAGGTGACACCAAGTATTGCTTTATATCGTCAAAAGCTTTCTGCTGATCGGCTCCCCATACAAATTCCTCAAGGTCTCTCAATTTCAGTAGTGGTGTGAAAGCTTGAATCTTACCAGATAGGTTCGAGATAAACCGTCTTAAGTAGTTGATTTTGCCAATCAGCTTTTGCAACTCATTTTTGCATGTCGGCGATTTTGTATTTGCTATGGCCTTGACCCTGGTCTGGCTCACTTCAATACCCCTTTGATGTACCAAGAAACCAAGGAACTGACCAGCCGACACACCAAACGCACATTTCAAAGGATTCATCTTTAGTCCATGAGCCCTTGTATTTTGAAACACTTTTTCCAAATCGCTAAGTGTCGCCATTTCTTTGGACTTGACAACTACGCTATCGATGTAAATTTCGACGATATGGCCGATTAGGTTATGAAAGATTAAATTCATGGCGCTGCTGATAGGTGGCCTCCGCTTTTTAAGCCGAATGTCATTATCGCCATTCATACAACCCTAATGCGCCAGGCATCTCAAGGCGCCTTTGGGAACATCGGCTTCCGCCATGAATATCCGTTATACCCAAAGATTGCCGCCAAGAAAACTGATAATCTTGTTACCGATGCAAGATCGATGAGCATATCGCCTATAGGCATCGGTATTCATCTTTTGGCGTGGCTTTATTTAAGTCCTCGAATCCACACATACTCAGAATTTCCCATTTTTCTTCATGATGTGCACAATGTTAGATACCCATTCAAAGATATCGGCAAGGCCTTATGAATTTGGCTTCTAGCAACCTTTCAATTTTTCTTTTTTATATCATACAACTCTGGATTAGAGCGGCGAGGAGGTTGCTTATAAGGCCGATATCCCGGCTTGATAGGTAGCCGATGTTCTACTAACTCTCGGCTTAATCCAGGCATCTCATAGTACTCCCAGGCAAAACAATCCCTGTATTCTCTAAGTATTTTGACCAACTTATTTTTATATTCTTCGTCTAAATTTGCACTTACAAAGATTGGCCTTTTTCTATCACCTTCTCCTATGTCAATTTCTTCAAGCATATCGGCAGAAGTGAAACCCTGACCTAATTTCTCGCTTTGGAAATCTTCAATGGCTTCACAGGAGTTTATCCCATGCCGATAGCTTCTTGCTTTGTCTTGCAAAACTTGGATCATTTTTGACCCCATCTTCTCAAAACCTCACTCGCCCCATCAAAAGTGCCTGGCTTGACATTGATCGGCGTAAAGCCTGTCTTTCCGATGCAGATGAAGTCGCAATCGCCTAGCTGCTTCCCCGATATGCATTCAGCTTCTTCGTAGCCAATTTGCGTCGAGTGGCTATGGCAATATGAGCCGATGTATCGGCCACGAACGCATTTCGACTTTCTCCTCCTGCTCCATCGCACAAGAAGTTGATGCATGGTTGATGGTATACAGCAGTTGGCATGTATCCAATCTCGCCCGAGAAGAACGCTGTAGTTTCCTTTTGCTTCAATCACAAAGAAGGCGGTCGGCAAAGTTTTGCTGCCGACGGTTAGCTCTGTGACCATTACCCCTTTTGCTTCAGTGGGATCACCTGTGAAGTCGTTTAGCACCATGTTTATCTTGATTAAGTCTTCATCAGTTTTGCCCAACTTTTTGCAAGTAGAGAGTGGCATCAAGTTTACAGTGGCTCCTCCATCTACAAGCATCCTGGATATCGGCTTTCCATTGATAAAGCCTTTTAGGTACAACGGCTTCAAGTGCCGATGAGGATCCTGCGGCTTCCCAAACATCAAGATCTCCGTGGCGCCCAGCACAATCGAAGCGAACGTATCTTTAGCCGTATTCGCCTTTGATTCCAATTCGTCGGCAGAGTGAATACCATGTTGATGTCCATGGGAGGGGTGTCATTTCGAACTATTGGTGATAGCAAATCATCTGAAGAATCCGATTCGTTATCGGTTTGCTCTTTTCGTCTCCATCCTTTCTTAGCAACCCTCATCGGCCGTAACTCATTAAATATCTTGTCTCGGTGCTTTTCTTCTTCGCCTCCCTCATCTCCTCAAGGCCCCAAAGCGCCGGGCCGCCTCATGGGATCGAAGAAGTCCTGCTTGCACCACCTTGGCTTAGGGTTCGATCGGCTTGCGAATCTTACCCGCTAGATCTTCTCAGGGCTCAGATTCTTGTCTTGGTTCGCTGCCCAAATTTTCCTCAGACGGCTTTACTTCGACCCTATATGATCCGCACGCTTCAAACAAGCGCCTTGATCGGGCCGCCTTGGCCAATCTTTCAGGATAGTGTTCCATGGGCATGTCCTGGTGAAGGCAACGCTACACCCCTCTCCCAACAAAACTGCCAAAAGGGGCACCTCTGGTGAGCTTTGTCTATGTTATCCGCCGACAATGTGTTTTCCGACCAAACATTGCTTGGCCGATACGGCTTATATGGCCGATGCGACTGATGTTGCTTCTGAGAACTTATCCTTTCATATTTTTGAAGCAACTGTGAGAAGGTTGGCTTGGGCTTGAACACTGGTTTTCGCGGCGAGGGCCGTTCGGCTTTGTACCATTGCCCAATTTGCAAGTCCCCTTTTGGCTTCACTGTTCTTGAATTTTTTCCATCTTGATCGGCTTCAATTTGAAGTGAGCCGATTGTTATCTTCAGTGTTTCCCCTTTCGAACTGGATTCTATGTCGACTTGCCGGGTTGCTATAGGCCTCTCCTCGACAATGTGTTTCCTTTGCCGAGTTAATCGACCACGCACTTGGGAAAGGGTTAACATCGATTTCCATGGCCGGCCTTCCGCAAACTTGAGCCGACCTGCCTTCAATGGTCGCTTGTATCTCACGTCGAAAAATATTGCGCAAATAAGTAGTGTTATGAGAGAAGGAGTGATGCCACTTACAAGACTCTCCGCTTTTTGATCTCACACCGATGGTATGGTATGTCCCTCTCGTAGTCGATCAACTTTTCTTGTAATAACATGTCAAATATGCGATCACACTTAGATACGCCGAACGCGCATTTGACTTCCGATTTACTTTTTGTTCGCATGGCCACCTTAATGCATAAGCGGGTTTTTGGACCCTTTATCCATTCTGCTATTTTTATATCCGCTTCGCCTTCGTAAGCTTCCACCGAGCCAGACTCCACCATATTTACTTTGACCTTGTCTTTATTATTTGTTCTAATTTTATCTTTGAATTCTTTGCTTAAATATCGGCTTTCTTGTGCCGATAACGATGAAGCAGATGGCTTAAATCAGTGAATTCTTGTCCAAGAAGTTCTTTGAGCGGGGAATCACCCTTGAAACGCCAAATCAAATAAATCGATTGTCGTAATACCACGCTTAAACACCGATTTCGACTTCTCGAACCTCCTCATGTAATCGAAGTTTATTCGCCAAATTTTTGCCGGACAAAGACTTAAACTGAGATTCTTAATTCCAGTTACCAGAGAAAAAGTATTCATGGAACCAGCCTCTAAATCGCTCCAAAAGTGGACCAATTGAGGCGATTCGTGAAACCAAGTAAAAGGGCTCGATAAAGACAAAGGAACAATCTAATTTTTAATCCGTCAGATTGAGTCGCTTTCTCCACACCGGCGATAAATCGCCCAACGTGTTCCAAAGTGGTGACCGAATCATCCTCTAAAATTTTGCAAAATCGGGAATCCTAAAGTTGTGGGGTATGGCATCCTATCAATGTAACTGCACGGGCTTATAGCCGATTGTTCTTCCTTGGGTTGTAAACCGAATCGATCCCTTAAGACCGCAGAGATCCGATCAATCAGCTTAACGCATATTGGTCAGCTGGACCCCAAAGGTTTGGCCAATTGTGATGAGTGTCTCCGCCTCGAGTGCAAACTTCATTTGGTCGGCCGTTTCTAGCCGGCGGGTACCGTTGTTGCCATGATTCACACCCATCGCTCTAGCGCCTAACCTCGTGTATTGGAACAAACGGCTCGAGTATGTAACTACTTTATATGGAGCCGGATTCTAATTTGAAACCGCCCCGAGACTTACAAATTTTTCTCCAATTCAATTGGCCGAGGAGCCGATTGTCTCGTGGGAGGTTCCCGACGCCGATGGATCTATCTTGCGCGCCGCGATACGATGATAATGAGTATCCGGCTTGACGAGGATTTGCCGGTGCCAACACCTGTAGGTTGGGTCGGCGTTAGTGAGGGAGGGTGCCGGCATACACCTTTAATTGTGTTGGTGTTTGGTGTCACAGTAATATACGGGATATACGTGCGGAAGTGGCTGTGGACGGATCCAAAGAATCCCCGGTTGCTAACTCTTGCGCAATCGCTTATCATGAGTTTCCATCATCGGCTTTAAAGTTGTGACCAAAGCCGATGATCGACACTAACGATGATGCATGATTGTTCAATCATGATAGATAACTCGCTTGAGCCGCACGATCGGCTTACCGGAGTTGATGTGACGCCACGCCGCCGAAATGGATTGATTGTTGGGAGCGCCGCCTTCGAGTAACTCGCTTCGTTCTTTCGATAGTAACCTAACATCAATTCCTCCAACGCAGCTGATTCGATCTCCTTGGCGCTGCTCGAGTCAAGTCCTCCATTGTGGCGGCGATGCGATTACCTCCATATTGACGCTTACCGAGCGATGGACTTGTTCGCATTATCTTCCTTAATCTGGCCCCATCTGGCGCGCAAAAATGTGTTGACGCCTAAAACGGAGAGGGTTCTCGCCCACAACACACCGCATTTAACGCCGGTTCAACTTTGCGCTGAAGTGCGTCAATCGATTTGACCCTGCAATCGATAAGGAAAATAATGTGAAATTCGATCAAGCCGATCCCTGAAGTGAATCGGCTAAAAGACAAGAAATCAGCCAGAAGGCCGATTAGACGGGTAACTAGACTAGTCGATTAAGACTAATCCGAGGGTAAAAGGTAGATTGATTCTGAAAAGGCGATGCGCAACAAGACGTAATAAATCGACTCGAGGAAATTGATGATTTATCAACAATCGGCGATTCGCAACTTTATTGATCGATGTCGACTTACAGAGGAAATATTACAATGCTAAAAGGACTAAAAACTACGAACGAAAAAGTAATAGATGTGTTTGTTGGATTGTGGATGTCCTCTCGAGTGGCCCTATCGCGCCTTATATACCCGGGCGTCCAGTCGGTTCAATCGGCGATGCAATCCAGATAAACCGTAATTTCCTACTTGGACTCTGTTTCCAAATATCATCTGTTCTTTATCCAAATCCTTTGAGGCGCTTCGTGTTGTACCCAAACTCACGCTTTTACGATTCTTGTCGTATTTCCCAAAAGCGGGTGCAAGCAATGACGTGTTGTTGTGGCCTCTTAGAAAATTGTTGTGTCGGCGTGTTGTCGAATCGATCGAGAAAAATGGGATTTGGCGGTTGTCGAACGGTAAAGCTTCTGCGTTCGCTTGTCTGTGGCGTTGTATCGGAAGAAAAAAGGCTAACCACTTTCATTGTAAAGGTCCGAACGTAACAAGCGAGAACCACTCTCAATGTGTGTCGTAAGAACAAAAATGGCAAGCCTGTCGGGGGAGTCCTAATCCCCACCCCCTCGCGACCCTCTTGATCTTTTGGGGGTGATCGTCGAGGCGGGGTGAAGCTCTGGTGGCCCGCTTCTGCGTGGCCCCCCCCGTGGGCGGAAGAAAAATTTTATTTGCCGTCGGCGGTTGGGGAAAAGCGTGTTGGTACCAGCGGCGTCAAGTGGGTGATGGGGTCGGCCGTCCCGGTTGGCGGGCCGCTGGTCCGGCTCGAATTCCAAAAATTTGGTCCCGAAAAGCGCTGGCGTGGCGGGTTGGGCTCAGGGTCCCCCCCTCAGGTAGCCTGCGTTCGGAAATACTTTTAATTCATTTATACTTCTGGCGTAAGGTTCCTTTGGCGTGGGCACCAGGTGGAAGCGTCTTTGCGCGGGGACCCTCCCCGGGGGGGAGCGGGGTGGAAATCCCGGCCTCCGGCTTGGGGGAGTGTTGTGTGGGGTTGTGCCGAGGCGGCCCTCGAAGGGTGCCGTCGGGCTGGGTCGAAAGAACCCATCCACATCTGGCGGGCCCTCACCATGGTTCGGGCCTCTGAATCTTGGCCGGATTCCACGACAAAGGACGGGCCGTCGTATGGAGCTCCCTAGCTGGTCCACCCCTCGACAAAGTATATGCAATGGCTAGGTCAGAATCCAAGTAATTTCAAAATTAAATTCCAGGCGTGCTGCCCCCTTTGGGTACAAAGGAAAAGTAAGGGCCCGGCGAACCTCCAGATGGAGGCAGCCGCCGTCCGGGAACGCGTACCTCCGGTCTTTCTGGTGGGGCAGGTAAATGGAAGTGGGCCTCTCGGGCGTCTTTTGCTCCCGCGCCGCCCAAACGGCCCATCCTCGCAAGGGACCCGGGCCGGGGCCATGGGTGGGCCCGTCAAAATTAACCTGCGTCTATTTCCTTTTTAGGCGGTCTCCGTGTGTTTGCCCGGACGACCCCCAAAAACAGGGGGCCTGGGAGGTGTCGGGACTCGGTGGTGCGAGTCCTCCCTATGACATTTCCTTGTATAATGGTCCCTATCAAAGCGGGAAACCCTGCTTGGCCCCTCTGCTGGTTTCTGGCGTTCGCTTGGGTCCCGCCCCCTTTGGGCAGGTGTGGTGGCGAGCCCTGTAAGATGGGCGCCCGGGTGCCTCCCCCCAGCCGGCGGAAAAAATTGTTGCCACGTTGAAATAAAAGTTGCTTCAAGAAAAAAATTTCCGGCCCAGGGCCCGTCGGCCGCGAGGATCGCCCCGTCCTCGTGATTATCTTGGCAGGAAGCAAGGGGCCCACTAGGAAGGTTTCGAGCGAAAAATTTGGGAAAAACATGGTTTGGGTTTGTTACTTCACCCGGCGTGAAAGGGGTGAGCTGCCACAAGCCCCGAACCCAAACCCGGGGCGGGCCTAGGCGGTCGGCCCGGAAGGTGTAGGGCCCATCCCGGTGTTCCGGGTTGGGCCCATAAATAAACAAGCGTTTGGGCCCGGGCGGCCCAAACATCAGCGTGGGTCCCCCGTTGATTACAATTAACAATAGAAAAATGAAAATTTCAAAAATTTACTTACCCCTCCCCTCGGCCTGGCCCCACCTCCTAGGGGGCAAGCCTTCTTCCTGGGCCAATGAGGCGGGTTGGGCAATTGGGAACCTTTTTGGCATCCCCAGGTAGAAGGTGGGGTGCCCCTTGGCAACCAAACTCCGGCCTGTGGGTGACGCCCTGGAGAAAGGGCGGTGGGGTGTCATCCCCCGCAAAGGTAACGGGGGGAAAAGAAGGCTTCGGCGGGAAAATCCGTGCCCCGGGGACCTGTGCTTTGGGGTTCCCTCCCCTTTGGGTCCTTGGGGCCTCTCCTGGCAAAGGGAAAAGCCCCCTTCCAACCTATCCCCATTTTCAATTGTTGGCGTGTTTTGGAAAACCCTTAAGGGGCACTCCAGCTTGAAGGCCTGGGTGGGGGCGCCCATGCCCCCAGCACGGACACGCACTTCAAACATACGTTGCCAAAACCAGGTCGGCCGAAGAAGATACTTGGGCCCCTGCGGGCAAATAAATTTAATCGTATGGGGTTGAAAAAAGCGGAGTTCTAAATAAAGGGGCCCCATTTTACCTTTTTCAATCGTCCCGGGGTCTTTCATCTAAGCATTGTTTTAAAAGGCCCATTCTTTAAACCCGGGACCTTGATTTTAAAAATAGGTCATAACCTTCTACCTTTAGCGGAAAAATTTGAAATTTCCCCAATTCAAACAATTTAAAACAAATTCAATAAACAAATAACCTACGGGCATGGAGTGCCCCTTTCCCACTCCCCCTTGAAAAACCCTTAAGGGCCACCCCCAAATCCCAATGAATTGGGGTGCCCTCTTTGGGCTTTACCTTAAATGTTCTCAACATTGCTTTACGAATATAAGAACACTCAATGTCCGCTTCTCGATGATCTCATTGAACATCACGCTAGCGATTCAGGTGTCCGCATTCAAGTTGTGGTGTTTCACGAGAACATTTTCTGAAATGCGCATGTGTGCCCATCTACTCGTGATGCAATCCAAAATGTCTACTTGCCGGCTTGTATGCATGTACTCGAATTCACATTCTTGAGTTACGCACTTCACTTTGTGTATCTATCTGGACTGGACAAAACAACTCGGAACTCTCTCTGCTGCGATAGTGCCTGACCCTCACTTTGCAACTTCAACTCGAAATTATTTGTGAAAACTTGATTCGAATAGAGCGGCATTGCTAGCATACTCCCAGCGCGAGTCATGCCCCCCCGAAACTTCCATATCAGCTTTGTTTTCTGTTCCACTCGTCGAGGATGGGTACATCCGTTGCCCCGATACTACTATGCATTTCATCATCATCTCCTCCCCTTCCTCATCTTCGTCATTTGTCATCATCACACTCCAACATTTCAGCTTCATCTTGCATCGCCATATGGTCCACCAACTCCAATTGATCAACAAGTTGCTCGATTTCTTCCTTCATCTGCCTCGAGCCTTCGCGTTTGCTGCATCCTGTTATCATCCTCATTGCTACCTCAATGGCACCACTACGAACTTGTTCATTTGTAGCCGACGTCTTTGCTTTACGTCGCTAATATTCACCTCTTCTCTAGAGCACGCACTTTGCTGACATTACACATTCAAGGCTAGATCCCTTGCACCACATTAACCATTTATGCCACAAATGCGTCCGATCTATTTTCTTCAACTCCCACAGAGTAGGGTCACCCTTACTACTGGCGTGAATACGGCAGAATGGTAACAGAGTAAACACTTGGATCCAGGGAAAAATATTTGGTCAACCAAAGCTTTATATCACGGATGCTAACTCTATCGGGGCATAAGTGTTCCGCCATTGTGACTGCAAAACTGCTCAAATCAACACCATTTTGCCCAATTTTTATTTCACCATCGCCATAATATACCCTAAATTTCACTGCATCCGACATTACTGCGACGACATAAACAAAATTGATTTTTAGATCACCACTAATATCACTAACAAACAATGTTCAAAAAACCGCTAGGCGATAGGCGGGCGGAGCCCCGCTGCCTAGCGCCTAGCCCGCCTAGGCGAAAATCACAAAATGGCATGTTGCAATGAAATAAAGAAGTGAATTCATACCATATTACTAATGAAGCAGCTCTAGCTGATCTGCTACTACTACTGATGTACTGCTAGTCAGCTAATGCCTAATGAAATTCTCAAATGAAATTCTCAAATGAAATTATCTTGCTACTACTACTCTTGATCTCGCTAGCGATCGGCCAAATGAAATTCTCAAATAAAATTCCCCCACCCACAGTCGGCCAGACGCTGTGCTTGCCCCCCTCCCCCATAATTTTCCTCTACTGAATGCCCTATCGTCCACTCGCAAAATATGGCAAGCACAAGCCTCACCTCATAGATCGGGAGCTCCTGGATGCTAGCGGTGCGGGATGCTCGGCGCCCAGCCTTGAAGGAGGAAGAACAAGCTCGGATCGAAGTCGGGGAAGACAAGCTCGCCCCTCGGACGCTGGCGGCGCGGGGGGATCTCGGATGCTGGCGGTAGGGAGGCGGGGAGGATCTCAGGGGCACTGGCGGCGGAGCATGATCTTCGCCGGCGGAGCATGATCTTCGGCGACTTAGCTTCCCCTTCCCTCTTCCCCCACACGACCCGGTAACCTAGCTTCCTCCCCTCTCGAGTTTTCCGTTTCCCTCTTATCCAACTTTGGCATCGTGAGCTCGCCTTTCTTCGCGCGGCCTCTTTTCACCGCCGAGTCCCGTCTGAGCGACCGTCTAATGCCGCTTTTTCATTCTCTAATATTTCTAAAATTTAAAATTTCTAATATCTAAAATTTCTAATTTCTAAAATTTCTAATATCTAAAATTTCTAAAATTTCCTAATATCTAAAATTTCTAAATTTTCTAATATCTAAAATTTCTAAAATTTTCTAATATCTAAAATTTCTAAATTTTCTAATATCTAAAATTTCTAAATTTTTTTGCACTATAGAAATTAAATAACAAAAATTCAAAAAAATTACCTTTTTTTCCTTTTTTTTTCCCTCCTTCTTCCTCCCTCCCTCCTCTCTCTCTCTCCCTCTCTCGTCGGCCTTTGCTCTCCCTCTCTCTCATGCGCCCTCCCTCTCCTCCGCGCTCTCTCCTCCCTCCCTCTCCCTCTCCCTCTCTTCTTCTCCCTTGCCTTTTTCTTTCTTTCTTTCTTCTTCTTCTTCTTGACAGCCGAATTAGTAGCCGGCAGATTCGATGAAACAGTGTATAGCCATGTAACACCCGGCGCCAAGCAGCGCCACGGATGCTACCAACCTTCTAAACTCCTAAAACCGGCTTAAAGTTAAGCCACCGAAATTCACACAAAATTTCGGCATGACCTCTAGAAATAGGGACATCCACTCGTGACAGAAAACATAAGCAGTTATGATATCATTCTAGCAGGTCCTTAGTTAACCAATCACACAACTAATAGAAATTAATCAACCCCACCACATAATTATTACAGGATAGGGACTCATTAAACATAACCACAACAACTCTTTTTACAAGGATGTTCTCGAGCTAGCAATAACATAACTATAAACCAACATGAAGGAACGGTGGTGATGCAAACGTGATTATGCACTACCCCCACCAATGCATGCCGGTTCAAGGTACCTACAAAAATACAACCAACAAGCGTGAGTCGATAACTCAGCGAAGTACATCAAAGAATAATTTCATAGTCAATCGCAATTTCCTACTTAAGAGCATAATAACCATTCTTACATAAAACGACAAGTGGGTAAAGCGAAGTGTCAAAAATTAAATTCTCCAAACCAACCCGGCGCAAATCGTTGATAGAGTTCACAACTCCATGATAAAGAAGCGTAACATATAACTCGAAAACATAAATCATATCTTGCAACCGACATGAAAATCTGAGAATATCGCAATCCATCACATGAGACATAAAAATCTGAGGATATGCATAATCCATCACACGAGACATGAAAATACAAAATATACATAATACATCACATAGACATGAGAATCTGAGAATCGAGCAATCCAACACACAAACATGGAAATACAAAATATACATAATACATCACACAGACATGAGAACACAGAATCTGAATAATCAATCACACTTCTACAATCATGTAATGCATTATGCAGGCTCACCTGTTTCACTTCATTACTAAACCCCGACACATATTTCTTTAATCTTTTTGGATGAGGCCACGACTCGATCCAACTCGACACCTTTCTATTTAACTCAAAAATCACCGTTATTATGATGTGCAGTTGCAAATATGCCATACAAAAGAAGAGTCTCATATCCATACATCATAATCAACTCAACAAAAACATGATCCATCATTGACAATGCAATGCAGATTACACAATTTCCATGCATATGATGCATCATGCATGCTCATCTCCTCTGTTAGCACATACTGGTATGGCGAGTGCACACGTCGGTGTGCACCTCTCATTCCCCTTCCACCCGTGGTGGAGGGTGCCTACTCTTCTTGACTCGCTCCCATACAACCACGTATATGGGACTACGAGTAGGACTTTCGTGCCCACTACATGTGAGCCAGAGGCCCACATCGAGAATGGGTCGCCTCTTCCATCATGAGTGCGATGCAATTTACAAGAATGAAATGCAACTCTTCAATCATTGCCACTCACTAACATAGCCATGACCACTCACATAAACCTAGCCAATTCTCACATTCATGAGTTGCGGCGATACTAGATTAATCCAATTCAACCATAAGACATGGCAATCCCATTCTGATTATACGTCATACAATTAAATCATACGGCCACCAACCCACGTTCTCCACTATACACTCGCAATTAATTATTCACTTTCCATTTGCTAACTTTCATCCACCCCCTTATTTCCATACATGATCATTCGTAATAGTCTAATCAATCTCATGCATAAACCAGGGCAACATATCGCCTAAATTAGTAGCACAAAGAAATTTCGCAAATAAAGTAACTCTAGAGCTGACTTAATCATTTAAACCTTATTAATAGGGAACACGCTAACAGCTATCTCTCAATTTGGGATCTTATGCTTAACCATTAATAAATCAAACTAATATACAATAGTATGTTTATAATCAAATGGCAGTAAGTAATTCTTAACTCGCTAGAGCAATATACTTACTATAATCAACCTTACTAAAAGCCTATTTTCAATTAAAGTATGTCACTTAGCAGAGCAACCATCACATTAGAGAGCATCACATATGAATACACAACCACGCTCCATAACACGATGTACTTGCACCCATTCCCTTTACCTGTTAACCACCATAAGCAATGTCTCTCGCGTATTCATCGACAATTAATTGCGCTAGAAGCAGTCAATCAAATAAATCCTCCTAGTCATGATCTAGGGAATGCACTTGCCTTTGCTTAGGGAGAGCAGTGGCATACGATTGAGGCCACACCGATAGAACCTCCCCGCAAAATAGCATTAATCATCCAACAACTTTATGCACACTTGACACAAAGCGACAAAAGGGTCAACTCTTTTGCATAACATAGGTATAGTGATTCAACTCCAAACCTATGCGGGAAGCGGAACAAGCAAAATCCACGAATAATTGGCTAAACAAAATACTAACATTTATGAATAAAAGCCACGAAAACTAAAATCTGCCAAAATGAATCTCCTTGTGAGACACTATACACACATAAATTCCATAAGGACACTCCACAACTTCTAGCAAGATAAGACACATATTATAAAAAGCTATCGTGAGACACCATCATTAATACATTCTCTTGCTTGGAATAAGAACTTCCAAATCCATGATTCATATTCTTCAGTCAATGGAGTGTATTTGTATATACATATATATACATATATATACATATAACTGCATGCACACCAATTCAAAATTAAATTAGCGCTTATGCTCAAGATCCCAACACATCTGCATAATCCTATATGAGTTTCTTGAGCCAAGAAATGAAGCACTAAAGAACACCATAAAAAAACTGAGTAGCTGAACATCTAATTAAAACAATGAAAACAACTCTATTAATTACGTGCCATCGGAATGCCCACCTGAGCATCCAGCCCTACCCTTAATCAAACCTCATAATTTTTACTCATGCTTACAATGAAGAATAGAACTAGCGAGGCATGGATATATAGGTATGCACACGGTTTAGAAATGCATCGATTCTTGCCTTTCCCTCCCATGCTTCAACTTTGGCGTACACAAAAATCACTATGATACCACATCATAAATCTTCTAGGCATTACATCGAACACATGGCGAGGCACAAAAACCTCTATACTCTAAGCATGCATTTCATCAAACACCTAGGCTACACTCATTCATCCACAACTAGGACTTCACCTCTACTTACCACACAAAGGAGAGGAAGGAGGAGGTGAGGAGAGGTGGAGGCGCCCGCCAAATACTAATCTTTGCTCTGCTGCCGAGCTGCTTGCTAATGCGACTTGAGTGCTTAATTTCTTCTTGAAGCTACTCTTGGGCTGGCTTGTGCTCTTGCCTCATTTCTTTGCCGACCTCTTCTTCTTGTTCCTTGGTTTGGGGAGGAGAAGGGCGCCCGGAGGGCAAGGCGCCACGCCGAGGTGGTCTTCTTGCTCTGAGGTGTCGACGGGGAGGCGGGGAGACCAGGCCAGTGATCGGCTTCAGAGAGGGGCAAGTCGCTCGACCTTGGGAGCAAGAAATCGAGAGGAGAGGAGGAATCGGTGGGGCTCGGCCAGTGGCGTGGGAGGCTGAGGAGAAAAATGGAAGAGGCGCTGGCGGCAGGGGCACAAAAAAAAATCGGTGGTGAGCTTGGGAGGAGCAATTCTGACCACAAAATTGAAAGAGAGAGATAGGCTATGTGAGGGAAAATTCGAAAAAACCCCTCCTAACAACCAAAAATCCAACTTCTTACCATTAGCGCAAACCAAAATAAATTTCTTGGCGAAAACCCAGACCAAGAAGATTTGCAGTATTACAAGCCAGTTGTCGCCACACCGTTCGGCGACTACTAGTAGTCGCCACACCGCTCAGCGACTACTAGTAGTCGCCACACCTTCGGCGACTACTCCACGCCTCTTTAGTGACACTGTTGGTCACCACTTCAAAATGCGGGATTAGGATATTGTCGCCAAACCGCTTGGCGACTACCCTATTATCGCCAAACGGTTTGACGACTACCCTATTATCGCCAAACGGTTTGGCGACCGGATATTATTTCTGTAATTTATTAAATACGTGTATTAATGTCGCAATTTCGAAATAAAATAATATTATTTAAAAAAAAATTCGAGAAGATACCATCCCTTAGACAAATGTGATAAAGGGATCACATGTCTCTAATTTAAGTCAGTTGAAGTCAGCTAGCCGCTCCTGTTGCCTGAGACGAAAAAGAGCAGAGGGGAGGAGGGGCTGGATGCTCGGGCTGAGTAGCATAGAGAGCAACTCGGGCGCCCGGCTGAGTAGTAGAGAAAGCAAGGGCATTTTAGTCTTTTTCTGTGTCATGTAAATGAAAAAGTGAGAAAAATGGATTGAAAATGCTAAATGGGGCATTTTATCAAGGGGAAAATGTAAGTGCGGGCATTTTATCTATTACAATCTAGTTGGAGGCATTTTATCAAATGCCAATATAAAAGAAGGCAAATAATCAATTTTCTCATTTTTGATTGGATACACTCACTTGTGGTTACCTTGAGACAATCACATATGATATCATATATTACCTTCTCCATTCATCCTCACTCTTCCTTTTCTCTTTCCTTCCCACATCTCCCACCTTCCTTTCTTTCTCTCTAACACAAAATTTTTAAATTAGAAAAAATATAACTTTGAAAAAATTGAACAAAAAGTTTCAACTTGAAAAAAAATAGCTCAAAAAATTTCAACTCAAAAAGTTTCAAATTAGAAAGTTTCATCTCGAAAAGTTTTAACTCAAAAAATTTTCAAATCAAAAAGTTTCAACTCTCAAAACTTTCAATTTAAAAACTTTTGATACAAAAAGCTTCAACACAGAAAACTTTTGATTCGAAAAGTTTCGATCTAAAACCTTCAAGAGTGGTTAAAAATACTTCTTATTTTAAAAACTTAGGGGAAATTAAAAAACAAAAATTATTTTTAGTTTGAGAGGAAGAGAATGTGAGAGGCAAAGGGGATAAAGAGGATGGTGCTAAGTGTCACGGTAGGATAGTCTTTAAGGGGAAAGAAAGTGGACGAATGAATAAGGTATCGCTATTTGTTACAATAATAGAACGTGAAGCCCTCAAATTAGCCATTCCCGTCATTAATTTGTTTATTTTGTGGTCTGTTTGAGAATTCGATTATAGCACGTATCTGCAAGGAACAAAATCTCACTGAAATTTCGCAACATCTCACCAAGATCTAAAAGATTCCAGTGGGACGGTTTTCAAAATGCTAGCTGGAGTAAAAAATAAAAAAATTGAAATGCTATAGTAAACTCGATAATTTTAGTGACATTTCGCTATTTTTAGCTGAAATTTCAGCTTTTTAGTCTAGATTTTCAAATTTGAGGGCCAATCAAAATGGGCCCAATAACACTTAAGAAAGTCATCTTCTATGAAAATTTGATGAAAAACCAAATTTTTAAGACGTTTTAAAATTTTAGCAGAAACACTGTTAGATTTTTATAAAATTTTAAATGCTTGATAATGTTGTAAAAAATTCATGTTACTATCCTTAGAAGTGTAGGACCATATATAAAAATTTCAAAAATAATTTAACTTCATTTTTATCTTTCAAAAATCAAAAACAGAATGAATACAACTGAGATAGTAACATTGTCATAATTTTATAAATTTTCTCGAGTGTGATAATGATCTAAAATTTTTACGAGAGCTTAATAATTGAATAATATACATTATCTAAAATTTTAAAAAAATAAATATTTTTGCTCAATCAAATCTATGGTTTCATTGAACTTCATTTGTTATTTTTCAAAAATAAAAAACACAAGGAACATAAATGGTATAGTACCATTGTAAGAATTTTATAAATTAACTGCTGTGTGATCATGATCCAAAATTTTTATAAGAGCTTAAGAATTGCCTTAGAACCTGTCCCTAAAAGTTTCAAAAATTCTAACCCTTTTTTAGTTTCACAAGAAAATCTATATATTGATCATGAGGCTTTTATTAGGATGCAGCACTGTTAGAATTTTTGAAATTTCTTGAAGGTTTATAATCTTATGAAATTTTTTGGAAGCTTTTATGATACATCAATACTATCCAAAAAGATTTTCAAAATTTTATAACATGGTTTTAACCATTTTTCATTAGGTTGAATTTTGCTAGTAAGGCTTTTATCATGCCAGTAGCATTATCCAAATTTTTAAAACTTCCTAAAATTTGATAATAATCTAAAAATTTTATGGAAATATTAGTAATTTATAAGAACCTTGCACCGAAAATTTCAAAATTTTCTAATGTATTTGTCTATTTTTATTTGGTTCAAACTTGTTGCTCTGCATTTTATCAGGACAGCAGAACTTTTAAATTTTTAAAAATGACTCAGGCTTGATAATCATTTGAAATTTTTATGATAATGTAATTGATGTGTCAAAACCCTCAAAAAATTGAAAAATTTTGACATCATTTGAACTACTTTTTGCTCAGTGCAAATTCCCCAAAATCTCGGCAAATCTCATCAAGATTTCAGGAATTTCGAGTGAAAATTTGGATTTCTCGGTGCAAAAAAACCAGTTCTGAATTTTTGTTTTTGTATGTCATTAGGGATTTATCAAAAATTATGAGATCTTATTGAAATTTCGGATTCTAGCCACCTCCAAGATATCAACCGAAAACGAGATTTGAAACCTTGCGTATTTGTAATATTCAAATGTATTTTGCAGTTTCCCCCACCAGACGATGATTGATTGATGGTAGGGATTAGGATGACAGGCAGTGTGTCAGTGTCAAGTGGACCCCAAGCACAAGGACGGACGAAGAAATTTGAACTTTTGAAGCATAGAACCAGGATGGATGGATGTTCAAACATGTTTATGAACTGTGAATTATCATATCTATTAATTTTATTTCATGTCTATCATTTATGATGACAATATATATTGATTGTTGCCAAATGTAACTATCAGAATTCGAAAATTAGTCAAAATGATACCAAAATTTCTAACTTTAGGGTCTTTTATATGTAAATACGTAGCATTTTGCATTCAAATAGATAGGAAATGTACATAAATGGTTGCATAATTTTTCATATTTTTTCCTAATTTTTTATAGCCTTGGAAAACCATTTTTCAATTGGTTGAATATTGCCAAAATTTCGGCGATTTCAGCAAAATCTTGGTAATTTCGGCTCCAAAATTCCGTATTTGAAATTTTCTTTTTGGATTACATTCGGAGTTCATCCAAAATTCCAAAATCTCTATGAAATTTTGGATTTCAGCCACTTCTGAGATGTGGTCTGAAAACGAATTTGAAACCTTGCTTAGAACTGAGTTGATCATGAAGTGAGCTTGCTTAGGTTTGTATGGATTTCGATTGCAATTGTAGGTCCACTGTAGGTCCATGATCAGTTTTGAATACGAATTTTACTAGAAACAATTAAATGTCAGCGTTTCAAATGAGAATAGATTAAATTGGACACACTATTACTTCGACATGGACATGCTTAAGAGAAGTGCTAGGTGACCTACTCTGAAATTCTACGAATCAATAGCACTCGGCACCTGGCAATAGGGTTCACAATATTATCGATAATCGCTTGAATATCAAGATTATCGAGTGCATCGAGTCAGCTCGGTAAACCGATAGAATTCAAATGCAAATTCAAAAAATTTGGAAATATTTAACAAAATATGTCAAAAAATTTGAAAATTTTTTGTGAGGTTCCGAGGAAATGCTAATGATTCTATAAAATTTTTAGATTATTATTAAATTTGTGTATTTTTTAAAATTCTGACAGTGCTACTGCCTTTGTATATACTATTCTGTTTTTGATTTTTTATTGTTTTCTAGGGGTAATAAATGAAGTCTAATATTTATAAAAAAAATTCGTTAAATTTAGAGAAAATACTAATTATCTTTTAAAATTTTTAGATGATAATTAGACAAGTGTATTTTTTAAAATTCTGAAAGTGCTATTGTCTTTGTATCTGCTCTTCTGTTTTTGATTTTCTAGGGACAATAAACGAAGTCTAATATTTCGAAAAAATTTAATACATCATCCTTCGGAAAAATTTGTGGTACCATTAAAATTTAAGATCATGATCATGATTTTAAATTTTTATAAAAATATAAAAGTGTATCTGTTCCATTTCATTAATTGTTGTTTTTTATTTTTCACAAGGACTAAATGAATTCAAATATTGCTGAAATTTCTCTGAGTTGTAGATTAATTGGGATTTATTCTAATTTTGTACAATTTTCCACCATTTTTCAATTTTCCCAATTTTCCTTTTCATTTTTTTGTTCTGTTACCGATTTTCCAAAAAATCGCTTGATAATCGCTGAATACTAGTTAATAGTCGACCATATCGGGCTATAACCGAGATTTCTTTTCCCCGGTTTGACCGTGATTTCAAATCTGTTTAACCGTAAACCATTCAATTTTTGGTATTTTTATTTGATTATCTATGAAAATCAATATCGATAAGTTTTCGATTTTCCGCCTAAATTAGTATTGTTAACGCTGCTAGGCACCCCAAATTGAAAATAGCCGAGTAAAACTAAAAGACTGTACTCATAGCCCATCGATTCTTTTTGGAGTCCCATGAGGAGAGTGAACCAAGTGCTAAACACCGGACAGAAAAGAACAAATCTAACACATGCATGATGTGACGGTGAGGTGAAGAATCTATCACTAGCAACATTATGGATCGCCTAAAGGAGCTTGCAATAGGAGGTAGTAATTGTCTTGATTTTTTAGTACTCATTCCGGTTCACAAAACTTGTCTGTTTAAAATACGTGCAGTTAAACTTTGAAAACTTTAGCTATTGATAGCTTTTAAAATATTTAGATTGAATGCATAAAAATCATATATATAGATTCGTTTCGAAACATACTTTCATAATATTATAATTTTATTGATTTTTTAAATATATTATAATAGTGGTGAAAGTTGAGTTTTAGGACCGTATTAATATCCAAAATGATAAATAATATAACTTATCTATGAAAGCCGGAAGAATTGGAGCTCAACCAGGGTGGCCACGTGTCACTTTTTTTTGGAAAAGACCCTCCGTAAATTTTGTAATTATGTTTAGGTCCTCTAGCCGGTTATTTTTCAAAAAAAGACTCCGTAGTTTGTATATTCGCGGGTGGGTCCTCCGGTGGGTAGTTTTGCAAAAACAAAAAATTACATCCAGGTCCTTCTATCGGTAGTTTTGCAAAAATGACCCTATGGTTTTGTATATTCGCAAACGGGTCCTCCCACTTTCTTTTTTCAAGAAGAACCAACGGACCAAATTTCACATGGAGCGGCGTAGTGCGAGATCCTATCTAGTATATCTTATACCTGGGAGATTTGGAGCACTCCAAGGCCTCAAGTACAATTTTTTGCAAAAGGGTCCTTCAGAAATTTTAAAATCGTGAACAGGTTCTTCCATCGGTTATTTTGCAAAAATGACCCCTTAGTTCTACAAAATCGACACGAGCACCGGTTCTTTAAACCCAGAAGATTTAAAATTCCGTAAATTCGACATGGGCGCTAGTTCTTTAAACTCGAAAGATTTAAAATTACAGTTAGGTCCATGTGGGTGCTGGTTCTTTAAACCCGAAAGATTTAAAACTATATTTAGGTCTGGGTATTTTGCAAAAAAACCAGTGGTTCCGCAAATTTGACATGGGCACCGATTCTTTAAGCCCAAAATATTTAAAATTACATTTAGATCCTTCTACCATTTTTCAACAAAAAAACTCCAAAGTGAGATTTGCGCAGTGTGGCGTAGTGCGCTATACTATCTAGTATTTATGATCAGAAGGAGTATTCCGGCTAGATTACCTCGTGTCACAAAAAGAACATAACACAAGTACGTACAATCTACAGTTCAAGTGGGATTTTATAGAGTTTTTCAAGCTAGGTGAGAATAACTAAATTACACAACCCTACCTCCACATCATGCACCATGTAGAGAATCCTTTTTGTGCACCACCTCATCTAGAGTGTCATGCGCCCAATCGAACCCCACCGCTGTCAAATGTGCTTGCCAAAGTAGTTGTACCTAGGGTTGTAAACGAACCGAGCTCGAGCAAGCCCCTCCAGGCTCGAGCTCGGTAAGGCTCAAACCGAGCTTGAGCTGAGCTTAAGTTGGGGTTCGAGCCTTGACCCAAGCTTGAGCTCGGCTCGGTCCAAACTCGAGTAGGCTCGAGCTCGGCTCGAGTAAGCTTGATAAGCTCGAATAAGCTTAAGCTCGGTTATTTTGATAAGTTCGGTAGGCTCGATAACAAGCTCGAGTAAGCTAGACTCGAGAAAGCTCGGTAACAAGCTTGAGAAAACTTGATTTAAGGAAATTCAGTTCAGACTTGAGTAGGCTCGCGAACTTTTCGAGCTCGACTTAGTTAAGCTCGTGAGCTCAAGTTCAGCTCATTCGGAGCTCGAGCTGAGCTCGAGTAGCTCACGAGCCTTGAGCTTTTTATAGCCCTAGTTGTGCGTAGCATCTTGGGGGAGGAAAGGTGAAGGATGTGGACTCCTCTTCTCTACCATGTATTTTTTGGGGCAACCATTCGAGAAGGAGAGGCAAAGGTGATGAGTGCGTCTGGCAGGTTATAACATTAAAATTTTTGCATTTTAGATGGTTTAATATATTTATACATTTTGGTGAATTTATTGAATTTTATTTGTGATTTAAATATTAATATGAATTTTCCTCAATCAAACAGTATTTAATATGGATATTTTTCAAGTGAAAATTTTCTAAAAATATTTTATTTGAGATTCAAACTACTCAAAATATTTTATGAAATTTTATAGAATTGTTTTTAATTTACTTGATATTTATTCGAAGCTATTTGCATTTTTTGTATATTTTTAAACGGAAAAGGGATTGGGAAATTTGATTTTCGCCTGTGGGCCAAATTCGAGCACCTAGGCTAGTTTCTTTGCGCCCGGTCCAGTTCCAGCACTGCAACCTGTCCGCTTGGCCCAGTTCGCCAGCCCGCAGAGCGCAAAGGATGCTGACATGTGGTGCCCGCATATCAGGCCCTTCGTTCCCAACCGTGTCAACCGCAGCCTCCTCTTTGCGTTTAGGCCAAGGTATGGTCTACTAGGCCTAAAAATGGTGCGCCCCCGCTTCCCTTAGAGCCACAAACCCAAGCCTTAGAGCAATTGTTTTGGAGCGCCACCGTTTGGCCAGAAATTTGGATCTAGCGCAAGCGCCGCCATCAAAGAAAGGTCAAATCCACCGCCGCTAGTGAGTTCAGAGGTCCGTGACCGATACCATTGTGTCTGCATTGACTAGATCTATTTGGTGCATGCATTAGTTCGTCGGGGGAAAGCCGAAAGCTCACCAACGTCTTTAAGATGTCGCTGCTATCATTTACTTCTACGCCACCATCACTGCCGTGCTTCGACCGCCGTGCGGATGAACGAGATGTTCAGGAAGGCAGCGTACGACTACACCCTCGATGATCCCGTTCCGAGGAACGTGTTGCGCCGGAAAGCCAAGGTAAGCCGCCCTGGACCGAGCTTCTTAGTCTGCGTACGCCTAGAGCCTCCCTTGACTCTTTGATGCACTCGCAGGACAAGCTCGAACTGCTTGAAACGGCAAGGAAGATCTCTGCGCTGCGGGCGAAACAAGGAGCAAGAAGACGGCAAGAGATCGCCGGGCGGAGCGAGCGGCAAAGGCCCGAAGAAGCAGCACATCGAGTGGGGCGACCGTACGATGGTGAGTATTCTTGGTCGAGCCCTCAAGCACTTTTGTTCATGTTCTTTTTGCCTTCTGACGTGCCTTTCACCCCACAGCAACAGAGCGCTGCAGCCGCCGCCAGGACTTCGATCGAAGACTTTGACCAGCCGCGGGCCCCGAGGTCCCAAGCTCGAGGCTCTCGAGGAAGGGACACTTCTTCGCCCTCGGGGCACCAAGGGCCTCGCCAACCTCCTGCGAAGCGGAGACTACAGACTTAGGTACATCATCGGTCCTTTCTTCGCCTGGCTTTTTCTTTATCCTTTTAGCTTAGTAGCCTTCCTTTATCGCAGACCTTAAGCACTCGAGCTCAATGCCTCCCCGTCTTGACGATGACTGTTGTCCAGGGTGAGTCTGAGTCCGATGAAGAGGAGAAAGCCTCCTACATGCTGGCGTCCCACCGGCTCTCGAGCCGGGGGCGCACCCCATCTGGCCCCTAGAGCTGGGCCGCAGTCGGGGAGTTCGACCAAGGGGTCGACGACCCGATCGAAGATGACACCACGCCCGCAGCTAGTGAAGATGACGCTGCTGGGTCCGCGGATGCCGGGGGTAGTGTCGACCGCCCGAAGTCGCCGTAAAGGATGACGCTCGGGATGCCTCGAACGCGGCAGCCGAGGCCCCCCTGGCTACTCCTGCCTCGACCATCGAGGCCGGAAACGCCTCGGCCGGGACGAGCATAAAATCGTGCGGGAGACCAGGCCAAGACTCCAACGGGAGAGGGGGTAGAGGACACCCCAGCCGCGGGAAATGAGGCCGACGCAGCCGCCGGGACCGAGCCCGAGGTCGGTTTGAGCCCCCTGGGGAGGAGGCCCGAAACGAAGTCACCCCCGACGGAGTGCCCGAAGGTCCCTGCCCCAACGACCCAACGGCAGCGGCGGGCAATACCGCACAGGGGACATCGGGTAGCAGACCCACCTAGAACTCCCGCGCAACCTTCGAGGGCCGACTTACCCTGGTATTTGAATCACTTCACCCCATTGTGGAGCTTCAGCTCGAGTGTTCCTTCTTTTTCTAGTGGACGCCGTGTTGACTCTTAGAACTTTGCAGGCCATCGACTCGGTTGCTCAAGGGTTGCAAGGTCTTCAGAAGCATGCCGATGCACTGAAGGTCTTCGTCGACGTGGTGGAGGATCGGGAGACGAAGCGCTCCAGGCTCATGGCGGCCCTGGAGGTTGAGTGTGAGGATGCTGCACGAAAGGCATCAATCGACTCCAACGAGATCGTCGGCCTCCGCAAGGTGGTGAAGACGCTCGAGGCCTCCCACAAGTCCGAGCTTGAGCGGGCCGTTGCCTCCAAGCGTGACCATGCGTACAAGGCCATCGAGGAGGAGCGTGCAAGGTCGGCCAAGGCACTCGAAGCCGAACGAGCCAGGTCCGAGGAGCTGAAGAAGGCCGCTGCGGACCAAGCAGCCGCCACGGTGAGGGTCTCCCCTGAGCTCGAAGCCAAGGTCCAAGAGCTCGAGGAGAAGCTGGGTCGGGCGAGCAAGACGGCCAAAAGCGCCTTGGCCCAACTTCAGGAAGAGCGGCGCCGCGCCGCTGAAGCCCTCCGACTCCAGGGCGAACTTTCGACCTTGAGGACCAAGGTCGCCGAGCTTGAGCAGGAGAAGCTCACGCGTGAGATTGCCGATCTGTAAATAGGTTTAGACTTCCTGTAAACAAGACCTTTTGTAAGACAAAAAAGTTCAATGGAATGACATCGTTTTGGCAAAAATAGTTAATGTCTTGGTCTGCTTATCATTTCGCGATCAAGAGATCTTTTCCTAATCGTGCACTTAGCCTTTCTACTCGTAGTATATCCCATCCAGCCCCCGTTGGGCTCAAGGTCGAGCAACGCCGACCTTGGGCACAAGTTAGAAACCTGCAGAGACCATGACCTGCAAGATCGAGAAAAACCCACAGGGAGCATAACATAGGCGCACGAGGAAAGACTTAGGCTCTAGAGTGTTAGGATCGTTTCTAGGTCAAGCCTCTCGAATCCTAACAACGATTTGCGCCTTGCTCGTTGGACCCAGGCACGGGCTTAGTTTGAACCCTGGCGCAGGGGGAGCGTTAATGCGAAGAGATTCGGCTTACAAATAGCTCGACCACTGGGGGTGAATGTTTAAGCCCCCGGCACCTGCGCCAAGAGCAAGTGCGCTCGCTCGCAGGTCAGACTCAAAGAAGCCCCGTACTCAAGCCAATACAAAATATAGAACGAAAAAAAAGGGCGCAAAGACCAAACATGACAATCGAACAACAGCTTTATTGAAATTCGAGGTAAAGGGGTTACACATAGAATTTTCGAAGCTGGTCAATGTTCCACAAGCTAGAGAGCTCTCTGCCATCGGGCATCTCTAGCCGGTAAGCCCCCGTGCGATCTGTTGAAACAACTCTATAGGGGCCCTCCCACCGCTGGAATAACTTGTTGGTGTTGGACAGAGCTTGAATCCGTCTCAGGGCTAGGTCCCCAACAAGGAGCTCCCTAGGTCGTACCGACCGAGTCGCATGTCTGCGAAGAGATTGCAAGTAGTGCGTCGATCGTAGCAGTGCACGGCATCTTACTTCTTCCGCCAAGGTAAGGTCAAGGGACCGTTCTTACTCGAAATCGATCTGGTCGACCAAAGTCGACTGGCGAGCCAGTGACCTTTGGAGGCGGGGCGGCCGGTGCTGAACATGAGCCGAAGGGTGTGGACCCGTTGCTCGGTGACGGTAGTCTGAATAGACCGTAAGGCGGTAGGAAGTTCATCCACCCAGTGCCGTGCGTGTCGTTCGAGCTCATCGATACTCGCTTTTGACGCCTTTGAGCGATTTGTCGTTGGCGCTTCCATCGCTCCATTGCTCTGCGGATGGGCCACGAAGCATAGCATACTTTGGTGCCGATGTCTTCGCGATATTCTGGAACGACTCATTTGGTAAATTGTGTTCCATTATCAGTGATAATTCTGCATGGAACCCCATACCTGATGACCACGAGCAAGCGGAAAAACTTGACCGCCGCGCGAGCCGTGATGGTCGAGACAGGTTCAGCTTCGATCCATTTGGTGAAGGTATCGATGGCGACAAACAAAAACTTCTTCCCCCCGGCCGCCTGCGGGAAGGGGCCGAGGACGTCTAGGCCCCAGGTCGAGAAAGGCCAAACTAGTGGAATGGTCTGGAGTGCGTAGGCTGGCTGATGTGACTTCCGAGCATGGAACTAGCAGGCTCGACAGGTGCAGACGATGTTGCGAGCGTCCTGAAGTGCTGTTGGCCAATAGAACCTCATGCGAAAAGCTTTCCCGACCATGGTCCTGAAAGAAGAATGTGCCCATGAGGGAATACCTTCGATGAAGGCGACCGAGGCCCCTTGGTCGGAGATTGAGGGCGACGCCAGGGTCTCCAGGATCACATCTGGAAGAACTTCATCGTCAGACGACCCGAGCTTGGAGAGGAAATCTGCGTCGGAGTTGTCTTTCCGCGCAACATGCGTGATTTCCAGGTTCTGAAACCACATCTCCATCTTGCGCGCCTCGGCGAGGTATTTGGCCATGGAATCCTCCGAGCACTGATAGCCCTTGTTAAACTGGTTGATGATGAGCTGTGAATCGCCTTTGACGACCAACCGGTGAACACCCAGTGCCTTGCAAGCTCGGAGTCCCGCCAGAAGAGCTTCGTACTCTGTTGCATTATTTGTCACTAGGAATCCGAAACGAATCACATACCTCAGCCTGTCGCCCTGCGGGGTGAGAATAAGGATCCCAGCCCCTGAGCGTTTGAAGGATCTTGAACCGTCGAAGTACATGACCCAGGGCCTCTCCTCCTCGACCTCTAGTTCGGGAGCCGGCTGCGAGGTCTGCTCGACCACGAAGTTGGCAAGCACCTGCGACTTGATGACCATGCGCGCCACGAACTGGAGGTCAAAGACGGCCAGCTCCATGGCCCACTTGGCGATGCGACCTCCAGCCTCTGGATTCCTCAAGATCTCCCCGAGCGGGAAATTGCTCGGGACGACCATGGAGTGAGCCTAGAAATAATGCCGGAGCTTGCGCGAAGCCATGAGGAGGGCGTACAGTAACTTCTGGACCTGTGGGTAGCGCTCTTTTGGCACATGGAGAACCTCGTCGACGTAGTAGATCGGGTGCTGCTGTGCATCCCGCTCGGCTACCAAGACAGCAGAGATAGCCTGAGCGGTGACCGCGAGGTAGAGCAGCAATTTTAAATCGAGTTTCCGCGGGTCGTGGCAGTGGTGGCTTGATAAGTATACCTTCAAATCGTCGAAGGACCGCTGCGCTTCGGGTGTCCACTAGAAACCGCCTTGTTTGCGCAGGGCTTTGAAGAACGGCAACCCACGTTCGTCGAGCCTCGAGTTGAACCTGCAGAGGGCGGCCATATGTCATGCCCCGAATTTACGGATTCGGACACTCTGTGTATTTCGCACTAGTCCAGGATCACGCTAGTGCACACAGGCTAAACAGGTTGAAGTACCACAATCATACATAGTGGAATTTAATAATAAAGTACTTCAATCATGAATAATAACGAGTTACACGGCCTTATGGCCACCTTACAATAGTTCGCCACGCAGGGCGATAAATATCAAAGTAGCACAAGTTTATCAGCGGAAGCAAAAGTAAAACAATGAACCCTTCATAGCCACAGGCAGCTGAGTGCGGCTCAACCCCTAATCCTCCTGGCCTTCGATGAACTCCTCCTCCCAAGCTGGCACGGCTTCTTCTTCTGAGGTTTTTGTCGATGCAAGGGTGAGTATACAACATACTCAACAAGTCATGCACAATGCAGGCCTATTACTACATGCATGGCTTATCCCAAAGGAAAGGCTTAATTGGTTATTTTGCTTAAAGCAGCATTTCTTTTAACAAGTAATCCTATTAGATTAAAAGTAGTAAAACCAATATTATTAATAATTAATTTCTCAATTCTTTTCCAAGAGTTTGGCACACAGCCCTAGTTTCATTCATCAGCTTTTGGCACACAGCCACCCATTCCACATTTCTATTTTATGAAAATCTAACCCTTGACTGTAATCACCGAGCATTGTCCAGTACCGCGGACACGGCTATTCGAATAGATTTAACACACACTCTGCAGAGGCTGTACACTTTACCCACAGGATACAGTCACTCACCACACAGGTGATTGATTGCAACAAAGTCTTTTAGAGACTAGCACTTAGCCAGTGATCCTCTCCAGCATTGCCTTCCTAACACTTCCCTCACACAGAGCTAAAGTTTAGAACAGGTGAATACCGTTAGATGGGTACCAAGCCGTAGCACAGGTACGCTCCCCCATACGGTTACATTTTGGTGTAACTGTCGCCCCGAGGTATCAAAGGAAAGATATTAGAAACCTACTAAACTAGGTCCGTCCCATTCGGACAAGTGGTCAGACGAGAAACTTCAGTTCAAAGGCTCGCAAGGTAAAGTCCTTAATCGTCCCGCAAGACATCCACTTTATACTTCTCGACACCTGACCTTCACAATCTTTCATACATCCCATTGCCACACAGGCCCACCTGGCGCGAAGCCTTCTCGCCACTTGCCCCGGTCCAAATCATTCCCACCCCAGTTTGCATTTATGCAACACATGCCAATGCCCACTTCATTGCGCAAGTAGCACCACAGTCGCTACCCCCAATTCCATCTCTTGACATCATCGCATTATTTCAAAATCGTTCCATAGTGTTTAGTCGATTGATTTGCTACTTGAAAGACATTCATCGCCATACAAGCGGCTGGCGGCTAATCACGGTCTAGCCTCCCGTGTTGGCATTAATATAGCAACCAACATAATTTAACATTCTAGGGTGACAAGGTGTTCAGGGCATACGATCAATATATTCAAGGTGGCATAATCATGATTGGTGTACTAACTACCACATACCCGATTTAATCAATATATTTTTAAGCAACATAGCATGCAATAATTAAATCAAAGTATATTTGGAAATCTAGACGCAAAATGATCAAAGCATGACTTGCCTTTGAAAAGCAGTTGGTTCTGGTCCGAGGTCTGCGAAGGGTCTTCAAATTCTCCCTCGGCGAATTCCGGCAACTCGGAGTCTAATCGGAACAAACGTGCACACAATAAATACACTAAAACAGACAGCAATATCATCACTAAAAATAAAATAAAAATCACCATTAAATAGTTTACATTTTTACAAATTTTTAGGCACTGGAATCACCCAAATCCGAGTTAAAATGCGAAAGTTATAGCATTTTCAAGTTTGCTGAAATTCAAATAAATATATAACCGAGTTACTCTATTTATTTTCCTACTGAAAATCCGATTAATTCCTCGGCTGGACACGTGTCGGCACCAGAGACTGCCACGTCGGTCTCGGTCACTGACAAGTGGGCCCCAGGGAACAGTGCTTGGACCAACTAGAAACTGACACGCGGCGAGAAAGCATCAAGCCACGCACACGCGATTTCCGAACCGTTGGATTCAAATCTAACGGCGGAGGTTAACCGAGCGATACACTGCTACCAAGTCTACGTGGCCTCACCTCAAGCATTGGATGAAGATCCGACGGTTGCTGGAGCTCGCGATGCGTCAAGGAAGAAGCGGTGGCGCTGGTCGCCGGACTTGGAGAAGATGGAGTGGGCGGCGGCGTTTCCGAGTGTCTCTGGTCGGATGAAGTGGCCCAGTGGATGCAGCGTGATGCAAGGATCTCGGAGAAGGTTCTAGCTGCGACGGAGAGCGGCGGACGGCGGCGAAACGTGAGGAAAACCGAGGCGGAGGAGAGTGGCTACTACGGTGAGCTCTAGCGAGGTCTACGGAGGATGCCTAAGCACGGAGGTATACTTCATCCACTCGGACATGCCTCGAGGCGCGCGCAATATCTCTAACATGATCTTCGGCACCCTACCGGCGACGGCGGCGCGACAGTCGCCTACTCCCGAGACTGTCCGATCACGTCAGCCGTCCGATCTCGATCCGACGGCGCGGGCGTCTTGGCGATTAGGGTTTTTTCAAGACAAAGACAAGTGTTGTGCTCGGCTCGACACTGTAGCTAGCGAATTTCTCAGCTTTTACCGATAAAAATAATTACAGAAATTCATAGTATTTATTTAGGGCACTAAAAATACCCGAAAAATTCTAGAAAAATTCCAGAAAATATTTCAGAGCTTTTTGAGCCTAAATAAAATATTTTCATTTATTTTTGATAAATACTTTTTCTGATATTAATTAATCAAGAGAAGGATATTTCAAATAAATTTTAACTAAATCCAATAAATTCCCAAAAATCCACAAAAATTCAATTAAATCCAAAAAATTTAGATAAATTCAATTAAATGCAAATAAAGGTTGATTAATTCACAAAAATTTTAAATAACTCCAAAAATTAAATCTGGGCAAATTTTGGGACGTTACAAACCTACCCCCCTTAACAGAATCTCGACCCCGAGATTCGAAGCTTAACTAGAGAATAGGTTTGGGAATTCCTTTTTCAGATCTTCCTCTCGTTCCCAGGTGGCCTCGCTTTCTGTGTGGTTGCTCCACTGAACTCTGCAGAAACGGGTCGTCTTGCTTCTTGTTTTCCGATCCATTGTGTCTAGAATTTTTATCGGTTGTTCCTTGTAAGTCAAGTATTCCTGTAGTTCAACTTCTTCTAGTGATGTTTGTTCTTCAGGCATTCGGAGACACTTCTTGAGTTGCGATACATGAAAAACATTGTGCACTCCTGCTAATGACTGCGGTAACTCCAGTTGATATGCAACTTCGCCCTTACGGCTTATGATCTTGAATGGTCCTACATATCTTGGCGCAAGTTTACCCTTTTTGTGAAATCTCTGGACTCCCTTAAGAGGCGTAACCCTGAGATACACATAATCTTTCGGTTCAAAGCTCAAATCCCTGCGGCGATTGTCCGCGTAACTCTTTTGTCTTGACTGCGCGATTTTCAACCTTTCCCTTATTAATGCTATCTGCTCTTCGGCTTCTTGAAGTGTGTCGGGTCCGAAGACACGACGTTCACCAGTCTCATTCCAATTTAACGGCGTCCTACAAGGTCGACCATACAACGCTTCGAATGGACAAGAACTAGGGTAGCACTTGGGAAATTTGCAGTAGCCCATAGTATGTAGAATGAGACTCAGGACTCAGGAGTCAGGACTTCCTTTTCATTTCTCTGTTAGTTTGGCATAGCGATTCTGACCTTCTTTTGTCGATGTATCATTTACATGTGTTCTATCAAGGTATTTGTATAGCCGTTAGTGGTTTCACGAGAAGGAGTGATGCTCTATTGAGACAATTGGAAAACGTATATTCACGAGGCCATCTTTCTAGAATTGTTATTGATGAAGCTCATTGTGTAGCGATGATATCCTTCAAGTACTTCAAGCTGAGAAACTCATGGCTTCTCAATGTTGCTAAGTCGAGCCAAACCAACATTTAGGAGCTGTGTTTTTGTTACATTATTCTTTTCCTCATTAAGGTATCAATGACTAGTATGTTTAATTGCATTGTTCGAAAGCTCAAGCTTCATAGTGATTAGTGAGGAGGTTAACTACATCTTTAAAAATTAGCGTCAAGTTAGGTAAATATGGTATTTACTGACCTTTATCTTCGATATACATTAGGATTTACCGATATCGAACCGTATTTACAACAAATACCGTATTTACCGAACTAGCAATACCGTATTAACCGAATATACCGTACAAACCGAACCGAATAAACCGATAAAACCGAATGAACAGTCCTAACCAAGGCAGTCTTGAGATCCTTGGACATACCTTGGGGGGCATCCTCCTGCGTGAAGGTTATTGTAGCCCCGACCCACTTGCAGGGCTGGTCTGCGGGCTTCCCGACGGTGGCCTAGTAGACCACGTGTGCGGCATCCTTGATCTCGCGCCAGACTGATATGCCGACGAGCCGCCGAAGATGACATCGATCCGTGATCGCCCTCTCGAAATCGGTCGAGGTCGGCCTGGTCCTCTCCGGTGTTAACCCTATCAGGCTGATCTCCCTCTTTCGAGAGCGTGGGCATCTCTCCGCGTCCATCGTAGAAGGCCTCTAGCTTGCTCTGCCAGGCCCTGCAGCTTCGCAGGTCATGGCCCGGAGTCCTGTGGAACAGGCAAAACTTGTCTTCATCGAACCGAGGTCGCCCCTCGGGACCTTGTGGGCGGCCGTTGGCCTGTCGCGACCCAGACCAGTGATCCTCCTGCCGGGGTCGACGCAGCGCCTGCTGAGGCCGTGGCCAATGTCGCTGGGGACGGGGCCCCTCCTGAGCCGAATCTCGCACCTCCGTGACCTCGCGGTGACCGTCTGCCGAAACGACCACCCGAGGTCGGCCATCACCGCGCTTGCGGTCCCTCTTCCGCTTCTTGGCGGCCGAGCCTTGGTCGGCACTCTTGGTGTTGGAGGGGCCAGCCTCGCCCGAGTTGACGCCAAGCTTACCTTGGTCATAGTCGCGCTTCCAGCGGACCGCGTCGTCCGCGTCCGCGTAGCATTCCGCCATGCGAAACAACTTGCCGACGGTGAGCCTTGTCGTAATCTCCAGGTCTTTGGTGAGGCGCCGGTCGTGGACGCTGAACTTGAAGGCCTTGATCACGGCCTCATCGGAGACACTTGGGATCAGGTTCCTGGTGCGGATGAACCGTCACACGAAGTCGCGGAGATGTTCATTCTTCCCTTGGATAACCCGGTCCAGGTCTTTTTCCCTTCCGGCGCTCGTAGAGACTCTGGAAGTTGGAGCGAGGGCGCTCAATTTGGCGCCCTGGCGGAAGGTCTTAGGTGCCACGGGTGGATACGGCGGCACCGTCCAAGATGGTAGGGAGGTAATTGGCCATCACGTACTCGTCTCCCCCCGCGGCCAAAATAGCGGTGGTGTAGATCGATAGAAACTCATCGGGGTTCTTCGTTCCGTCGAACCGCTCGATCAAGGCTGGCTTGAAACGAGCTGGCCAGTGCACCCGCCGAATGTCGTCGGAGTACGCCGCGCAGCCATAAGCCGGAACAGGGGCGCACCTGGGGAGGAGTTCACCGCTGCTGGAGTCGGACTTGCAGTCGCCTCGGTGGCCTAACTTACGACCACGCCGGTCGCGGCGTCGGGCCCGAGCGTCGCCCGGGAGATACTGCAAGCGCTCGTGGACCCGGTGGTGCCTTGGGGAACGTCGAGAGGCGACATGTTCTTGCCAGAGCGAGTCGTATGAGGCGGTTGTCGCCGTACCCATCTGAGTCGAACTTGGGAAGCGGCATGCGGTGTCTGGGGCCAGTCTCGGGATTGCTTGGTAGCTGGAGACCAGTGGGGATCTTGGCGCTTCTGCGAGGAGCCGTCCTCCTCGTGGAGGGACCCGGAAGGCGGCCACAGTCTTTGTGGCAAGACAACCTCGGTGGCGGCCTTATCGAGCTTGTCTGCGAGCTTCGGCGAAAAAGGCCCGACCTCGAGCAAGCGGGTCGGTCATGACTCAGCGATCGCACAGAGACGCCGCTCAATTGGGGAGCTTGGAGCGTCCTAACGATGTTCCGATCTTCTCGCATTCCTCCGTCGGAGAAGCGATTATGGCACAGTTGATGGCAACTTGTGCCATCCGTGGCGTCTTCGAGGTCTTGAGCTCGCTCTCCTTCTTCCACACTCGTGCCAAGGCTAGCGGCCATGAGAACAAGCTGATCACGCATCGGCGGAGAGGGGGAGAACAGGGACATGGAGCTTCCATGCTCGGGGCCTGCATTCAAACCCGAGCTCGCGGAATGTGCTGCAGCGTTAGATGCCATGCCTCGAAAGTCTTGGTTCTCTTCGGATGAGCGCTTCGGGCCCCACAGTGGCGCTAGCTGTCGGCGATCGGGATCGCTGACCGCGAGATGTGAAACGGGGTTAGTGTGAACAGGGGACCTAAGATGAGCTACGCTCAACGGAAGAATGGACGTTGGTCGGGGTGAAGCGTCAGCGAGCAAGGCACGGCGAATTATACTGGTTCGAGCCCCCGTTAGGGTAATAGCTCTACTCCAGTCTTCTCTTGAGGTGGAGGCTTCACTATCTCAAGTACAAAGAGTGGATTCTGCTCGATCTTGGTAGCTGTCGAGTAAGCGCCGCCTCGAGCCAAGGTCGAGGTCGTGCGGGGATTGGACCCCCACTCCCCAAGCTCAAGGTTGTGCGGGGATTGGCGTAGCTCTGGTAGTGGTCGAAGTCCCACGCTGCTTAGACCAGTGGGAGACCACAAGTTATTTAGCGTTGACTGTCAGAGATTCCTCGATCCCGACACTGTCTACAGGAGACCCAACACCTACTAGACTTATAAGGCGTGAGGGAACTCAACCTAGAGAGAAGAGAGAACAACTAATTATGCATGATAGCAACCTAAAACATAAGATGAGAGGACCATGCGAAACATGCTAGAAGTCTAAGTGAAGAGAACTCAAAACAGGAAAGTAAGCCCATAAACACCCAAAAGATGCAAAACAAAGGAAATGCTGGAAGAAAGCATATAATACATAATATACAGATTAGCTCCCCCTCACGACAAGCCGTATGGGCACACAACTCCAAGCTCTCCTCTAAAAGCCACAAACCTAGAGCTATCCAAAGGCTTGGTAAAGATATCAGCAATCTGGTGGTCACTAAACGATCGAGATGGTGAACAGAGGGGGTGAATGGTCGCAAACAAAAATTTTCCTACAAAATACTCCAACTAAGACCTCAAAAAGATCGCGCAAAAGAAATTGTGAAAGATCCAAACAGCTAAACAACTATATGTACCCCTAGCTTGCATGGATGAGAACCATGGAATCTGTGGAGATTTTTAAGTCACAATCTTAGTTGTCAAGTGTCCAAAATGAAAATGAATCAATTCAACTCTAACTTTTAGAAAGGAGATTAAGCCAAACCACAAAAATCACTTTCAGAAAAACAAAATCAGAATTTCTAGAAATTGTCCTCACTTGGAGCAGGTGGTTGGTGGACTTCTGGTGCTTTAAAAATTTTGAGAATTTTTCTCCCTATGAGCAAATGAGTTGTGAAGAACTCCACGAAAAATCACCTCAGAAACCCTTGTAGAAAAATCAAATAATATAGACTGTCAGGAACTTCGAACAGAAAGTTTGGGGCTCGGTTTTCACCTCATGGCACCCAAACGGTGAATCCAGTGGACTCCCAAATTTTCCCACAAATGGATATGGGAGTTACGCACTGTCTCCAATAAGAATCACTCAAAAATAATTTTTCTATATTTTTCTAAAAATAAAATACCGACTGCTATGTAAAGAACAAGTTCTGGACAGAGTTGCAACTTGATAGAAAACTTGATCTCTAGTCTATTCTAGGGTGCAAGAGAGATGAAAAACTATATGAGCACACTTAAGAAATCCTAGATCAGCAGCATTTAGAAGGAGCAGAGGCAAATCCAAATTGCGAGAAAGTAAATTGCAAGAATTTAAATGCTGAATCTAAACGCTGAATTTAAGACATAAATAAATGCTTAATGTAAAGTCAAGAATAAATGAAAAAGATTTGCATTTCTGAAAGGAAGGGTTTACAAAGCCTCACAACAAAGTGGGCAAAGCTCAAAGGAGCACAAAAATCTCTACAACCTTCAAGAGGAGGCTACCTCTCCTCTCGTAGTACCGAACCTAGATGAGCAGGCGAGAGCGACCATGAACTCAAAAGCAAAATTGATCAAACTTTTGATAGGCCGCACCAAGCACCTTTTTCTAGTTGTTTCGCTCTGTCGAATCGATGGTAGTCTCAGAGATCTGGTAACCTTCGACATTTTTTACAACACGCTTCCTGGAAACTTGAAATGCACCTCCTTGTAGTAGTAAGGAATCCATTCCAACCTTCAATCCAAGGGATTAATGTGAAGTTCTGACATTCTTTGAATTGAAGGAAGAATGCACCAAGTTTGAGCAAAAATCAAAATCTTGGTCTTGATCTTGTTCGTGGGAATTTGATGATCAAGATGATCTTGAATAACCTCCCACACGTCAAAGCAAGCAAGAACACATGACAAGAACCAAACAAACCCGATCCAACAAGAATGATTCTTTCAAGAACAAAAAATCAGTTTCTTTCAAAGAACACATAAGATTTGCCTAGATGATTGGAATATGATCTGAAGAAAATTCATTCATCAATCATACATCATTGGCACAAGATCCACAAGTATTTAGAAGGAAGAGAGGCAAATCCAAATGTGTGGAAAGTAAATTGCAAGAATTTTAAGTGCAAAATTTAAATGCTAAATTTAAGACATAATATAAATACAAAAAGTAAATTTAAAATTAAAAAACTTAGAATTTTATTTCTATAAGAGAGGTCTACAAAGCCTCACAACAAAGTGAAAAAAAGCTCAAAAGAGCACCAAAACCTCAAAAACCTTCAAGAGGGAAGAGCTACCTCCACCCCTATATTTATACTACTCTTAAGTCATCCTCCACCCTTGGATGAGTTCTTTCAACCCTAAGAAACATCATCAAGGGCTAGGATTGACTTACTCACTCATACATAGGCTAACCTAAAACCCATAAACATATCAGGTTTTGCACGCTTTTGAAAACACACTAATTTGACCCGCTACTCTATCCTCTAGATCACGATCTAACGACCCACCTTGATTTGAGGAGCTTCAAGTTAGCAACTTATCCATTTTTTGTCTTCTAAGTTCATAGCAACTCCATCTCCGGTCGACTTCTAGTCCTTGACCATCTGGACCTCTAACGCACCTCGCCTAGTCCCGATCATCCTTTGCCTCACCATGACATAGCACCGACATCCTGCAACCATTAAAGATTAGGAAAAACCATCACATAGCATTGTCCAAAATAATGTGTAATAATCATCACAAAACCATAATTTAATTTCACACTTTGCTCATAAAGTTGGTACTACCGCTCCCACATGGCCGGTAGCACCGTACCACTAAAAAACCCAAGTGAAATCCCACTCTAGAAATGTACCGTCCCTAGGATTGATAGCATTGCAACCCTCGTGCTTCCTCTCCCATATTGCTAGTAGCACCAGTAAAACTAGCTAGAGGACAAATTGCTTGAAATTTCATAAAGAGTTCAAATCAAAGTCAAACTTAAGCAACTCATGCTTAAACACTATCAACAACTCATCACTATCAAGAATAGACCTCTACATGGTCTTTCAGAGATCATCACCATGACCCCCGCCTTTAGTGCCACCTCCTATCTCACCTCTTGTCGTGGTCTTTGTGCACTAGTACCACCGCCACCACTTGCCTCCCACCGTTGAACTAGCTACTCCTATCATCAACAACCACTCCATGATGACACACGGCAAACATGGTTTTCGCCAATTGGTACAACGCTTGAATCTATCTATCACAACTATCTCTCCCATTCCAAGAACCTCTGGTGCGCTCTCAATAGCGAAAATTGGAGACTCGCAATGTAGGCTGAGTTCGATGCCTGCGTGCCAACCATACTGTGATTTGGTTCCACATCCATCTAGCACCAACATTTTGACAGCAAGTGGATGTTCATACAATCTCAAGCCCGCGGCTCCTTGGATCGCTACAAGGCTTCTAGGTACTCCGTGGTTTCTCCCAACAACCTAGTGTTCACTTCGATGAGACATTCAACTTGGTTGTCAAACCAGCAACTGTCCGCACTGTCCTCACTCTAGCCTTGTCAAATGACTAGCTGGTCCACTAGCTTGACATCAACAACACATTCTTAAATGGTATGCTCTTTGAGAAGGTTTTGCATCAACAACCTTTCGGGTTCGTTGACCCCGACCACAACTCTCGTGTTTGCTACCTAAACCGATCCCTTTATGGCCTCAAATAGGCCCTGTGAGCTTGGTTTAGTCATTTTGCAACCTACCTTGCGTCCCTAGGGTTCACCATCTCTAGAGCGGACCCATTGCACTTTATCTACCACTATGACGCTACCACCATCTACATTCTTCCTACGTTGATGACATTGTCCTCACCACCTCGTTGCGAGCCCTACTTCGCCGGACAATGACTCCCTCAATCGTGAGTTCTCCCTCAAGGACCTCGGTGACCTGCACCACTTTCTCAGTGTCTTGGTGTAGCACAAACCCACCGACTTCGTCCTCTCCCAGTGCCAATACATCGTAGATATCCTGGCACGCGTCGGAATGACAAACTGCAATCCCTACAGCACACTATTTGATACAAGCTCCAAGTTGCCTACCACCAATGACCTTGTTGCAAACGCAACAAACTATCACATCATTGTAGTCACACTTCAGTACTTGTCGTTCAAACGTCCGACGCCATACGTCGTGCGTAAGGTTTGTCTCCATATGCACGACCTACGTGAGCCACATGCTAATCTTCTGAAGCGCATCCTGCGCTACCTCAAGGGGACCAACGACCACGGTCTACAACTTCAACGCACTTCACCGACCTCTCATCGCCTACACCGACACTGACTGGGCAGGTTATCCTGACACTTGCAAGTCTACATCCGGTTATGGCATCTTCCTCAGCGATAACCTCATTCTTGGTCCTCCAAATGCCAACACATGATGTCCTGCTCTAGTGTTAAAGTAGAATACTGCATTGTTGCAAACACCATCACCAAATCGTGCTAGCAATGTCAACTTCTATTGGAGCTGCATCGACCCCTTCGGTAGGCCATGGTCATCTTTTGTGACAACATTAGCATAGTCTACCTCTCCACTAATCATGTTCAACATCAACAGACGAAACATGTTCAAGTTGACCTGCATTTTGCGCAGGAATACGTTGCCCTCAGTGAGGCCCGTGTGCTCCATGTGTAAGATTGAGGATGCCAACTAGAGGCGGTTTTGAAATATTTATCTCTAAACTCTCTTTGGAACCAACAAGCTAAGTCTAGATCAAGGTTTGCAATCCTAAATATATAAACAAGTAATTCAATTTTATGAACATAAATTGCAATAGAAAGCAAACCAAGAGATTGATACACAATCTTTTTACCATGGTGTTCAGAGGCTTGCTACTCTCCCCTAATCCACATTGAGGTAAGCCCAAACAAATTAGATCTGCTCCACAAATTAAGCCAAGCGCCTCGATTTCACTAGTGGTAGCTCTTTTTCCTCTTGGTAGGCGAGCTTCAACCTTTACAACTTGTCAGGCCTTCTCACAAACTTCTTTGAGAAGGTCATCCAGGAACGACGCCTCCACACCATTTAGGTGTTAGCAAGCATCAAGAGTAACAGGTCAAACCTCTCGCTCGATCCTCACTAAGTGCAACACATGCACAAGGACTATTAATCATTTTCTAGATGTAACACATGCAACTAGAGACCTTCTCTTCTTGCTCACAAGGTACAACACATGCACAATAGAGAGGAGAGGCTTGCACTAGCTCAAGAGAACGCAAATCAAATACCAAAGAATCAACACATGAAAACTTTAGCTTGAATACCACTCAAATCTCTCAATCATAGTTTTATGAGCTCTTGGGTGCTAGAGCTCAAGACAAAACCCTCCTAGCGTGAGCCTTTTGTAAACTCACAAAGAAACTAGTCATTTGGGGCAAAATCCATGAAACTCAAGAGAACTTGCACTCATCACCATGTAGTACCGATAGTCTTGGCCTCAAAGGTAACAGATAGTTTCTAGACATTAAATGCAATGAAACTAGCCATTGCTCTGATACCCCCTTGGCACTACTGTCTATGTAGGATCGATGAGTACTAGCCTTTAACCTAAAACAACTCAAAAACACCTTCGAAAAATAACTATCGTAATATTTAGTTGTAGTGCGACTCAAGAAGCTCTACCAACCATATAGGATTGATAGCGCTGCTGGAGCAGTACTACCACCCATGTACAATTGGTAGTGCCATATTTTCAGTAGTAAAAAGATCATAACTTTTTTTTTGAAACTCGATTTAAGTGTTCTTTGACTTTATGAAAAGCTTATCAAGAGAAATACAACTTCTATCCAATTTCAAGTTTTAAGAAGCCGTAGATATATCCAAAGAATACTAAAACTTCAATGTAGCCATAAGAGTACAAAATCCAATTTATTCAAAATTCATTCACATAGACTTGGTCAAGAGCATGACTATAAACTAGAAAGAGTCAACAAGATTAAATCTTGAGCCATATCAATAAGATTAAATCTTGAGCCATATGATGATCAACTAATGATCAAAACAATTTGCAAAACATATTTTCAAATCTTACTCACATGCTCGAAGACCAAATTCATAAATATTAGCTTATTTGTAAAACACATTTGCATATAACAAATCCATGCAAACAAAAAACACAAAGAACATGCATGAACTCAAACATAGCCATGTGATGATCAACACATGATCTCTAGCAATTTGCAAAAGACATTTACAAACTCTATTCATATGCTAAGAAGAGTTCTTGCATGAACTTCAATATTTTTGCAAAACACATTTCGCAAATACCATTATGAGACAAAGAACAATCAAGATCACATCTTTGAGTTATATGATGACCAACACATAATCTTTAGCCATTTACAAAATACACTTGCAAACTCTACTCACAAGCTCCAAAGATAGATGATCTTTAGCTCAAATTGCAAAACACATTTACAAATCAACATCAAGTATGAGCTACAACTACTTGCAAAACACATTTGCAAATACTTAGCTCCATGTAAAGAATCAAATTAACAAGATAGCAAGTGTGAGCTAGATTATTTGCAAAACAAATTTGAAAATAATTTCTCCATGCAAAAATCAAATCAAGAGAGTATGAGCTAGAGCAAGATATAATAAGACTCAAGGTATAAGACTCGACCCTTCTTAATAATATGGCAACCTATACGCAACCTAGTCTTCCAACCAAACATCGAGAACGGTAAAAGATTAGAAATGAATTCTTAGCCCTATGCTAATTATATATTTGCCTTTTGCACATCCACTTAGAGTTTTCATGATGACCATCATCTTCTCTCCAAATATGGATCTTCTTCTTGTTTATCAATACATGATGAACTCTCTTCTCTTCGGGATTTCTTATTGATGCTCATCAACTCATGATGACACTCTTTATCCCGTATCTTGATTTGATGGCCATCAACACATGATGCCATCTAAAGTCTCCATCTTTGGATTTAATCTATTTCTGGCCCGATTGAAAATGTTAATCCAACATACAAGGTTGTCCGAATCATCAACACATACCATTAACACATAGTAGTTGCCCTAAATCCCTTAATCTACTCATTTGATGATTGATGACAACCCAAATCAAGATTAATTTAAATTAAATTGATCTTGAATATACCGATTCTACTAAAATTTCATATACTCAATTACATTCAATTGTCCTTAATCAATAAGGCATACCATTAACACATGATGGAAAGTCTAAATCCATTAATCTAGTTCTTTATTAGTTGAATGACAAATTGAATACAATTTAAATTGATATGAGTATATTTCAACTATCCAAATTTTATATACTTATGAGATAGGTTTCAAGATTCAAGGTAATTATTCTCAATATATGGAATAATGAAAAGGGATCAATACTTTTGAGACGATTAAGTATAGAGTAAACTATATTTAGCTAGCCATTTGGAGTCAATCACGCCAACTATATTTAGCCGTGTTTCCTTTTGTTGCTAGCACTTTGCCGCGACCTGCACAGGATCCTCCCGCCGGGTCGACGCAAGCGCCGAGGCCGTGGCCAATTTCGCTGGGACGGGCCCTCTGAGCCGAATCTCACACCTCCGCGACCTCGCGGTGACTGTCACTAAATGGCCACCCGAGGTCGGCCATCACCGCGCTTATGGTCCTCTTCCGCTTTCGGCGGCGAGCCTTGGTCGGCACTCTTGGTGTTGAGGGGCGGCCTCCGCCGAGTTGACGCCAAGCTTACCTTGGTCGTAGTCGCGCTTCCAGCGGACCGCGTCGTTCGCGTCCGCGTAGCATTCCGCCATGTGAAACAACTTGCCGACGGTGAGCCTTGTCGTAATCTCCAGGTCTTTGGTGAGGCGCCGGTCGTGGACGCTGAACTTGAAGGCCTTGATCACGGCCTCATCGGAGACACTTGGGATCAGGTTCCTGGTGCGGATGAACCGTCACACGAAGTCGCGGAGATGTTCATTCTTCCTTGATAACCCGGTCAGTCTTTTTTTTCTTCCGCCGCTTGTAGCAGCTCTGGAAGTTGGAACGGAGGGCGCTCTGAATTTGGCGCCACGAGCGGAAGGTGCCGGGCTTCTGGTGGGTACGGGCGGCACCGTCCAAGATGGTAGGGAGGTAATTGGCCATCACGTACTCGTCTCCCCCCGCGGCCAAAATAGCGGTGGTGTAGATCGATAGAAACTCATCGGGTTCTTCGTTCACGTCAACCGCCGATCAAGGCCGCTTGAAACGAAGCCGCAAACACCGCCAATGTCGCTTGAGTACGCCGCGCAGCCATAAGCCGGAACAGGGCGCACCTGGGGAGGAGTTCACCGCTGCTGGAGTCGGACTTGCAGTCGCCTCGGTGGCCTGACTTACGACCACGCCGCATGGCGGCCGCCCGAAGCGTCGCCGAGATACTGCAGCGCTGTGGACCCGGTGGTGTTTTGGGGAACGCTGGGAGAGGCCTGACATGTTGCTGCCAGAGCGAGAGTCGCTGTAGGCCGGCTGTCGCCGTACACCATCCGGAGTCGAACTTGGGGAGCGACGGCGAGGCGGTGTACGGACGGAGTCTCGGATTGCTTGCCGCTGGAGACCAGCCGGGATGCTGGCGCTATGCCGAGGAGATGTCGCTACTCTCGTGGATCGGGACCCGTATAGAAGCGGCCTGGTGCTGTGACGGCACAACCTCGGTAGCGGCCTTATCGAGCTTGTCTGCGAGAGCTCGGCCGAAAAGGCCCGACCTCGAACGGGCGGGGTCGGTCATGACTCGAGCGATCGCGCAGAGACGCTCGCTCAATTGGGGGAGCTTGGAACGTCCTAACGATGTTCCGATCTTCTCGCATTCCTCCCGTCGGAGAGCAGTTATGGCCTGGTTGATGGCAACTTGTGCCATCCGGCGAGCGTCTTCAGGGGTCTTCGGGCTGCGCTCCCCTTCTTCCACACTCGTGCCACGGCTAGCAGCCATGAGAACAAGCTGATCACGCAGCGGCGGAGAGGGGGAGAACAGGGACATGGAGCTTCCATGCTCGGGGACTGCATTCAAACCCGAGCTCGCGGAATGTGCTGCAGCGTTAGATGCCATGCCTTGAAAGTCTTGGTTCTCTTCCAGATGAGCGAAGCTTTCGGGCCCCACGGTGGGCGCTAGCTATCGACGATCGGGATCGCCTGACCGCAGATGTGAAACGGGGTTAGTGTGAACAGGGGACCTAAGATGAGCTACGCTCAACGGAAGAATGGACGTTGGTCGGGGTGAAGCGTCAGCGAGCAAGGCACGGCGAATTATACTGGTTCGAGCCCCCGTTAGGGTAATAGCTCTACTCCAGTCTTCTCTTGAGGTGGAGGGCTTCACTATCTCAAGTACAAAGAGTGGATTACAGCTCGATCTTGGTAACCGTCGAGTAAGCGCACGCCTCCGAGCCAAGGTCGAGGTCGTGCGGGGATTGGACCCCCACTCCCCAAGCTCAAGGTTGTGCGGGGATTGGCGTAGCTCTGGTCGTGGTCGAAGTCCCACGCTGCTTAGACCCGAGCTGGGAGACCTGATGGCTGGCGCTGACTGCTCAGAGATTCTCGATCCCGACACTGCCTACCAGAGACCCAACACCTACTAGACTTATAAGACTGTGAGGGAACTCAACCTAGAGAGAAGAGAGAACAACTAATTATGCATGATAGCAACCTAAAACATAAGATGAGAGGACCATGCGAAACATGCTAGAAGTCTAAGTGAAGAGAACTCAAAACAGGAAAGTAAGCCCATAAACACCCAAAAGATGCAAAACAAAGGAAATGCTGGAAGAAAGCATATAATACATATGTCGACGATCGGGATCGTCAACCGCAAAAAAGAGGTAGGGGTCAGAGAGTTTATGGGACCTGAGCTGCGTTTTGCTCGAACGAAGGAAGAAAATCGATCGTATGGCGATGGTGAGCAAGGCGACAACGAGCACGAGACAAGAGTTTATACCGGTTCGAGCCCCGTGAAGGTAATAGCTCTATTCCGATCGCCACATGGCGGTGATTCTTGTTATATGGGTGTACAGAGTAAGGTGTTTACAACTTAAGACAAGAATGGTGATTCCTAACTCGAGTCAGGTGTGTTGTGTTGTCTTCGTGTCTCTCGAGCTCATGCATCCTTGGTCTTTATACTTCCTTTATACGAACGGCCGAGCAAACCTCGGAAAGGGGGCCTCCGGCACCTTGAGGGTCGGCAAAGAATCGCCCCAACTTGCGGCGACTCGAGTCACCCCCACGACCCGCTCTATGGCAACCGTCACCAAATGCGATCCAAATCCTAGGGCGGACCAGGCTTCAGCGAGACCCCGCCGAGCTCGAGGTCGAGAGGTGCCGAGCCAGTGCGCCAAGGCCAGGGTCGAGCGCCAGTCAAGGCACCAGTGTCGCGGTCGGGCCTTCGAGCATGGGAATCACGACCACACTCCGGCCGGGTCAAGGGGTACCCACTGCTCGGCCTAGCCCCGAGGCTCTAGGTCGGAGGGAACCTCGTGATCGACCTCGAGCCTTATTCTTGAGACTAAAAACCTTCATAGGTCTTGACTCCTTGGTCGAGGCTCATGAGACCACAAGGCAAGTCTCTTGGCCACAACACCGGCGACCTTCGATTTCGATGTTGGTACGGATGTGAACGGTTGGTGGGCACTGGCGGTGTCTCGACTCAGAGCCCAAGCCTTAATCACAACCGCTGTCATAGTTGGCACGCCTTTTAAGGCGCCCGTGGATCGGATTTTACCGTGTTGCGGTTCATAATCCCAAATACCACATCTTCAAAGAAGAAAAGCTCTCGCCCTTGAGCCCTTCGCTTTCCAAGTCCTCTCCCGAAAGCAAGGTCCTCCTCTCCCCTCGCAGACAAAACCAGACGATCGCCATGACCAAGATAGGAAGGAGCACTCGTCGGATTCGAGGATGAGAGAGCTCGAGTCCCGGGGTCATAGACCTGCTTTGTTTACCGCCGCAACGAGACCGAAGCCACGCTTCAAGGACGATGAGATCGCTCGCACCGAGCACTACGCCCTCTTTGGCTTGCGGACCCCGGAGAGTGAGTTCGTCGCGAAGGTCCTCTCCACCGCGACATCGAGCTCATCAATCTGTGCCAAACTCCGCTTCTTCTCCTCACCATCTTTTCCCATCTATGCGAGGGGTTCCCGGGATTCTCCCGACCCTCGCTCTTCTTTCGTACTTTCGCCTCTTCCGCCTTCGAAGGACCCCGTGGTCGGTCAGCTCTACTTAGGCAGCGGTCGGGCTCAAGTGGGCCTTCCTAAGTTCCAAATTTCCGGATTCCCTACCGTGGAACGAAGCAACCGGTTCTACTCAAGAGGGCGAGGTCGACGCCGTGTACTGAAGGACCCCCATCGCTAATCGCAAGAAGGAGATTCCGAGCCGACGACTCGAGGTCGACGAGGAGGCCATCGCCTCATCCATATCTCGCGCCACGACACGGTCTTAACGGCAGCGATCGCTAACGATTTCTCAATGAACCGTGTCCTCTCAAAGTGAGGGAGCACCCTTCTTCGAGATCCGTGGGTCCGACGATGCTACCCGCGAGGGCACGCCTAGTAAGTCTTTTTGTCTCAAGTTGCCGCTTATGACACCCTTCGATCCTCTCTTAACGTACCGCTTGTCCCAAGCGGTGCGAAAGATCTCGGGTCTCCGCCAGATGGTCGAGATGTTTGGGAAGCCGGGCGACGAAAGTACGCCATCGGCAACCCCGCCCCAAGAATGTACTCCGTCGAAAGGACGAGGTAGGTCATCCACCAAGCGCCGAGTCTTATACCCACGAGCCCCTTCTCGAGCCCCGCCCGCACGCAGCCCATCAGAGTTATCGGACACGCCAGAGAATGTCGCCACGCACGGGCGAGGGCAAGAAGGAAAGAAGCGACCTCCACCGGCCGGACCAAGCCGAACGGAGGTGAAGAAGCCATGTCGAGTGGGAGACCGTGCCATGGTAAGGGCCCTTCCGTCGAGCCCCCGAGCTTGTGTTTTCCGCGCTTTGCCGCTTTTGACGAAGTTTCCTTCGTAGCAGCAGAGCGGCCGCCGCCGTCAGTCTTCGAGTACACCCCAGAGCCTCGAGCCCGAGCCCTCGCCCGCCTGCGGGTGATGCGAGCCGGCTTGGACCCCGAGACCTCGGTCGCGAGGACGCCAAGAACGTGACATCCTCAACATCGGGCAGAAGACCTTCGACGAGGAGGAGATCGGTGACCTGTAAGCCCCCAAGATCCCGGTCTGCGCTGCCTTTCGACCTTTCGGCTTAGTGTATGCTTTTGATCGCAGACTCGAGCACCCGAGCTCAAACTTGCCCGCTTTGACGATGGTCGCTGTCCAGTATGAGTCCGAGTCCGAGGAGGAGAACGCCTTCGAGCTGGTACCACGCCGCGATCGTCGTGGGACACGCATTTCGGGCCAGCCCTTGGTCGGTGAGTTCTACCAAGGGCTCGACGACTCGTCCGAAGAAAACGAGCCTCAGCGGTCAACATGACTTCTGACAGGCGAGGCCCACGGCGCAGATGTCGCCGACGGCTTCCCGACGCCCGTGAGGGAGGATACTCAGGCCTTGAGGCCACGATTGAAGTGGCCTCCAAGACCCCACCACCACGATCGCCCGGCGCCGAGGCCACGACTCTGGCAGTCACCGGGGCGACGGGCCGCAGGCTCCCACAGACCTCCCCACTAGTGGATCGCCGAGCCGAGGCGACACCCTGTGCCATGGAGGTCGGGAATACCGAGGCGGATCCGCCGCCATCCCTTGGCGCCGAGATGAGCGGGACCCGACCAGGGAGATCGGGCCGGCTCGCCGCTATGTCCTCCCCGGGCGGCCTCAACCCACCGGAGGAGGCATGATAACTGCCGCCTCGGGCGGGACTCAGAGTCCCGCCCAAGTCGCCATCGGTGGCAGTGGTCGATCCCAAGACGGGCGTGGCGACGACGAGGAGGAGATCCTCGCGATCGTATTGACGACCGTGAGGACTTCACCCGCCAAGACGCTGGAGGGGCGACTTCGGCGAGGTGAGGGTCTTCCCCACGACTTCGTAGCTCGCAGCTTGACTTCCTTGTCCCTCTCACTTTTGGGCCATCCTTTTCGTCGTGAAGGTGATCGATCGCGGCCTCTCGAGGGTTACAAGGCCTCCGAGAGTATGCTTTGTCAGGCCGGGGGTCTCCTCGACGCAGCGGAGGCACGGGAGGTTGAGCGCGTCCGGCTCAGTCTGCACTATTGAGGTCGAGCAGGGGAGCTCTGCGAAGGCCCAAGAGCTCGGCGATCTACGCCGGACGATGAGGGCGCAGGAGATAGTCCACGCGAAGAGCTCGAGCGACCAGGTCTCCGAACGCGACTGTGTTAGGGCCGGGAGCAGAGCGCCGACGTTCAGCCACGGCGCCGAGGCCGAAGGGGCAAGATCAAGGCTCGAGAAGGCTTCATGAGGCGCCAACTCCCGAGCTCAAGGCCAAAATACTCCAGCTCAAGAGGAACTTGGGAGCGCCAACAAGACACTTGAAACCGAAAGGCCAAGGTCAAGGACTGGAGAGGGCCATCATGCGCAGCGAGCACATTCTAGACGAGGGCGCCCCCGAGCTCGAGGCCAAAATCCTTGAGCTTGAGGGGAAGCTCGAACGCGCTACCAAGGCACTCGAGGTCGAACGCGCTAAAGTCGAGGCGCCGAGAAGGTTCCCGCGAGGTCGCCCTTGGGCCCGGACTAAGGTCCCCTGCTCAAGAAAAGCTCGAGGCTTCGGTAAGCAAATAAGAATGCCTGGCCCAGCTTGAAGACGAACGACGCCGAGCCGGGATGCTTCCCAAAGCCCTCCAGCTCTGTGGTGAGATCGCAACTCAAGGCAAGAGGGCTCACCGAGCAGAAAAGCTTACCGAGATGGCCAATTGTAGGAAACATCAAAGAGCGCGAATGTACTAACAAAAGTGGTTTGTTTTTGCACAAAGAAACCTCGTCCCCTATTGTAAACCGTAGCTTGGGGATACTTGAAGTCTTCCTTGCTTTGCTTATTGGTCGCTCCTGCTTTCTAGGTCGTATACCGATAGGGTAGCCTTACCCACCCTCTGGTCCGAGGTCGAGCGACGATGCCTCTGGTACAAGACTTAAACATGGACGAGAGGCCACGACCTGCAAAGTGGAGGAACACCCGCAATGGTAGAAGGGCACGGCGGTCATCGTTAGTGCTCGAACGGTCCTTGCGACCATGCACATCGCCGACGGCGGCTAAAGCGGCGAGGTTCTCACCGAGCCCGAGCACAGGAAGAGCTAGATTGCGAAGAGGTTCGCTTACGCTTAGCTCGCTCACCGGCGGTGAACGCCAAACTCCGCCGCTTAGACCAGAGCGAATGTGTTCAAGCGCGAGGGTCGTGGTTCGAGAAAAACAAACGAGGAACCGTCAAAAAGAAATAGCAAGAATATCACGAAGCGATATAGAAAATGAAAGATCACTTTATTGAAATGTGAGGCATAGGGTTTACATATAAACTTCCGGTTGATCTATATTCCACGAGCTAGAGAGCTCTCGTAGTCGGGCATCGCTAGCCGGTAAGCCCTCGCATGATCTGCTGAAACAACTCTATAGGGGCCCTCCCCATCATGGATAACTTGTTGGTGCCGGGCGAGCTCAATCCGCCAGGCTAAGTCCCCAACAAGAAGCTTCCTAGGTCGATCGACCGAGACGCATGTCTCTGCGAAGAGTTTGCGGTAGTGCGTTGATCGTAGCAAGGGCACGGCATCTTACTTCTTCTCGCGAGGGTGAGGTCGAGAGACCGTTCACGCCAAGTCGACTTGGTCGACTGCTGACCTCGCAGAGCCCAGCGTGGACCTCGGGAGGCGGGATTTGCCGCCGATCAACACGAGCTGAAGGGTGTGGACCCCGTGGCTCGGCTTGTTGTGGTACGAATAGACCATAGGACGGTGGGAAGTTCGCCCACCTGTGCCTTGCCAGATTCGGTCGAGCTCATCTGCGACTCGCTTGACGCTCAATGATTTGCCCGCTGGCGCTGTCCGCCTCCTCCGTTCGGGGTGAGCCACCGGCGAAGCAAATTTTAATGCCGAAGTTCTCGCAAAACTCCCGAACAACTCGCCGGTAAACCGAAATACCGTTGTCGCGATAATCTTGCATGGAACCCGTGCACTGTGACCACGAACAAGCGAAAAATGAACCGCCACCCGAGTTAGCAGGTCGAGACCGGCCAAACTCTATCCACTTGGTGAAGGTGTCGACAACGACGTAACGTAAACTTCTTCCTCCGGCCGCTTGAGGAAAAGGACCGAGGATGTCCAAATTTCTGTGTCGAGGAGGGCCACGCGAGCGGATGGTCTCGAGCGCGAGGCGGTTGATGCGATTTCGGGCGTGGAATTGGCAAGCTCGGCAAAGCGACGATATCACGAGCATCCCGGCGCCGAGGGCCAATAGTACCCCATGCGAAAGGCCTTCCCACCATTGTCCTCAGACGAAGAGTGCGCCCACAAAGGCCCGAGTGAATGTCATGCAAGAGGTACTTACCTCCTCCGTGGAGATGCACCGTCAGATGCTTCTAAACATTGCGCTCAGAAGCTCTCCCTCGACAAGCGCAGGCAGACATCGCCCGGCGCTGATCCGCTCCTCCCAGAGGGTCGGTGGCGGTGTCGCCCAGCAAGGAAATGTGGATGGCCTCGCCCAGAGGGTGTACCTTCGACCATGGCGAGCGCGACCTCTTGGTCGAGATTGACGGGCCGCTTAGTGTCTCCGTGGATGACGCGGGTGGGACTTCGCCGCCGGAGGAGCCAAGCTTGGAGAGGGAGTCCGCTACTGAGTTGTCCTTCCCGGGATGTGTTTGAGCTCCAAGTTCGAACCACTTCTCCATCTTGCGCGCCTCGGCGAGGTACTTTGTCATCGAAGTCTCCCGAAACCTCGTAGTCCTTGTTGAACCGATTGATGACGAGCCGAGTCGCCCTTCACGACATCGGCGGCGTATTCCCAAGGCCTTGCAAGCTCGCAAGCCGCCAAAAGAGCCAGATTCCGCCACATTGTTGGTCGCCGAGAAGCCAAAACGAATTACGCACCTCGCTTTATCGCCGCTGGGTGAGGATAAGGATCCCACCGAGCGCTTGAAGGATCTCGAGCCGTCAAGAACATGACCTGTGGCTTTTCGCCTTCGACCAAGCTCGGAGCGGGCTGCGACGCTCGCCGACCACGGTCGGGCGAAAGCACTTGCGACTTTTATGGTCGTCGCGCGCCACGACCGACGCCGAACGCCGCCCCATGGCCCACTTGGCGATTCGCCCGCCTCCCGGTTCTCAGATGATCCCGAGCGGAAGTTGCTCGACGCGACCACGAGTGTGCCCGAAATAGTGCCGAGCTTCTTGCTGGCCATGAGGAGAGCATATAACACCAGACTGCGGGTAGCGCCCTTCAGTATGTGCAAGACCTCGCATAATAAATGGGTGTCCGAGGCCCCTGCTCCGCTACCAAGACGGGCACTAACAAAGATGGGGGTGGCCATGAGATATAGCAAGAACTTCTCACCAAAGTTGTGGCGCTTAAGGAGGGGGGGGACGATGGTATGCCTTCAGTCGCCGAAGGATCGCTGGCCTCTGAGTCCACTCGAAGCCCTCGTGCTTGCGCAAGGTTTGGAAGAATGGGAGCCCGCTCGCCGAGCCTCGAGATGAATTGCCGAGGGCGGCTATGCGCCGCTGAGGCTTTGCACTTGCTTGATCGAGGCCGGGTGCCATCTTTTCGATCGCCTCGATCTTCTCCGGTTTGGTCCAACCCCAGAGCCCCGATCATGTAGCCGAGCACCTTACGGACGCCGCCAACACGCACTTCGGGTTGAGCTTGATCTTGTGCTCGCTCAGTTGGCGAAGGTCTCTCGAGGTCGCTGAACGTGGTCGCCCTCGGCGGGCTTTTGACGATGATGTCATCCACGAGACCTCAAGGTTCCGCCCGATCCGAGCTCGAAAGTCTTGGTCATCGACGCTGAAAAGTGGCCCCGATTGCGCAGACCAAATGACATGGTCGATAGCAATAGGTGCCAAACGGCGTGATGAAGGAGGTCTTGCTTTTCGCCGACCGCCACCTTGATCCGTGGTACCCGAGTAAGCATCCAAGAAGCTCAAGATCTTAGCATTCGCGGTGGAGTCCACGATCCGGTCGATGCGCGGAAGCGGGAATTTGTCCTTCGGGCAAGCCGAGTTCAACCCCGTATGGTCGACGCACATTCTCCATTTTCCTCCCTTTTTCTGCACGATGACCGGGTTGGCCAGCCACTCGAGTAGTTGATCTCACGAATGAAGCCGGCCTTCAAGAGCTTGTCGAGGTTCTCCTTGATGATCGCGACTTTCTCCGGAGAGAAGCAACGCAGTTTTGGCGCATGTGTCGAGCCGGATCCCACCTGCAGCTTGTGCTCAATCACCTCCCTCGCCGCATATCCGCTGGCTCCTGCTTAATATACCCTTGTTGGCGCTGGCGAAGGTGACGAGTTCGAGTTCTTATTTGGGACTCACCATCGGAGACGTGGACACACAGTCGGGTCGCTCGCCGAGCGGCACGACCTTCGCTTCCCGCTTAGGGTCAGACGCCGCTTTACGGCGGGCGTTTTCGCCGCTCTCCTCGATCACACTGGGCAATGATATTCGCAAGGGCCAAGGCCTTGGTCTCACGACCATGCGCCGCTTGTAGGTCGCCCCATCGACGATGATGACACCGCTAGCTGTAACTTCATGCATCGATGGCCATAATGGTTGGCAGCCATGAATTTGACCAAGGCAGGTCGCCCGAGGATGGCGTTGTACGGGAGGTCACCCTCGACCACTTCGAAGGTGATCAACTCGGTGCGAAAGTTGTCAGAGCCACCGAAGGTGACCGCAAGACAACCTCGCCCTAAGGGGTGGTCGAACTCCCGGACTATCCCAAGAACGGTATGGTGATGCTCTTGACTTTTCGATCGGGAATCGTGATCCGGCCGAGCGCTCCCGCCGCAGTAGTTAAGAGAGTCTGCCGCCATCGACCATGACGCGACCGACCGTGGTGTTGCTGATGGTCGGGGTCACGACCAAGGCGGTCTTTAGGTCTCGAGCCATACCTGGGAGAGCATCCTCCGGGGAGAAGGTGATGGTGGCACCGGCCCACTTGCAGGGCTGCTCGGTGGGCTTCCCAAAGGCGACACTGTAGATGGTGGCGCGCGCGCCTTGACTCTCGCCGATCGGTAGGCCGACGAGCCACCGAAGATGACGCCGATCCGGCGCCGCTTTGCTGAACTCCAGTCGAGGTCGCCGCCCGCCTCAGCAGCATTCACCCGGCCGGCTGGTCGTCATCTCGGAGCATGGGCATCTCACCGCCCATCGAGAAGGCGCCTAGCGATTCTCGCCAAGCCCGCAGTTCAGAGATCGCTGCTTTGGCCTGCGGGAAAAGACAGAACTTTGTTTAGTCAAACCTCGCCCTCGACCCGGCCGCCGAGCATCGTCTGCTTGGGACCGCACGCTGGCCTCTCTGCTGGGGCTAGTTCTTCGCCTGGTGCGGCTCGGGTCGGCCTTAGCGAGGCTTAGAGTCCTCCCGAGCTTGGCCTCGACCTCGAGACCTCGCACGGCCATCCGCCGAGACGATCACTCGCGGTAGCCCTCCGCCACCTCTGCGATCGCGCTTTCCTTCTTGGTGGTGGCGCCTTGGTCGGCGCCGAGTTGGACGGGCGGCCTCTGCTTGGTTTAGACCAAGCTTACCTTGGTCGAGTCGCGCTTTAGCGACGGCATTGTCCGTCTCACAGACCGCTTCCGCCATGCGGAAAAAGTTTGTTGACGCCGAGCCTCGAGGTGATCTCCGTGTCTTCGGAGACGCCGATCGCGACCTTAACTTGAAGGCCTTGATGACGGCCTCATCGAAATGCTCGATCGTTTCCTTGTGCGATGAATCGCCGCGACAAAGTCGCTGCAGAAGGCTCGTTTCTTCCCACGATGACACGATCCAGTTCTTTCCCCTGCGCCCGCCGCCAGAATAACTCTCGAAGTTGGAGCGAAGGCGCCTGATCTGCACCACGACCAAGGAGCCAAAGCTTCGATTAAAGAGCCAGTCCTAGCGCCCCGGCCCGTAATCAGGGACGTAGTTTGCCATTACGAAGCTCGTCTCCACCGCCAGATAGCGGTCGAATAGACGACAGAACTCGCCAGGTTCTTGGTCCGCCGGCGCTTCGATCAGCGCGGCTTGAACCGAAGCCGCCATCAGACGCGACGAAGGCCGCCGAGTACGCCATGCACCAGTAGGTCGACAGTACACGCCGGTCATGGTCATTGCCGACAAGATCCTCGCCGCCGCCGGACTCGGAGTCGAGGTCTTCGGCGGCCCGACTTTCGTCGAACGACCATGGTGCCGAGCACGGAATCACCCGGCTGGTAACGCAGCGTCCAGTACCTCGCGGGCGCTGGGCGAACGCCCCGGAGAGGTCCGCAGACTGCCGCCACGACTTCGGAGCGGCCCGCTCGGGCTCGGTCTCGTTGGCGCGGTGCCCGTGGGGCGCCGGTGCGTCGCGTCGGAACCTTCCCCGAGCTCGCTGTTCGGGCTAACTCTGCAGAAGGTGTCCGACGCGATCGATGGCGCGACGTGTTGTCATTACTTCGAGCGGTCCTCGAGTGTTGACTTTGATGTCGCGGAGGTGCCACCTCGCCGCAGCCTCGATCGAGTTCTCGCCAGGCTCGCCAAAGAGCTCCGACCTCGCCCTATCGGTTGGCTATGACCCGGCGATAGCAGAGCGCCCCGGAAGGGAGAGCCTCGTGGCCCGAAAGATGTGCCGCCTTCTCCGGCCTCCCGCGGAGAGCTGTTATGGCTTGGTTGATGGCAACTCGCACCATCCGGCGGCGCCTTCCGGTCTCGCGGATCAAGGTCATCCGCATCTTCCTCAATGTTTGCCCGCCCGCCACCGTAACATGCCGCCGAGCGGCGGCGGCGAGGGCGTGAACAGGACACGGAGTTCGAGTCCGCTCTCAAGAAAATTGCCGATGAAGGGCGCCATGCTCGAGTCTTGGTGTCGCTCTCGCGAAAAAGCAAAACAATCGCCCCACGGTATGCCAATTGCCGACGATCGAGATCGCCAACCGCAAAAAGAGGTAGGGTCGAGAGTTTATGGGACCCGAGCTGCGTTTTGCTCGAACGGCGAAGAAAATCGATCGTATGGCGGTCGGAGTAAGGCGACAACGAGCACGAGACAAGAGTTTATACCGTTCGAGCCCCCGTGAAGGTAATAGCTCTACTCCAGCCGCTCATGGTGGTGATTCTTGTTATATGGGTGTACAGAGCGGTGTTTACAACTTAAGAAAGTAATGGTGATTCCTAACTCGAGCCAGGTGTGTTGTGTTGTCTTCGTGTCTCTCGAGCTCATGCATCCTTGGTCTTTATACTTCCTTTGTATGCGATAGCGGCCGGAGCAAACCTCGGAAGGGGCCTCTGTGGCACCTTGAGGGCAAAGAATCGCCTCGAACTTATGGGCGCCTCGAGTCACCCCACGACCCGCCTCCGCAACTGCTACCAAATGCCCGATCCGAATCCTAGGGCGGACCAGGCTTCAGCGAGACCCCGCCGAGCTCGAGGTCGAGAGGTGCCGAGCTCGGGTGCGCCAAGGCCGGGTCGAGCGCCCTAAAGGCACTCTGTGTCACGGTCGGGCCTTCCGAGCATGGGAATCTGCTGACCACACTCCGGCTGGTCAAGGGGTACCCAGCCCTCGTCAACATAATATACAGATTAGCTCCCCCTCACGACAAGCCGTATGGGCACACAACTCCAAGCTCTCCTCTAAAAGCCACAAACCTAGAGCTATCCAAAGGCTTAGTAAAGATATCAGCAATCTGGTGGTCACTAAACGATCGAGATGGTGAACAGAGGGGGTGAATGGTCGCAAACAAAAATTTTCCTACAAAATACTCCAACTAAGACCTCAAAAAGATCGCGCAAAAGAAATTGTGAAAGATCCAAATAGCTAAACAACTATATGTACCCCTAGCTTGCATGGATGAGAACCATGGAATCTGTGGAGATTTTTAAGTCACAATCTTAGTTGTCAAGTGTCCAAAATGAAAATGAATCAATTCAACTCTAACTTTTAGAAAGGAGATTAAGCCAAACCACAAAAATCACTTTCAGAAAAACAAAATCAGAATTTCTAGAAATTGTCCTCACTTGGAGCAGGTGGTTGGTGGACTTCTGGTGCTTTAAAAATTTTGAGAATTTTTCTCCCTATGAGCAAATGAGTCGTGAAGAACTCCACGAAAAATCACCTCAGAAACCCTTGTAGAAAAATCAAATAACATAGACTGTCAGGAACTTCGAACAGAAAGTTTAGGGCTCGGTTTTCACCTCATGGCACCCAAACGGTGAATCCAGTGGACTCCCAAATTTTCCCACAAATGGATATGGGAGTTACGCACTGTCTCCAATAAGAATCACTCAAAAATAATTTTTCTATATTTTTCTAAAAATAAAATACTGACTGCTATGTAAAGAACAAGTTCTGGACAGAGTTGCAACTTGATAGAAAACTTGATCTCTAGTCTATTCTAGGGTGCAAGAGAGATGAAAAACTATATGAGCACACTTAAGAAATCCTAGATCAGCAGCATTTAGAAGGAGCAGAGGCAAATCCAAATTGCGAGAAAGTAAATTGCAAAAATTTAAATGCTGAATCTAAACGCTGAATTTAAGACATAAATAAATGCTTAATGTAAAGTCAAGAATAAATGAAAAAGATTTGCATTTCTGAAAGGAAGGGTTTACAAAGCCTCACAACAAAGTGGGCAAAGCTCAAAGGAGCACAAAAATCTCTACAACCTTCAAGAGGAGGAGGCTACCTCTCCCCCTCTGTAGTACCAGGCCTGGATGAACAGAGCAGGAACAGCCATGAACTCAAAAGCAAAATTGATCAAACTTTTGATAGGCCGCACCAAGCACCTTTTTCTAGTTGTTTCGCTCTGTCGAATCGATGGTAGTCTCAGAGATCTGGTAACCTTCGACATTTTTGACAACACGCTTCCTGGAAACTTGAAATGCACCTCCTTGTGGTAGTAAGGAATCCATTCCAACCTTCAATCCAAGGGATTAATGTGAAGTTCTGACATTCTTTGAATTGAAGGAAGAATGCACCAAGTTTGAGCAAAAATCAAAATCTTGGTCTTGATCTTGTTCGTGGGAATTTGATGATCAAGATGATCTTGAATAACCTCCCACACGTCAAAGCAAGCAAGAACACATGACAAGAACCAAACAAACCCGATCTAACAAGAATGATTCTTTCAAGAACAAAAATCAGCTTTTTTCAAAGAACACATAAGATTTGCCTAGATGATTGGAATATGATCTCAAGAAAATTCATTCATCAATCATACATCATTGGCACAAGATCCACAAGTATTTAGAAGGAAGAGAGGCAAATCCAAATGTGTGGAAAGTAAATTGCAAGAATTTTAAGTGCTAAATTTAAATGCTAAATTTAAGACATAATATAAATACAAAAAGTAAATTTAAAATTAAAAACTTAGAATTTTATTTCTATAAGAGAGGTCCACAAAGCCTCACAACAAAGTGAAAAAAAGCTCAAAAGAGCACCAAAACCTCAAAAACCTTCAAGAGGGAAGAGCTACCTCCACCCCTATATTTATACTACTCTTAAGTCATCCTCCACCCTTGGATGAGTTCTTTCAACCCTAAGAAACATCATCAAGGGTTAGGATTGACTTACTCACTCATACATAGGCTAACCCAAAACCCATAAACATATCAGGTTTTGCACGCTTTTGAAAACACACTAATTTGACCCGCTACTCTATCCTCTAGATCACGATCTAACGACCCTCCTTGATTTGAGGAGCTTCAAGTTAGCAACTCATCCATTTTTGTCTTCTAAGTTCATAGCAACTCCATCTCCGGCCGACTTCTAGTCCTTGACCATCTGGACCTCTAACGACCTCGCCTAGTCCCGATCATCCTTTGCCTCACCATGACATAGCACCGACATCCTGCAACCATTAAAGATTAGGAAAAACCATCACATAGCATTGTCCAAAATAATGTGTAATAATCATCACAAAACCATAATTTAATTTCACACTTTGCTCATAAAGTTGGTACTACTGCTCCCACATGGCCGGTAGCACCGCATCACTAAAAACCCAAGTGAAATCCCACTCTAGAAATGTACCGCCCCTAGGATTGATAGCATTGCAACCCTCGTGCTTCCTCTCCCATATTGCTAGTAGCACCAAGAAAACTAGCTAGAGGACAAATTGCTTGAAATTTCATAAAGAGTTCAAATCAAAGTCAAACTTAAGCAACTCATGCTTAAACACTATTAACAACTTATCACTATCAAGAATAGACCTCTACATGGTCTTTCAGAGATCATCACCATGACCCCTGCCTTAGTGCCACCTCCTATCTCACCTCTTGTCAGCGGTGCTGTTGCACTAGTACCACCGCCACCACTGCCTCCCACCGTTGAACTAGCTACTCCTATCATCAACAACCACTCCATGATGACACACGGCAAACATGGTTTTCGCCAATTGGTACAACGCTTGAATCTATCTATCACAACTATCTCTCCCATTCCAAGAACCTACCGTGCCGCTCTCAATGACGAAAATTGGAGACTCGCAATGTAGCTGGAGTTCGATGCCCTGCGTGCCAACCATACCTGTGATTTGGTTCCACATCCATCTAGCACCAACATTTTGACAGGCAAGTGGATGTTCCGCCACAATCTCAAGCCCGACGGCTCCTTGGATCGCTACAAGGCTTCTAGGTACTCCGTGGTTTCTCCCAACAACCTAGTGTTCACTTCGATGAGACATTCAACTTGGTTGTCAAACCAGCAACTGTCCGCACTGTCCTCACTCTAGCCTTGTCAAATGACTAGCTGGTCCACTAGCTTGACATCAACAACACATTCTTAAATGGTATGCTCTTTGAGAAGGTTTTGCATCAACAACCTTTCGGTTCGTTGACCCGACCACAACTCTCGTGTTTGCTACCTAAACCGATCCCTTTATGGCCTCAAATAGGCCCCGTGAGCTTGGTTTAGTCATTTTGCAACCTACCTTGCGTCCCTAGGGTTCACCATCTCTAGAGCGGACCCATTGCACTTTATCTACCACTATGACGCTACCACCATCTACATTCTTCCTACGTTGATGACATTGTCCTCACCACCTCGTTGCGAGCCCTACTTCGCCGGACAATGACTCCTCAATCGTGAGTTCTCCTCAAGGACCTCGGTGACTGCACCACTTTCTCGGTCTTGGTGTAGCACAAACCCACCGACTTCGTCCTCTCCCAAAGCCAATACATCGTAGATATCCTGGCACGCGTCGGAATGACAAACTGCAATCCCTACAGCACACTAGTTGATACAAGCTCCAAGTTGCCTACCACCAATGACCTTGTTGCAAACGCAACAAACTATCACATCATTGTAGTCACACTTCAGTACTTGTCGTTCAAACGTCCCGACATCGCCCACGTCGTGCAGTAGGTTTGTCTCCATATGCACGACCTACGTGAGCCACATGCTAATCTTCTGAAGCGCATCCTGCGCTACCTCAAGGGGACCAACGACCACGGTCTACAACTTCAACGCACTTCACCGACCTCTCATCGCCTACACCGACATCGATCAAGCGTGTTATCCCGACACTTGCAAGTCTACATCCGTTATGGCATCTTCCTCAGCGATAACCTCATTCTTGGTCCTCCAAATGCCAACACATGATGTCCTCGCTTAGTGTTAAAGCGAATCATGCATTGTTGCAAACACCATCACCAAATCGTGCTAGCAATGTCAACTTCTATTGAGTCTGATCGACCCCTTCTGAGAGGCCATGGTCATCTTTTGTGACAACATTAGCATAGTCTACCTCTCCACTAATCATGTTCAACATCAACAGACGAAACATGTTCAAGTTGACCTGCATTTTGCGCAGGAATACGTTGCCCTCAGTGAGGCCCGTGTGCTCCATGTGTAAGATCGAGGATGCCAACTAGAGGCGGTTTTGAAATATTTATCTCTAAACTCTCTTTGGAACCAACAAGCTAAGTCTAGATCAAGGTTTGCAATCCTAAATATATAAACAAGTAATTCAATTTTATGAACGTAAATTGCAATAGAAAGCAAACCAAGAGATTGATACACAATCTTTTTACCATGGTGTTCAGAGGCTTGCTACTCTCCCCTAATCCACATTGAGGTAAGCCCAAACAAATTAGATCTGCTTCCACAAATTAAGCCAAGCTACTCGATTTCACTAGTGGTAGCTCTTTTTCCTCTTGGTAGGCGAAGCTTCAACCTTTACAACTTGTCGCCTTCTCACAAACTTCTTTGAGAAGGTCATCCAGAACGACCTCCACACCATTTAGGTGTCAGCAAGCATCAAGAGTAACAGTCAAACCTCTCGCCGATCCTCACTAAGTGCAACACATGCACAAGGACTATTAATCATTTTCTAGATGTAACACATGCAACTAGAGACCTACTCTTCTTGCTCACAAGGTACAACACATGCACAATAGAGAGGAGAGGCTTGCACTAGCTCAAGAGAACGCAAATCAAATACCAAAGAATCAACACATGAAAACTTTAGCTTGAATACCACTCAAATCTCTCAATCATAGTTTTATGAGCTCTTGGGTGCTAGAGCTGCAGCAAAACCCTCCTAGCGTAGGCCTTTTTGTAAACTCACAAAGAAACTAGCTGTTTGGGGCAAAATCCATGAAACTCAACAGAACTTGCACTACCGCCCATGTAGTACCAGTAGTACTGGCCTCAAAGGTAACAGATAGTTTCTAGACATTAAATGCACTGAAACTAGCCATTGCTACAGTACCCCCTTGGCACTACTGTCTATGTAGGATCAGTAGTACTAGCCTTTAACCCTAAAACAACTCAAAAACACCTTCGAAAAATAACTATCGTAATATTTAGTTGTAGTGCGACTCAAGAAGCTCTACCAACCATATAGGATTGATAGTGTCATTGAGCAAAGATTACCACCCATGTACAATTGGTAGTGCCATATTTTCAGTAGTAAAAAGATCATAACTTTTTTTTTGAAATTTGATTTAAGTGTTCTTTGACTTTATGAAAAGCTTATCAAGAGAAATACAACTTCTATCCAATTTCAAGTTTTAAGAAGTCAGAGATATATCCAAAGAATACTAAAACTTCAATGTAGCCATAAGAGTACAAAATCCAATTTATTCAAAATTCATTCACATAGACTTGATCAAGAGCATGACTATAAACTAGAAAGAGTCAACAAGATTAAATCTTGAGCCATATCAATAAGATTAAATCTTGAGCCATATGATGATCAACTAATGATCAAAACAATTTGCAAAACATATTTTCAAATCTTACTCACATGCTCAAGACCAAATTCATAAATATTAGCTTATTTGTAAAACACATTTGCATATAACAAATCCATGCAAACAAAAACACAAAGAACATGCATGAACTCAAACATAGCCATGTGATGATCAACACATGATCTCTAGCAATTTGCAAAAGACATTTACAAACTCTATTCACATGCTAAGAAGAGTTCTTGCATGAACTTCAATATTTTTGCAAAACACATTTACATAAATACCATTATGAGACAAAGAACAATCAAGATCACATCTTTGAGTTATATGATGACCAACACATAATCTTTTAGCCATTTACAAAATACACTTGCAAACTCTACTCACAAGCTCCAAAGATAGATGATCTTTAGCTCAAATTGCAAAACACATTTACAAATCAACATCAAGTATGAGCTACAACTACTTGCAAAACACATTTGCAAATACTTAGCTCCATGTAAAGAATCAAATTAACAAGATAGCAAGTGTGAGCTAGATTATTTGCAAAACAAATTTGAAAATAATTTCTCCATGCAAAAATCAAATCAAGAGAGTATGAGCTAGAGCAAGATATAATAAGACTCAAGGTATAAGACTCGACCCTTCTTAATAATATGGCAACCTATACGTGTAACGTCCCGAATTTTGGCCAGATTTTAAATTTTGGAGTTATTTGAATTTTTACGAATTAATCAACCTTTATTTGCATTTAATTGCATTTAATGGAATTTATCTAAATTTTCTGGATTTATTGGATTTAATTGGATTTTATTTATATCATTTTCCTTGAGAAATTAAATACCAGAAACTATAATTTTCAAAAATTAAAACTAATATTTTATTTAGGCTCAAAATGCTCAAATATTTTCTGGAATTTTTCTAGAATTTTTTGGGTATTTTAGTGCCCTAAACAATTACTTTGAATTTCTATATTTATTTTTATTCAAAAGTCTGAAAATCCTTAGCTATGTGTTGGGCCGCCCAAAACCGTGCTCATGCACTGAAAAACTCCTAATCGCCGCTTCGTTCAAGACCGTCCGATCTCGACGGACGGTATCGTTGGTCGCGCCACGGAGTGCACGATCGTTGCACCGCCGCCATTGGGTACCAAGATCGTGTCGTGGATTTTGCAGCTACCTCGAGGCATGTCCGTACGAATGAAGTACACCCCGAAGCTCAAGACTTCCTCCGGTCATTTCTCATCTCTCGCCACCATCCACCGAGCACGCCAGACTTGTTTCGCCGGGTTGCTTCTTCCTCTTCTCACTTCTTCTTCATCTTCCGCCAGGCTCGCCGCTCTTCGCCGCACCCGAGACCCTCATCGAGTTCCTTGCGCCAAGACGATCCGCCGCCACTTCATTCCACCGAGAACCTCGAAACGCCGTCGCCTGTCGTCTTCTCCAAGTCCGTGACACTGCCGCCAAGATCTTCATCGACTCGCGTGCAACCTCACCGCCGATCTTCATCGGACGCCGAGGTAAGGCCACGAAGGCGTAATAAAGGAACCGCCGTAGTTCTTGCGCCGCTCGATTTGAATCCGACGGTCGAGAAATCGTGCATGCGTGGCTTGATGCTTCGCCGACGCGTGTCGATCGGCCGACATGTGGGTCGAAAGCATCAGCCAGCGGGCCCACTTGTCGCTGGGAGGACCGCCGGCGTCTTTGGCGTCGGCGTGACGTTATCCGCCCACTTGTCGAGGGCCGAGGCGACGTGGTTCGCTCTGGTGCCGACACGTGTCGAGCCGAGAGAAAAATAGCCGGAAAAATCGGTGGAAAATAGAGGATTAATTCGATTTATTCTTTTATGAATTTTCAGAATATTGTAAAGGCTATAACTTTTGCGTTTTAACTCGGATTTGAGTGATTCCAGTGCCCAAAAATTTGTAAAAATGTGAACTATTTAATGGTGATTTTTATTTTATTTTTAGAATTTATCTTGCTGTCTGTATAGTGTATTTATTGTGTGATTGCTTGTGCCGAGTAGACTCCGAGTCGCCGGGTTTCGCCGAAGGGGAATTTGAAGACCCGTCAGAGAACCTCGACTGTAACCAACTCCTCTTCAAGGCAAGTCATGCTTTGACCATATTGCCCCTAGAATTTAAAATATATTTTGATTCAACTATTGCATGCTATGTTAAGTATAAATGATGTTGTTTAAATGGGATCAATAGTTAAAATACCCATCTTGTTTATGCCACCTTGTTTATAATGTATATATGCCCGCAAATCCTTGCCCACCCTAAGATGTTTAATATGTTGGGTATTAATATGATGCCAACACGGAGGCTAGACCGTGATTAGTCGCTAGCTTGCTTAAATGCTATTTAATGAATTTCAAACAACAAATGAATATTGACTAAACCATTATGGAACGATTTTTGTAAAAGTGCGATAATGTCATATGATGGAATCGAATAGTCACCGTATGGTGCTATTCGGGAATTTATATGAACAATGGCATGTGTTGCTTAAATGAAACATGGGTTGGGAAGATGTTTTGGACCGGGCAAGTGGCAAGGAGGCTTCGTGCAGTGGGCCTGTGTGGCAATGGGCTGTATGAAAGATTGTGAAGGCTGTGTGCCGAGTTGTATAATCGGATGTCTTGCCCGGGACAGATAAGGACTTAACCTTGCGAGCCTTTGAACTGAGTTCCGTGTACAACCACTTGTCCGGAATGGGACGGACCTAGTTCAGTAGGTTTCTAATATCTTTCCTTTGATACCTCGGGGTGACAAGCACGAAGGTGTAACTGCTTGGGGAGCGTACTGTGCTTTGCGCTTGGTACCCATCTAACGGTATGTGCCTGTTCTAAGCTTTGGCTCTGTGTGAGGGAAGTGTTAGGAAGGCAATACTGGAGAGGATCACTGGCTAAGTATTAGTCTCTGAAAGACTTTGTTGCAATCAATCACCTGTGTGGTGAGCGACTGTATCCTGTGGGTAAAGTGTACAGCCTCTGCAGAGTGTGTGTGAAACTATTCGAATAGCCGTGTCCGCGGTAATGGACATTGCTCGGTGATTACAGTCAAGGGGTAGATTTTCAAAATAAAAATATGGAATGGGTGGTCAGATGCCAAAAAGTCGTGGATGAAACTAGGGCTGTGTGCCAAAACCCTTGAAAAAGGATTGAGAAATTAATTATTCTTAATACTGATTTTACTGCTTTTAATCTAGTAGGATTACCTGTTAAAAAAAAAGGGCCGCTTTACGCAAAATAACCAACTAAGCCTTTCCTTTGGATAAACCATGCATGTAGTAATAGAACTGCATTGTGCATGACTTGTTGAGTATGTTGTATACTCACCCTTGCATCGACAAAAACCTCGAAGAAGAAGAAGCCGTGCGGCTTGGAATGAAGAATTCGTGGAAGGCCAGAGGATTAAGGGTTGAACTGCACTCAAGAGCTCGTGGCTAGGAGTGGTTCCGCTTATCGTATTTTGCTTCCGCTGAATGAACTTGATATCGATAATATTTATCGTACTGCGTGTAAATTATTGTAAGGCTACCATAAGGTCATGTAACTCGACTATATTATGCTTGAAGTACTTATTTATTTATTTCATTGTATGATTGTGGTACTTCAACCTTGCTTATCCTGTGTGTACTAGCGTGATCCTCGACTAGTACGGAATACACAGAGTGTCCGAATCGTGAAGATTCGGGCACGCATAATCGCAACCTAGTCTTCCAACCAAACATCGAGAACGGTAAAAGATTAGAAATGAATTCTTAGCCCTATGCTAATTATATATTTGCCTTTTGCACATCCACTTAGAGTTTTCATGATGACCATTATCTTCTCTGCAAATATGGGTCTTCTTCTTGTTTATCAATACATGATGAACTCTCTTCTCTTCGGGATTTCTTATTGATGCTCATCAACTCATGATGACACTCTTTATCCCGTATCTTGATTTGATGGCCATCAACACATGATGCCATCTAAAGTCTCCATCTTTGGATTTAATCTATTTCACAACTGATTGAAAATGTTAATCCAACATACAAGGTTGTCCGAATCATCAACACATACCATTAACACATAGTAGTTGCCCTAAATCCCTTAATCTACTCATTTGATGATTGATGACAACCCAAATCAAGATTAATTTAAATTAAATTGATCTTGAATATACCAGTTCTACTAAAATTTCATATACTCAATTACATTCAATTGTCCTTAATCAATAAGGCATACCATTAACACATGATGGAAAGTCTAAATCCATTAATCTAGTTCTTTATTGGTTGAATGACAAATTGAATACAATTTAAATTGATATGAGTATATTTCAACTATCCAAATTTTATATACTTATGAGATAGGTTTCAAGATTCAAGGTAATTATTCTCAATATATGGAATAATGAAAAGGGATCAATACTTTTGAGACGATTAAGTATAGAGTAAACTATATTTAGCTAGCCATTTGGAGTCAATCACGCCAACTATATTTAGCCGTGTTTCCTTTTGTTGCTAGCACTTTCATTTGATGTGTGGTTGCTCTGCACTATATATGCACTTAGCATATCAATGGAAACTCAAGACATTATCTTAACCGCTTTCATCGCCCACCGCAGCAAATTTTTCCCGACAAACACAACAAGTGGTGGGCTTACATTCTGCCGAGCTCAGATACCACAACAAGTATTTGCCGAGCTTGGACATCACGGTACCTCACCTTGTCGAACACGGCATCTTGTCTCAGAGACCAGTACCACAAGAGCTCATTTGTTATGGTAAGTACGGTACTCACAAAATGCCATGGCAAAAAATGCATCGTTGTTTTTGTAGTCGATAAGGTCATAGATTTATAATTTTGGGAGGCTTCGATCGCCTTCTCTACCGTCCCGCACCGATAGTCAACGGGATTGCTCGCGGATGGGAGACGACTCTGACCTTGTACGCCCGGGAGCACGCCGTGCTAGCCGCCGCGCCGCCTCACAAAGGAAGCGAAGCTAGCTACGAGGCGGGCATACAGTGAGTGTGCCCGGTTGCGCCGCGACGGATTAGCAGGACCATGGCTTTGAGTCAGGATATCGCCTTCGTGTGCACTCAAGACGCGGTGGACCCCTGAGCTCGCTCGAGTTGAGGACGACGCCGCCGCCGCACTGGGGCGGTTTGTCGCGGCACAGAGGAGGTGATGGACGCCACGACTACAGAGCTGCAGCCGCTCACCGCTGCTCGAGGAGACCGAGGAGGCCTTACGAGAGACCAAGATGCACGCCTGCTCAGCGGATCGCTGAGTTGGAGGAGGCTCTTCTACGGGGGAGCGGACGCCGCTCATGGAGCTCGGCGACGACGAGGAGGAGCCGAGGAGCAGGAGCTGGCCACGCCTAAGGACCAGAGCCTGGAGCCCCAACAGACTGTGGGAGGGCATGGGGACCGGCTGCTCGATGCCACTCACCCGCCGTTTGATGGATCGGCGAGCCGCAAAGATGGTTGGCTCGATGAGTGATATTTGTCGAGTTGCGTTGTCCAAATTTTTATGCTGAGACTCGCTTGTTTTGAGTCGCTTTTTATTTCAACATTAGTCTGCGATGTTGTAATGAACAATGTGATGTGGTGATTGTGACTGGTTTTGTGGTTGCATAGTCCCTAGACTATGTAAGCAACCATACCTATTACTATTGATGCTTGAATGTTAATGTTTTTTTTAGTTACACCTGTTTCCCCGTATAAGTTCCTATACTTGCCTATTCTTTTCCCTCTTATCTCTAAAACCCGAAGAATCAACAGATGGTGAATACTCGCAACAACGGAGCAGGAGGCAGTGGATCACGCCACGGAGGCAGTCAGGACCATACACCACCACCGCAGAAAAGACCGCCAATGATATGCGAACTTAGGTGCATTTCGCAAAGACAAACGCAGCAATGCAAACAATGATGGCCACAAGGCAACAGATCAACACCAGCAACCGCCAACAATCAAGTTGTGGAACAACGGGCCACGCCCCTACTCAAGACTATCTGAATTTATGAGGACCCGATCACCCACATTCTCGGCAATGCCACCACTCGAGGCGATGATTGGTTGAGAACTATCGAAAGGAAATTGCACATAACCCAAAGGTGAAGGACACGAGAGGGTGCTCTATGCCTCTCACCACCTAGAGGAACGGCCAACAATGGTGGGAAAACTCATCACAAGATCGCAGAGAACCCGCAGGAGATTACTTGGGAGGAATTCACCCTAGCTTTTCACAATACCATGTGCCGGAGGGTATTATGGAGCTGAAAAAGGAGGAATTTCGAGCTCGCTAAGGAGGCCAAAGCGGTGGTCGACTATCTCAATAAATTCACTCGCTTAGCACGCTATGCACCGGATGACGAGCGACAGACAAGGCAAGGCGCCCTGCTTTCTGAAGGGACTTAACACAGATCGCAGGGACTAATTACCCACACTTTCTCGGATTTTCAAGAACTAGTAAACAAGGCACTCATATCGAAGACAAGCGCAAAGAATCGACGACAATCGCAACGCCGCATGGCTCAAGGGAGGACGCTGGTCATCGAAACGAGAATGATACCCCAAGCATTCACCGATTCCAGCCAGGAACAAAGGTCGACGCCGCCACCAATACCAAGGCCATTGGACAAACCCTCGCACCTCAACCAAGGTTGTTAACAGAAGCGAGGAAATCGGCAGATGTCGTGAAGACGTCGCTATAACTGCAATGAGACCGGCATTTCGCCAATATGTGCCCCAAGAAAGGAGTTGTGACCCCAGGCGCTTCAACCTAGGGAGCACCTCACCAAGACCCCTACCCAAGGAGGAAGCCGAGGATCTCGCTCAAGCCGAGCTACGCCGCAGTATTCACGCGAGGAGGATCAATCATATCTCCGCAGATGAAGTCCGTAACGCCACGGACGCCGTGCTTGGTAAGTTCTTAGTCAACTCGATGCCGCCTGATGATATTTGATTCAGAGCTTCAGATTCGCTCGCTTTTTGAGATTTTGCCGTGACAAATGATTTGGATATGGTTAACCTTAGAAGTACACTCGGTTCAATCTCTGATCGTAACTCCGCTCTAAGGTCGGATGTTCCGGAGTTAAGCTATTAATAAAAGGAGTAGAGTTCTTAGCGAACCTTATTATATTAGATACCCAAACCCTGGATGTTATCCTGGGAATGGATTGGTTGACTAAGCATAAGGCTGTATTAGACTGTGGACGGAGAGTTGTGTCTATTGAGAGCCCTGAAGGTAGGAAAGTGGAATTTCAAGCAAAGGGCCGAGGAGGAGGACAGATGTTAGTAAATAATCTGGAGACCGTCAGTATAAGGGATGTACCAGTGGTCAGTGAATACCCAGATGTTTTTCCCGAGGAATTACCAGGAATGCCACCAGACAGAGACATAGAGTTTGTAATTGACCTAGTGCCTGGAACAGCACCGATAGCAAAGAGACCATATCGGATGTCCACCGAAGAACTAATCGAAATGAAAAAGCAAATTGAGGAGTTATTGGAAAAAGGATTCATCAGACCGAGCTCGTCACCTTGGGGAGCACCGGTTTTGTTCGTTAAGAAGAAGGATGGGAGCTTTTGATGTGTATAGACTATCGCAAGACTTAATGAAGTGACGATCAAGAATAAATACCGTTACCCTCTAATAGATGATCTTTTTCGATCAACTAAGAGGAGCAGAGTATTCTCCAAGATCGACCTTAGGTCGATATCACCAGCTGAGAATCAAGATGTAAGACATACCCAAGACCGCATTTTCCTCAAGATATGGACATTATGAGTTCACCGTTATGTCATTTGATTGACAAATGCGCCAAAGATACTTTATGAACTTGATGAATAAAGTATTTATGGAATACTTAGATAAATTTGTGGTTGTGTTCATAGATGATATTCGGTTTATTCAAGGATCGATGAAGAGCACGCCCAACATTTGGGATTAGTAATCGAGAAGTTAAGGAACAAAGAACTATATGCTAAATTCAAGAAGTGCGATTTCGAAGAGTAAGGTAGATTTCTTAGGGCATGTCATGACCGCCAAGGATTGCAGATGGACCCAAGCAAGGTTGAGACAAGCATACATTGGGAGTCGCCCAGATAGTATCGCAAGTTCGAGTTTCTTGGAATGGTCAGGTTATTACCGCCGATTTATAGAAGGATTTTCGACAATTGCAAAGCCAATTACGCAATTGCTAAAGAAAGAAAAGAAGTTTGTTTGGACATCGGATTGTGAGAAGAGTTTCCAAGAATCAAGAAAAGATCGACATCAAGACTAAGCAGTTAGTGCAACCAGATGTGCATCGAGTTTCGATATTCATCGCGATGCATCACGCCAAGGACTTGGATGTGTGTTGATGCAAATGGAAAGGTAGTCGCCTATGCATCAAGGCGCTAAGGCCACACGAAGGAATTACCCGACACACGATCTAGAATTAGCAAATTAGTGCATGCCCGAAGATATGGCGCCACTATCTCATTGGCAATGATGTGAGGTGTATACAGCACCACAAAAGCCTTAAATACATTTTCACCCAATCGACCTGAACATGAGGCAAAGGAGATGGTTAGAGCTGATCAAGGATTACAACATGGGTATCCATTATCATCCCTAGAAGGCCAATGTAGTGGCCGATGCCCCGAGTCGAAAAAGCCACGGCCTAAATTCAAAATGGACGAAAGCCGTGAAGGACTATGTAAGGACCTTCAGAGGTTAAACTCGAAGTTGTTCCCGAAGGATTCAGAGTCGCATTAGAAGTAAAGCCTATCTTGGAAGATCGATTAGAGAAGGTCAAGAATGATGAGAAGATCGAGAGAATCAAGGCCAAGATGGAGGAAGGACAGAAAAGATTTTAAATCGACGAACAAGGTACATTATGGATGAAGGAATGTATTTGTGTACCCAACAAAAAGGAATTAAAGCAGTTAATATTGGAGGAAGCTCATGACTCCAAGTATTCAATTCACCCAGGGAGCGCAAAAATGTATCAAGATTTGAAAGAAAGGTTCTGGTGGCCGAATATGAAAAGAGAGGTTGCTGAACACGTAGCACTGTGTGATGTATGCCAGCAAGTCAAAGCTATGCATCAGAGACCCGCAGGATCGCCGCACCATTGAAAATACCAGAGTGGAAATGGGAAGAGATCGGAATGGATTTCATTATCGATCGCCAAGGACGCAGGAGGTTATGATTCCATATGGGTCATAGTGGATCGCTTGACAAAGGTCGCACATTTCATACCAAAGAAGACCACCTACTCAGAAATAAGTTGGCGAGAGCTATACATGGCGAGAATCGATGCTTGCATGGAGTGCCAAAGAAGATAGTATCGACGAGGTACCCGGTTTACCTCAAGGTTTTGGGATAAATTGCATACAGCAATGGGCACCCGCTTGAACTTCAGTACAGCTTATCACCCGCAGACGGTTGGGCAGACTGAAAGAGTCAACCAGATATTGGAAGATATGTTGAGAGCTTGTGCGTTAGCATATACGCCGACTTGGGACAAATGTTTGCCATATGCGGAGTTTAGTTACAACAACAGCTATCAAGGAAGTCTTCAGATGTCACCTTTTGAAGCCTTGTATGGTCGACCTTGTAGGACGCCGTAAATTGAATGAGACCGAGAGCGTCGTGTCTTCGACTGCACATACTTCAAGAAGTCAAGAGCAAATAGCACCGATCGAGAAAGGTTAAAGATTGCACAAAAAGATGGAAGAGCTACGCAGACAACCGCCAGAGAGATTTGAGTTTTGAACCGAGGATTACGTGTATCTCGAGTTACGCCGCTTAAGGGAGTCCAGAGGTTTCACAAAAGGGTAAACTTAGCCAATATATGTAGGACCATTTAAGATCATCACCGTAAGGGCTTAAGTCGCCTACCACCGGAGTTATCACGATCCACTAGCAGAGTGCACAATGTTTTTCATGTATCGCAACTTAAGAAGTGTCTCAGAGTGCCCAAGAGCAAACATCACTAGAAGAAGTTGAACTACAGTGAAGACTTGACTTACAAAGAGCAACCGATAAAAATTTCGGACACAATGGATCGGAAAACAAGAAACAAGACAACCTGTTTCTGCAGAGTTCAGTGGAGCAATCACACAGAAAGTGAAGCCACACGGGAACGAGAAGAAGATCTCAAAAAGGAATTTCCAAACCTATTCTATAGTTAAGCCTCGAATCTCGGGACTAGATTCTCGTTAAGGGGTAGGTTTGTAACGTCCTAATTTTGGCCGATTTTAAATTTTGGAGTTATTTGAATTTTTACGAATTAATCAACCTTTATTTGCATTTAATTGCATTTAATGGAATTTATCTAAATTTTCTAGGATTTATTGGATTTAATTGGATTTTATTTATATCATTTTCCTTGAGAAATTAAATACCAGAAACTATAATTTTCAAAAATTAAAACTAATATTTTATTTTAGCTCAAAATGCTCAAATATTTTCGGAATTTTTCTAGAATTTTTCGTATTTTTAGTGCCCTAAACAATTACTTTGAATTTCTATATTTATTTTTATTCGAAAAGTCTGAAAATCCTTAGCTACTGGTTGTTGGGCCCAAACTGCTCATGTGATGAAAAACCCTAATCGCCGCTTTCTCAACCGTCCGATCTCGACGGACGGCCGTCGTTGGTCGCGCCACGGAGTGCACGATCACAGCGCCGCCGCCCGCCAAGGTATCAAGATCGTGTCGGGATTTTGCGCGCGCGAGGCATGTCCGTGAATGAAGTACACCCCGAAGCTCAAGACTTCCCTCGGTCATTTCTCATCTCTCGCCACCATCCACCGTAGCACGCGTACTTGCTCGCCGAAGTTGCTTCTTCCCTCTTCTCACTTCTTCTTCATCTTCCGCCGTGCTCCGCCGTTCCCCGCCGCACCCGAGACCCTCATCGAGTTCCTTGCGCCAAGACGCATCCGCCGGGCCACTTCATTCCACCGGAGAACCTCGGAAACGCCGTCGCCCGTGTCGTCTTCTCCAAGTCCGGCGACCAGCGCACAAGATCTTCATCGACTCTCGCAGCAACCTCACCGCCGATCTTCATCGACGCCGAGGTAAGGCCACGTAAGGCGTAGTAACAGTGAACCGCTCGGGTAGTTCTTGCGCCGTCTGATTTGAATCCGACGGTCGAGAAATCGTGCATGCGTGGCTTGATGCTTCCTTGACGCGTGTCAGTCGCTGACATGTGGGGTCGAGCATCAGCCATGGGCCCACTTGTCGCTGGGAGGACCGCCGTCGTCTTGGCGCCGGCGATCGTCATCCGGCCCACTTGTCGCTGGCCGAGGGCGACGTGGTTCGCTCTGGTGCCGACACGGTCGAGCCGAGAGAAAAATAGCCGAAAAATCGGTGGAAAATAGAGGATTAATTCGATTTATTCTTTTATGAATTTTCAGAATATTGTAAAGGCTATAACTTTTGCGTTTTAACTCGGATTTGAGTGATTCCAGTGCCCAAAAATTTGTAAAAATGTGAACTATTTAATGGTGATTTTTATTTTATTTTTAGAATTTATCTTGCTGTCTGTATAGTGTATTTATTGTGTGATTGCTTGTGCCGAGTAGACTCCGAGTCGCCGGGTTTCGCCGAAGGGGAATTTGAAGACCCGTCGCAGAACCTCGACCAGAACCAACTCCTCTTCGAAGGCAAGTCATGCTTTGACCATATTGCCCCTAGAATTTAAAATATATTTTGATTCAACTATTGCATGCTATGTTAAGTATAAATGATGTTGTTTAAATGGGATCAATAGTTAAAATACCCATCTTGTTTATGCCACCTTGTTTATAATGTATATATGCCCTGCAAATCCTTGCCCACCCTAAGATGTTTAATATGTTGGGTATTAATATGATGCCAACACGGGAGGCTAGACCGTGATTAGTCGCTTAGCTTGCTTAAATGCGACGAATGAATTTCAAACAACAAATGAATATTGACTAAACCATTATGGAACGCATTTTTGTAAAAGTGCGATAATGTCATATGATGGAATCGGAATAGTCACCTGTGCGGTGCTATTCGGGAATTTATATGAACAATGGCATGTGTTGCTTAAATGAAACATGGGTTGGGAAGATGTTTTGGACCGGGGCAAGTGGCAAGGAGGCTTCGTGCCAGGTGGGCCTGTGTGGCAATGGGCTGTATGAAAGATTGTGAAGGCTGTGTGCCGAGTTGTATAATCGGATGTCTTGCCCGGGACAGATAAGGACTTAACCTTGCGAGCCTTTGAACTGAGTTCCGTGTACAACCACTTGTCCGGAATGGGACGGACCTAGTTCAAGAGGTTTCTAATATCTTTCCTTTGATACTCGGGGTGACAGCTACACGAAGGTGTAACTGCTTGGGGAGCGCACTGTCTTTGCGGCTTGGTACCCATCTAACGGTATGTGCCTGTTCTAAGCTTTGGCTCTGTGTGAGGGAAGTGTTAGGAAGGCAATCTCGAGAGGATCATCGCTAAGTATTAGTCTCTCAAAGACTTTGTTGCAATCAATCACCAGGTGGTGAGCGATCAGATCCTCGTGGGTAAAGTGTACAATTTCCGCAGTGTGTGTGTGAAACTATTCAATAGCCGTGTCATGTAATGGACATTGCTCGGTGATTACAAATAAGGGTAGATTTTCAAAATAAAAATATGGAATGGGTGGTCAGATGCCAAAAAGTCGTGTGGATGAAACTAGGGTCAGGTGCCAAAACCCTTGAAAAAGGATTGAGAAATTAATTATTCTTAATACTGATTTTACTGCTTTTAATCTAGTAGGATTACCTGTTAAAAAAAAAGGGCCGCTTTACGCAAAATAACCAACTAAGCCTTTCCTTTGGATAAACCATGCATGTAGTAATAGAACTGCATTGTGCATGACTTGTTGAGTATGTTGTATACTCACCCTTGCATCGACAAAAACCTCAGAAGAAGAAGAAGCCGTGCCGGCTTGGAATGAAGAATTCGTGGAAGGCCAGGAGGATTAAGGGTTGAACCGCACTCAGTAGCCTGTGGCTAGGAGTGGTTCCGCTATCGTATTTTGCTTCCGCTGAATGAACTTGATACTGATAATATTTATCGCCCTGCGTGGCGAATTATTGTAAGGCGACCATAAGGTCATGTAACTCGACTATATTATGCTTGAAGTACTTATTTATTTATTTCCGCTGTGTATGATTGTGGTACTTCAACCTGTTTATCCTGTGTGTACTAGCGTGATCCTGGACTAGTACGGAATACACAGAGTGTCCGAATCCGTGAAGATTCGGGGCACGACAATACGCAACCTAGTCTTCCAACCAAACATCGAGAACGGTAAAAGATTAGAAATGAATTCTTAGCCCTATGCTAATTATATATTTGCCTTTTGCACATCCACTTAGAGTTTTCATGATGACCATTATCTTCTCTGCAAATATGGGTCTTCTTCTTGTTTATCAATACATGATGAACTCTCTTCTCTTCGGGATTTCTTATTGATGCTCATCAACTCATGATGACACTCTTTATCCCGTATCTTGATTTGATGGCCATCAACACATGATGCCATCTAAAGTCTCCATCTTTGGATTTAATCTATTTCACAACTGATTGAAAATGTTAATCCAACATACAAGGTTGTCCGAATCATCAACACATACCATTAACACATAGTAGTTGCCCTAAATCCTTAATCTACTCATTTGATGATTGATGACAACCCAAATCAAGATTAATTTAAATTAAATTGATCTTGAATATACCATTCTACTAAAATTTCATATACTCAATTACATTCAATTGTCCTTAATCAATAAGGCATACCATTAACACATGATGGAAAGTCTAAATCCATTAATCTAGTTCTTTATTGGTTGAATGACAAATTGAATACAATTTAAATTGATATGAGTATATTTCAACTATCCAAATTTTATATACTTATGAGATAGGTTTCAAGATTCAAGGTAATTATTCTCAATATATGGAATAATGAAAAGGGATCAATACTTTTGAGACGATTAAGTATAGAGTAAACTATATTTAGCTAGCCATTTGGAGTCAATCACGCCAACTATATTTAGCCGTGTTTCCTTTTGTTGCTAGCACTTTCATTTGATGTGTGGTTGCTCCTGTACTATATATGCACTTAGCATATCAATGGAAACTCAAGACATTATCTTAACCGTCTTCACTGTCCACCGCAGCAGCTTTCCTGACAAACACAACAAGTGGTGGGCTTACATTCTTGCTGAGCTCAGATACCACAACAAGTATTTGCTGAGCTTGGACATCACGGTACCTCACCTTGTCGAACACGGGTACTGTCCTGTAGAGACCAGGTACCACAGTAGCTCATTTGTTATGGTAAGTACGGTACTCACAAAATGCCATGGCAAAAAAATGCATCAGTGTTTTTGTAGTCGATAAGGCTGTTAGATTTATAATTTTGGGAATTGCTGAATTGCACTTGAGGGTTTTTTTGTTTGAGGATACTCAATTTTTTTCTATTAGATATTAGTGTTTTTTGTTTATGTGAACTAAACTTTTTTGTCTATTAGATATTGTTTTGTGATCCACATCGTATTTTATCATTTTGACTTTATCAATATTTGACTTTGTGATCCAAATTTTTGTTTGATGTGTTCTTTATAGTTTGTTTCGTTCCTCTATTTTTTACAAATTGTCACGTTACTTTTTACATAATTTAATTTGTGTAAAACTAGTGTATAATTGATATAAAATATCATGTAGAGAAAAATAATGTTTATTACAAATTATCACATTATTTCTACATAATTTAATTTGTGTAAAACTAGTATATAATTGATGTAAGGGAATTACTAAGTATGACTCGAGTGTTTTTTTGTTTGTGAGCACTATTTTTTTGTTTTGTGTATGGAGTACTTAAATGTGAGGATACAAAACAAATTGATTCTATCATTTAGATTGAGATCTAAAGACTCAAAATTTGAGTGCTTTTTTTAAAAAAAAACACTTCGATGCTCTAGACACCCTCTGTAATTTTATATAATTTGGGGCAATCATGAAAAAAAGTTGCGGAGACTGGAGAGGCAAGTAAACCGGGAAAAGAGAACAGCCCCCCGCACACCAGCACGCCGCCGAGGCTGCCGACGGGGAGTCGTCTCCTTCTTATGGCCGTACGGAAGCACCGCTCTTTCCACCACCGCGCCCACCTCCGCGTCCGCCTCCGCCACCGCCTCTTGCTCGTCCCCGTCGCTCTCCTCCTCCTCGTCCTCTTCCTCTTGTCCCTCCCCGCCGTCCTCCTCCGCCGCGCCAACTCGCTTGGCCGCCAGTGCCTGCCCCCGGCCTCGGCCACTGGCTATCTATTCCCCATCCCTGTCCCCCGCCTCAGCCTCTCTATCGTTACCCTCTCCGACGAGGGCGCTTCGGGCCATGGCGCGCGCGGGCGGTCTTTCCGCGGCGTGCTCGCGGCCGCCGCGCGGAACAAGCGGGCCTACGCGGCCGCGCACGGGTACGGCCTGGCCGCACTCCCGCCTGACGCCGTCGATCCCCGCCGCCCGCCCAGCTGGAGCAAGGTCCCCGCTCTCCGCACCCGCCTGCACCGCCACCACTGGCTCTTCTGGAACGACGCGGTGAGTGGAGGTTATGTTACCACCGTCTGACTGGCTTATATTCTCCTATGCACAAGAAATTAAGTGATGGTTCTTAGACCTTATCGTCGTTCCTTAATTGTTTGTGTTTATTGTGGTTGTTTCAGGACACGCTGGTTACTAATCCAGACATCTCGTTGGTGAGTTTGATGCTTATATAAAACCTTGTTCTAATCTGTAATTTTGCAAGAATACTAACAGAATTTCTTATTTAGTTAATATATTTTTGTCTCCTGATTGCTTGTAATGAAGGAGAGGATTTTGTTCTCGGTGATTGGACATAGTGATTTTGATGCGTCACCTGATCTCGTTCTGACGGAGGATTTCAATGGTGTTAATGCCGGTATGGAAGACTTGCGCACGATTCTTTTCCTGGCTATGTTAGTCAATATCAGTGTTCCCCTAGGCACTAGGTTGGCAGCACACCATCACCTATCACCTAATCGCTGATTAGGTGGGCTAGGCGGCTATCTAGATAGGATAAGTAAGCTAGGCGGGAGGGTGTAGCCTAATGTACAGGTGTCACCTAGGTGAGCTAGGTGGCTGCTTAGGGCAACACTGGTCAATATTGAACCATGTCCAACCACAAAGGAGCATCTTTTATATTGCCAAGTTGCAAACTGATCTTACTACTGAAAAAATTTCCGCACACACAGTAACATGTGATATGGGGTGCCCGATCATCATGACATAGGATCACAAATAACTTGCGCAATGTCATGATGAATACTAGCTAATCCCCCGCTACCAGATGCAACAGGTTTGCAATTCTTTGATTCGCCAAGATCGCATGCGTGCTGGACTTCACGAGACCACCGAGTGAAGTAGTATCGATATCTGAATTTCTAGTGGAAAGACAGAACGATCTTTGGAAGAAGCAATGCCCAATTCACCACTTTATCGTGTATGCAACATAATGGGAAAGAACAAGCATATATGCTGTATATTATGAATCGTGGTCTTAGTTTACAACGCGGGGGCATCCAACCTAGACTAGAGCCGGCCAAGGTGGGTCCCACCCTCCTGAACTCTATCTCTAACTCAAATTCCTAATCTAATTCAGCTAACCAGTATGCTGAAACTTGTTGGCCAAATTAAAGAGAGAAAGGAAGCTGATTATAGCCTTGTCGTAATGGAGTGAAATAGAAAGGACATTCCAAGCTTTCAAACAAGTCCAAGAACGCTATAATCCGAGTCCGTACGTGAGAATTATTGTCTTTTTAAGTTCGACTAATCTGGCATTCCGAATTGGGCTATTTTGCTATCCAAATCCTTATCTCTTCCTTTGTTTCATTGTCTTGGCTGAACTGCGCTTGGGTTTTGCCACGTCCCAAATTGTCTACATGGGCTTGCTCCCACTTGGGCCTCCTTGGCCACAAGGGCCTTGTGCCCTGGCTGCATGGACCGCATAGGGTAAACTCTCATGTGGTCCACTTCGTCTTCTGGGCTTTTCGTGTGGCTCCTGTCCTCTTTCGCCTCTCGTTGGGTTCCACAATTGTCTATTGACGTAATTAAGCTCAATTTGATGTTTGGCCGTTCTTCGTACTGAACAACAAGTAATGACCCGCTATTATGTAGTATGCTATTATCATACAATAAAGAAAATTACCTGCAGAATAAATTCATCTGTTAATATTTGATGTGGCTTAGTAATTCTTTCCAGTTAATTAAGATATTAATCCGGAAAGTACTGAGCGTATGCTTTTCCACATCAACATAAATGTCTGCTCACCAACAGTACTGTGTCTTCAGAGTACGCTGATATTTGGAAAGATACATTCAGAATGGGCGTTTTCAATTTTTCTCTTTTTTTTGGTACAATAATTTGACAACCTTACTTTTCTGTTCTTATAAACAGAGCTTTCTGCACAAAAATGGAGATGAGCAGTTATCATGATACTAAGATAGCCATACCCCTTCTCATGCAGGACTGTTCTTCATAAGGAGGTCAATATGGAGTGAGAGGTTCTTGGATACTTGGTGGAACCATACATCATTTGTACAATTTGGTTCCACAAAAAGTGGAGATAATGCAGCACTGAAGCATATCATAGATCACTTATCACCTGAAGAATTGCAGGCACACGTTCGGATAGCACAAATGCAGTGCCTCTTCAACTCATACCCTTGGATGGCCACATGGAAATCAGTGCATCGCCTGATTTTCCAGCTGTCAGCTACATGGAAAGGTTTTGTTATTTGCTTATTCACTTAACATTACATATTTGCAACAAGGATTTGCATTCAAAAGTTAAAGTGGCATTAGATTGATATTGACAACTGGACTTCCTAGGATATATTCAGATTTATCGCCGAATGGCGAATCACTTGATGGCTTTGCCAAAAATTATTTTAGCAGATGCAAAATGGTACTGATTTAAGATTGATATCATTTCTGTACCAGCAAAACCTGACAAAGTGCTAACTATTATATTATAAAAGATAAAAGAAATTTGCTCGAAGTGATTGAATATCAATCCTTTCTTGGAAAACCTCATTTTTCAGTATTTTAGAATTGCTGACATGATATATGGTCGAAGTTTGTAATGTTTCTGAATAAATGATTTTCCCACACTGAAGAACAAGAAATTGAATTACATCAGTAGCCTGTTACATATAAACAAGAAAGATGACATGGACTCCTCCAGCATTCATGCACAATCCTCTCAAGAAAAATATCATGCATAATATAATAATATAGCATTGCTCTAGTGTTCGAGCACAACATGTCATTGCTAATTTATAACTGACTAGTCACAAGTTTTTTCCTATACACCTTTGTTGTTGCCTATCAGTGCATTAATTTCTAAAGAAATTGTAATTGTTAACTAAATTAGGTGGTTGCAGTGCCATTCACATAAGTAGAGAAAGTCTCCATGTTCCTTCAGAAAAGTTGTCTATTATGTATGTCTATATATAGTTTACTCATTGCATGATTATTATGCAGGGGTTTATTCAGATGGGGACTTTATGATACATTTTGCTGGCCTAGATGACAAGCGAGGTTGGACAACTAAGATTCTTAGGGAGATAAGAACCCCGTGATGAGCATATTTACTTCAATTTAAAGACAATATAAGGAGAACCCTAAGTATGCGAAGGGCCTCATTGTACATCACTGCACATCAATGTGGTACAGTTTATTCAATGGCATTTCCAGCTTCTTGAAAATAAAATTATGCTTAATATTTAAAGTGTGTCATTGACTTTTAGAATCAATTATTAATTCCCTTAATCCATGGCTCCAGTTTTCATTCCCAGCCTTTGTGTGATTCTCAGTGTCTGATGACCATTGGTTGCTGGGGTTTCTGCATGCCATATTTGTCCACTGGTTGCGCCTGATGCTTTTCAGAGGGACAAGCAAAACCACCCGTACGTTGCTTCCCCTCTCTGTTTTCCCTCAGCAATATCTGCTTCCATGCGAAGGACACGATCGTTCATTACCACCATTGGTTGCTTTGTTGCCATTCGTCCAATTTCCAGGTTATCTGGCCTTTTCCTTTGCCCTTTTCTTATCATATACTCCTTTGTTGGTTTCTACTTTCTACCACTTTGATTGCTAATTTCATTGCATTACCTCTGCTATGGTGCAGGTGTGGCTGTGTGCTCTCTACTCCTCTGCTGGCGTGTTTACCATGTTTGCCTGTGCTTTATTCTGCACGAAGGTTATTGCTCTGGGTGTGCTCCTATTAAGTTTACGGGATCAATTGATAAAATGCCCTCACTTACATGTACCATTAATAAATGCATCGTGATGTCTCATTGACATGTGGATCCTAGGGCCATATGTCAGTGAGACAAATGGAGCATTTTATTAATTGCACCAAGTAAAATGGGACATATGATCAATTCCCCCGTTGAACAGGGGTTCGAGGTTTAGTAGCCTCGGTGCACAGTTGCCGTGATGGCGGCCTGTTGCCATCAGCGAGGAGGGGGACTGGGAACAGAGGTGATAGGGAACGTAGATATTTCTTTATTGCTTTCATCAAACGATAATAATGCCAGGCTTACATAGCTGGCTCTAACAAAGCAACTAACACAATCTTTAAGCTAACAGCTGAACTGAAATCGTGATCAAATCCAACTAAAGATAAACTGAACGAATCCTTGTCTATTTCACACAGCTGGCCTTGACTGTTGCTGTGGCTGCACCTTCTTGCGCCCTCTTGGGTCCATGTTGCTGGTAAGTAATGCCCCACATGACAATTGGACACAGCTTATGATTCATTGGGCAATATTGTTTTAATTTCTGAACCTGATGAGGTATGTTGGGGATCAGAGAAGTCAGAAAAATTCACTACACAATCTCTGTGTAGACAGATGTGTTTCAGGGGAGTCATTTATTCTAGAATGAAGAGAAGTTTGGAAAGTTATAATGCCTCTTGAAGTCATGATTTTCCCTTGGCAAGTTTTGCATGATAAAAATTCAGAGTGAGGAGCAGCTATCAAAGAGAAATTGGCCTGGGAGTAAAGTTTGTGTGCTTTTATGGAAAACTTAAGGTACAGAACATATCATGTTGTCCTATGGTGTGACGACCCACATAATTAACCCCTGGTAAACAATGTCACCTAGAGTTAATTACGCAGATCTCATCATAGTAACTAGCAAAACATCGGGTATTCCGATGCTTTATTAGTTACTACACTGTGTATAGAGTATTGCAGCAGAACTATAATTAGAGACAGATAACGGAATCTTTTATTACATTCCATTAGTCACGCAGGGCTATTTTCCAAGTCTTAGTTTTACATAATAATATTACAACAAAAGATGGTCTTAACTTCCTATCTTCCTTCAACTGGCTAACACAGGGAAATGGACGACTAATACTACTACTGCTCCTGATAGTAATAGTAGTAATAGCCATCCTCTGATAGGTCTTGCTCCTGTGAGTGGTCCTCCAACCATGCTTCTGAGGGTTGTTCAAGGACCTCACCTTCTAAGAAAAGGAAGGGTTAAGCAAGGGTGAGTACAAAGTACTCAGCAAGCAATAATAATGAATGCAATAATGATTTTTCCTCCCGATTTAATCTATCAGTCTAACCTCACCCAAAGATCACCTTTTCCAAAATACTCTTTTATTACAGAAATTAAGTTTTAATTTAAAAGGTGGTTGATTTTAGAGTTTCAGAAAATTCCTACTAACATCGTATATGAGATAGCCGAAGCTGTCCATAGTCTCCAATCCAGAAGACTGGCTTGAATTCAAGATTTACCCTGCGCAGGTTTGTATCACTTTACCCATAGTGACACCCACAAGAGATGCTCCAGAATGTTTATCGCTACTCTAGTATTAGTTCTTCACCCTGTACCTTGAGTTTGTGACACCTATCCCAGGCTGCCACACAACTCCAAGATACAGTTGTACTCCCTCTCAACCAGGGGTACTCCGCTGGCTTCAAATATACCGCCATCCAATTGGTTCTCACTCCTTTGGGGCACACCGGCCTTTCCCAAAGAGCACCTTTTATACTTACCCCTATGGAGAGCTCTAATACCTTCATAGGACAACCTTTTCTGACCGATTTCACACACCATGGTTGATACTAGATTTATGGCTCATTGCCCAAGTGTTAGTTTGTTGAAAACTTATATTATAGCCTATGTAGAGGACCCCACCAGCTAACATCCTTCTCATCGGCATCCTCTACCCTCCCATATTATTCATACGCCAACGACTCCATTCGTTGGATGAGCCAAACAATTTTCCAGCACCAATTTATCAATCCATCCGTCCATTTCCAATCCATTCTTTCCAACCGCATCCAATTTAATACTTTTATTTAAAAGATAAGCTTTTCCATGCAGTGATGATAAAAGCAATTACAGAAAAGCAGTAAAATCCTTTAATAAAACATGATCAAAGGAAAACTTGCCTGGAATATACTCTAAAGGTACGACCTCGCTCGAAGACAGGTTCTGATTGTCGGGTGGGTTCTGGTCTTGCCCTGGAAATTATAAACTATTAGCTACAGCAAATTTATAAAGTACGAGTTACGGTGTCCAACCAATTTTCTGATCTGTCGTTTAGATTTTATATCGGCATGAATCAACAAATACGCGTTGACGATTTTTATGCGATCCGCAGACTGATCAACTACAGTCAACGCGGTCCGTGGGGCGAATTATTTTTCTACCTTCTTATCTTTTTCTCTTCTTTCTTTTTCTTCTTCTATTTTCATTTTTCTATTTTTCCTTCTCATTTCTCTTTTTCTTTCTTTTCCTCTTCCCTTACTTCTTTTCTTTCTCATTCCTCTCGGCTTGCTTTCTTTTTCTCTGGCCGACTGCTCTCTCTCCCTCTCTCTCTCTCTGCGCCTCACTCTCCTGGCGCACTACTGCCGCTCGGCTTCCTCTTCTCTCGGGCGCATCCCCTGGCTGGCGCTCCTCCTGGCGACTTCCCCCCCTGGCGCTCGCTCTCCAGGCGATCTCCCTCCTGGCGGCTCTCCCTCCAGGCGATGCTCCCCTCTGGCGCTCCCTTCGGCTCGAGCTCTGCTCTCCCCTAGACGCCTCGGCTCCTCTGGCGCATCCTCTCCTCTCGGCTGGCGACTGCGCCTCCCCTCCACCTGCGATGGCTGAGCTCTGCTCTCCTCTACTCCAATCCCAGCTAGGGTTTTCTATCCCCTCTTTATTCTTTCTTGCATTTTCGTTTTGAGTGATCTTTGCTTTGATTTCGGGTTCTATGATGAACGTGGGGGTTCAACTAGGCAAAAATGAAGAACAGATGCTACACAACCCTGATGATTCTCCCACCTACTGAGAACCCTTGGGAAGGACCCGATCCTACCCCTACCCTACCCCATTGCTCAGCTAAAGCTTCGATCTAACCTCTACCCATGGAAACCCGTACTGTAGCTACAGGGTACCTGGAGGGGTTCGGCTGGAATGGAGGTCGGCTGAGGGTTTGATGCTTGGGGAAGTGGTCGCAGAGACTGGGCTCCCTTCGGGTTGAGTTGCCTTCGGGTCCTGCTTCTTCTAGCTTCGGGTCGTCTTCTCCTCCTGGATGCAATCCTCCTCCTCTTCTGAAGCTCTTCCCCTTCTTCTGGAATCTCTCCACCTCTTCTCCTTGCTTCGGCTGGGCTGGTGCTTTGTCTGGTTGTTCTTGGGTGGGAAGCAGAGAAGCAAAGCTAGAGACTTTGGGGTTGCTTCGGTTGGAAGCTTTGGGGGCTCTACCGGTTGTGGCTGAAATGGGGGACAGGAGTGAGCTAGCTGGCTTGGGATTGGCTGGCATTCGGCTGGTTTTATGGCATTGGCAATTTGGCTATTGACCACTATGCCCTGATGGTTTTATTGGTCCCTAATTGCCTTGAGGGTATTACGGTCATTTGGCGCCCAATTTACTAATGATACCCGCATATCGCACTGTAAGTTTATAAGCGTCGAATGATGAACCCCTAAACTATCTAGAGGTGCCCTTTGGTCCTTGACAAAGTATCTCATTGAGCAATACGTTTCATCAAATCCACTTTCTAATCCTTACAATTTATTTTCTTACTTAATTGCTTTCATTGTTTAATTAATTCTTTAATTAAACGATAACCTCCCAAGTTATCACAACTACCCCTCTTAAAAAGGATTTCGCCCTCAAATCCACCTCACCTAAAGAGATGCGTACGACTCTCTCTTCCTCCTCCCACGTAGCCTCTTTCTCTGTATGATGCTTCCATTGAACTTTGCAGAACCTGATGGTGGCCCTTCTGAACTGTCGTTCTTCTGTAGCTAGTATCTTTAGTGGTGTCTCTTCATATGACAAGTCTGGCTGCAACGGAATATCAAGGTTGGGCATCAACTGAGAAGGTTCATGGAGACATGCTCGCAACTGAGAGATGTGGAATACATTGTGGATCCTAGACAGCTCTGGAGGAAGTTCTATCTGGTATGCCGAGTTTCCTTTCTGTTCTATAACCCGAAATGGTCCCACATAACGAGGGCTTAGTTTTCCTTTTACTCCAAACCTGTGTACTCCTTTCATTGGGGACACTTTCAGGTATACATGATCACCCGGTTGGAATTTCAAATCCCTCTTACGCTTATCGGCATAACTTTTCTTTCTTGAATCACTTACTCATCATTCTCACGAATCAATTCAGCGCTTTTAGTCTTTCTTGAATCACTTTTATTTTCTCATCATTCCGCCGAATCAATTCAGGACCTAGTAAAGACTTCTCTCCTACTTCATACCAACAGATTGGAGATCTACACCGCCTACCATACAATGCTTCAAGGAGCCATCTCAGATACTCGCTGATAGCTATTATTATATGCGAACTCAATGAGATGCGATATTTATCCCAACTTTCCTTGAAATTCAACACACATGCCCTCAACATATCTTCTAAGATTTGATTCACTCTTTCGGTCCGTCCGTCGGTTTGAGGGTGATAAGTGGTACTAAATTTTAATTTGGTCCCTAATGCAGCTTGCAAGCTTCCCCAAAAACTAGATGTAAAAATGGAACCTCTGTCTGATACAATTGTTTTAGGGACTCTATGAAGTGTGACTATTCTCTCAATATATATCTCGGCCAATCTATGAGCAGAATACTTTTGATTAGTGGCAATGAAGTGAGCAGGCTTGGTGAGTCTGTCCACTATGACCCATATAGCATCCTTCTTGGCTTGGGTTCTAGGTAGGCCTGTAATAAAGTCCATACATACATCCTCCCATTTCCACTCAGGGATTTGGAGGGGTTGCAACAGGCCTGCAGGACGTTGATGTTCAGCTTTCACCTTCTGACAGGTGTCACACTCACATATTCAGCTATCTCCTTTTTCATACCATTCCACCAAAAGTTTTCTTTAGATCCTGATACATTTTTGTGCTACCAGGGTGAATGGAATATAATGTGTCATGAGCTTCTTTAAGAATGATTAGCTTGAGGTCTGGATCATGGGGAACACAGATCGATTATGAAACTTAAGGCTTCCATCCTTATCCAAGTTAAACTCAAGGTCGACTGATTGGATCCTATGAGTCTCTTCCAAAATAAAGTCATCTCGTGGCTTGCTTCTCTTTAATCTGATCCAAGAGGTTTGATTGAATATTTAGAGCAGAGAGCATAGCAAAGGATGAAGATATGTCAAACTACTTTCCATTTTAGTCGATCCTTAATTAGCTCGGGCATGAAACTTTGGATGGTTAAATTATTACAATGAGCTTTCCTACTCAATGCATCGGCTACCACATTAGCTTTTCTGGATGGTAGTTAATAGAGAGGTCATAATCCTTAATAAGCTCTAACCATCTCAGACCGCCTCATATTCAATTCCTTTTGAGTGAATATGTACTTAAGGCTTTTATGATCACTGTATAGGATGCACTTGGCTCCATACAGGTAGTGTCTCCATATTTTTAAGGCAAACACTACAGCTCCCAATTCTAGATCGTGAGTTGGGTAGTTAACCTCATGTGGGCGTAATTGCCTAGAAGCATAAGCAATTACCTTATCATTCTGCATGAGGACACTTCATAAGCCTAATTTAGAAGCATCACAATATATCACATATTCAATTCCTTCCTCAGGTAAGGCTAGTATTGGAGTGGAGGTTAAAGATTGCTTAAGTTTTTGAAAGCTCTCCTCACACTTATCATTCCAAACATACTTACTATCTTTCTTCAAGAGTTTAGTGAGAGGAGCTGCTATTTGAGAGAATCCTTTGATGAACTTTCGGTAATACCCAGCTAGTCCAAGAAAACTTCTAATCTTAGTCTGAGTTGTAGGTCTTTTCCAGGATTTGATATCTTCTATTTTACTTGGGTCTACCTCAATTCCTTTCCCAGAGATGATGTGTCCAAGGAAAGACACTTGATTCAGCCAAAATTCACATTTGTTAAATTTGGCATACAATTGGTTCTCTCTCAAAATTTGAAGAGTGGTTCTTAAATGTTACTTATGTTCTTCGCTTTTGGAGTATATCAGAATATCATATATGAATACCACTATAAATTTATCTAGATATTTCATAAAAACTTTATTCATCAAGTTCATGAAAACTCCTAGGGCATTTGTTAATCCAAATGGTATCACTGTATACTCATAATGCCCATATCTGGATACAAAGGCGGTTTTCTCTATATCCTCTGCCCTTACCTTGATCTCATGATATCCTGACCGTAGGTCCATCTTTGAAAAGACACAAGCACCTCTAAGTTGATCAAACAGTTCATCAATTCTAGGAAGAGGATACTTGTTCTTAATGGTTACACTATTGAGGTCTCTATAATCTGTACATAACCTAATCCCGCCATCCTTTTTGTCCACAAACAAGACAGGGGCTCCCCATGGAGAAACACTCTGCCTAATGAACCCCTTTTCTTCCAACTCTTTCAGCTGCTTCTTAAGTTCATCCAACTCCGGTAGGTTCATTCTGTAAGGTCTCTTTGCTATGGGGGTGGCTCCTGGAATGAGGTCTATAGAGAATTCTAACTCTCTGTCAGGTGGCATACCTGGCAGTTCTTCAGGGAACACATCAGGGAAATCCTGAACTACAGGAATGAGAGACAATCCTTGAGATGACAGATGATTGACTTGGAGTCTGCTAGAGGCTTCTTAGCTCTATGCCCCCTATACAGGATACGGTTCCCATTTGGTGTCCTAATAGATGCGGTTTTACCTTCGCAATCTATATTAACACCATGGGTGGCTAACCAGTCCATCCCTAGGATGACATCTAATTTTGACAGATTTATGACATGCAGGTTAGCAAAGAATGGAGTGCCTTGTATGTCTATCATTTGGTTTTTTCTAATGAATACAACTGTCATTATTCCAGCAGGTGTATGGACTCCTAAAGGAGTTTCAAGTGGCACACACTCCAATTTATTTTTATTCACAAATTCTTGTGCAATGAATGAATGTGTGGCAACAGGGTCAAATAATATGATGCCAACAGATGGGGGAATAGGAAGCATACCCGTAACCACATCTGTGGCTCCTTCTACTGCTCCACTAAACATTGTTTAAGCGGCTGATCTGCGGTTGGGGCTCCTTGGCCGGATCCTTGGGAAGACGGCGATGGGATTGCCATAGGGACGCCCCACCACCGAAGGGCGATCTTTGCCGGGTCTTCTGGATTGTTTTGCATAGCTTGGGCAACAAGAGTTGGACAATTAATCTTTTTGTGCCCTTCCTGACCACAATGATAGCATTTGATGGCTACTTGATTGCAACTAGTGGCATAGTGAGAACATCCGCATTTGAAACATTTGGGTAGAGGTCTAGGCTGAACGATAGTAGGACGCTGAACTGGGGCACCCATGTATGGTCTCGGTGCTAGATATCGGATCAACACAGGTTTGAATGGCCTTGGCTGATTATGCATGGGTGGCCTAGGATCAAACCTAGCCTTCTTCCTCCTCTCCTCATTATGTAGATCTTGCTCACTCTCGATGTTTATAGCCCTATCAGCCAAATCTTGAAACTGTGTGATTTTAAAAGGGCCGATTGCGATCTCGGATGTGAATTCATACCCTTCCGAACCTATAGATTTTCTTTGCTTCAAGATTCACTCATCCGGAGCATATCTGGGATAGCTCATTAAATTTTCTTAGGTACTCAGACACATTCCTACCCCTTGGGTCAAGTCCCAAAATTCTCTCTTTTTATTGTCCATCTCTCTAATGGGACATGGGTAGTCTTGGAATTGAGAGGTGAATTCGCCCAAGTGATAGGTTGTTCACCGCACGGTGCGTGCAATAATTACTCCACCATGTTACCATGGGCCGGTCAACCGGTAGGTTGCAAATTAGACTTTTCTTCCTCATTGCAACCTAGGGTAGTGAGCTTCCTCTCAATTTCTTGAAGCCAATCATCGGCCTCAAGTGGCTCTGTGGCTCTAGCAAAAGTTGGTGGACGAGTATGGAGGAACTCTCCTAATGTGACTCGGCCCGCCTCGAGGGTTGAGCTCGTGCACTATATTGGTAAGTAGAGTTTCTAGAAACCGTTACGATTTGTCATGAATGGTTTTGATCGGCTGAGCTTCCTTCCGAGTTTTCTAGAAACATCAAGACTCTCTCAATTGGATCATGGTGATCTGAAGTTCGCAAGGCTACCATTTCCTCCGGAGGTGTAGGTCAGTCTGGATTCTCGAGGGTTTGGTTGATTGAGATCCTGGTTGAGAATAGTAGGTCGCTCTGGCGATTAGGGTCGATTGGGATGGGATCCTAACTCGAGGATCGATCTGCTCTACCACTTCTCTGTCTGACATCTCTGCAAAAGAGAGCATGATGGATGCATGACTTGTTAATGCTTTATCTTTTCTCATATATTTTTTAGCTTTGATTAGCTTTTCTTATATATAGTTAATATGATTGCTTAAGGAAGGTTGGACATCTGCTCATACCAGCATTTCATTCATGAGACAAGAGGTGTTGTTGTGGTTAGAAAGTGAATCAAATTTTAGTTGTTAATAGCAATTGAGTATAAGATGAGAGGTGTTCTTGTGATTAGAGAATATACGGGCTAGGTTTTTAAGAAAAGAGAGAAAAGAACAAATCTCATCGCTCTCATTCGCCACTCCATTGCAGGACTCTTGACTCAACCTAACTACCATCTTAGGATAAGAAGTATAAACCGCAATTTGAACTAAACGAAAACAATCCTAATGATCGAGCACTAGAAACTCCCCGAGATTAACGCACTCGGGCCGCCCTATCTACAAAAAAAAACCCATAAGAACATAAGAACCAATTAAACAAACGACAAAAGGTTGGTTTTAGAGTACCAAAAACTCATCTATATCTAGTGAAAACAAACGAAAACAACTTGGTTTTCTAGGGAAGCATCAAGAACCCCTCGAGACGCTGCGCTCGAGTACACCATGGAGCCACGCATCCAGGGACGCCACGGACAAACGGGTCCGGGTCCGTTTCCTAGTCCTTAGCTCCTATGTGCTGTAGCCCAGCTAACTATACATATATATAGCCATATACATTACAATCTGGTCTCTAAAGCAAGCAAGAAAGTATCTCTAACTAAATGAAGCCTATCTAACCTATGTTTATTGCAAGAATATAACTACAAATGCAATGCAAGGAATAACATGCAAGCATGAAGCATGTTTATATTAAAAGGATGCTTATGTCACAATTTTAATCACATGCTGAAGTGCTTCATATGAAGTACATCTACAATTTTTAATTACCCTACCTAGAGTAATCTATGAAGTACATCTACAATTTTTTTCAAAGTACCATGTTCTCCCACCGTGGCACGACGGTGACGCTGCGTAAGTGCATGTTGTCCGGGTACTCTGCACCGTGGCACGACGGTGACTCTGCGCAAGGCCACTTCGTGTGGCATGAAGCAAATCACACACTCTAGTGTGTCAGGTTCGATCAAGCAGACCGTGGTTGCCGTCACCTCGTCATGCTGCGTGCGGCTCTTGGTTGATTTATTAGTCGAGTTCCATCAACATTATCATAAGAAGAGAGAAAAAAGCGCTACAAATGTTTATATTTTAAGTCTATCCTGATCAGACAAACTGTTGCCACAATGCATATAGGAAGTGTAGATATTCAATTACAAAATCTATAACTGGTTGTGCCTTATAAATATCGTTGTAGAACTATTGATGGAAATTTCGAACAACACCATAAATAATGGAGGTTCTGTTGGGGGTGTGGGAAAATAGGTCATCACAGACGGTTCTTATTTGAAACCATCTGTGATAAGTTCATATCACAGACGGTTCTGATTTGAAACCGCTCGTGATATTTAGTTATTACGACGGTTTAAAATGAGAACCGCTGCTGATATTAAATTTCACGAGCGGTTTATTAATAGAACGATGCGTGATATATATTTTCTTAGACGGGTGGAAAAGCTGCTCGATGATCTCCTTCATCACAGATTTATTGTTACTGACGGTTCACAAAACCGTCTCTGATGACGTTTACGAACCGTCTGTGATGATGATTTCTGTAGTAGTGTGAAATCGACGCACATCCGCCACTTCCTATTGGACTTCTTGACAAGCACAGGGTTGGCAAGCCACTCAGGGTGAGAGACTTCCCGAACGATCCCTGCGCGCAGCAGCTTCTCTACCTCCTCCCGAATGGCATCTTGCCGCTCTGGTGCTTGGTGCTAGACCTTCGACGACCAGCGCACTCGGGCGTAGCTGATCGGTGCTCGATCACCTCACTGGGACCCCAAATATATCGGACGGTTGCCAAAGTAACATGTCGGATTGATCGAGGAAGATGACGAGCGCATCTTCCTATTTGGCGCTGAGGCTGGCGCCAATGAAGACGGACTTCCCGGGCTCGCCCTCACTCAGGGAGACCACCTTCACCTCACCGGCCGAGCCGGGCAAGGCGCGAGTCTGCGCTGAGGGGCTCCTAAAAAGGCGACATCAGCCAGCTTCACGCAGGTGGCACCGCCAGTCCATTCTTGGCGCTTATGGCAAAGACAAGGCTTCGCCCGCCCACCCGGATGACTATGGGGCCACCAAGCCCTGGCATTTTCACCACTATGAATCCATAGTGGCTTGTCGCCATGAACTTGGCCAACGACGGTCGGCCAAGTATGACATTGTACGGAAGGTCGAAGTCGGCAACTTCGAAATCAACCAGCTCTGTACGGAAGTTGCTTTCCTCCCCGAAGGTGACAGGGAGGTGCACCTGGCCCAGGGGGACCATGCCAGCCCCCAGGGCTACGCCGTAGAAGGGCAAGGCCGGGCGCAACTCCTGGTTCGACACCTGGAGCGCCCGAAATGCCTCGAAGGACAGGAGGTTGATGGAGCTCCCTCCGTCCATCAGCACTTGCCCGAGCTTCATGTTCCGGATCGTGGGAGAGACCATGACCGGAAGGTGACCTATGCCAGCGGTGCTCTCAGGGTGGTCAGCCCGACTGAAGGCGATCAGCTCTTCTGACCACTTCAGCATCCGACATGCCCCTGAACTCAACGCCGTAGGGGCAATCCTGCCGCCCATCTAAACCCCGGCCTAGAGACCGTGCCGGGGAGCGCGGACTGTGACTCCCCAAAGAATCGGAGGAGCGGACTTCCTTCTCGCTCTGAAGGTGAGAGTCGCGAGAGGAACTCTCACCCCCAGGGACCATCCGTCCGCCGCGAGCGCGACGACGCTGCAGGTGATCACGCAAATCACCGCTGCGCCACTGGCGACACTCCTCCAGATGGACCCTCATGTCCTCACGGCTCCTCGTGAAGCCGGAACGTTCTTCTTGCATGCCCTTTCCTTTACTCTAGCCCTCCTGGCCAGAGCGCTTCCTGCTGGGGCGGCTGGAAGCTTGGGTGCGATCGACGTGCACCCTTGGTCGAGGGGTACCGATGGTCCCAGACCGGTCGGGCATCCCTACGCGGAGCTGGGCTGCATCTATGAGGCCAGCAATGTCCCGTAGCCACGGCGTGGCCGGGGAGTCTCCCGCAAGTTCCACCGGAGGGTGATCTAGGAGGAGACGGACCGCATGCAGGTTCTGGGCCGGAGTGGCGGCCTCCATGGCCAGCCGACGCCGGACCGGAAGTTCGACCGCTGCCTGGGGGGCATCGCCGCCCCGCTGCAGGGGCGGCGTGAGGTGATCCCTCATCCGGCGAGAGTGTCGGGACGTGTTCTGGGCGCTGCTAGCCTTCGCCACCTCTTGTCGCTGCGAGTGTGAACCCGCCATCACCAGAGGCAAGGTCCTTTCGGACAGAAGACCAGAATCCACCGGAGAGGTGGGTGGGTGAGCCAACCACTAGCCCCCTACCTGGCGTGCCTCTGTCGGCGTATTCTGCTTGAAAGGCCCCGTCAACGAACAGGGTTGACTACTCCCAAGATGGAAGGTATGGTTCGGTAGATGGCGTCTTCATGGCCGGAAACCCTAATGACTCTCTCACGATGAACCCCGGGGATCAACAGATCAATGGACACGGTGATGTACCCAGTTTAGGCCCCCAGCATGGGTAATAGCCCTACGTCCTGCTGGATCTTTCTTGAGGAAGTGTGGAAGCGATTACAATAGCTCCTCCAGTCTTTTTCTTCTTTCTCCAAGTCTTAGACCTATCGATCGATCCCCCTTCCTCCATGTACCGAGACGCCCTTATATAGATTGGCTGGCCTAGGCAGATGAGAAGGCGACGCTATGCTGATCTACTACTCATTAATTACACCCATCATTCGAGCCTTATCTCATTGACCCATGACTCATTTATTACGCCCGTCGTTGTAGCCTTATCCTTCAAGCTCCATTTAATGCCACTGTGAGGCTTCGCCCGGTCCGCCCGGGATATGACACTCCTGCGATGGGTTTGGTGAGAGGCGTCAGAGGGATGGGCCGTAATCGTGTCGATAGCAGCATTCTCCGCAATTAATGGCCCTAACACAGCATGTCAGGGGAAGGAGACTTCGAGGCGAAGCCTTCTCCTCATTCCTTTGGTTGCCTCCGTGGCCTGACGAGTGGGGCCCGATCGCCCGCCCACTCGCCAGGCCACCACGTGGGCTTACCGCCCGGCGAGCAGGGCGTGATCGCCCACTGCCACCAAAGCCGCCACGCTGGCTCACCGGCGTGGCGTGATCGCCGCTTCGCCAGCAGGCACCACGGGGCTTACCGCCCGCAAGCGAGCATGATCGCCACCGCTCACCAGGGCGCCACACGCTCCTCGCCCGCCAGGCGGGCGTGACTCGCCGCCAGGGGCCACGGGGCTTACCACCCAGCGAAGCAGGCATGATCGCCCACCGCTTGCTGTGGCGCCACGCTGGCTCCTCGCCCGGCAAGGCGGTGTGATCGCCACCGCCCGCCAGGCACCACGTGGGCTTACCGCCCGGCGAGCAGGGCATGATCTCCCACCTGCTCGCCAGGGCGCCACGCGGGCTCCTCGCCCGGCGGGCAGGGCGTGATCGCCCATCTGCCCGCCAGGGGGTCATGCTGGGCTAGGCCACTTTTTGGGCCTACAACTTCAGCGGCGGAGAGGGTACCCCGGTGTAAAGTATACCGACAGTGGCGCTCCTTCAAAAGCTTAGATCTTGGCAAAACGATGGTGCCTCAGGTCAATTAGATCTAGGGTTTAGGGTGGTGGCTTTGAGGTAATCCTTAGGTGCATGTTTATAGGGCCTCGAGGTCCATGCTCCACTTGAAACAGACTTCTTTTTTGTGGTGAACACAGCCGAGACAATGTCCAGCACGAACATGTCGAGGACGACACGTCTCGCATGTTAGTGGCACGAGCAACAGACTAGGACAGTTGGGCTTCATGGACTGCGACATGATGAGGAGACTGGATCGGATTGGGCTAGCTTTGGTCCAAAAAGTGAAATCTAGTTTTTATTTCCTTTTTCTATTTAAATAAATACATAAAATACAAATAGCTTCAAATAATTTAAAAAAATTCTGTAAAATACTTTTGAGCATATAGAACTCAAATAAAATATCTTTGCAAATGTTCACTTAAAATCATATTAACATTCAAATTGCAAATAAAAGTTAGAAAATTTCCAAAAAAATGATAGATTGCACAAAAACAAAAATTTGGGATGTTAAAAATCTCCCCCTTAATAGAATCTTGACTTGAAGATTTAGGACTAACTATAGAAACAAGTTAGGAAACTCTGACTTTATATCTTCCTCACACTCCCACAACAAGCTATGAAAGATAGCGTCACCCACTTTGACCTATGTTTTGTTTCTTGCTTTGAAAAATGGTGTAACACAACTGAATGAGAAAGAAATAGAATTTTTTAAATAATATTTTAAAAAATGAAAAATTATAGAAATAATATGCCAATTTAAACAATGATATATCTACCTTTCTATCGCTGTTTGAAATGGTGACAGAGAGTCTATCGCTGTTTGCAATACTGACATGCTCTCCGTCACCATTTCAAATGGAGACAGAGATTCTACTGCCATTTGAAATAGCGACAGAGGCCTATCGACAAATGGTGCGACAGAAAGCCATATAAGCATTGTGGACCAACGGCCTAGAGTGTGTGTCATACATGATCGGCATCCTAGGCTGTTGAAGATGATCATGCGGTTGCAGCAAGGTGTAGATAAGACACATCCATGGCCTGATTTATGAAGTAGGTGATGCAAGCGGTACATAAGTGCCAACTTTTACAAGCAGTTTAAGAACACGAAGCTTACAAAGCTTTTCAAGAGGGTGTTGATCAAAACTAGCAGAGAAAGTTTGATGCACTGTGGACAAAGTTGGACGAGCTTACATCAAGGCATATAGTGTAGGCAGTGAAGAGGGCAATGCCTAGCATAAGGGAGGCCCTAGTAGCGCTTAAAGAGTTACCCACAGACCCTCTGCACCTAGTTCGGAGGAACGACAGGGATATGAAATACTTCTTCAAATGGATAGAGAATGAGCTTAGGGAGAAATAGGCTCTACTTTATAACATTCGATGGTGCCAGGTATAGGGTCATGACAACAAACCTAGCTAAAATTTACATTGGGTCATGCAGGGTCTGTGACCCCCTCCCCTGGTTGCTAGAGTGGAGAGTGTTTTTCGTTGCATCACGAAGTACTTTGTAGATCACCATGCTAGGGTGTTCGCTCGCATGAATGATACTGCTGTGAAATACTCTGAGATGATTTTTACATACATTAAGGAGAAAGGCAAGAAGGGGGAGATGCATAGAGCATTGAAGATGGGCATGAGGGAGCTTTGTTTCGAGATACTGTGTAGAGAGAAAGCTGTTCATGGGACGAACCGATGAAAAGTATCTCATTAATGCATCCTACAGAGGCAATGTGTTTGCACCTACAACAAGCCTCATCTGTTACACCAGCCATGTGCACATTTCATGGCTGCCTACTCAACAATCTGTATGGATCCAGGTATATTCATGTCATACTTTTTTAATAAGGAAACAGTGACAACAACTTGGAGCGTAGAAATTTATGGTTTTCAAGTGGTGCTTTGTTCATGGAGCATTGAAGTTGGGAGGATACACGGTGGGTTTTAGATGTTAGTAGGTTGAAAGGCATAGGATAGTGGCAAACATGGCGTATAAGGAATGACATGGACGCTGCGGAAAGTGAGTGTCGTGTAAAGAAATGTTCAGTTTCCAAGGACATGAAGTACACTTTCAAATATTGCCCAACGGTTCAAAGGCTGTGAAACTGTTGTATGCACTTTGCATGTGAAATTATTGTACTTAATTTGTATGTCAATCTATTGTATCAAATTCGTATGTTTAATGAATGTATGGACTTTTGAAAGACCATGTGGAGTTCTATACATATTTGTGATGAGAATTTGACTAAATTTGAGCTTGGTTTATTTTGATTTGAGTTTGATTTGAATTGGATTTTCAATTTGAGCAATTTGAGCTATTACTTCCAAGATCTGGCTTGGTCGAGTAATGCCCTGACGGCTTGGGGTCGAACGTTTCGAGTAGATTGGGTATCGCGAAGTATCGAGTATGAATGTTGTCAGGTCAAGCGGAGGGATTGTTCAAGTGTTTGGTCGATTACTGCCAAGTTCTGGCTTGGTCAAGTAATGCCCTCACGACTTTTGGTCGAATGAGTAGAGTTTGTGGGGTCGAGCACCCTACCATTAGCCTGTCTTGAGTCCTTGGGATAGCCTACTTGATGTCGTCTCATCAACTCGACTATGAGCAGAGTTACTCGATGTCCATAGAATATGTATTTTGAGTTTATATGTTAGTTTTATTACATATCATTGTGGGCAATGCTATGTGATGAGTTTTCCTTGTTTTTGATGGTTGTAGGATGACGGTGCTAGGTCATGGTGAGGCAAAGGATGATCGGGACTAGGTGAGGAGTGTCGGAGGTCTAGACGGTTGAAGATCGCAGGAAGATGATCAGAGATGGAGTCTGTGCAAGACAAGAAGACACGGAATAGATGAGATGCTAGCTAGACACTGATCGAAGCGATGAGGGTCGTAGGATCGTGGTATAATTGATAGAGTAGCGAGTCTAGTTAGTATGCTTTGAAAAGCGTACAAAAACCTAATGTGTGTGTGAGTTTTGGGTTAACCTATATACGAGTGAATAAGTCAATCCTAACCCTTGATGGTGGTCCTTAGGGTAGAAGGAACTTATCCAAGAGTGGAGGGTGATTCAAGAGTTGTATAAATAGAGGGGTAGGGGTAGCATTTCCCTTTTGAAGGTTTTAGAGATTTTGTGCTCCTTTGAGCTTATGCTCACTTTATTGTGAGGCTTTGTAAACCTCCCATTCCTAGCATGCTAATCATTTTCATCCATGCTTAACTTTACATTACACATTTAATTCATGTCTTAAATTCAGCATTTAAATTTTCACAATTTACTTTCTCTCAATTTGGATTTACCTCCTCTCCTTCTACTTGCTTGCGCTTCTTGTGCCGAAGATGATGATTGATGGTTGAATTTTCTACAGATCATATCCCAATCATCTAGGCAAATCTTTGTGTTTTTCTTGAGGAAAGTTGATTTTTGCGTTCTTAAATGAGTGATTCTTGTTAATCATATTTCTATGAGTTTTGACTTGAGTTCTTGCTTGCTATGACATGTGGGTAGCTATCCAAGATAATCTTGATCATCAAAAACCCACAAGCAAGTCTTAGATCAAGTTCTTGCATTTTTTCTAAACTTGGTGTGTTCTTCCTTCTAAGGGAAAAAGGTCAGAACTTTGATGTCAATCCTTGCAATTGAAGGTTGGAACAAGTTCCTGATATCCTTAGGATCACATCTACTAAGTTTCGTGAAGTTTTGTCTAGCCAATCAAAAGATTCCTCAAAATTTCCTTTTGGCTCGGGCTGTTTTCAGAACTGTTCTTCAGCTGTTCTTGAGCCCGCTACCGACCTTTCAGCTTGGTGCTACCAGCCTCCAGTGCTACCGGACTTCCAGTAGTAGCACCGGCCTGGCAGAATAGCTACTTCTATTGATTCGCTTCCTTTTGTGGATTTTCATTGCGGGATGTCAAGTGTTGCCTCAGCTGCGACCCCTACTAATCCCGCTCCCGCTCCCACTGCTGAAAATGTCGATGTGCAATCGGATGACGTTGCATGGAAGTATGGAATTAGATGGGATCTATCTAATAAAGATAAAGTTATGTATAAGTTGTGTAAGAAGAAATTTTCTAGAGGTGCAACTAGAATCAAGCTACATATTGTGGGAAGTAATGGGACAGTAAAAGCTTGCCCAAATGCCACCGAAGAAGATAAGTTAATATGCAAGGGATGTACAGAGGAAGTGCGGTCGAAGAAGAAGGCTAGGAAAGAACATGATGAGGATGTAAGCCGTGTATACATGATTACATGTATCTATTTTTTAGCTTATATCATGTTATCGATTGTGATTCTTTTTTGTTTGTTGTTTTACATTGGATTTATTCGTGCATAATAGAAGTTAGGTGGACATTCCTTCCAATCCTCAACAGGAAGAGAAGCTTGATGAAATTGGCATGTCAGGAGTTCAAAAATTAGTGCCCACCCGTTGATTTCTCAATTGGCATATCGAACTTGTGTCAACAAAACATTAACGATGCATTGGATAAGGAGAGAACTTGGAAAGTGAAGCAATATGTTGCAAAATTGATGTATGAGAATGCCTTCCTTTCAATAAAATTGATTGTGATTCTTTTGATCAGATGTGTGAGGCAATTGGTCGCTATGGTCCTGGTTTTGTCCCTCCTCAATGGGATCTTCGTGAGAGATTGTTGAATAAGGAAATAGAGAAACAAAGGAGGCACTAAAGGGTCATGAAGAAGTAAGAGCGTTGACAGGGTGCTCTATAATGACTGATGCTTGGAGTGATAGAAAGAGGCGAAGCATGTTGAATTTGTGTGTGAATTGTAGTTTGGGAACATATTTTCTTGGTTCGGTGGAGGCTTCGGATGTAGCACACACAAAAGAAGTTATCTTTGAGTATGTGGATGGCTATGTTGAGAAAGTATGTGCTGAACATGTTGTTCAAACTGGTAAGAAAAATTGTTACCCTTAGTCAATTACCATTTCAATTTCATAAATTGTAATATAATGTTTTGTTTTTGATTTTTTTCTTTATTATGTAGTAACCGATAATACATCAAATAACATGGGAGCAAAGGCTTTGATGAAGGAGAAAAGGCCCACAATATTTTGGACTCCATGTGCAACCCATTCTTTGAACTTGATGCTAGAAGCAATGGAAAGTTGCCAAGATTTAAGAAGGTTATTAATCAAGCTAAGTCATTCACTATCTTTGTTTATGCACATCACAAAACATTAGCAATAATGAGAAAGTTTACTAAAATGAGGGATATGATAAGGCCAAGGGTCACTAGATTTGCTTTCTCCTTTCTCACTTTGCATAGCATGAGTGAAAAGAAGAAGGCATTAAGAAGCATGGGTATTTCGGCGGAGTGGGAAGGTTGTAAGCTTGTCAAAACACAAAAGGAAAAGGCTGCAACAAAGACAATAATAAGTGTTGGGTTTTGGCATAGTGTTTTGAATTGCTTAAAAACATTTCATCATTTGGTTAAAATTCTTCGCATGGTTGATGGAGATGTGAAGCTTTCGATGGCATTTCTTTATGGAGAGCTTTTGGAAGCAAAGAAAGCAATCATGCATGCTAATGGCAATGTAGAGAACAACTATAAGCCTATTCTCACTATTATTGAGGACAAAATGAAGGATAGACTTGATTCTCCATATGCATTTGACAGCATATCTCCTAAATCCTTACTATAGTTATGCGAAGAAGGATGATTTTCTAGACCAAGAATTAGTTCAAGGGTTTTTCACTTGTGTAGAGACATTCTATCATGATAATGTTGCTAAGCAAACAGATGTGCTAATTAAAGAGTGGCCTAAATTTAAAAAACAAGAGGGGTTATTTGGAAAGATTGCGACTAAGAAAGGATGTGAAAGCTTCAATTTTAATCCTGGTAATATAATTTATTCTTTTATACTACATCTACATATAATTGCCGCTATATTTGCAACATTATTTGTTGTTTTCTCATTATTACTTCTTGTTTTGCAACATACAGCGAAGTGGTGGGAAACTTTTGGATGTGGTGTGCCGTTGCTCCAAAGAATGGCAATGAAAATCCTCTCTTTGACCTCTCGTTCTTCCTGTTATGAAAGAAATTGGAGTTGTTTTGAAGGGGTTAGTCTCTAAATCTTTAAATTGAAATTCCATATTTAGTCTCTAACTAGTAGTCTAGTACCTAGCTAACCATATTACTTGTCAATTGCTAGATACATACAAAGAAGAGGAATAGACTAAAAGTTGAGTTCTTGGAAAAACTTGTCTTTATCCAATTTAATTCAAGGTTGATGAATAAAAAAAGATGGGGCAAGGAGAGGAACATTGATCTGCTACTAAGCAAGGATGATAGGACAACCCTTGGGCGGTATCAATATGTTCCCGATGATGAAGAAAGTGATGACATGACTAATGAAGCTCAAGAAGAAGGTGTAATGTCTCAGAAGAATAATTCATCGCAGTTGAAAATCTTTTTTTCCTCCCTCCTCCACCCGAACTCTCTCTCCCCTCTTTTTTCTTTCCTGGTTCCCCTCCCCAATGCGCCTCCTCCCCCAAGCTGCCTCCTCCTCCCCCAATCCTTTTTCTTCTCCTCCCTGGTGCCCTGGCCCTCCTCCTCCCTGGCGCCCTGCCCTTCTCCCCATTCGCGAGCAGCAGCCCTCCTTCCTCTTCTTACTCCTTGTGAGCAAGGTGAGGTAAAGACTTCTTGGTTTGGAGTTGTGCTTGCTGCCCTAATGGATGTGTTTCCTGGTTGCAATGGCTCTAGGGTTCATAAATTTGGAGATTTTGGAGGGAAGCTAGGGTTAGAGTGGAGGGAACCCTGTGCTGTTTTCGAGCAGATTCTTCACCGGTATTGTAGCATCGATTTGGGCATGGTAAAGTCATTTCCTAAATATTTGGCTATAGAGAAGTTGTAGATCATCGAATCCCCTTTAATTTGAGTACAAGAATATAAAAATCCATTAAGCCAATTAAAAGTTATGACCTTTTTAGTGCAGGCTGTTCGAAGTGAGTTCGTGATGGCAGGTTCAATGTTCAACTGAGTTTTTCGGCTAGATGCAAGGCGAATCAATCTGTCCGTTTGCCTAGAGATATCTATAAAATTTTGTGTAGATCAATAAAATGTATTTGTTTACTTGATTTGCCTTCTAGAATCAAAAGTTATGCCCTATTGAATGGGGCTATCCAAAACGGGTGGGCTGTTCTTTTGTAAACTGGTAGTGATTGACGAAGAACTAGTATGAATGGGTATGATGTATGGATAGGTGATCTTCTTGTGGTCGTTTAAAGTACAAGAACTCCAAATTTAGCTTAGCCAATTGGAGATATGCTAATTTGAATGCGGACTGTCCAGATTTTCGAGTTAATGCATTTGATTTCTGTTCATCGTAAAACTAAGAATAATTAGTTTATCTCCTAAATGAATGGCTTTGAGATAATCTTAGATTATCCTCTTGTGATAAGTTAGAGTCCAAGAACGCGAATTTTGGTCTAGCCATTTAGAAGTTATGCTCTCTTAATCGCCTGCTGTCCCGGGTCGAATTTTGGGGTTGTCCTTGGGCTGATTTGGGTTTAGGGCGTAGTTACGCATTTTGAAGTTGAGTTTGTATAGTTTTTGAGTTGTGTTCGCGATTGTGGTTCCTTTTCAGGTGGAGTAGCCTCAGGTGCGGCTTCTTTGTCTCGCCACCCCCCTCGTCGCGGTTGAGGCAAGTGCATCGTGATGTGGTTTGGTTGATAGCGTAAGGGTTATATTTGATTATGGCTTAACCGCGTGATAGAAATGATATGATGTGTTACCATGTCTTACACTTGAAATTGGTTAGACTAGTATGAATGGAAATTCATGGGTGTGAGCCTTGGTTGATATTTATCCATGTACACGGTGTTTTTGAGCAGGGTTGTGTGTTCATACGTGGTGCAATTGAAATTGTGTGTTCATATGATGTGTTACCATGTCTTACACTTGAAATTGGTTAGACTAGTAAGGTTGATTTATAGTAAATATATTGTTCGAGCGATTGGGGATGACATGAGTTTGGTTTAAATGATTAAGTTGGTTTGTAGAGATGGTGTAGATAAGAATCAGTGTTGTTGTCATGTTTTGATCTCAATGTTATAATTACTATCTTAACGTTTATGAGGGAATCTTATAGCAAATGACTATCCTGTCAATGGATGAATGCCGACAAATGAAAAGTAAGCACGTAAGTTGTTTCTTTTGAGTGTGTTTTCAATTGCATCGGTTGCATTCATGTCCCACATGAGACATAGGCCAGGTCGGTGAGAAAGTTATGACAAATCCGGAGTGCCATTTAAAAGTCCTACCTCGTAGTCCCATCCATCGTGGTGGATTGGAATGAGTCATTAAGAGTAGGCCCCTCCACGGGATGGAAGGGAATGAGAGGGTGCACGTCAACGGGCGTGCACTCATTATACCGGTATAATTGATGAAAAAGGTGCATGAATATGAAAGCATTGCATTGCATTGTATTGAAATTGATAAGTGTTGATTGATGAGAAAGGAAATGACAGGTTAAGGGTTGAGTCGTGGACTCTTCCAGAAATGATTTTTTGAGGGATGAGTAAGGTTTAATTACATTCGAGTTGATTGTGGTAAGTGGAGTTAGTTACTGTTTCTTTTACATAATGAGTTCAATTAAGTAATGACTATACGAAATTCTAAGTGATTGTAATTCAATTGAATTCGTTACTTTTCATTTTGATGCTCTTTGCTGAGTCTTAAGACTCACGCTTGTTTGTTATTTGTTCTCTTTTTAGGTACTTGAAGCTGCTTCGCCGGGATGGGAGTAGTAACACCTTCACGATTTCGGTCACCTTCATGTCAACTAAACAAAAATTGTAGTGTAGAGTCTTGTGTATGGTTGTATAGTGTGATTCCGATTGCGAAGTGGAGTATTTGCTATTTATAGTTATTTGTGTGTCAATTCTTAATGCTTTTGCTAGGTTGTCCTTATGGTTGATTAGCGTTACATATTGTGATTGTTATCGTAATTGCTACTTGTTTGTCTGCTGAGTGGATGTCCTAGATTCAGGAGAGGTGTTACCGAAATTTTTATTATGTTCGGCAACCTCCTAGTTGTTCTCTTGTTTTGCTAAGATTTATTCCTAGTATTTTGAATTGTTGATGTTGTTGGGGACACTCTGGACAAGTATGGTTCCGGAATGTTGCAAGCATCATTTATGGTCTTTTGGTAGCATTCGCGGTGCGGTTGGCACCGGGGTGTTACAGAAGGAGGTGATGAACTGCAACCTCGTAGGAGTGCAAGGATTAGACATCTAGTAAAGGACGAAGAGGATGACATGGACCTCATGGAGGAATCAAAGGAAGAGGTGAATGAAGTAGAGGAAGAAGAGGTTGAGTTCGAGGATGACAAAGAGGAACCAGATGAATTTGATGGCAATGAATCAGAAGAGCTTGCTGCATTGTAAATTTATGTTATGCATTTGCTATTGACTATTAAGAATATTTATGTTTTAAAATCTGAACCATCATTTGAACTCTATTAGTATTATAGTATTGAAAGACCATGTGGAGGTCTATCCTTGTGTGTAATGAGTAATTGACAAGATTTAAGATTGGATTGATTTGAAATTGAGTTTGGTTTGAATTGGATCTTCAAATTGAAGCAATTTGAGTGTTGATTGCTTTTCCTAGTGCTATCGGTCTGGGGGCGGTAGCACTAGAACTTTGAAAGAAATTATGATTGATTAATGATTTTGAGATAATCATTGAATATCTTTGTGGGCATTACTATGTGAAAGGTTTTTCCTTGTCTTTGATGGTTGCAGGGCGATGATGCTAGGTCATGGTGAGGCGGAGGATGACTTAGACTAGGCAAGGAGCGTCAGAGGTCTAGACGGTCGGGAGATCGCCGGAAGATGATCTGAGACAGAGTCCGGGCAAGCCAAGAAGAAAAGGAAAGGAGGAGATGATAGCTAGACATGCCCACTGATGAGGACATCACTCCTATGCATACGCCCGAGACTCCTCTAGTTGTGATGCAAAGACCCATCACAAGAGCACGAGCACGGCAATTGAATCAACAGGTGAGCTCGTTCCTAAGTACTCGTGCATATACTTGTGAGGATGGTATGCTACCTAATGATATTATTGATTATATTGTACTTAGGAATTTTGGAGAGGATCATGAAGGCTTTGGAAACCAGCAAGGGCCAGGAGGAAGGCAAGGAAGGTGTCCAAGTCAAGTTGGAAACCTAATTCATCTCGAAGTCGACTACCTCGGCCACCAGGAGCAGTGCTCACTAAAATCGTCGCCCAGGCCACAAACGGGCTCCGATTTCGATGATCCACATATGCCTCGAAAGCTAAGGAGATAATCTTTCCAATGGCCCTGGTTTCAGGTCATTTGGACTTCGGAGTCGACGGAATTCGCATTGCAAGTTGGCAAACAGAATCTGTCCCAGGGTGCTGCGTCACCAATTTGGGCCGTTGGCCCATGTATCGTGTTGAGTCCATCACGGACGCGCCTAGGGTTTCTAGGACGTCCCCTAGCCTTTATATCCAGTAGCCGCCGCTAGGGTTTGATTTGGGTTTTGCTTAGATTAATTCTGTCTTTGAACAAAGGTCGCCGCTCATCGGTTTGTGAGACCCCAACTCGTGAGCTTCATCCTCAATTGCAAATTCAGTTGCATCTTTCTTGTTCTTGCTTGTGTTCTCGATTCATTGGCAGGATTAGCCTTCGTGGCGAGGTCAACCGGCAGCGCACGGTTGATAACCGAGGACGCGTGGTGCTGCGATTGCGGGGTTTTGATCGTGCCGATCGAGAAGCCGGATCGTGTGTGTCTCGCACGCCTAATCGACTTATCCTCCACTTGACGGAAGTTCGGCAACCCCGTCCCCATCAAGTGGTATCGAGCAAGGTTTACCGTCAGTTCGCCTTTCCCGTAGTTTAATTTAGTTTTGTGTTCGCCCTATAGTCCACTTAAAAAGCCAAAAAATTGCAGGTTCATAGTCTACCATACCTAGAACCACGCCTAGCCTTTGCACAATTTTGTTTTAGAATCCGTAGTAATCGAGTTTGTGTCCATAGTCGAGTCGTGTTGCTGGTTTAGATCGTGGTCTTAATTTAGTTGTGTTTCATCTCCGCTGCATCCCATATCCTACACCGACCCAGTTACCAATCGCTATTTGAGTCCTTGTTGGATTCGGATTGCTTTGTGGTTTTTCCCGCCGAGTCCTAGTTGTGTTAGGGTTTCTCCTTCTTAAACCCTAATCCCCACCTCCTGTTAGCCATATCGCCACCCCTCATCACAGAACCTGCCACCACAGATCATCGCTTCCATATCCACTCCATACGCCCTTGAGTTTGGAGAGGTGCCGCTAGAAACCCCGATTCGAGTCCTTCCGTAAACGGCCATAACTTTCGTGATACGGACTCGAATTAGGCGAATTTTTTTCACGGACATCTACAAAAATTTTACATCCGATTCTCCCCACTTCATCGGGTTTGCCGAATTTATTTTTGCGAAATTCCTCGAAGATTGAGTTTTCGGCCGCCGAAGTTTGAGCACGCTTTTCGGAAAACACTTCTTATTTCATATCGGTTTCATCTTACATCTGTTCAGGCTGAAAATTTGTGTACTATCTACCTTTGTGCTCCTGATCCTAGGAAAAATATCAGAAAAATCAAAGAAAAATAAAAAAAATTGTGAAAGAGGCATAGAGCAAAAAAAAATTGTGAGAGGAGAGCAGAGAGCAAAAAAAAAGAGGCAGGAGCAAAGGTAGGTGTTTTTACCGTGCCTGATAAAAGTGTTTTGCTGTTATGCTGATATCTGTTCATATAATCTGACGCCTTGTTGCTTGTCTCTTCATATTCCTTGTTTTCTGCCGCAGCTAGACTAAGGCCACATTTAGACCAGCAACTAGGGCAAGTGCTTTTGGACATTTATTCAGCATTACTATTTGTTACTGAATTGTGTGCCACTCAATACATATAACCTTCCTACAGCTCCACATATACATCCTTCGATCGACAAGACAAAGTTATTGACCCTTGCAATCGCTTCATCACGCCTCACGATGTCACGAACCACCACGGTTGCACCGTCCCTCATTGTGTTGGTAAGAACCGGGTAAGAACTTGGTAAGATTGCTTAAGAGCGAGAGATCCCACCTAGTAGTTCATAGGGCTCATAATACTTGTGTTTGTACTTCCATCTGTCCTTTTTCTGTGCTAACCATGGCAGGTGGCAAGAAGGGCAGGAACGAGGATGATGATGTTACCATCAATGATTGTGTCCTTCATTCAGAGTTGTCGACCATGCTGGACGAGATAAAAATGATGTTCAAGGAGCATGCCACGACAACGAACAAGACCCTTGAGAGCATCGATCGACGAGTTTCCACCCTCACCGAGAGGATGGATGCCGTCGAAAAACGCCCTCCAGCGACCATTGATGGAGGTGCATCCGTCAACAACGGCAACAATGACCAAGATGAGGATGGTGATTTTGAGGAAGATGAAGATGAGCAGCAACGTGCCGCCAGGGAACGTGCTGCTCAAAGAGACGCCCGTCTGCATGACCGTCTTCGCCGCAACCATCACGGTATGGGAGGTAATATCCAGAACCGCAATGATGATCCTTTCGCTAAGGTAAAATTCACCATCCCTTCCTTTTCTGGAGCTTATGATGCTGATGCTTACTTAGATTGGGAGATGACGGTCGAGCAGAAATTTAACTCCCATCTAGTTCCCGAGATTCATAGGGTTAGACAAGCCACTAGTGAATTTAAAGATTTTGCTATAATCTGGTGGAATGAACTAGTAAATGCCCGCTTACAACCTGATTCTTGGGCGAGATTAAAAGATGCTATGCGTAATAGATTTGTTCCTCCTTCCTACCAACGTGATATGCGCAAGAGATTGCAACGATTAGATCAAGGTAGTATGACTGCTCGTGAATATTACCAGAGCTTCAAAAGGGTATGTTACGTTGTGGGGTAGTAGAGGAACCTGAGGATAAAATTGCTCGTTTTTACGGTGGGTTGCGTCCAGAAATTCAGGATATTGTTGATTATAAAGAATATACAACTGTCAATCGCTTGTTTCAACTTGCTATGTTAGCAGAGAAGGAGTTGCAGGGACGCCATTCTAAGAGGAGCAACGTCGGTAGTACCTTCACGCCCCGAACGACTACGGGACAAGCGAAGACAGTGCCTTCTTCCACATTCCGACCAGCTGCACTGCCACCTTCCACGAGCACACGACCGGCACCGACGGCACCGCCCGCCCGTGCCGCGGACAGCAGCAAGTCGACCCCGCCAACACCGGCCAAGAGCTCCTCCGTCGCTTCCACAGGCCGTACATCGACGGGAATTCGCTGCCATAAGTGCCAAGGGATTGGCCACGTCAAGAGAGAATGCCCCAGCCAGCGGGCATACATCGCCACCGACGACGGAGGTTACATCAGCGCCTCCGATGTTGAAGATGAGGTCGACGACACCAGATTGGACGACGACGTGGATGATGATGATGCCACCTTTGGCGCCGAGGATACCGCTGCGTACAGGGCCATCATTGTCCAGCGTGTCCTTAGCGCCCAAATGGAGCAAGCCGAGCAGCAGCAGCGCCACAACTTGTTCCAGATTTTCTTCGTCATCAACAACCGACGAGCGCGCGTGATCATTGACTCCGGCAGCTGCAACAACTTGGTGAGTACAGATTTGGTCAAGAAGCTTGGCTTGACCACACGCCCAAGACTCCACATCCATACCACATTCAAGGGTTGAATGATTCCGCAAAGCTAAGGTAACACAAACAGTTCGGGTTCATTTTTCCATTGGTTCCTATTCTGATTTTGCTGATTGTGATGTGGTTCCGATGCAAGCTTGCTCTCTTTTATTGGGTCGCCCATGGGAATATGACACTGATGCACTTCACCACGGTAGAAGTAATAAATACACTTTTATGCATAAGGGAAAGAAAATTACACTTCTACCTTTGACCCCGCTGAAATTGTTAAATCGATAGGGAGCGGATTGCTAATGACAAGAAACCCATTGATGAAAAATCTGAAATTCAGCATGTAGCCAACCAAATTAAATTGAGGAATCCGCCTTACTTGCTACAAAATCTGATCTTGCTGCCATTAGTGATGATGCTTTGTGCTATGCTTTGCTATGCAAAGATGCTTTGTTTTCATTGCATGATATGCCCAAGATTTTGCCTCCTCGCTTTGTCACTAACCTTTTGCGAGAGTATGCGGATGTTTTTCTCGCTAGATACCTCCAGGACTCCCACCCATACGAGGGATTGAGCACCAAATTGATTTGATACCTGGAGCGAGTTTGCCAAACCGAGCTGCTTATAGGACCAACCCCGAGGAGACTAAGGAGATTCAGCGCCAAGTCCAAGATCTTTTGGATCGGGTATGTACGTGAGAGCCTTAGTCCTTGTGCTTGTTCTCGTTCTTTTGGTTCCTAAGAAAGATGGCGGTTATGCGCAAAGCGTAGATTGTAGAGCCATTAACAATATCACAATTAGGTATCGTCATCCTATTCCTAGGTTAGACGACATGCTTGATGAGTTAAGTGGTTCTATAATTTTTTCTAAGGTTGACTTGCGTAGTGGATACCACCAAATAAGAATGAAATTGGGAGATGAATGGAAAACAACTTTTAAAACCAAGTTTGGATTGTATGAGTGGTTAGTCATGCCTTTTGGGTTAACTAATGCACCTAGCACTTTCATGCGCTTAATGAACGAGGTTTTACGAGCTTTCATTGGGAAATTTGTGGTGGTTTATTTTGATGATATATTGATTTACAGCAAGTCGTTACATGAACATCTTGATCATCTACGTGCTGTTTTTGATGCTTTGCGTGCTGCACGTTTATTTGGTAACCTCGAGAAGTGCACTTTTTGCATCGAACAAGTATCGTTTCTTGGCTATGTTGTGACTCCGCAGGGAATTGAGGTGGATGAAGCCAAGGTGCACGCGATTAAGAGTTGGCCAACGCCCACGATTTATTTCACAAGTCGCGGAGTTTCCATGGACTTGCCGGATTTTACCGCCGCTTTGTGAAGGATTTCAGCACCATTGCAGCCCCATTGAATGAATTGACGAAGAAGGAATTGTGTTCCATTGGGGGCAAGCACAGGAGAATGCCTTCAACCTTTTGAAAGATAAGCTTACTAATGCACCTTTACTCCAACTTCCTGATTTTAATAAGACCTTTGAGCTTGAATGTGATGCTAGTGGGATTGGAATTGGTGGTGTTTTGATGCAAGATAGAAAACACTTTGCTTATTTTAGCGAAAAATTGAGTGGTCCTGTTTTGAATTATTCCACGATGATAAAGAATTGTATGCTCTTGTGCGATCTTTAGAAACGTGGCAACATTATCTTTGGCCCAAAGAATTTGTTATTCATTCCGATCATGAGTCGCTAAAACATATTCGCAAATAAGTGAAACTCAATCGTAGACATGCTAAATGGGTTGAATTTATTGAATCTTTTCCTTATGTTATCAAACACAAGAAAGGGAAGGATAATGTGATTGCTGATGCCTTGTCTAGGAGATATACCATGTTGTCCCAACTTGATTGTCGAATATTTGGATTGGAATCAATTAAAGAACAATATGTTAATGATGATGATTTTAAAGATGTCTTGCTGCATTGCAAAGAGGGAAGAACATGGGACAAATATGTGATAAATGATGGATTTGTGTTTAGAGCTAACCGCCTATGCATTCCAGCTTGGATCCGTTCGTCTTCTTTTTGATACAGAGGCTCATGGAGGAGGTTTGATGGGTCATTTTGGTGCCAAGAAGACGGAGGCCGTGCTGTCCGCTCACTTCTTTTGGCCGAAGATGAGGCGAGACATTGAGAGGTTTGTATCCCGCTGCACAACATGTCAAAAGGCTAAGTCACGATTGAATCCACATGGTTTATATATGCCTCTTCCTGTTCCTAGCACTCCATGGGAGGATATATCTATGGACTTTGTTTTAGGACTGCCTAGGACCAAGAGGGGGAGGGATAGTGTTTTTGTGGTGGTCGATAGATTTTCTAAGATGGCTCACTTTATTCCTTGTCATAAGAGCGACGATGCTATTAATATTGCTAACCTTTTCTTTCAAGAAATCGTTCGCTTGCATGGTATGCCTTCTACTATTGTTTCAGATCGTGATGCCAAGTTTTTGAGCCACTTTTGGAGGACTCTATGGAATAAATTGGGGACCAAGCTGCTGTTTTCAACAACATGTCATCCCCAAACCGACGGCCAAACCGAGGTAGTAAATCGTACATTATCTACTATGTTGAGGGCTATTTTGAAGAAGAATTTGAAGATGTGGGAAGAGTGTTTGCCGCATATTGAGTTCGCTTATAATAGGGGCATCCACTCCACCACTAAGGTAAGTCCTTTTCGTAGTGTATGGCTTCAATCCCGTGCTCCTATTGATCTATTACCTTTACCTCTTGGTGAACGAGTTAATCATGATGCTAAGGAACGTGCTGAATTTATTCTGAAATTGCATGAAAAGACTAAAGAAAATATTGAAATGATGAATGAAAGGTATCGGATTGCGGGAAGCAAAGGTAGAAAGGAGGTAAAACTTGAACCGGTGATTTAGTATGGTTACACTTGAGAAAGGATCGTTTTTCAGAATTGAGAAAATCTAAATTAATGCCTAGAGCTGATGGTCCTTTCAAGATACTTGAGAAAATAAATGATAATGCATATAAACTTGAGTTGCCGCCCGAATTTGGGGTTAGTCCTACATTTAATATTGCAGATTTGAAACCATTCATGGGAGAAGAAGATGAGCTTGAGTCGAGGACGACTCCACTTCAAGAGGGGGAGGATGATGAGGACATCACTCCTATGCATACGCCCGAGACTCCTCCAGTTGTGATGCAAAGACCCATCACAAGAGCACGAGCACGGCAATTGAATCAACAGGTGAGCTCGTTCCTAAGTACTCGTGCATATACTTGTGAGGATGGTATGCTACCTAATGATATTATTGATTATATTGTACTTAGGAATTTTGGAGAGGATCATGAAGGCTTTGGAAACCAGCAAGGGCCAGGAGGAAGGCAAGGAAGGTGTCCAAGTCAAGTTGGAAACCTAATTCATCTCGGAGTCGACTACCTCGGCCACCAGGAGCAGTGCTCACTAAAATCGTCGCCCAGGCCACAAACGGGCTCCGATTTCGATGATCCACATATGCCTCGAAAGCTAAGGAGATAATCTTTCCAATGGCCCTGGTTTCAGGTCATTTGGACTTCGGAGTCGACGGGAATTCGCATTGCAAGTTGGCAAACAGAATCTGTCCCAGGGTGCTGCGTCACCAATTTGGGCCGTTGGCCCATGTATCGTGTTGGAGTCCATCACGGACGCGTCTAGGGTTTCTAGGACGTCCCCTAGCCTTTATATCCAGTAGCCGCCGCTAGGGTTTGATTTGGGTTTTGCTTAGATTAATTCTGTCTTTGAACAGTGTCGCCGTTCATCGGTTTGTGAGACCCCAACTCGTGAGCTTCATCCTCAATTGCAAATTCAGTTGCATCTTTCTTGTTCTTGCTTGTGTTCTCGATTCATTGGCAGGGATTAGCCTTCGTGGCGAGGTCAACCGGGCAGCGCACGGTTGATAACCAGAGGACGCGTGGTGCTGCGATTGCAGGGGTTTTGATCGTGCCGATCGAGAAGCCGGATCGTGTGTGTCTCGCGCCGCCTAATCGACTTATCCTCCACCTGACGGAAGTTCGGGCAACCCCGTCCCCATCACCCACCTTGTTGTGAGGCTTTGTAAACCTCTTCCTTTCAGAAATACAAATCTTTTTCATTCATGCTTGAATTTACATTGCACACTTACTTTATGTCTTAAGTTCATCATTTAAATTCAGCATTTAAATTCCTGTAATTTACTTTCTCGTAATTTACTTTCTTACAATTTGGATTTGCCTCCCCTCCTTCTAAATGCTGATATTGGATGTTTTGAGTGTGTTCATATAGTTTTACATCTCTTTTGCACTCTAGGAGAAAGCAGAGATCACCTTTTCTTTCAAGTTGCAACTCTGTCCAGAACTTGTTCTTCACGCATCACTTAGTATTTGTTTTTTATAAAAATCTATAAAAATCATTTTTAAGTGATTATTATTGGAGTAGGTGTAGGACTCTCATATACATCTGTAGAACAATTTTGGAGTCCACTTGTTGCACCGTTTGGGCGCCATGAGGTGAAACCCAAGTCCCAAACTTTCTGCTCGAAGTTTCTGACTATCTGTGTTCTTTGATTTTTTGTGATTCTTTTGTAAGAATTTTTGTGGTGAAATTTGGAGGAGTTCTTCATGACTCATTTTCTCATGTGGAAAAAAATTTGCAAAATTTCTTGAGTACAGAAACCCACCAACCACCTGTTCTAATTTAGGACTGTCTCTGGAAATTCTGCTTTTGCTTTTCTGAAAGTGACTTTTGTGATTTGAATTGATCTCCTTTCTAAAAGTAAGAGTTGAATTGATTCCTTTTTATTTTGGACACTAGACAATCAGGATTGTGACTCAAAAATCACCACATATTCTATGGTACTCATCCATGCAAGTTAGAGGTACACATAGTTGTCTAGTTGTTCGGGCTTTTCATGATTTCCTTTGTGCGATCCTTTCGAGGTATTAGTTGGAATATTTTGGGGAAAAATTTTATTTGCGACCATTCACCCCCCCTCTGTTCGCCATCTCGATCCTTCAAGTATGTATGAATTATGATGTGTTGGACTCTATTTGTGGTTGTTTGCTTGTTCCTTGTAATTGACTATTGGCTTGTAGGGTTTTAATCTTGGAGAAAGTTGCATTTTGATTTTGGATGAGGATGTGTAAGGAATCGGATGCCCAAGAGGGGGGGTGAATTGGGCTTCTTCAAATTTTAATCTCTAAACTAATTTTATACTTGTGTCCAAATCTTAATGAAATGCGGAAGCTAGAAAATGATATTCGAACACAAGTTATTTACCTAGATGATGGCAAGCAGGACAAGCACACTAGAACAAGAATTAACTAAATCAAGGTATGCAGTTCTAGAGTGACCAGCAAGCAAATTAATTCTAGGAAGGTAAATGCCAACAAATGAATAGCTCAAGATAGACTAGTTGGCTCTCACAAGTCAACACATGACAAAGACACAACTAGCAGTGAACTCACATAAACAGACAGGGCATACTATGCATAAAGGATAAACACAAAGTAAAACAATGCATAAGGAGACAAGAGATACCACAAGTGACACAAGGATTTTTATCCCGTGGTTCGGAGCCACGCTCCTACTCCACGTTGAGGCAAGTCCTTGCTCCTCACAAAGACCGGCTCCCTCTCGAGCACTTTGCCTCGTCTCCACTCGGGTGACTCTTCCACCACAACGGTGAGGTGAGCCCCAACCCTTACAAGCTGCTAGCTCCAAGAGTAGATAGACCTTCCTCAGGCCATGTCTCTTGTCTTGCTAGCACACTGCACACCCCGGGCCTTCTCACAATCTTCGCTTGAGAAGATCACCGGTACTCAACGCCTTCCACGCCGTCTAGGTGCTGTTAAGCACCAAGAGCAACAAGCCCGAAACTTATTTGATCACACCAGATCAAGCTCAAGAGAGATGCACACAGGACACTCTTGATCACACACTAATCTCACTTAGGATTCTCTTAATCACACTCAAGAGATTAGTGTTCTGGACACTCCTAACACATAGGAGTTCCTCTCACACACCTTTAGCTCAAAGATGATGAATGGGTTGCCAAAAGTTGGTTCCCAACAGCCTGGAGGGGGTATAAATACCCAACACACTCAAAACTAGCCGTTGGAACCCAAAACTAGCCGTTGGGAACAGTACTAGGGAATTTTACATTCGCCACGGACTAAACTTATGCGAAATCCTATGTATGACGGACCAAACTTTTGGTCCGTCACTGCATGTACAACCTGCACGAACGGCGATAACTTTCTCGTCTGAACTCGGAATTGGGTGATCTTGGACTTATAAAAAGCTAAGAACAAGGGCTATCCATCTAGCAAGGTCTCAGCACCCAGATCCCAAAGGATGAGTACAGAATTCACAAGGAATCAGAAGACACCCAAAACCTCACATTTTTGGACACCACTAGCTTCTCTCTTTTACTAAACACTTCTAACACCCCAAGACACCTCACTAGGCTCACTTAGGCGTAAGGAGACTCAATGTGCATCACTCGAGAGCTTTGGAAATGGTCCAATCAATAACAATCCGGACTCCTCTTGATAGTACGGCAACTATCCTATCAATTCAGTCTTTCCTCCAACACCAAGACCGGTGAAAGACTAGGAAACATTCTTAGTCCTATACTAGCCATACCTTGGCCTTGAGCATCTTTAGGTTCACTTCTAAGCTTCATGCTTTTTAATTGATGTGTTGTGCATGATGACCTTCATAATTATTGAAGTCTTCGTCTTATCAACCTTGACTTGATCACCTCATGAGGCTCTTCCGTCCTATCGACTTTGATTCGATCATCCGCCCGATGATCCTCTCATCAAATCGATCTTGACTCGTCCTCAGCTCTTGGTGAATCTTTGTCTAGTTGATCTTGACTTAACAATCAATCTTTTATCACACCTTGGTCATCACACATGCTCTTGGAACCTAATTCTCTTCAAAGCATCTCAAGAAAGGCATTAGTCCCAAAAGCTCAATAGCTTTGCATGGATATATTTGATAGTCATTAAGTTTTAAGCTCAACAAGTGTTTGATAATGAAACCCAATATATATGAAACACTTGACATAAGAATGCTCCTACTAAGTGCACCGAGATGTATATGCATTTGATTTATACACTTAGTTAGAATAATACCAAAAGGTATATAAATTAATTGCAAGGAAAATCAATTTAAATTACTCAATTAATCTTTTATCTTCTTAATAATATGCACATGAATGAATATGAATAAGGAGGACATGTGCATTGAAATATTTACAATTCCAGCACCAAAGAACATAAAGATTTCCTTCACCCTGACTTCAAGAATTTTTATGAATTTTTCAGTAGCTCAAATGAGAAAGTTGTCAACATGAAAAAGATTCGTCTCAAAATTTTCTACACCTTTCATATATAAACTTTATTTTTCTGAGCACGGGAAGACCCTCAAAAATGCAAAATATTAAGACCCTGTTAAAAGCATGTGTATGACGGACCAAAGAAATTCAGTCCACTTCCCGAATTTTTATAATTTTTTCGGTTGCTCAAATGAAAATGTTGTCAACATGAAAAAGATTAATCTCGAAATTCTCTACAACTTTCATGTAGACACTTTATTTTTTCAAGCACAGGAAGACCTTGAAAAATGCAAAATACGAAACACTATCAAAAGCCTGTGTATGACGGACCAAAAAATTTGGTCCGCCATACATGTATGCCGGACCGAATTTTTGGTCCGTCATACATGGGAGTTTTAGTGAGTTTTGTCCGGCTCAAGAGGGAAACTTGCTATTAGATTGAGTGGATGATCCAGTGCATATTCTAAGCACTAAATCCGATCCGTTCCCCATGAAAGGACTTCCGAAAAAGTGTTAAACATCCAAATCCAAATTGATCACAATCAAATTCAATCACTAAAACACAAGTTATTAAATACCCATCATAAGCTCTCTTAAAATCAAGGCATGAAGATATATTGATCCAATGAATTAAACACACAAAGATACCTGGATCAACATCGAAACAAATATTTAAACCAAATTAGACTCCACGAAGGTTGTGCATGATAGAAACATTCATGGTGAGCTTATATGCACAAATATGATCAAGCATGGTAAAGTCTATAAAGAAGCAACCAAAGGATCACTTAAAGAATAGTCATTACAGATCCAAAGACAAGCAAACCACGTTCATGCCAGACTAAAAAGTTTAGTCCGTCATAGATGGGCAAATAAGAAGTTCAACCAAGAGATTCAAGTTGGCGCTGGACTAAAGTATTTTGAATGAGAGATTTGGCGCCGAACTAAGATAAGAGTCAACTTGGGAATCATTAAAGAACTAAATAAGAACATGATCCCAAGAGCAAAATATGAACAATGCGGTAATGTTTATGCCCAAAATGAATATGACATGATATGAATGGCATAAATGCAAAAACTATTAGCATGTGCTTGCATATGACAAATGCACTAATAAATGAGAGTGGAATACCGAGCACATACCTCAAAGTTGCATACTCATTCTTTTCATATATGATTTCCCTTTAAATAAGATGAGACAAAAACAATCTTCACAATGAACATATTAGTCTCATATCAATAAGCATATTAGAGGTTTGTCATTAAGCACTGCTTTAAAATAAACATTGTCAATAACTATGTTTGTCATTAATCACCAAAATCATACAAGGGCTACCTTGAACTTACAGGATGACACTATTACTGCTCAAATCGAAAAGGTACATTCTAAATTTCTAATCACTAGTTTACTACATTATATTATATACATTTGAACTTTGTTTGTAATATACACTCTATTTCTTTTCTTTACATGTGATTTTGGATGAGAATGAGACTAAGAGAGAGACCATTTTGATCTACTGTTTACATGACCAGATGACCATGATTGAAAGATTCACGTCGTCGCTGTCAAAATAAGGTACACTAAATTACTAACATAGTACTCACTACTTAGTTTATTACTTGATTAATTGAGTAGTATGTGTTCAAGTATTTTAGTTTAATATTCTACTTTAATATTTGATGTCTTGCAATTTGCAATAACTAGAAAAGAAAACTAAAATTTTTTATTCATAACAAAATCAATAATATATGTGAATTATATTAATTCTTGGCCGCCGAGGGTCAAAATGCTGAGACCCGCAATTGCGCCGCAATACAACCTTGACGCTTGGTGGTGCCTAACCACCACTAATCTGCTGAGCAAACTCTTGAACATTGCTAGCTAGACGCTGATCGAATCGATGAGGGCCGTAGGATCGCGGTCTAATTGATAGAGTAGCGAGTTTAGTTAGTATGCTTTGAAAAGTGTACAAAAATCCGATGTGTGTGTGGGTTTTGGGTTAGCCCATGTACGAGTGAATGAGTCAATCCTAACCCTTGATGGTGATCCTTAGGGTAGAAGGAACTCATCTAAGGGTGGAGGGTGATTCAAGAGTCGTATAAATAGAGGGGTAGGGGTAGCCTTTCCCCTATTGAGGATTTTAGATGTTTTGTGCTCCTTTGAGCTTTTGCCCACTTTGTTGTGAAGCTTTGTAAACCTCCCCTTCCAGAAATGCAAATCATTTTCATCCATGCTTAAATTTACATTACACATTTATTTTATGTCTTAAATTCAGCATTTAAATTCTTACAATTTACTTTCTCGTAATTTAGATTTGCCTCCTCTCCTTCTACATACTTGTGCTTCTTATGCCAAAGATGATGATTGATGGTTGAATCTTCTCCAGATCATATCCCAATCATCTAATCAAATCTTTGTGTTTTTCTTGAGGAAACTTTATTTTTGTGTTCTTGAGCGAGTGGCTCTTATAAATCGCATTTCTATGTGTTTTGACTTGAGTTCTTACTTGCTATAACATGTGGGTAGCTATCCAAGATCATCTTGATCATAAAAAACCCACAAGCAAGTCTTAGATCAAGTTCTTGAACTTTTCGTAAACTTGGTGTGTTCTTCCTTCTAAGGAAAAAAAGGTCAGAACTTTAACATCAATCCTTGTGATTGAAGGTTGGAATATGTTTCTGATATCCTTAGGATCACATCTACCAACTTTCGTGAAGTTTTGTCTAGCCAATCAAAAGATTCCTCAAAATTTCCTTTTGGCTCAAGTTGTTTTCAGAACTATTCTTGAGCCCGGTGCTCTTCCAAATTTCGGCCAGTTATCTTGGCCTCCGATGCTACGACTTCTAGCGGTAGCACCGCTGTGGCTAATGTTGCCTCTATTGATTTGCTTCCTTTTGTGGATTTTCATTGTGAGATTGTTTGGAGTATTTTGAGTGAGAAAAATTTTATTTTAGAATCATTCACTCCTCTAATCGCCATCACAATGCTTCAACTTTGTGTGTGTAATTATTACATGCAATTTGTATGTATAATTATCGTATTTGAATGTTACATGTAATTATTGTATTCAAATTCTATTTGTAATTACTGTATTTAGTTTGTATGTATATTTGAATTCGTACTGATATTGAATTATTCATTTGCAAGTACGGTGGGCGTTAAGCAGTATGAGTTGCTTGGTCCAGTAATAGATGCGACTCACCGGAGCCACTTATCCACCTTGCCGCCACCGGATAGAGAGCTAGCATTCGAGCTTAGCTCCCTACGCTTGCACACCCCCATGAGAGCATGGCGGATCAACTCGCAATGGATCCCGAGGTTAGTTCACTATTGTCATAATTGTGTTACAACGTCTTGTATGTGTGGAGAGATTGTACTTACAATGTTTTCCTGTAAGCTAATGAAAGCATCTAGATCCCTAATTTGTTTTGGTTTTAGTAATTAATGACAATTGCGATTAAGGGACTAACATTTTCAACTTGAGTATTTTTTAGAACAGATTATTCCAAATCTCAGCAGTTATGGAAGCATGAAAATGATGAATAGAAAATCAACGCGTCAAGACAAGATGGCTAAGGTATAAAATTTAAGGACCTTTTCATAGTTTTTACCGATCTCGGAGTATGGAGAAAAAGATCGGATTGCTAGAATAGGTGTCGTACTATTAAGAGGGGTCTTTATCGCGTGTTCGATGTCAATAAAAGTGTCGAGGCTCAATTCTTATGCAATTAGACACTTTCAAGGTAATGCATTCAAAAGAGAAATTAAAAGTTTAAATGATTGCGCGTTTGGGTTTGTGGGGCCAGTATTACTAGGCCCAAGGCCGTTCTATTTTTTACATTACGGGTGCTTTTGGCATCGGAGGAGGGCGGTATGACCGGGGAGCTTCCGATCAAACCAGCGAGCGGTATGGTCGGACCCCCTCCGCTCATACCGGCCATGTGACCAACAGTCACTGACCATGCATTAAATGCACATGAGTGACCGTTGGGTACCGAGGGACGGTTATACCGGCCTAAGGGCGATATGACCAGTCTCTTAGGACATCTTTGGCTAACTTTTGGCCAACGGCTATAATTGATTGGTGAGGGTTATAAATACCCCTTCTCCAGCATTCTAGAGCAAGCTTTGATCCTTATTGATGATATTTGAGCTCTAGCTAGTCTCCAATACTCTTTGTGCATTCAATTTATACTTTGAGAGAGTTAGGAGCAAAAATTGAGTGGTACATTTAGTGTCGAGCCTCTAGGCACTCAATTCGACCTCAAGCAAGCATGAAGGCTTATTACTCTTGGAGGTTGCCACCTCCTAGATGTCTTGGAGGCATGTGGTATCGGTGATCTTCTCAAGGAAGTTTATGAGAAGACCCGATCGGTTGTGAAGGCTAGGATCTCACTTACCCGAAGTGGGGAAGAGCTACCACGAGTGATCGAGGAAGGCTCAAGCGGGTGGAGCCGGCTTGAAGTTGTTCAAGTTACCTCAACATCGATTAGAGGAGACCATCAAGTCTCTGAGACCACGGAATAAAAATTCTTGTCTCTCATTTTCTTGTGACTTGCATTTATTATTGTTGTGCTCTGTCGGGACCCGAATCTGCAAATTGGGGCCCTCTGTGTATTCTGTCCTTGTCCAAGATCACGCTAGTACACACAGGATGAACAGGTTGAAGTACCACAATCATACACAGTGGAATTAATAATAAAGTACTTCAAGCATAAATATAACCGAGTTACACGACCTTATGGTCACCTTACATTAATTCGCCACGCAGGGCGATAAATAACAAAGTAACACAAGTTCAACAGCGGAAGCAAAAGTACGGTAGTGAACCCCTCGTTCTGCCACAGGCAACTGACGAGGCTCAACCCTAATTCTCCGGACCTTCGTTAAACTCCTCCTCCCAAGCTAGTGTTGCTTCTTCTTCTGAGGTTGTTGTTGAAGCAAGGGTGAGTATACAACATACTCAACAAGTCATGCACAAATGCAGTTCTATTACTACATGCATGGCTTAATTCAAAGGAAAGGCTTAATGGTTATTTTGCATAAAGCACCATTTTTTTAACAAGTAATCCTATTATATTAAAAGCGTTAAAACCAATGTTATTAATAATTAATTTCTCAATTCTTTCCAATAGTTTGGCGCACAGCCCTAGTGTTGATTCATCAGTCTTTGGCACACAGCCACCCATTCCACTTTTTATTTTGAAAATCTAACCCTTGACTGTAATCCCCGAGCATTGTCCAAGATCATGACGCGTTATTCAATAGATTTAACACACACTCTGCAGAGGTTGTACACTTTACCCACAGGATACAATCGCCACCACACAAAGCGATTGATTGCAACAAAGTCTTTCAGATACTAACACTTAACCAAGGAACCTCTCGAAGATTGCCTTTCTAACACTTCCCTCACACGAGCCAAAGTTCGAACGAGCAAATCTGATTGGATGGGTACCAAGCCACAAAGACAGTACGCTCCCCATACGGTTACATTTTGTGTAATCGCCACCCAGGTGTCAAAGGAAAGACATTAGAACCCTACTGAACTAGGTCCGTCCCATTCCAGACAAGTGGTTGTATGAGAAACTCAGTTCAAAGGCTCGCAAGGTGAAGTCCTTAACTGTCCCGGGCAAGACATCCATTTTACAATTCTCGGTACATAGCCTTTACAATCTTTAATACATCCCGTTGCCACACAGGCCCACTTGGCACGAAGCCTTCTTGCCACTTGCCCCGGTCCAAATCATTTCCCACCCCGGTTTGCATTTATGCAACACATGCCAATGCCCACTTCATTGCACGAGTAGAACCACACGGGTCGCTACCCTCAATTCCATTTCATGACATCATCGCGTTATTCCAAAATGCGTTCCATATTTGTTTAGTCAGTATTCTTTTGCAATGTGAAAGTCCTTCAGCGCATACAAGCAGGCTAAGCGACTAATCACGGTCTAGCCTCCCGTGTTGGCGTTATAATAGCAACCAACTCAATTTAATATCCTAGGGTGACAAGGTTTTCAGGGCATACAAATAGTATTAACAAGGTGACATAAATCAGGTAGGTGCATTATCTATTCTTCCCAAATTATTCAATGTCATTTTTAGTTAACATAGCATGCATAATTTAAATTAAAATACATTTGAAAATCTAGGGGCAATATGGTCAAAGCATGACTTGCCTTCGAAAAGCAGTTGATCCTGGTCTGAAATCTGCAACGGGTCTTCGAATTCTTCTCCGACAGCTCCCGGCAACTCGGAGTCTACTCGGAACAAACGTGCATACAATAAATATACTAAAACAGACAGCAATATCATCACTAAAAATAAAATAAAAATCACCAATAAATAGTTCGCATTTTTACAAATTTTTAGGAACTGGAATCACCCAATTCCGAGTTAAAACTTGAAAGTTATGGCATTTGCAAGTTTCTGGAAATTCAAATAAAAGAAAAACCGAATTACTCCATTTATTTTCCTACTGAAAATCCGGTTAAATTCCACGGCTTGACACGTGTCAGCACTAGAGACAGCCACGTCGCTCTCGGTCACTGACATGTGGGCCCCGGATGACGTCATGCTGACGTCAGCACCCACGGCGGTCATTACACTGACAAGTGGGCCCGATGAACATCACTTGGTCCACTCAGCAGCTGACACGTGGCGCTCGCCTGACGGTCCACGCGGCCCCAAGATTTCCCGGCCGTTGGATTCAAATCCAACGGTCGGTCCAGTACGGTCGCTGAGACTTCGGGTGGCTTTGTGGCGAGATCTCGGCCCTTAATCTAAGATCTGATGGGCATTAACAATCGCGTCGACCCGGGACTACTTGGACATTCTTCCACGGTTGGATAACGATCCAACGGCCACTGCTACCCGAGCGATGCGTTGCTACCGAGCCTACGTGGCACAATCCAAGCCAGACATTTCAGATCTAACGGCCATAATCAAACGCTAACCTCGTAGCTACATGGACTCAACGACGCGGTTGGATGAAGATCCAACGGCAGCGGTTACCCGGGCGATTACCTATTCACCGCACCTACGTGGCCCCTCCAGAGCCGCACGATTAAGATCTAACGGCCATTTTCTACCGATGCTTATTTAAACTTAACTCTACGGGAAGAAATGTGGCGCTACCTCAGTCGTTGGATGAAGATCCGACGGTCGCTAGAGCTCGGGGGTGTTGACGAAGACGCGGCTGCGTCTGGTCGCCGGACTTGGGGAAGATGAAACAGGCGCCGGCGTTTCCGAGCGTCTCCGGTCGAAAGAAGTGGCTCCAACGACGCGGTGCGACACGACGAACTCGGCGAAGGTCCTAACTGCGGCGCAGAGCGGCGGACGACGGCGGAAAATGAAGAAGAACCGAGAAGAAGGAAGTGGCTACTTCGGTGAGCTCGGGCGCATGCTACGGTGAACGGCAGAGCACGAGCGAGAGGGCAAAATGAACGGAGTGAAGTGTTGCATGCAGTGGGCTTTATCTCCGGCTCGTTCACGCCTTGAAAGTCGCGCATATCTCCCGACATATCTCGGCGGCCAACGGGCGACGGCGGTGCGCAGGTTGCTCCCTCCCGATGCGGCGCGACCAGTCTCCGCCGTTCGATTGCCATCCAACGGCGCAGAGCGGGCAGCGATTCAGCGAAACGGCGCCACGTGGCGACATCCTAGCGGCCACTTATCGAGATCCAATGCCTCTCGTGATATAAGCGACGCTGCTCATCCACGACCGTTCGATCGGGATCGCACGGTCAGGGATTAGTGGCGCTAGGGTTTTCTGGCGCGAGCACAGTGTTGGGCTCGGCCCAGCACTGTTGCTATGACATTTTCCGGTTTTATCAATAAAAATAATTCCAGTAAATCAAAGTAATTATTTAAGGGGCTAAAAATACCCAAAAAATTCTAGAAAAATTCCAGAAAATATTTCAGCGCATTTAGAGCTTAAATAAAATATTTTTATTTATTTTTGATAATTACTTTTATGTTATTTAATTATTCAAGAGAAGGATAAATTTAAATTAATTTCAATTAAATCCAAATAAATCCCGAAAATCCACGAAAATTCAAATAAGTCCAAAAATTTAAATTAGGTCAAATTTCAGGGTATCACAAACCTACCCCCCTTAACAGAATCTCGGCCCCGAGATTCGAAGCTTAACTAGAGAATAGGTTTGGGAATTCCTTTTTCAAATCTTCCTCTCGTTCCCATGTGGCTTCACTTTCGGTGTGATTGGTCCACTGAACTCTGCGAAAACGGGTTGTCTTGCTCCTTGTTTTCCGATCCACTGTATCCAGTATTTTTATCGGTTGTTCCTTGTAGGTCAAGTCTTCCTGTAGTTCAACTTCTTCCAGTGATGTTTGCTCTTCAGGCACTCGGAGACACTTCTTGAGTTGCGATACATGAAAGACATTCTGTACTCCTGCTAATGTTTGCGGTAACCCTAGTTGGTATGCGACTTCTCCCCTACGGCTTAGGATCTTGAACGGTCCCACATATCGCGGTGCAAGTTTCCCCTTTTTGTGAAACCTCTGTACTCCCTTAAGAGGCGTAACTCTGAGATACACATAATCTTCAGGCTCGAAGCTCAAACCCCTGCGGCGATTGTCCGCATAACTCTTCTGCCTTGACTGCGCGATTTTCAGCCTTTCCCTTATCAAAGCTATTTGCTCTTCGGCTTCTTGGAGTATATCTGGTCCGAAGACACGACGCTCACCAGTCTCATTCCAATTTAACGGCGTCCTACAAGGTCGACCATACAATGCTTCGAAAGGTGACATCTGAAGATTAGCCTGATAGCTATTGTTGTAACTGAATTCAGCATATGATAAACATTTATCCCAAGATGTCGTATATGCCAATGCGCAAGCTCTTAACATATCTTCTAATATCTGATTGACTCTTTCTATCTGCCTGTCTGTTTGCGGATGATAAGCTGTACTGAAGTTCAAGCGGGTGCCCATTGCTGTATGCAATTTATCCCAAAATCTGGAGGTAAATTGGGTACCTCTGTCCGATACTATCTTCTTTGGTACTTCATGCAAGCAAACGATCCTTGCCATGTATAGCTCTACCAACTTATCTCCTGAATAGGTTGTCTTTACCGGTATGAAGTGCGCGACCTTTGTCAATCGATCCACAATGACCCATATAGAGTCGTAACCTCCTTGCGTCCTTGGCAATCCAGTGATAAAATCCATTCCGATTTCCTCCCATTTCCACTCTGGTATTTTTAATGGTTGCAGCAGCCCTGCTGGCCGCTGATGCATAGCCTTGACTCGTTGGCATACATCACATAGTGCTACGTGCTCAGCAACCTCTCTCTTCATATTTGGCCACCAGAACCTTTCTTTCAAATCTTGGTATATTTTCGCACTTCCTGGGTGAATCGAATACTTGGAGTCGTGAGCTTCCTCCAGTATGAACTGCTTTAACTCCTTTTTGTTAGGTACACAGATGCGCTCTTTCATCCACAACGTGCCTTGTTCATCCAGCTTAAATTCTTTTGCTTGCCCTTCCTCCATCTTGGCTTTGATTCACTTGATATTCTCATCATTCTTCTGACCTTCTCTAATCTGGTCTTCCAAGATAGGCTTCACCTCTAACGCGGCTACAAATCCTTCCGGAACCACTTCCAATTTCAACCTCTGAAAATCCTTGCACAATTCTCCCTGGTTTTCTCCCACATTCATATTTAGACCGTGACTTTTCCGACTCAAGGCATCAGCCACTACATTGGCCTTGCCTGGATGATAATGGATACCCATGTTGTAATCCTTGATCAGTTCTAACTATCTCCTTTGCCTCATGTTCAGGTCAGATTGGGTGAAAATGTATTTAAGGCTTTTATGGTCTGTATACACCTCACACCTGTTACCAATAAGATAGTGATGCCATATCTTCAGGACATGCACTACGGCTATTAATTCTAGATCATGCGTCGGGTAATTCCCTTCATGTGGCCTTAATTGCCTTTATGCATAAGCCACTACCTTTCCATTCTGCATTAACACGCATCCAAGTCCTTGGCGTGATGCGTCGCAGTAAATATCAAAACTCTGGTGCACATCTGGTTGAACTAACACTAGTGCTGATGTCAGTCGTTTCTTCAATTCTTGAAAACTCTTCTCACAATCCGATGTCCACATAAATTTCTTCTCTTTCTTTAACAATTGCGTAATTGGCCTGGCAATTGTCGAAAACCCTTCTATAAACCGGCGGTAATAACCAGCCATCCCAAGAAAACTTTGAATCACAGAATCGTCTTGGCGGTTCCCAATGCAAGATCGCTCGACCTTGCTTGGGTCCACTGCAATTCCCTCGGCGGTCATTACATGCCCCAGGAATTCTACCTTGCTCCTCCAGAAGTCGCATTTTCTGAATTTTGCATATAGCTGTTGCTCCCTTAACTTTTCTAATACTAATCTCAAATGTTGGGCGTGCTCTTCATTCGTTCTTGAGTAAACCAGAACATCGTCTATGAACACAACCACAAATTTATCTAAATATTCCATGAATATTTTATTCATCAAGTTCATAAAGTAGGCAGGTGCATTTGTCGATCCGAAAGACATAACGGTGAACTTCGTAGTGTCCATATCTTGAAGAAAATGCGCCTTGGGTATGTCCTCTGCCTTGATTTTCAACTGGTGGTATCCTGACCTAAGGTCGATCTTGAAGAATACTCCTGCTCCTCTTAATTGATCAAAAAGATCATCTATCCGGGGTAACGGGTATTTATTCTTTATCGTTACTTCATTAAGCGCACGATAATCTACACACATCCGAAAGCTTTTGTCTTTCTTCTTGACAAATAGAACCGGTGCTCCCCATGGCGACGAGCTCGGTCTAATGAATCCTTTTTCCAATAACTCCTCAATCTGTTTCTTCATCTCAACCAGTTCTTCGGTGGACATCCAATATGGTCTTTTTGCTATCGGTGCTGTTCCCGACACTAAGTCGATCACAAATTCTATGTCTCTGTCTGGTGGCATTCTCGGTAACTCCTCAGGAAAAACGTCCAGGTACTCACTGACCACTGGTACATCTCTTATACTGACGGTCTCCAGATTGTTTACTAACATCTGTCCTTCTCGAACTGCCATTGCTTGAAATTCCACTTTTCTACCATCAGGGCTCTCAATAGACACAACTCTTCGCCCGCAATCTAATACAGCCTTATGCTTAGCCAACCAATCCATTCCCAAGATAACATCCAGGGTTTGGGCATCTAATATAACAAGGTTTGCTAGGAACTCTACCCCTTGTATTAATAGCTTAACCCCAGAACATCCGACCTTAGAGCGGAGTTCTGACCCAGGGGATTGAACTAGAAGTGTACTTTTAAGGTTAACAATATCCAGATCATTTGTCACAGCAAAATCCCGAGAAATGAACGAATGTGAAGCTCCGGAATCGAATAACACTGTAGCTGGCACTGAGTTGACAAGGAACTTACCGAGCACGACGTCCGTGGCATTCTGGACTTCGTCTGCGGAAATGTGATTAATCCTGCCTCGCATGAATGCTTGCGGTGTGGCTCCAGCTTGGGCAGGTCCTCGGCTTCCTCCTTGGACAGGAGTTTTAGCAGGCGTGTTCCCTAAATTGAAACGCACTGGTGTCACTCCTCCCTTCTCTGGGCACACGTTGGCGAAATGCCCGGTTTCATTGCAATTGTAGCAGCACCTTCCTGACATCTGCTGATTTCCTCCGTTCTGATTAACAGTCCTGATTGGGGTCTGGGAGTTTGTCCTGCTGACCTCGTCATCGGTGACGGTGTCCTGACATTGCTTCCTTGATGGAATCGGGAGAATTGCTGAGGTATCATCCTTGGTTTCTGGTGACCTTGACGTCCTCCCTGCTGTGCCATGCGGCGTTTGCGGTGATCATCAAGCTCCTTGCACTTATCCTCCAGTATGAGTGCCTTATTTACCAGTTCTTGAAAATCAGGGAAGGTGTGGGTAATCAATCCCACCTGTAATCCAGTGTTAAGCGCCTTCATAAAGCGAGACTGCCTAGCCTTATCTGTTGCTACGTCTTCCGGAGCGTAGCGTGCTAGTTGAGTGAACTTATTCAAATAGTCGGCCACTGTCTGGCCTCTTTGCTTCAGCGCTCTAAACTCTTCCTTTTTCAGTTCCATAATACCTTCTGGTACGTGGTATTGACGAAAGGCTATGGTGAATTCTTCCTAGGTGATTTCCTGTGGGTTTTTCTGCGATGCGCAGTAGTTTTCCCACCATTCAGCTGCTGTTCCTTCTAACTGATGAGAGGCATAAAGCACCCTCTCATTTCTATCACACTGTGTTATATGTAGTTTCCTCTCGATGGTTCTCAACCAGTCATCTGCCTCTAACGGGCTAGCATTGCCTGAGAAGGTAGGCGGACGTGTCCTCATAAACTCGGACAATCTCGAGTAGGGACGTGGCCCATTGTTAACAACTTGGTTGTTGGCGACTACTTGGGTGTTGATTTGTTGTACAGTTGCCATCATCGTCTGCATTAACTGTGTTTGTGCTGCGAGAAAAGCTCCCAGATTCTGCATGTCAACTGGTGGTGCTGCCTGTGGTGGTGGTGTATTGCTCGATCGCTTCGACGCGTGAACCACTGCCTCCGGCTCCGGTGTTGCGAGTATTCACCATCTGCTGATTGCTTCGACGGTTTAGAGATGAGGGGGAAGGAATAGGCAAGTATAGGAACTTATATGGGGAAACAGGTGTAACTTAAAACCCTTAAACATTAAAGCATAGATAATAGTTATGCATGGTTGCTTACAGGGGCCTAAGGGCCGTGCAACCACGCCCACAATCACAATCATCCAACCAATAGTTCATTACAACACGCACATATAAGGGAAGTCCTGGAAACTAAGGATGCGACTCAAAACAGGTGAGTCTCAACGCAAAAGCTGACCATCACGACTCTGAAGGAACTCACTCCTCGATCCAACCCAGCTGCGGCTCGCCAATCACGTACACTGGCGGGTGAGCGGGCATCGGGGCAAACTGATCCCCATGCCCTCCCACTGGTGCTGGGGGCACCACTGGCTGCTGGTCCTCTAGTGCGGGCTCTGGCTCTTGCTCCTCTGGCTCCTCCTCGTCCTCGTCGTCAAGCTCCATGACGGCCTTCGGCTCCCCGTGACCGTAGAGAGCCTCCTCCAGCTCGGCGATCCTCTGCACAGCGTGCACCCTGGTCTCTCGCAGAGCCACCTCGGTCTCCTCCAAGGCACGATACACAGCCTGCAGCTCTGCAGTAGTAGCGTCCATGACCTCCTCCTGAGCCGCAGCGAACCGGCCCAAGTGCACAATAGCAGCGTCGTCCTCCAGCTCCAAACGCGCCTGAAGGGGCCCACCCGCGTGCGGGTGCACACGGAAAGCAGTGTCCCACATCTCGAAGCCGTAGTCCCTGCTAACCCTACGCAGCGCTAGCCGGGCACACTCCTAAATGCCATCAACGTAGTTGGCCCACCTCACCGAGAGGTGGAGCGGACGGCTAGCACGCGCGTGCTCCCGCGCGTACAAGGTGAGGGTCGTCTCCCAGCCGCGGTTGATCCCGTTGACCATCCAGGTGCGGGACCGGTAGAGAGGGCGGTCAAAACCTCCAAGCACCTGGAGCATCCTCCAAAGCTCTGCTGCGTAGCCTCCATGACGCTCGCCGAAGGAGTGAACCATCCGCATCTGCCAAAGCAACGCGTCAGTACTAAGATTTTAAAAGAAATAACAAGAGTAATAGCAAAATGCGGCATAGGTATGAAGTAAGGAAGAAAGGATAAGTCAAGATTTCATTGATTATTCTTGCACAGTTTTAATTTTTAGAAATTAGGTTTTATCTTCCTAATTCGTCCATTCTAATTAGGGTTAAGTCCTACAGCCAGTATGGCTCTGATACCAACTCTGTCGGGACCCGAATCTGCAAATCGGGGCCCTCTGTCTATTCTGAACTAGTCCAGGATCACGCTAGTACACACAGGATGAACAGGTTGAAGTACCACAATCATACACAGCGAAATTAATAATAAAGTACTTTAAGCATAAATATAACCGAAGTTACACAACCTTATGGTCACCTTACATTAATTCATACACGCAGGCGATAAATAACAAAGTAACACAAGTTCAACAATGAAGCAAAAATACAGTAGTGAACCCTCATTCGCCACGAGTGGCCGACGAGGCTCAACCCTAATTCTCCGGACCTTCGTTAAACTCCTCCCAAGCTGGTGTTGCTTCTTCTTCTGAGGTTGTTGTTGAAGCAAGGGTGAGTATACAACATACTCAACAAGTCATGCACAAATGCAGTTCTATTACTACATGCATGGCTTAATTCAAAGGAAAGGCTTAATGGTTATTTTGCATAAAGCAGTATTTTTTTTAACAGGTAATCCTACTAGATTAAAAGCGTTAAAACCAATTGTAGGGTCGAGGATGCGCCTAGAGGTGGGGTGAATAGGCGTTTTAAGAAATTCGATCGCTCACTAAACAATTCGCTCTAATCAACCCCTATGTCAAAACCTAATCAAATATATATGCGGAAGCGATAAATAGGTTTTGACAATTAAAGCCTAAATCAACTAGACTCACTAGTGCACTAACTAAATTATGTCTCTAAACTAGAATTGCTATATTGAATAAACAATTTACACTAAGCAATTCTAATGCATTCAAGCAATCAATAATATGCAAAGATAAATACTTGAGCGTAAAGAGACAAGGGACAACCGATGTTTTTCCGTGGTGTTCTGGAGACTTGCTTGTCTCCCTAGTCCACGTTGAGGCTAGCCCACACTTGGACCGGCTCCCGCCGAGCACCCGCCTCTTTCCACTAGTCGTGGTTTTTCACGCTCGTCGTAGGCTCAACCCAACCTTCACAAACTTGCCGGGCTTCACACCTCGAGAGCTCCCGCAAGACGACGCCTCGCCGTCTAGGAGTCGGCAACCTCCAAGAGTAATAAGCCGCTCCTTGCTTGAACCCACCGGCACAACAAATCGCTCCTCGGTGATCACCAAGTGCAACACATGCACAAGGCCTCCCTCAAGTGCAACACATGCACAAGAGGTACCCAAATCACTTCCTAATTGCAACAAATGCAATTAGTTTCACTCTTAAGCTCAAGAGGCAAATGGAGAAGAGCAACACATGCACACAACTCCCACACACACAGCAACAACACCAAAGAACCACAAATTTAAGCCCCCCAAGGGGTATATATAGCCCCACCAAGAAAACTAGCCGTTTAGAGCTTAAATGGGCAAATTCAGCCAAATCCGTACTATCGCCCTCTAAGGGCAGTAGAGAAACCCACCTCCAACTGATCGGTAACGGACATATTTGCGGCACTATCGCCCTCTAGGGCGCAGTAGTACCGATTTTCTTGATACTACCTCCCACTGAAGCAGTAGTCTTGGCCTTGCCCACCAGAGAAAAGCAAAGACTGGAGAAAAGCTACCGCAACCCAGTTCGGTAGTACCGCGACTCAGTATTACCGCTCAACCACTATGGTAGTGCCTACTTGCCGCAACCACGAAAAACATCACAAGATTTGGAAAAGTGCTACACGCCAACCAAAGGCGGTAGTACATGCCTTGCGTACTATCGCCCCAAACATGCAGATAGTCTTGGCCACCGAGGAGAAAAACCAATTCGACCAAATCCATTTCTCCAAAAACCGAAACCCATTCTTTGAGCCTCTAGATGATCAACACATGATCAAACACACGCAAAAACACATTTGCACCAACATAGCTCATGCTCAAAGAATTTCAACCAAATTGCAAAAACACATTTCGCAATCAACTCAAGAACTATTTGCAAAACGATTAAGCAAATCAAACTCGAAGTTTATGAGATTAATCCCCTAGCCATGTGAAGGTCAACACAAGACCGGTCAACTTGCCAACACCCGCTGCAAGCCCCACTCACATGCTCTCGAATTCGGACTCATAAACCTCGGTTTATTCAAGACAACGAATTTGCAAATAATGCAATAAACATATTTCATGCTTGAGCACTACTCTTGCAACACATGCAAAAGTCTAGCTCAAGCAACATCAAATCAAGATGCATGAACTCTCTAATTGCAACACATGCAATTTTCTAGTTCCATGCAACACCAAATCGAACTAACACCAAAACTAAATCTCAAGTATGAGCTCTTTACTACAACACATGCAAGCCTCTAGCTCCATACAAACACACAAGTACCAAATCAACCATATGTGCTCTCTACTCACAACACATGCAGCCTCTAGCACATACACAACCATAAACACCAAAACCAAGCTTGAGCTCTCCTTTTGCAACACATGCAAAACTTAGCTCCAAGCAAACACAAGGTTTTAAGAAAGATTTGTTTTGCGAACTAAACATGAAGGTTCAACTAATGCAACACATGCAAAAGTGAACTTCACGCAAAAGCCAACGCACTAGCTTATCACTTCTTGCAACACATGCAAATCAAAGCATTATACGAAAACCAAATGCATATACTCTTTCATCTTTGCAACATATGCAAATCAGAGCATAATGCAAAACAACCAAGCATAGGCTTAACACATTTGCAACACATGCCAAATGGTTAACCCATATGCAAAAACCAAATCCAAATGGTTTGAGCTCGAGTGAACGCAGAATGAGATCACCAATACATGATGAAGCTCAAGCAAAAGGGAACGACCCCTCTTAATAGCACGACGATAAAACCTTAGACTCAAAGACTACAAAAGTCCTTAGCCTATCTAATTATACCTTCGCCACAAGACAAGCAATCCCCTTTGGGGTCTTTATGATCATTGCTTAGATACTCCCCCGGGATCATCACCCTTCTTTATCTTTGGGATCCATTCTTGACGCCCATCAGCTCATGATGCCGTCCTTGTCCCGTTCTCATCATCTTTGGACCTAACTCAAACATAACTCAAGAAACTTGTTAGTCCAAGATGCATGGTTGTCTCAATTATCTTTTGCACTCCATTAACACATAATGGATGCCTCTAGATCAATTGAGCACAACCTAAATCAATTGAGATGATTAATTGTGTCTTAAGTATAATAATGCAACTCATGCTTAATTATACTTAAGAACTATTCATTTATCCTTAATTAATCAAGGAACACCATCAACACATGATGAAATATTCTTTAATAATTAACACGACAAATGAACTCAATTTAAATTATCATTTAAATTGATATGAGTATATATTAACTACACAAGTAATGATCCATTATATGCAAATTGTATGGAAATGATCATTACTCTAAATCATCAATTATAGAATACACCCCACATGTATACGTGCATAAATATGATTGACTTGGAGATAATATGCACATATTCAATTTGATTGTATTGGAGCATATCCTATATTTCCACGAGTATACTTATAACTAGGCAATTCAAACATATACTCAAGGATTTGGTTTCTTTGTCTTGATCCTTATATGTGTCAATAACGAATTGATCAATACAAAGAGACTTTCAAGTTAAACTACAAACTCCCCCTAAATATGTGCATCCATGTAATATATGGATTGAGAAACATGATGCACATTTTGTGGTTAATATAACGGGGACATTCATACTTTAACTTGAATCCAAAGTATGTAATTAATACTATAATGAATATGCATACATACCTCGGGTTTTCCATTTTTCAATGCGATGAGACTAAACAAAGATATTCTAAACAAACATGTTAGTCTCGATATAAGATTGTCATTAATAACACTATCGCATTAGGGGATAAACTCAATATTGGATTTGTCATTAACACAAGATTAGATTTGTCATTAACACCAAAACCATAACTAATGAAGGTTGAACTTACACCAATGTTATTAATAATTAATTTCTCAATTCTTTCCAATAGTTTGGCGCACAGCCCTAGTGTTGATTCATTAGTCTTTGGCACACAGCCACCCATTCCACTTTTTATTTTGAAAATCTAACCCTTGACTGTAATCCCCGAGCATTGTCCAAGATCACGGACGCGCTATTCAATAGATTTAACACACACTCGCAGAGGTCGTACACTTTACCCACAGGATACGATCGCCACCACACAAAGCGATTGATTGCAATAAAGTCTTTCAGATACTAACACTTAACCAGTGAACCTCTCCAGTATTCCCTTTCTAACACTTCCCTCACACAGAGCCAAAGTTCAGAACAGGCAAATACAGTTGGATGGGTACCAAGCCGCAACACAGGTACGCTCCCCCATACGGTTACATTTTGTGTAACTGCCACCCCGAGGTGTCAAAGGAAAGACATTAGAACCCTACTGAACTAGGTCCATCCCATTCCAGACAAGTGGTTGTACGAGAAACTCAGTTCAAAGGCTCGCAAGGTGAAGTCCTTAACTGTCCCGGGCAGGACATCCATTTTACAATTCTCAGCACACAGCCTTTACAATCTTTAATACATCCCGTTGCCACATTGTGCCCACACCGCACGAAGCCTTCTTGCCACTTGCCCCGGTCCAAATCATTTCCCACCCCGGTTTGCATTTATGCAACACATGCCAATGCCCACTTCATTGCACGAGTAGAACCACACAGGTCGCTACCCTCAATTCCATTTCATGACATCATCGCGTTATTCCAAAATGTGTTCCATATTTGTTTAGTCAGTATTCTTTTGCAATGTGAAAGTCCTTCAGCGCATACAAGCAGGCTAAGTGACTAATCACGGTCTAGCCTCCCATGTTGGCGTTATAATAGCAACCAACTCAATTTAATATCCTAGGGTGACATGGTTTTCAGGGCATACAAATAGTATTAACAGGGTGACATAAATCAGGTAGGTGCATTATCTATTCTTCCCAAATTATTCAATGTCATTTTTAGTTAACATAGCATGCATAATTTAAATTAAAATACATTTGAAAATCTAGGGGCAATATGATCAAAGCATGACTTGCCTTCGAAAAGCAGTTGATCCTGGTCTGAAATCTGCGATTTGTCTTGAATTCTTCTCCGACAGCTCCCGGCAACTCGGAGTCTACTCGGAACAAACATGCATACAATAAATATACTAAAACAGACAGCAAGATCAACACTAAAAATAAAATAAAAATCACCAATAAATAGTTCACATTTTTACAAATTTTTAGGAACTGGTATCACCCAATTCCGAGTTAAAACGTAAAAGTTATGGCATTTGCAAGTTTACGAAATTCAAATAAAAGAAAAACCGAATTACTCCATTTATTTTCCTACTGAAAATCCGGTTAAATTCCACGGCTTGACACGTGTCAGCACCAGAGACAGCCACGTCGCTCTCGGTCAGCGACATGTGGGCCCCGGATGACGCCATGTCGACGCCGGCACCACGGCGGTCATTACACTGACAAGTGGGCCCGATGAACAGCACTTGGTCCACTCAGCATCTGACACGCGGCGCTCGCCCGACGTTCCACGCGACCCCAAGATTTTCCCGGCCGTTGGATTCAAATCCAACGGTCGGTCCAGTACGGTCGCTGAGACTTCGGGTGGCTACGTGGCGAGATCTCGGCCCTTAATCTAAGATCTGACGGGCATTAACAATCGCGTCGACCCGGGACTACGTGGACGTTCTTCCACGGTTGGATGACGGCCACTGCTACCCGGGCGATGCGCTGCTACCGAGCCTACGTGGCGCAATCCAAGCCAGACATTTCAGATCTAACGGCCATAATCAAATGCTAACCTCGTAGCTACATGGACTCAACGGCGCGGTGCGATGAAGATCCAACGGCAGCGGTTACCCGGGCAATTACCTATTCACCGCACCTACGTGGCCCCTCCAGAGCCGCACGATTAAGATCTAATAGCCATTTTCTACCGATGCTTATTTAAACTTAACTCTACGGGAAGAAATGTGGCGCTACCTCAGTCGTTGGATGAAGATCTGACGGTCGCTAGAGCTCGGGGTGTTGACGGTTATGCGCTGCGTCTGTCGCGGACTTGGGAAGATGAAACAAAGGTATTGGCGTTCCGAGCGTCTCCTGCCGGAAGAAGTGGCTTCAAACGCGGCTATGCGACACAACGAACTTCGGCGAAGGTCCTAGCTTGCGGAGAGCGGCGAGACGGCGAAAACGAAGAAGAACCGAGAAGAAGGAAGTGGCTACTTCGTGAGCAAGACAACCGCTTGAATTCGAGTATTCCAAGCAAGAGGACCGCTGGAATTCTAATATCTCTCGCTTTATATCATTGCTTGTAAAAAGTATTCCAGCGGTATATACATTTACTCAAGCTTGTAAACCGTTTTAAAGCGAGTATCGCTTGGAATACTCGATTCAAGCGGTCATCGCTTGAATACTCGAGTTCAAGCGGTACAAACCGCTTGAACACGAGTATTCCAAGCGGTACGACCGCTGAATTGAGTATTCCAAGCGATACTATCGCTTTAAAAGCGGTTTTACAAGCGGTACCGCTTAATGTATATACCGCTTTGAATACTTTTACAAGCAGCCAGATTTGAAAAAACAATTGTATTAGTTTAATATATATCCACTTAATAAATGTTCGCCAAATTTATAATAATATCAAACACCTATAGCATACAATCCAAGCACCATAACATATAATTCATCGAGAAAGCAACGTCATTTAAAGTTTCATTATCAAAAATCATCCACAAGTACAACATGTGAACATCACCAAAATTGATTACTAATAAAATTCATTACATAAATCAACCAACAACTCAGCAATGGATTACTACGTATGAAAACATAGTAGAAGCATAGTCTTTTCGGTGTTTTACAACTCAGCTAAACAACGGCTAAAACCCAAACATCATTGGTCGATCTAGTCTGTGCATGTGCCCACTTGAAACTCCCTCTCCTTACCAAAGTCCTTCTTCCTTGTGAACGCGATCGCAAGAAGATGAACATTAGTTACAAACTCATGAGCCAAAGTCACGAGAGATGTGGGCAAAGACAACATGCGGTGTAAATTATTACCCTTTGCTCAATGACAAGATCCCATGCTTTGCCACTCGAACTTTGTTGAAGCAAAAGAGAAGACACTACTATCGAACTAATTTGCGGTTGAAGCAAAGAGAAACTAGATAAGGGCTTACTAGTGTAAGATGAGTCAAGAAGTCAAGCAGCTCCCAATTATAGAAATGAACCAGAGGATCGCAATTGATTGCAAGAAAAAAAGCTCGAAGAAGACATTGAGCACCAAATTACTTGGAGCAGAAAGAAAGAAAAAAGATGGTAGCACTCGACTTACCGCCGTATGTTTTCGAGTCTTTCCTGAAGCAAACATTAGCAATGTTAAGAAAGCCTCATTGATTTCTTTCCTCGAATATGAGCTAACTTCGTGCATTGGACTTCGATAGAATGACCTCTGGGAACTTTATAGGAGACTGAAAAATCCATTGATGATATTACCTCCCAAAACATAATACTCCAAAATAGATAATTTGGTACAAAAGTCAGAGGTGATCAATTTAGATCAAGTGCCCATAGAATTAGATTGAATTGGTTATATTATTGTCTCCACTCAAATTAATAAGTCTGTTTTGACTCCTCAGTCTTACCACCAGTGCAAGAACTAATATAGACTCGGTCAATTTTGACATCTTTGCATTCTCTTGCTAGAGCGCGGTTGTCAGGTTCAAACGTCATGTACCACTTTGTGCATATATGACCGAATTCATGCCTATTTTGCACTATTTGCAATAAAATATGTGCATTAGTGTTTATTCAATATGTTGGAAACATGAGAACTTGAAAACACAGTAAAAAGGAAGCAAACAAAAAAGAGCCGGTCCGGAATCACAGTTCTGTGAACCCGACCATTGGTGTGAATATAAATATTTTGCCTAACCCATAAATCCATACCTAATTTGCAAATTGGCGCAGATTCGCCCTCTCCTTCTCATCTCATCTCGCTTCTTCTTTTGTAAGCCCTCTGGAGCTTCTTTGGATGAGCTTTGGATAGACAGAGTGGCTGGTTTCCAAAGCATTAGTGGATAACGAGGGCGGGTCTTGCGCAGATCGTAATTTCTTCCACGATATAAAAAACAACACCACCAACTCGGTGAATGACCTTTCCACCGATTTTTCCGGAATGGCATAAAGTTTATATGTCCGAGAGTTCGATTTTACAAAGTGCTTTAGGGAAGTTACTATTACTACATGTTTCAACGCTTTTGTCGTTACCTTACAAAGTGCTGTAATTTAGCTCCGAATCACAAACCAAGCTAGAACCATGTAAAATCTATTACAGAGAATTGTGATACTCCTTTCAGAGGCATTTGAGAAAATGGAAATTATTCATATCCATCTTTTGTCATTGGATATGGTCACGTGGCTCAACATAGGCGAAAGGAATGTGTGCGACCGATTAATGTTGAAATCTGTTGGGTGGTCAACTACAGTTCTACAATATAAATAAGTAAAGGAGTGAATGGAGAATATAGTAGCAGATGCTCGCCCATAAGAAATGCTTTTACAATGCTTAATTCGCAAGATGTTATGCACTACTGCTTTTACATACTTGCAACCATAAGTGTAATTAATAATTAAAAGAACAAAACCATTTGTTATACACCGACATGTACAAACAATTAGACAAAGTACATCGCTTATCCAACTTTGAGCAAGTGAGCAGATGGGCGGAGTTCCTCTTGAAAAGGAATTACATCACCTCCAGCTAGTAGCCTCCCTAAGAAAAACAAAAGCAAGCACACCGAGACTGTCATATTTCAAATTTCTAGGAAAAAGCAAAGAGTTCAGCAGAGAGTGACATGAGAGTCTGCTGCAGCTAGCTCTCATCATCGACTACGGCCGAAAGGTTGGAACCAAGATGGCAAGAAGAGCAGATGGAAACACAAAGCTACATCACACCAACCTTCACTATCCTGCCATTGCAATACCATTGGACCTACTATTCATTGTCTTCGAATATTTGTTGTAGGTCAATACCAAGCTGCGGTGGGAAAACAAGCAGTTATCACGATATGTTAAGGGCATGAGAATACGATTACATGCCAAATAGCTAGTGTAAAATGGCGATCAAGCAATGGTGCATATACTTCCCCTAAACCTCCTAAATCCCAAATCTTATCAAAATCTGGATCGAAGCAAAACATATTAGTCTGAATTTGTACCACCTAAAAGTTCTCTGGTTATAGTAGTAAAATACCTAGACTATTTAAGATAAAAGCCTACACTTCATCACAACAAGAACCATACATATTCGCAAGGAAAATCAGCATGTCCTACTTCATGTCAAGACTTCAAGCATGAACTTGACCCATCTATCAAACATCATCTAACCGCAAGCGCCAACCTTCTTTTAAACCACTTCTATAGCTAAATACCAACAATGTCCAGGAAATCAAACTTTACCAATACAAATTCATAGCTAGGCATTTCATCAAACACCGTGATAGGCAAACTAATTCCACCCCAACATATACCTCAAAGCTTGCCCATGGAGGAAGGAGGGGCCGGTGGGGAGAGGATGGAGGAGACACCGCCGAGGAGGCGCTGGAGGGGGCACCGCCGATCGGTCTTCTGCTGCTCTGCTGGCCGGATTCTTCTTCTTCCGGCTTGGAATTCTTCTTCCGCCATTTGGGGACGCTTCTTTGCTCTCTGGATCTTCTTCCTCTTCAGCTCGGAAGGAGAGGGCGCTTCTTCTGCGGCAGAAGGGGCGACGCGCCAAGCCTTTGAGAGGGAGGCACTGGCGAGGAGGCCAGGGGAGAAGCGATCGATTCGCAGGCTGGGTGGACGGCAGGAGGCACCGACTGGAGTGGAGAGGGCGCAGGAGGAGCCTCGGGAAGTCGGCTGCAGCCGGAGAAAGAATGGTGAGGGAAGGGTGTTGCGGCCCGCTTGGGGACTGAATGGGAGTTGCGGCGCCCTTGGGGAGTGATGAATGGATCTTCGGTCTTATTAGGGTTTCATTTCCCGCTAAAGATTTTAGCACTTCAAGACCGCCAAAACAATATTACAAGCGATGTCGGACATATTTCCAACCGGTTCCTGAGCTTTTAATTAAAATTATTTTTCTAAGCGGTAGAACAGCTTGGATAGTTTATTTTTAGAAGCGGTACTACAGCTTTTAATTAAAATTCTTTTTCCAAGCGGTACGTCAGCTTTTAAAATTCTTTTTCCAAGCGGTACTACAGCTTTTAATTAAAATTCTTTTTCCAAGCGGTACGTCAGCTTTTAATTTTTATTTTTTGAAGCAGTAATACCGCTTGCATCAATGGACCATCCTGTAGTGGGTGACATGGTTTTCAGGGCATACAAATAGTATTAACAGGGTGACATAAATCAGGTAGGTGCATTATCTATTCTTCCCAAATTATTCAATGTCATTTTTAGTTAACATAGCATGCATAATTTAAATTAAAATACATTTGAAAATCTAGGGGCAATATGATCAAAGCATGACTTGCCTTCGAAAAGCAGTTGATCCTGGTCTGAAATCTGCGATGGGTCTTCGAATTCTTCTCCGACAGCTCCCGGCAACTCGGAGTCTACTCGGAACAAACATGCATACAATAAATATACTAAAACAGACAGCAAGATCATCACTAAAAATAAAATAAAAATCACCAATAAATAGTTCACATTTTTACAAATTTTTAGGAACTGGAATCACCCAATTCCGAGTTAAAACGTAAAAGTTATGGCATTTGCAAGTTTCTGGAAATTCAAATAAAAGAAAAACCGAATTACTCCATTTATTTTCCTACTGAAAATCCGGTTAAATTCCACGGCTTGACACGTGTCAGCACCAGAGACAGCCACGTCGCTCTCGGTCACTGACATGTGGGCCCCGGATGACGTCATGCTGACGTCAGCACCCACGGCGGTCATTACACTGACAAGTGGGCCCGATGAACAGCACTTGGTCCACTCAGCATCTGACACGCGGCGCTCGCCCGACGTTCCACGCAACCCCAAGATTTTCCCGCCCGTTGGATTCAAATCCAACGGTCGGTCCAGTACGGTCGCTGAGACTTCGGGTGGCTACGTGGCGAGATCTCGGCCCTTAATCTAAGATCTGACGGGCATTAACAATCGCGTCGACCCGGGACTACGTGGACGTTCTTCCACGGTTGGATGACGATCCAACGGCCACTGCTACCCGGGCGATGCGCTGCTACCGAGCCTACGTGGCGCAATCCAAGCCAGACATTTCAGATCTAACGGCCATAATCAAACGCTAACCTCGTAGCTACATGGACTCAACGGCGCGGTGCGATGAAGATCCAACGGCAGCGGTTACCCGGGCAATTACCTATTCACCGCACCTACGTGGCCCCTCCAGAGCCGCACGATTAAGATCTAATAGCCATTTTCTACCGATGCTTAGTTAAACTTAACTCTACGGGAAGAAATGTGGCGCTACCTCAGTCGTTGGATGAAGATCTGATGGTCGCTAGAGCTCGGGGGTGTTGACGAAGGCGCGGCTGCGTCTGGTCGCCGGACTTGGGGAAGATGAAACAGGCGCTGGCGTTTCCGAGTGTCTCCGGTCGGAAGAAGTGGCTCCAACGACGCGGTGCGACACAACGAACTCGGCGAAGGTCCTAGCTGCGGCGGAGAGCGGCGGACGACGGCGGAAAACGAAGAAGAACCGAGAAGAAGGAAGTGGCTACTTCGGTGAGCTCGGGCGCACGCTACGGTGAACGACAGAGCACGAGCGAGAGGGCAAAATGAACAGAGTGAAGTGCTGCATGCAGTGGGCTTTATCTCTGGCTCGGACACGCCTTGGAAAGCGCGTATATCTCCCGACATATCTCGGCGGCCAACGGGCGACGGCGGTGCGCAGGTTGCTCCCTCCCGATGCGACGCGACCAGTCTCCACCATTTGATTGCCATCCAACGGCGCAGAGCGGCCAGCGATTCAGCGAAACGGCGCCACGTGGCGACATCCTAGCGGCCACTTATCGAGATCCAACGCCTCTCGCGATATAAGCGACGCGGCTCATCCACGACCGTTCGATCGGGATCGCACGGTCAGGGATTAGCGGCGCTAGGGTTTTCCGGCGCGAGCGCAGTGTTGGGCTTGGCCCAGCACTGTAGCTATGACATTTTCCGGTTTTATCAATAAAAATAATTCCAGTAAATCAAAGTAATTATTTAAGGCACTAAAAATACCCAAAAATTCTAGAAAAATTCCAGAAAATATTTCAGGGCATTTAGAGCTTAAATAAAATATTTTTATTTATTTTTGATAATTACTTTTGTGTTATTTAATTATTCAAGAGAAGGATAAATTTAAATTAATTTCAATTAAATCCAAATAAATCCCAAAAATCCACAAAAATTCAAATAAGTCCAAAAATTTAAATTAGGTCAAATTTCAGGGTGTCACATGCTCAATTCTTATTTCTAGCAATTTGAGTATATTATTTGAAATTAGAATCCTTTATTGCTCATACTAAACGTGCTAGAGTCCTTGTGATCACTAGAAATCATAATTGTAGATTGTCATTATTGCAACTCTAGCTTAGTGATTTAAATTGATTGTATTAGAGTTGAAAAATTTAGAAAACTCCTATTCACCCCCACTCTAGTTGGTTATCCTTGATCCTAGAGCTAAGAGTGGCAAGGTTACTTCCTCTAGCAAGGATGGTGGAGGCGACTGGTGCCAACGCGTAAGATAGACGTGATGCCTCCAAGAGGTTCCCCTATTACGGGAGCTTACTGACCGCTATGGTATATCCCTGGCGACCGGAGATGCACATGTTTCACCTCCCATGTGGTGAGATGGCGCTGACACTGGTGGACGTTAGTTACCTGCTAGGCCTACCTTGCTTGGAGATGTGGTGGTGCCTAACGAGGTCCACCCAGAGTGGCAAATGAAGCTCCTTGACCAGTTTTTGGACGTGCTACCCAAGGAGGAAGGGTGCACACCTTTCACTAGTCCACACAGTCCGACGTAGAAGTGGCTACTTCAGTTCTACGTAAGTGTGAATTAATTTGTCTAACTTTTATTATGTTTTCCCTTTTAGTTGTTGAACTGACCATTACTTTCTACAATCCGAGAGGATGGTAGATTGAGTGGGGGAGTACGTCATTAGTCGCCACTTTGAAGCGTACCTTGCTCTAGTTGTTTGACTGGATCTTGTTTTGCTCGTCTCACGAGGACATCATCGACAAGCATATGATCTAGTATGCAAGGACGATCACGAATGCCAACCTAGAGGAGATCCCATAGCTAGCTTGAGGACCAGCTGTACTGGGTGCCACCTACCAGGCCCTTTGCGATGGGTGTCGTGACTTGGCGGACTCCTCCACTCTCATTGGGTGTCCTCTACTCCTTCAGCTGTGGTCTTTCGAGAGGTTCCAACTTGGACGACCACAGATAGAGTTAGAACCTTACAGAGTAGACCTCTATGGCCCTCGGGGATGATGTGATTGTCTTACCATGGGGATATTGTGGTATTGCCAACGGGTTAGTAAAATCACCTTTATCATCAATTGTACAATAATTTGCCATGTTTCATACTAACAGTTGCATGTTTCACTTTTTTTGCAACCGACTTTCACCCCTGTTATATCACACACTTCGTACCCCAAGTACAAAGTGATGTTTGACTAGCTGATGGATAATCACATCATCTATTGTCCGTACCTCCCAGAGCTTGTCGACACGCGATCAGCTCAGGACCTGTCACTGCAGTGCACCAGTGACGCCACCTTTTGGCTGACACAACGTCACCTGGTGTTCAATGTGTATATGGAGACCTATGTCGCCCACTGTGTCATGAGGCAATTCGGTCTCTAGCAGGCGTTCCCTGTCCCCACTGGTGACGTCATCCTATCGAGCATGCACACGTTAGTTCTCTTTTACATCACTTTCAATTGCATCACTCTTTCATATGTCCTTACTAATGAGGTTATGTTGTGAATCTTTTTATGCAGACACACATGCAAGGGCTTCATTGGTGGTGCGAGCTGGGCAGCACGCATGTTACCTCATGCCTAGTAGTGGGCATAGGCGTTGGTGGATGTACACGATGAGGCTACCCCTTATGACCATGCCATGTACGAGGAGTACATCCAATAGTACAGCCCACACACATGCATTCGAGTTGTGTGTGTCGTTGACTCACCTCCAGGGCATGTTCCCTCTATGACAGGCACCTAACCTATGTAGCCGACTTCACGTTTTCATCAATCAGTTAGTACTTCTTTTGACATATCATATAACGTACCATTAATATGATTGTAACAACTAACAAACTTTTCAATGCAGGTGCAGAGCGACCTTACAGGGAGGTTTTAGAGGAGCTCACCTCACTGATGGCCAGAGTAGGCGGGAGGGACAGGTTGGAGGTCAGTATGGACTACTTGAGAGGGGCATTGTAGTGTGTTTACCAGAAGACCATTCACAGCGTCCACCTTACGTCCTACAGGAGGTCTAGGGACGATGACATGGTACAAGTCCACAAGTGTTCCTTAGTTGTATGTGGTCGACACATGCCACATACCGTAGCTGGTACAGCGCACACGCGGACCGCCCTTCCTCCCGACGTGCCAGGGGGCTCCAGTTGGCACCGTTCTACACTGCACGTCCACATGACTCCAGGTACACCTTCATGGTCTCCCTTCATCTATTACGTTCTTTACATTATGTGGGGTACTAATGTAAAATGTTTGATAGGAGCAGTCGATGCAGCACATGACCACAGTGTGACCCACTTTGGTGACTTGTTCCACACCGATGATTCCCTAATCAAGGAGTGGTTGATCGACCCCACCGGTAGTCAGCGGGTGTCATCCTAGGTTTGTCGTAGCTCGCCGATGCACTTGGACCGAGCCAGCCATCGTAGGTCACCTTCGTTACTCTGTCATCTCCAGTACCACTTGCTAGGTCTACTCATGGATTGTGACCTAACCAGCTGATGTATCCATCCGGACATGTGCAACGCTGGAGGAAATCTGGGACCACACAAGTGGTTGCACTATGCAAGAGCCCCAGCTAGTTTTTTTGCTTTCATACATGATGTACTAATTGAATTTGGAGTTTTGCTTTCTTGACTTATGTATTATTCGGATATGGTCTTCTGCTGTGTTAACTTATGTACTATTAAGATATGACCTTTTGCTTTGTTAGCTTATGTATTATGAAATTATCTCCTTCTAGTAACGACAGTTGTAAAATACCGAACGCATCCATCACCTTTCATAGTCACATTTCACAATACTCTACCCATCGCTTTCAAAAACATTCCGCTCATCCACATTAGCTTTTTCAGGTCAATTTGAGAATATGCTGCCAGTAGCTTTGTTAGGCCAATTGGACAACATGCACACATCAGCTTTGTTAGGACGATTTGACAACATGCTCTATGCACCACGAAGTGACAACACATTACATATGTCTTTATTTCTTTAATTAGCTTGACAAAGCTACTGGTAGTATGTTTTTCAAATCGGCCTAAAAAGGCTAATGTGGATGGCAAGGAATGTTTTTAAAATAATACACAAGAAATAAAAAATTACAAAAATAATATGCCGAAATAGAAAATGGCTGGAGTAGAAGGGTGATTTTTTTAAATAATATAGTGAAAAGAAACAATTACAAAATTACCCAATTGAAAACAGAAATAACGTGATTTCTGTATCACCACATGGGGTGTATCCAGTGAAATGTTGGTGCTATTTTTCCCATCGAATCTTTGCATTGCCTCCATAAATAGGCCTCTATGCTGCCTCCGCTTCCTCATATCCTCTTCATAATCCCATGTCTTGCCTCCTCCATTTGGGTGAAGGCCATGTCTCAAGTGTCGAGATTAGGGAATCGGAGAGCCCTTGCGCTTGCTACTGCAAGGCGGGTTGATTGCCCTAACTACCATATACAAGCTAATGTGTTCTATGCCAACTCTAAGGGAAATATCGGCTGTACAAATGCCCTTTTCTCTATAAATGAAAATTTGGTTTGATTTCTTCTCATTTTGATGATTTTTTTCCTGTCTGAGTTGTCTATTTGTTGAGAGATTTTTTCTTTCCACGGCCTCAAAACATGTTCACATCGTCACATAGATTGTAGGATGTCAATATTTTGAGTGGGCAGACACCATGGATACATCGAGGGAGCATCATGGTAGCAAAGTACCACAGAGGATGTAGACTAGGTTGGACCCTATACTCAAGTAGAGGCTGAACATGCTGATGTTTAAGATGAAGTGTATTTTAGATCATATCAAATGGTTGGAGAAGATTGTGTGTGTGGGTATCCTTATTGTACTTTATGCTGTACTTGCAAATTAGTTCGTTTCTTACAAAGGAGCCTAAGTTGGTCATAGATGCCATTTTAAGTGGTTAAGAATGATGTATCTAGTTGATGTTTATCTATGCCTTCATGCTGTTTAACTAATATGTCGTACTATCCATTTCATGTTTATGTTTGATGTCGTGCTATGTAACAAATAGAGAGCATCGATAAAGCCTCAAGTCCCTAATGTCAGTACTGATTTGCACAATAGCAAAACTACCAACTTGAACAAGTATTGCAATAGTTACCTGTCGACGATCGGGATCACAACCGCAAGAAAAGAGGTAGGGTCGAGAGTTTATGGGACCCGAGCTGCGTTTTACTCGAGCGAAGGAAGAAAATCGATCGGGCGATGGTCTGAACAAGGCGACAACGAGCACGAGACAAGAGTTTATACTTGGTTCGAGCCCGTGAAGGTAATAGCTCTACTCGAGCGCCTCGGCGGTGATTCTTATTATATGGGTGTCTGAGGCGGTGTTTACAACTTAAGACAAGAATGGTGATTCCTAACTCGAGTTGTAGTGTGTGTGTGTTGTCTTCGTGTCCTTGGAGCTCATCGTCCTTGGTCTTTATACTTCCTCTGCACGCAACGGTAAGGAGCAATCCTCGGAGAGGGGCCTTGATGCACCTTGAGGGCCGGCAAAGAATCGCCTCGAACTTGCCGCAGACTCGAGTCATCCCCACGACCCGCTCTCGGCAACTGTCGGCCGATGTGCGATCCAAATCCTGTATGGACCGAGGCTTGAACGAGATCCCGCCTCGAGCTTGAGGTCGAAAGAGGTCAAACCTGGTCCACAGCGCTCTGGTCGAAAGGCCCAAGATGCACCAGTCGTGGTCGGGCCTTCCGAGCTTGGGGGCTCCGTTGGCCGACGCCCGGTCAAGGAGTTCCAGCCCTTGTCGGCTAGCCCCCGAGGCTCTAGGTCTGAGGGAACCCTCGGGGCGACCTCGAGCCTTATTCTTGGATGGAAAAACCCCAGAGGTCTTGACGCTTGGTCGAGGCTCAAGCGAGACCATAAGGCAAGTCTCTTGGCCACGACACTGGCGACCTTCGGACTTCTCGATGTTGGTACGGATGTGAACGGTTGATGGGCACTGGCGGCCTCGACCCGTGAGCCCAAGCCTTAATGACAGCCGTCAAGTCATAGTTGGCACGCCTTTTAAGGCGCCGTGGACTGGATTTTACCGTGTTGCGGTTCATAATCCCAGCGCCACATCTTCAGCAAGAAAAGTACTCGCCCTTGAGCCCTTCGTCTTCCAAGTTCTCTCGCCCGAGCAAGGTCCCTTCCGTTCGCCTCCTTGACCAAGCGCCCTACAGCGCCATGACCAAGCTTGGAAGGAGCACCCTGTCGTCCGCGAGGATGAAGGAGCTCGAGGCCCTAGGGATAGTGGACCCGGTGACATGGCGGTTCTTTGGGGCGAGACCGAACCTCGCCCGTGGATGATGAGATCGCCTGCACCGAGCATTACGCTCTCCTTAGCTGCGGAGACCGGAGAGCGAGTTCGTGGCGACGTTCTTTCTAGCCTGCGAAATAGAGCTCATCAATCTGGCACCGAATTCCGTCCTTACGCTCGCCATCTTTTCCCATTTGTGCGAGGGATTCCTGGGAATCCTTCCCACCCCCTCGCTGTTCTTCCGCTACTACTCCCTCTTCCGCTCCGGGAAGGACCACGTGGTCGGATGTTCAGATTCGACTTGACCGGGCTCAAATGGCTCTTCCAAGTGCTCCGCCTGGGACTCACTTGGCCCCCTGCCCGAAGCGGTGGTTTTATTTGAAGAAAGGGAGCTCGAGCTCGACGACGAGGGGACCCCGCACACCGAAGAAGGAGACGCCTGAGCCCAAGATCCGGAGGTTGACGAGGAGGCCATTCTTTGCCATATATATCTGCGCCACGCTGCCTCATCAAGCGTGCAATCGCTGCCGACTTTCTTGCGGAGCCGTGTCCCCTACGGAGGAGGGAGCACCTGCTTCGAGATCGCGGGCGCGACGACCCCACTCGTGAAGGTTCGACAGCAAGGCCTCCGCCCTTGGAACTTCCGCTCGAAATCCATCTTCCAAATTTCTTGATGTTCCCATGTTCTTGCAAAGACCAGGAATCTGGTCTCCGGCGGGATGTTCAAATGTTCGAAGTCGGCGCATGGATACACCCTCGACGATCCGGTCCCAAGAACGCTTGCGCGGAAGGTGAGGCAAGCCGTCCCCGACCTTGCCCTTGATCTTGTTTTTAGCGAAGGTCCCTCGACTCCACGCAAGTTCTCGTGACCATCGAGTTGTTCGACATACCAGAGGATGCTCCGCCCGGCAGGGCAAACTCAAGAAGGGGAGGAAGAGGCCCCTCGGCCACGACAAGCCATCGAGGTGAAGAGGCCGATGTCGAGTGGGGAACCGCGCCCATCAGAAGGACCCCACGGCCGAGCCCCCGAGCCTAAGTTCATGTGCCTTGCAGTTTGACGAGACCTTCCTAGTTGCAGCAGCAGAGCGCGGCGGCCGCCGCCAGGTCTTCGGGTACCCCCCGGCCCTGGGGCTTCGAACCCGGGCCCTTGCCGCGGCGGGCGATGCGGAGCCGGCTCGGGCCTCGAGATCCCAGGTCGTGAGGACGCGCAAGCGAGGCGCCCCCTCAGCATCGGGGCAACAAGACCTTCGACGACCCTCGGCGAGACGGAGACTGGTGACCCAGGTAAATTCTTTGCATCTCGGGCTGCGCCGCCCCTTTCGCATCTTTTTGGCTTAGTGTATGCTTTTGATCGCAGACCGTGAGCACCCGAGCTCGAAATTTGCCCATTTTGACGATGGCTATTGTCCAGGGCGAGTCCGAGTCCGAGGAGGAGGATACGTTTGAGTTGGTCCCGCGTCGCCTTTCGCGCCCAACGCGGACCCCGTCGGGGTCGTCGGACCTGGTTCCGGTCGGTGAGTTCGACCAGGCCCTTGATGATTCGGACGATGGAGAGCTCCAGCCCGCAACCAGCGCGGATTTTGACACTGGCGAGGCTCATGATGCGGCCGTTGTCGACTCTCCCGGCTTCACCGCGAGGGAGGGTGCCCAGGGCTTCGTGGCCGCGCCCGAGGTGACACCCCGAGCTCCCCCGACCACGGCCGCCCCAGGCGTCGAGGCCGCGATTCCTCCGGCCACCGAAGGTGACCAGGCCGCAGGGCTCCGTGGACCAGCCTGCGGCGTTTGGCTGGGCACCGAGGCAATGCACCCCCGGCGTGGAGGTCGAGAACTCTGGCGGACCCGCCGCCCCCCTCAGAGCCGGAGACGGTGGGGCCCCGTCGTGAAGGTTGGGACCAAGATCTTGGCGTCGCGCCTTCCCCGGTTGTTGACGGTCGAACCCTGAGGAGGTGACGACGACCAGCCGCCTCAAGGGCGGTGAACTCAAGATCCCTACCGAGCGCCACAGGTGGTCGGGTCGACCTTGACACTAGTGCGCCGATCGACGAGGAGGAAGAGATCCCCCGCAATCGTATCGACGACCGCGAGGAGTTTAACCGCATACGCCTGGAAGGCCATCTCCGCAAGGTAAGGGTCTTCCTGCGCATTTCGTAGCTGGTAGCCTGTGTTCCTTATTCCCTCATTTTGGGCCTCCCTACTCGTCGTGAAGGTGATCGACCATGCCACCCAAGGGCTACAAGGCCTTCAGGAGCATGCCGTTGTGCTGAAGGGCCTTCTGGACGCAATAGAGGCGCGGGAGGTTGAGCGCGACAAGCTTATCCGGACCATTGAGGTCGAGCAAGGAGAGCTCGAGCAGAGGGCCCAGGAGATTGACGATTTGCGCCAGACGATGAGGGCACAAGAAGTAGCCCATGCGGCGGAGCTCGAGCAGGCCAGGGCCTCCGAACGCGACCATGGTTATACGGCCGTCGAGCAAGAGCGCCAAGACGGCCGGCCAAGGCGCTCAAGGTCGGCGGGCCAAAGTTGAAGCCACGGAGAAGGTCGCTGCAGGCGGGCGCCTCTCCGGCCGAAGCGCCCCCAGACCTCGAGGCTAAGATCCGGAACTTCAAGAGAAGCTCGGCCGCGCCAACAAGGCGTCGAGGATGAGCGAGCCAAGGTCGAGGCCTTTGGAGAAGGCCGCCATGACAGTCTTCCTCGGCATAGCGCCCCGAGCTCGAGGCCAAGGTCTCGGAGCTTGAAGGGAGGCTTGAGCGTGCCAAAAGGGCGGCGACGAGCGCGATGACCCAGCTCCAAGACGAACGGCGCCGAGCTTCGGATGCCTCCACGGTGGCCCTCCAGAACCAGAGTGAGCTATCGGCCCTGAGGACCAAAGTCGCCGAGCTCGAGCAAGAAGAGAAGCGCCACGAGATGGCCGACCAGAAAAAAACTTTAAAAAGCAAGGGATGTACTAACGTGAATGGTTAGTTTTTGGTGTACAAAGAAACCTCGTCCCTGCTAGGACCCGTGGTTTGGGGATACTTTGAAGTCTTTCTTGCTTTGCTTGTTAGCCGCTCCGTGCTTTCTAGGTCGTCTTGCCGATAGGTAGCCTTACCCAGCCCCCTGGGTCCGAGGTCGAGCGGGCGTGCCTCGGGCACAAGAAATAAATATGGACGAGAGGCCACGACCGCAGAGTGGAGGAACACCAAGCCAAAGGTAGAAGGGCACGGGCGGACATCGTTAGTGCTCGAACGGTCCTTGCGACCATGCATATCGCTCGACGGCTAAAGCGGCGAGGTTCTCACCTCGAGCCCGAGCACAGGGAAGAGCTAGATTACGAAGAGGTTCGGCTTACGTTTAGCTCGTTCGCAGGCGGTGAACGTCAAACCTGCGTCGCTTAGACCAGGAGCGAATGTGTTTGCGCACGAGGGTCGTGTTCGAGGAAAAACAAACGAGGAACCGTTCGAAAAAGAAATAGCAAGAATATCGGTGAAGCGGAATATAGAAAATGAAAGACTCGCTTTATTGAAATGTGAGTTATAGGGTTTACATAAAACTTCCGGTCGATCTATATTCCACGAGCTAGAGAGCTCTCTGCTGTCGGCATCGCTAGCCTAGCAGTAAGCCCCGTCGCGATCTGTTGAAACAACTCTATAGGGCCCTCCCATCAAGGGATAACTTGTTGGTCTTTGGGAAGCTCGAATCCGCCTCGGGGCTAAGTCCCCAACAAGGAGCTTCCTAGGTCGTCTCGACCGAGACGCATGTCTGCGAAGAGTTTGCGTGTAGTCGTTGATCGTAGTAGTGCACGGCATCTTACTTCTTCTGCGAGGGTGAGGTCGAGACCGACCGTCAGGCCAAGTCGACTTGGTCGACTGCCGACCTCGGCAGAGCCAGCGTGACCTCGGGAGGCGGGGAGACGGCCGGTGATCAACACGAGCCGAAGGGTGTGGACCCCGTGGCTCGGCTTGTTGTGGTACGAATAGACCATAGGACGGTGGGAAGTTCGTCCACCTGTGCCTTGCAAGATCGGTCGAGCTCATCTGCGACTCGCTTCTTAACGCTCGACGATTTGCGGTTGGCGGCGTTCACGCTCCGTTGTTCGGGGTGAGCCACCGGCGAAGCAAATTTTAATGCCGAGTTCCTCGCCAAAACTCCCGGAACAACTTCGGCTGATAAACCGAGTAACCGTTGTCGGTGATAATCTTGCATGGAACCCGTGACTGTGACCACGAACAAGCGGAAGAAATGAACTGCCGCCCGAGCAGTTATGGTCGAGACCGGTTCAGCCTCTATCCACTTGGTGAAGGTGTCAATAGCGACGAACAGAAACTTCTTCCCCCCGGCTGCTTGAGGAAAAGGACCGAGGATGTCCATCCCCCAGGTCGAGAAGGGCCACGCGAGCGGGATGGTCTGGAGCGCGTAGGCGGGTTGATGCGACTTCCGGGCGTGGAATTGGCAGGCTCGGCAGGTGCAGACGATATCACGAGCATCCTGCAACGCCGAGGGCCAATAGTACCCCATGCGGAAGGCCTTCCCGACCATTGTCCTGTACGAAGAGTGCGCCCCACAGAGGCCTGAGTGAATGTCATGCAGTAGGTACTTACCCTCCTCCGTGGAGATGCACCACGCCGATGCCTAAACATTGCGCTCTGCAAAGCTCTCCCTCGACAAGCGTGTCTGCACTCGCCGGCGCTGATCTCGCTCCTCCCGGCAGGTCGGGTGTGTCGCCCGAGCAAGGAAACTGTGGATGGCCTCGGCCCAGGAGGGTGTACCTTCGACCATGGCGAGCGCGACCTCTTGGTCGGAGATTGACGGGGCCGCTAGTGTCTCCAGGATGACGTCGGGTGGGACTTCGTCGTCGGAGGAGCCAAGCTTGGAGAGGGAGTCCGCGCTGGAGTTGTCCTTCCTGGGGATGTGTTTGAGCTCCAAGTTCTGGAACCACTTCTCCATCTTGCGCGCCTCGGCGAGGTACTTTGTCATCGAGTCTCCCGAGCACTGGTAGTCCTTGTTGAACTGATTGATGACGAGCTGGGAGTCGCCCTTCACGACCAGGCGGCGTACTCCCAAGGCCTTGCAAGCTCGCAAGCCGGCCAAAAGAGCTTCGTATTCCGCCACATTGTTGGTCGCCGAGAAGCCAAAACGAATTACGCACGGCTTTTGTCGCCGCTGGGTGAGGATAAGATCCCACCCGGCGCTGAAGGATCTCGAGCCGTCGAAGAACACGACCGGGCTTTTCGTCTTGACCTGAAGCTCGAGCGGCGCGACGCCTGTCTGCTTTCGACCGGTCGGCGAGCACTTGCGACTTTATGGTCGTGAGCGCCACGACCGGACATCAACGCCGCCCGATTCCATGGCCCACTTGGCGGTTCGCCGCCCTCCGGGTTCTCAGGATGTCCCCGAGGGGAAGTTGCTCGGGGCGACCACGAGTGTGCCCGGAAATAGTGCCGAGCTTGCGCCAAGCCATGAGGAGAGCATATAACAGCCAGTACTGCGGGTAGCGCTCCTCTGTACATGCAAGACCTCGGCATAATAAATGGGGTCTTCTTGAGGCCCCTGCTCCGCTACCAAGACGCACTAACAAAGATGGGGGTGGCGAGATATAGCAAGATAACTTCTCACCAAAGTTGTGGCGTTATAAGGAGGGGTGGGGACGACAGTATGCCTTCAGTCGTCGAAGGATCAGCTGGCCTCTGGAGTCCACTGAAGCCCCATGCTTGCGCAAGGTTTGGAAGAATGGGAGCCCGCTCCGAGCCTCGAGATGAATCTGCTGAGGGCGCCATGCGCCGATGAGGCTTTGCACCGCTTGATCGAGGCCGGGTGCCATCTTTTCGATCGCCTCGATCTTCTCCGGTTTGGTCCAACCCCGAGCCCCGATCATGTAGCCGAGCACCTTCTGGGACGCTTGCACCAACACGCACTTCGGGGTTGAGCTTGATCTTGTGCTGCTCAGTTTGGCGAAGGTCTCCTCGAGGTCGCGAACGTGGTCGTCCTCGGCGGGGCTTTTGACGATGATGTCGTCCACGTAGACCTCAAGGTTCCGCCCGATCTGGAGCTCGAAAGTCTTGGTCATCAGACGTTGAAAAGTGGCCCCCGCATTGCGCAGACCAAATGACATGGTCGTATAGCAATAGGTGCCAAACGGCGTGATGAAGGAGGTCTTGCTTTCGTCGTCGACCGCCAGCTTGATCTGGTGGTACCCCGAGTAAGCATCCAAGAAGCTCAGTATCTTAGCATTCGCGGTGGAGTCCACGATCTGGTCGATGCGCGGAAGCGGGAAATTGTCCTTCGGGCAAGCCGAGTTCAACCCCGTATGGTCGACGCACATTCTCCACTTTCCTCCCTTTTTCTGCACGATGACCGGGTTGGCCAGCCACTCGGAGTAGTTGATCTCACGAATGAAGCCGGCCTTCAAGAGCTTGTCGAGGTTCTCCTTGATGACTGCGACTTTCTCCGGAGAGAAGCGACGCAGCTTTTGGCGCATGTGTCGGAGCCGGATCGCACTGCAGCTTTTGCTCAATCACCTCCTCGGGCGCCAGCATATCCGCGGGCTCCTGCCGAATATACCCTTGTTGGCGAAGGAAGGTGACGAGCTCGAGTTCCTATTTGGGACTCACTCATCGGAGACGTGGACACACTGGTCGGGTCGCTCTCCGAGCTGCAGACGGCCTTCGCGTCCTGGCTTAGGTTGTATCGCCGCTATACGGCGGCGTTCTTCGTCGTCTCCTCCGATCATGCATTTGGGCAAGCATGCTGCAAGGGCCAAGGCCTTGGTCTCACAGCCATGCGCCGCTTGTGGGTCGCCCGACGATGATGACACCGCTAGCTGTAACTTCATGCATCGATGGCCATAATGGTTGGCAGCCATGAATTTGACCAAGGCAGGTCGCCCGAGGATGGCGTTGTATGGGAGGTCACCCTCGACCACTTCGAAGGTGATCAACTCGGTGCGAAAGTTGTTAGAGCCACCGAAGGTGACTGGCAAGACAACCTGCCCCAAGGGGGTGGTCGAACTCCCGGGGACTATCCCGAAGAACGGTATGGTGATGCTCTTGACTTTCGATCGGGAATCGCATCCCGATCGAAAGCACTCCTACCGCAGATAGTTAAGAGAGCTGCCGCCATCGACCATGACGCGACCGATCGTGGTGTTGCCGATGGTCGGGTCACGACCAAGGCGGTCTTTAGGTCTCGAGCCATACCGGAGAGCATCCTCCGGGAGAAGGTGATGGTGGCACCGCCCACTTGCGTGGCTCGGTGGGCCTCCCATGGCGACTGGTAGATGGTACATATGGCGGCCTTGACTCGCGCTGGGCCGATCGGTAGGCCGACGAGCCACCGAAGATGACGTATTCCCAGCCCTCGTCATACACGAACTTCAATTCATTCCTAATCTATGATCCATGCCTACCATACCAGCACTTACTCCAAGATCAACGAGACAACACGATGCGACTTGCTTTCTCCAAGCGCAGTGACAAATTTATTGCTTTTGTCTGAACTCACTATGTTGGACCGATGAGACAACACACTGCCCCCGCTTTCTCAATGCGAAGTGACAACACACTGGCTATTGCTATCTCGAGCCGATTTGACAACTTGCGGATAGCAGCTTTGTTAGGCCGATTAGGCAACTCATGGACAATAGCTTTCTCAAGCCGCTTGGACAACATGCTGCCACTGAAATCTTATTATAAATATAGAGCCATGTCCAATATATACATTCCACACTACACCAAGTCAACCCCATACTGAACACCACATCCCTACTAGCACCACAGACCCCTTCACCAACGGGTTCACGATGACCGACTACAGAGCAATTCTTTGTAAGCAGAAATGGCTTGGCAAGAAGGTGAAAACTATTCTAACATCCCGAAATTTTTAGAAATAAAAAAAATAAAAATTTAAAATGAAAATGAATAAAAATTTTAAATAGGACCAAGATTTTAATTCAAAATAGCCCCCTTTTTCATTATTTTCTTGAATATCAGTCTTAAGGAAAGTGAAGTTGCCATATAAAAATTTTCTTCTAAATTAAACAAACGAAGAAAAAATGAGTTACAAATATAATCTGAAATTAAATTTCCATCTATTTTATAAATTTTCCTGAATGTTGGTTCTTAAGGAAACCTTTTGTCTTTATTGATTTTTGTTCCTCTTCAATACAAAACTTAAATCTTATACGAAATAAATTCTGAAAAAATTTATTTAAATCCCAAATAATTTCAAGGTCACCTATAAAAACTTTTAAAGTCATGTGAACTCATTATGGTTGAAAATAAATAAATAAAAATAATAAATTTAAAAGCAATGACAATGATGTTAGAATTTTATAAAAATAAATATAGTTGGTAATCACTTGAAATTTTTATAGTAATTCCCAATAATCATTAGTATTACCCAAAAAAGTTTCATATAAAATAAAGCCTATTTGATATCTAAGAAAAATAAAAACCCGAAAATGGAATTCTAAAGAAGCTGTTTTATCAGAATTTTAATAATTTGTACATATAATATCTTCAGTTAAAAATTTTACAGTAGAATGAAAAGCTGTCTCCAGATTATTCAATAAAATTTTGGAAAATATCTAGTTATAAATGATATCTCTTTCATGTCACTAGACCTATTTCCTGTCCAGCACTTGCTAAAAGTAGGTCTTCCAATGGTGTCACTGACCAATGGGTCAAGCGTAAACTTGCGCCCCACCAGACAGCAGCCCTTCCATTTCCTCACGGCTCCAAGCAAATGTCAGCGCCACTGCTCCTGGTTGCCAGTCAAAGCCACTGCATTTAGCCATTTACTAGCGCTCTCTTCACATCGACGTCACAACTGTCAGTCCTTCAATGCACTACCATTCGCATGCCCTGCACACTGTTATTTTAGTCACTATTTAAAGTTCCAGCACGGCCGAAACCGAGCACTGCCTTAGCCTCGCTTCACTCCTGCCGCGACAGGAGATGACCAGCCAAACCATCGCCATGACAGGAAGAACTTCGCCTTGTTAAACAAATCAACCGAGTCCTCCGCCACGCCCATACCGAGTCCTGCGGATCTCCTGCATCATCCACAGCTCACGCGTCACGTCTCCGTATATTTCTCCTTTTCTGGTTGTAACGAGCGCTTCGCCGCTCTTGGCGCATGGCCATACCCAGCGCCTGTAATTGCCTATTTAAGGCTTGATGCAACTGCAATACATTTGAGACTTCCGCTTATACTTTGGCATGGTATCAGAGCCCTCGTTCCTTGCTCCAACTCCTATCTTCCTTCTGCAAACACCATGGCTGATGGAACTATCACCAATACCACTAATGCTTCCAATGCCTCTACTACCGTCATACCCATCGCAACTTCTTCCGCTCCACCAATCCCTACTTCGCCTCCACATTCTCACCATCCGGGCCTTCAACATCAAAGCCATGGTCCCAACACTTGATGTGCAGCCTCCAATTACTCCAAATGGCGGAACATGTTTCTCCTTGTCACGGAAGATTCAACTCAAGGGCACCTCGATGGCTCAGAGTCCGATCACGACAATCCCGAGTGGGCTCGCGATGATCTTATCGTTTCGGTTGATCTATGTGACGGTGTCCAACGAGCTCCTCGCAAATGATCATGGCGCCGGACACTACAGCCTTTGGTGCCTTCTCCAAACTGGAGCACATGTTCCGGAGCAACAAAATGAGCCGGGCCGTGCACCTTGAATCCGAGTTCAGATCCCTAGTCCAAGGCGACCTCACTATCTCGGCAGATCACATCGTCAAGACACTCGCGATGGTCTTGCCGATCGCGATCAAGAGATCCGTGATCATGCTCGTTCTCCAACTCATACGGGCCTTTCTAGTAAGTTCTCCACACTGAAAAGCATGCTCCCTATGATGCGTCCATTTCCCACTTTCATGGAGGCCAGGGGGTATCTTCTCCTGGAAGAGACGTCGCAAGATCAAAACGCCAAGGCTGCTGCAGCCGCGGCACTTCTTGCCGCCGAGGTTGGTGTACCTGATCGCATCACCAACGGCGGCGACCACGGCGGGCAGCGCTTCAACTACACTGGAGGTAGCCGTGACAACAACATCAATGCTCGCAACAACTCTGGAGGTGGCGAGCGCGGTCGCGGCAATGGTGGCCGTGGCTACCGTGGTCGTGGCCGAGGAAATCGTGGCGGTTACTACGGCGGCAATGGCGGACGTTCAGGCGGGCAATCAGCTACCACTTTTCCATGGTACACCTACCCCCTCCTGTAGTCCACTAGCGAGCTCCTCGATCGCGCCCATCGACCAGCAAAGATCCTTGGTCCTCGTCTCAGCAAAGATCGGCGCAAGCACAACCCAGCCTATCCAATGATGGTGCCTCCCACCGTCCCTACCGGGACACAAGCGACTCATCAATGCATCAATGCAGCTCAAGGATGGCACCAATGTCACCAGATCTTCCTGTGCCAGCCCCAAAGGATCGGTATATGGACACAGCGCCTCTTCTCACATGACAGGGAGCATGGTAAGATCTCTCAAGATTATTCTTCATCATTGCCCTACTCATCACATGTTATTGTTGGCAACGGGTCCTCTCTCCTGTTCTTGGTGCTGGTTCTGCTCTCTCTCTACTCCTCATTCTACTTTTAAATTATCGCATGTTCTTCACACTCCTCATCTTGTTAAGAATCTTATATCGCTTAGGCAATTCACCAAGGACAATTGTTGCTCGTTGAATTTGATCCTTATGGCTTCTCTGTGAAGGACCTGCATAGCAAGAACGTAATCCTCCGATCCGATAACTCCGTGATTTGTACCGTTCTCCAAAGACTTCTCCAACCAATACTCCGCTTGTTTTACTACCAAATTTCCATCTGCTGATTTATGGCATTGGCGTCTAGGACATCCCGGCAGCGCTACTATGTCACATTTACTTTCTAATTTCATTCCCTACAATAATCCTCATACTATGTCACATGTTTGCGAGGCATGTCAATTAGGTCGTCATACTCGTCATCCATTTCCTACTTCTGTATCCATTACTTATTTCCCATTTCAACTTATTCATTGTGACTTGTGGACATCTCCCATTGTGAGTCTCTCCGGTTGCAAGTATTATCTTGTCTTACTTGATGATTACACTCATTATGCCTGGACTTTTCCTCTTAAGAATAAATCAGACACCTTTCATACTATACAGCAATTTTATACCTTTGTTCTGAACCAATTTCATATTTCCATACAATCTATTCAGTGTGATAATGGGAAGGAATTTGACAATGCTACTTTCCGAGCATTTCTCTCCTCTAAAGGCATTAGTTTTCGACTTTCATGTCCTTATACTTCTTCTCAAAATGGAAAAGCAGAACGTATGATCCGCACTATTAATGATATCTTGCGTACTCTTCTTATTCATGCTCACATGCCTTTCACTTATTGGGTGGAAGCTCTAACTACTGCCACGTATCTTCTTAACATACGACCTACTACAGCTCTTCACTATCTTACACCATATCAAGCCCTTTTTCATGAAAATTCCACATATGGTCACTTACGTGTTTTTGGATGTCTTTGCTATCCTAATCTTGCTGCTACCTCTCCTCATAAACTTGCTCCACGTTCTGCACCTTGCATTTTTCTAGGCTATTCCACAGATCATAAGGGATACCGGTGCATGGATCTGTCCTCTCACAAAATCATCATCTCACGTCATGTGAATTTTGATGAACACCAATTCCCCTTTGCAGCCTCCACTTCCTCTGCCCCAGATGCTCCCTTAGCTGACTCCTCTTGGGATCCTGCACGTTTCTCTGAAACATCTCCCAGTATACCCTTGAATTGTTCAGAACCTGGCATTGTTTCTGCATCTTCCCGCCCTGCCATATCACCCGCACACGTCTCCTCCTCGGCTCCGTTTCCCACCTCGGCGCCAGCGACCGCTCCTACCTCGGCACCTCTTATTCCGCATCCCAGTCCCACCTCGTCACACACTGTTCCATCCTCTCCCAGTCTATCCCCTTCCTCTGAACATCCTGTGGCTCAACCTGTCTGTTCCCACCATCCCATGCAAACACGCTCCAAATCTGGCATTGTTGTTCCCCGCAAACTCTTCAATCTGCATACCTCCACAGCTTCAGTTTCTCCTATTCCATCGTCCTACCGTGCTGCCCTCAAGGACCCCAACTGGTACAATGCCATGCTCGATGAGTACAATGCTTTGATGACTAATAATACTTGGACTCTAGTTCCTCCTCCTGCAGGTGCTAACATTGTTACTGGGAAATGGATATTCCGTCACAAATTCAATACTGACGGCACACTTTCGCGCTACAAGGCACGTTGGGTGGTCCGTGGCTTCACTCAACAACCTGGTGTTGACTACACGGATACTTTCAGCCCGGTGGTTAAACCCGCTACAATTCGTGTGGTGCTCAGTCTAGCAGTCTCCCATGAATGGTCTCTTAAACACCTTGATGTCAAAAATGCGTTTCTTCACGGCACTCTTTCAGAGACAGTATACTCCCTTCAACCTTCAGGCTTCATTGATCCTGCTCGTCCCTCTCATGTTTGTCGTCTTCACAAGTCCTTATATGGTCTTAAACAGGCTCCTCGCACATGGTTCCTTCGTTTTACCTCTTTCCTTCTTTCCATTGGCTTTGTTGCATCCAAATCTGATTCCTCTCTTTTTGTTTACCATTCTGGTTCCAACCTCGCATATCTCCTCTTATATGTTGATGATATCCTTCTCACTTCCAACTCTCCACAACTTCTCCAATCCATTACTTCCCAGCTCTGTCATGAATTTTCTATGACCGACCTTGGAGTTCTTCGTCATTTTCTAGGCATTTTTGTTCTACCAAACAAGCATGGTCTTCTTCTTTCCCAGGAACAGTACGCCTTTGATCTTCTTGAGCGTGCAAACATGGCTACCTGCAATCCATGCTCAACTCCTATTGACACAAAATCTAAACTCTCTGCTACTCAAGGGCCTCCTGTTACTGATCCCACTCTTTATCGTAGCCTTACAGGTGCTCTACAATACCTTACTCTTACACGTCCAGATATTTCTCATGCCGTTCAACAAGCCTGTTTATTCATGCACGATCCTCGCGAACCTCACCTCCATCTTGTGAAACGCATCTTGCGTTATATCCGAGGCACCCTTGACTATGGCCTACAGTTCTATCGTTCCTCTACACATAATCTTATCGCTTATTCTGATGCAGATTGGGCGGGTTGCCCGGATACACGCAAATCTACCTCTGGATATTGTGTTTATTTAGGTGACAATGTCGTTTCTTGGTCCTCTAAGCGCCAACCTACTGTCTCTCGATCAAGCGCAGAGGCTGAATATCGTGCAGTAGCAAATGCTGTCGCTGAATCTTGTTGGCTTCGCCAACTACTTCTTGAACTTCATCATCCTCCTACAGCTGCTACGATAGTCTACTGCGATAATGTTTCAGCCATGTATCTTCTAACCCTGTACAGCACCAACGCACAAAACACATAGAAATTGACCTCCATTTTGTTCGTGACAAAGTTTCTCTGGGTTCCGTCAAAGTGCTGCATGTTCCATCTTCGCACCAGTTCGCAGATCTTTTCACCAAAGGACTTCCTTCCAGTTTGTTCTTCGAGTTTCGGAACAATCTGCACGTCCTTCCTGCAGACGACGTCCAGCTTGCGGGGTGTTAAACAAATCAACCGAGTCCTCCGCCACGCCCATACCGAGTCCTGCGGATCTCCTGCATCATCCACAGCTCACGCGTCACGTCTTCGTATATTTCTCCTTTTCTGGTTGTAACGAGCGCTTCGCCGCTCTTGGCACATGGCCATACCCAGCGCCTGTAATTGCCTATTTAAGGCTTGATGCAACTGCAATACATTTGAGACTTCCGCTTATACTTTGGCACGCCTGAACACTGCCATGGCACAAACCCGAAGTCCCGAACGACGCTAGCTTGATCTCCATCGGAAGTTTCCTCGCCCTGCCCAAACGCTGCCATGACAAGCCCATTGCTAACCAATTTCCCTTTTTCGGCAAAGACAAGAGGCTACGTAAAACTTCATCACCGAGCTATAGTCTCACCGAGTGAACTCAGATCAGCATTCCCCGGAGCCATTACTGCCTCTGCATTATCACAGCAAATAGATGTCAGTTTTCACCGCGGCATGGAGCTTCCACACGACCGAGCTCACGTGTCGCCCAAGGCCAGGCTTTCGGCGCCACTTCACCACGCGGCTGCCTTTCTTCCGTTCTTCACGCTGCCAGAGCCATACCGCCTCCTGTGGCCACTGTGATCTTCATGATCAAGCGCCGTTGCTTCGGCCGAAACAACCACGTCGATGCCCATGCCCTGTTGGGAATAGTCCCACATCGGTTGTGGAAAGGGTTTGAACATGGTTTATAAGGATGAGAGAGCACCCTCTCATTGAGCTAACTTTTTGGGGGATGACCCAAAAGACCTTGGCCCGTTGCTCTGGTTGGACCTGCAAATGTACTGCAGTCCAACGACCTGAGATCCGGACACGCTAAGGTGTGGCGGTCCAGTTGAGAATATGGTATCAAAGCCAAGAGGTCTCGAGTTCAAGATCCGGTTGACACAATTAAAAAAATAATTGCAGTCTACTTCTATTCCACGTCCTAGGTCTGAGAGAGCCTGCACGTGAGGGGGAGTGTTGAAGTATAAGTGAATTGCCCACCTTTCCTCATCAACCTAAGCTTTTGAGTGAACTGGCTGGTGCATGTAACTCAGCCCTGCCATCTCTTGCCACGGTAGGGAAATCGACAGTCAGCCACTGTCTTCTCCCTCTGTCCATTCAGCCAAAGCCGCGTCGTCTCGCCCATGCCCTGCCTTGCCTCAAATTTTCGCACCTCCTCCCTGTGTACCGAGCTACTCTTCCCGCTCCATGCCCTGGTAGCGTCGAAACCTCGTAGCCAACCTCAGCATCGAGTTACCTCTTTTGTCACAACTACTGTACACTTCTTCTCCCCCACGCCATGGCCAGTTTTTGCGCACAGTCTCCTGACCAGCCGTCAAGAGTCAAGACCATCGCACATTCAAACCTTAAGCCGAAACCGCCTCAACCTGCTTATTTAAGCAAGCCAGTGCATCCTCAAGTTCCACACCCTTCCGCACCATTGCACATACTCCCGAGAGCATCTCAGTTTGAGCATCACCCTCGCGACTCCATCTTTTCCGCCATTACCCTTGAGCTGTGCCGAAAAGGAAGAAAACAAATTCTTCTGCTCCGATGAACTTCACCTCGATTGCTTGCGCACAGAGCATCCTTAGGCTTCACTTGTTCCAGTTCAAGCCTCATTTTCAGCTCCGATCGTCTGTGGCACTGCCGCCACTCTGGTCATCTTCCCCATGACTGGCCATCAGTGGTAGACTATTCTTGTAATACTGCGAAGCCTTGCTCCAAACTCTGGGCCTTCCGCCGGGAGTGTTTTGGCCGTCTGGCAGGTAATCTCAGAGGTGGTTGGCCCATCTAGGAGGGTTAGGGTTAAAGGTTTTAGGTTTGGGAGGGGTATTTTTGGAATTTCCCCTCTTCACCAACCTTTTTACCTAACCTTATTTCTCTCTCCTTTGTGTGGCTGCCATTCTCCTTGCCTTGGCAGATATTTTCTTGTTCTCTCATCCTGTCGACTCTTTCTTTTTCCTCCTGGCCGCATGCTTCATTTCCTTGCCGGCCGCCTGCACCAGCTTCTGCCAGAGTGCCTCAAGGCCGAGCTCCTCCCCTACGCCCCCAAATAAGGCTCGATAATGTTCGGTTAACAAAAAGCCCAATAGGTGCTCAAAAAAAACACTGGAACAATTGCAAGCATGCACTGTAGCTTGGCATTTTCTTGATTTGAAATAGTATGTGAACTGAGCACATTGAAAGAAAATTGATGTTTGACCTGGCCAAGTGCCCAAGTGTTTTCTTGTCTTTTTCTGCATGACAGCAAAGCTATCTCAGTAAAAAGATGTAGTGCATTGTCTATCGCTTTCTTTTTCAAGTACTATCTGCAATAAGATGTCTACACTGTCTAGATGCTGGAGCAATAGAACAAGGAAATGCAGGTTAAGGAGGAAATTACTATAAAGAAATTATGTTTATCAGTATTAGGTTCTTGAGGGCTTTATGTGCTGTTGTTTATGGATTGATATATATATATAAATATATTATATATATATATATATATACACATGTATGTTATTTGTGTATGAGCTTCTGTAATATGTGTCTTATCTTGCTAGTAGTTGTGGAGTGCCCTTCTAGAAATTATGTGTATATAGTGTCTCATAACGAAATTCATTATGGCAGCCTCTTAGTCCTTATTGCTTTTATTCAGATGTGTTAGTATTCTGTTTAGCCAATGATTCTGGGTTGATACATTTGCATATGAGATCATGTGTATTGCACCCCATTATCTCCCTGATCACTGCATTATGCTTAAGTTGGTGAATTATCCCTAGTCAATGTTGAGTAAAGTTACCTATGGGAATTTAGATACACAAGGGTTCTGTGTTGCGATTGATTGATTGATTGATCGGTAATTTGTAGCTATGCTTGATTTCTGATTTTCTGGAGGAGTGGCCTCTTCTTCGCGAGCCACTCCACTTCCCACTTGCTTAAAACAAGTACACCGAAATGTGTGTCTAATTGAGTTGTTCGTGGTTATTTATCTGTTCATAGCTAATTTCTATTGATTATGGCAAGTATGAGTTATATTGGTGATCGTCCCTTCGAGGACATGATTAGTTATTGGATTCGAGTGGACACTAGTAAGCCTTCATCTCGGTGAGTTTACTGTACCTTTGTTAATCTTGCAGTGATTAACTAGGATGGGGTACATGGATATTCGTGGTTAATTTATAAGAGTTGTACTTAACTGTGCCCCGTCTGGGGAATGGAATTGAATATGTGTGCAAATCGATTAGATGCTTATGATTGTAGTTTGCAATTAATTGTGTTAATTGCATGACAGAAATGCTGCAATGTGTTGTCATGTCTTGTTGTTGAATCGTATGGGACTAGTACCGCTGGCAACTTATGAATGTGAGAATTGGCTATGTGTATGCATGTTGTTATGGTATGTTAGTGTTGACATTGAATGAAAAGTTGCATTTCATTCATGAAAATTGCATTTGTGCATTCATAATGGAAGAGGTGACCCATTCTGATGTGGGCCTCTGTGTTCACACGTAGTGAACACGAAAGTCCTACCTCGTAGTCCCATTCATCGAGGTGAATGGGAGCGAGACAGTAAGAGTAGGCACCTTCCACGGGATGGAAGGGACGTGAGGGTGCACACCGACGGGTGGGCACTCGGCAGTACCGGTACGTGCATGGAAATGAGCATTCCTGTGCATTGCATCTTTAATAATGAGTGTTGTGATAAATGGTGTGTCATATGGATGGTGATTATGGTAATTGAAGGTTGAGTCGTGGATTCAACCCAAAAAGGGGAGATTGAATTGAATTGATGAATTAGCGCATTTCTTTTCTTTGCTTTGCTAATTATGTTGTATGAATATCGTGGAGTGAAATTTGAGTTTTGAACTCGAATAAAGTCGATGAAAATGGTTTGAGTTGCAACAAGGGATGGTTGAGTCGGAAGACGTAGTGAATTAGAGCCACGTGATGCCTCTTTTACGTTGAGTGGTTTTATTATCAAGTTGATGGCTTGATTGCGGTAAATGTTGGGTATGGTCAAGTTATTGCTTAAAATGGGTATAAATGCGTAATTTCTGGTGGTTGCTCCAATTGTATTGCTTGCTCTTATAGTCAAGCTCTTGTTTTACTTCTGATAAATTGGAATTGTTATTCTCGTGTACTTTGCTGAGTTTGAACTCACGCTTGTGATTTAATATTTGTAGGTGTTTTGAAGCGGCATGCATGGATGGGGTAGTAGCACAATCACGCTCACATCATCACCGCTCCATCATAATGATTCATAATTCTGATCTTAATAGCTCGTGAAGAATTTTTGTAAAAGGTTGTCTGTGGTTTTGTTTAATGAGTCCCTTGTCCTGTAATAATTATGTGGTGGAGTCGATTAATTTCTATTGGATGTGTGATTGGTTAACTAAGGACCTGCTAGAATGATATCTTATAACTGCAATGTTTTCTGTCTGCTGAGTGGATGTCCTAGTTTTAGGGTAGGTGCTGCCGAAATTTTCAATAATTTTGGACAACCTCCTAGTAGTTCGCTTGATTTGCGAATATTTATTTTTAGCGATTTGTAGTTGTTGATGCTAGAGGGTGTAACATTCATGGCACGGGGTGCCAGGGTGTTACAGTTGGTATCAGAGCGGGCTTTATGTCTGTGGTATGTGACTTTAGCAAATTACTCTAGAGTAAACTAAAATTTTGCTACGTGAAATTAGAAACATGGCATAGGTATCTACTTTTAAACTTTGGCCTCAGGGCGATAACCTTAAAATCTGGAATAGCGTGGTTCATTAATTTAAAACTTGACACACTCTGGTGCACAGTAGGAAGGAATGGGTATCTTTGCATTACGCTTAAATGTTGCATTTAAGCTTTGATGATTGCATGTTAAATTATTGTTGCGTATTGCTTTGACTATGAAAGGACTGTTGGAATCAGTGCGCTTATGTTCATGATATTGGTTAAGCCGAGAGGTTTTGACCTTGTTCCTTTGACCGAGTTGTGGGTGTGGCTGGTTAGTGCCACCCCTTGCTGTTTGGGAACCTCTCGTTCTTGAGTCGTCGTTTTTGCGGAGCAGTTTAGAGGGTAAGGAGGGAAGGTTGGTTTCTTTTGCCTTAGATGTGTGGATTCAAAGAGAAAGAGGCTGGTGATGAATCCTTTTGGATTTCGGTTGCTACCCTTTTGGTGTTCAATTTGATTGTTTCTTTTGTGGAGAAAGGTAGGGCATTGTTCTTGTGGTTGTTTAGCTCTTCATTTAAGAAAATTATTGAAGTTTATTTGGTGCAAAACTTAAGTCGTGTGGATCTTTGGTGTTAAGGTTTTATCGGGAAGGACGTGGTGGATCATTTCGTTTTTCCCTTGTATCTATCCTCCTTCTCGGAAGTTGTAAGTCTGGAGATTTGTTTAAGGAGTTGTTTTCCGTCAGAGTTTGGGAATTCGGGAGCCGAATTCTCTTGTGATTTATGATTGGGTTTTTCTGGAAAGAGAGATGATTTTTGTTGTTGCTCATACTTAAGAATCGTGGATTTCCTTGAAGGTTGAGTACGTGACACGGGGACATATAAGACGTTAAGTGTATGATGGGTTGTTAGAGATTTCAGATGATGTGGGTTACTGATTCTGTTAAAAAAAGGAACTTGTTGGTTAGTTAAAGTCAACCAAATTCATTGTATGCTATAGCATGATTAATTGGAATGGTAGGTGATTCTAAAGTGAAAAGTTGATTAGAGCTATTACAATGGTCGTGAGTTGTGGAATTGATTGGAAGTGCGAGATTTGTGTTCCGGTAAGTCGTATTGATCCTGATTGAGAGGGTCTAGAATCTTCTATGGATGAATTTATTATAGTAAGATGTTGAAGTAAAGTACCGGAGTATATTAGCGCCAAGGCATTAGAGTTGTTGATTTATGTTGCTTATGAGCCAATTAAATAGTGGATCGACAAAATGATTTAATCGATGTGAAATTAAAGAATGAGTATATGGAATGGTTGTATGAATGATGGGAATTTGTCTTAGGAAATATGTCTATCTGGGAGTTTATCTATGGAAAATGACTAGTGGTGGGTATATGAATAGGAGAAGGAAAGTAAAGGAAGATTGGGATTTGTAACTTCCATTCAAAACCTGTGTACCTTTTTGGATTTGGTGAAAATGAAACACTTAATGGCTAGAGCATAGAGGTTGGTATCCTATTCATCTGAGGAGGATCATTGGTTGTTCGGATGTCGTACACGGAAGTCAATGTTGAAAAGATGTGTTTTAAACTGGGATTGGGCAGTTGTATAAATAACAGTTCGTCATGGTTAGTAAACCGAAGTAAAGGATGACCCGCGTTTTGTGTTACAATTGAGCCGGATTTGATTAGAGTGTGATGTGTTGGCGAGTATTTCAAAGTGTGAATCTGGTGAATGTTTCGTAAGTGATTCTTTGGGTGAAGTGGTTTTGTTGGGAACGAGTTTCCTTTTCTCTTGAGGAAGAATGTGATGGTTATGGACACAGATGCTTAATTTGAGAATCGGTTTCTCTGCCAAACGTTGGTTTTGGTTTAATGCGAGAGATTTTGCTTTGGTTATAGTAAGCGGAGTTGTTTCTTGGTTTTATAAGAGCTTTTGTCAGCGATTTGTGTGGGGTTCCTCTTTTAATTGGAGTTCTCTCCGAGGTGAATTTTGTTGCATTGATTGAGAGTGTTAAAGGCGATTTATATGATGTTAGAGAATCGGGTCTTCTCTCGCGAATTTGGTTTTGAAGAATAGAATGAGTGATGATTGAGCTCTATCAAGATCCTCTCTCAGGTAGATTTTAATGTTTTGGGTTTAAGATGATGTATGTGGTTTATTTGGTCAAAGCGGGAATTGTATTTCCTTTGTGTTTTAGCTGGAGTTAAAGGATATGGAAGCTGATGGTATAGTGTTGAGCATAATAAAGAGAGTTGAGTTTCCTTGGTGTGTATTTTATCACATTATTTGAAGAGGATGAAAGTGGTTGTTTTGCTAAAGAGAATCGAGGGATTTTGGGTGGATAATAATTGAGGATTATACTTTTGATGTGGTTCCTTGATGGTGCTTGATTAACTCTTAGTAGTGAACTACTTAGAAGTTGATGGTAATCATGTCACCATTTCTATCGTGCAACTGAGTTCTTGCGTGACAAGTTGCACTTAATTGAGCTAAATCAAATCGTTTTGTTAATCATTGGATTTGAGGTTTTGGTTTACCGTTTGTAACCGTTGGAGTTTTGTGTGGGCGTTTTGAGTTGATAAAGAAGTTTAAGACCTTTGTGGCTTTGTTTTGCATAGTTGGCATTCTTCGAATTCGGGGTCGAATTCCTTTTAGGGGGGAGAGTGTAATACTGTGAAGCCTTGCTCCAAACTCTGGGCCTTCCGCCGGGAGTGTTTTGGCCGTCTGGCAGGTAATCTCAGAGGTGGTTGGCCCATCTGGGAGGGTTAGGGTTAAAGGTTTTAGGTTTGGGAGGGGTATTTTTGGAATTTCCCCTCTTCACCAACCTTTTTACCTAACCTTATTTCTCTCTCCTTTGTGTGGCTGCCATTCTCCTTGCCTTGGCAGATATTTTCTTATTCCCTCATCCTGTCGACTCTTTCTTTTTCCTCCTGGCCGCATGCTTCATTTCCTTGCCGGCCACTTTGCCAGACTTTCCGCCAGAGTGCCTCAAGGCGAGCTCCTCCCTGCGCCCCATCCCCGGCAAGTCCTCCCTTGCGCCCCCAGCCTCCAGGTTCTTCCTCTCCTTCTACTGGTTGCTGCTTCCTGGTGCCGACACCCCCAGCTCCAGCGACCGGCCGCCTGCTCCCTCCCAATCGCCCCTGCCGAGTCCACTCCAGGCCGACGCCATCTCTGCCAACCCCCCCCCACCATTTTATACTAAACTCTATTACCCACATCAGTCTTATATAGCGCAGTGGTGGTGAAGCCTAGCCAGCACTGCCGTAGACGTTTGCATAGCTTCAGTAGTTGAAAATTCCTGTGGGTAGTCTTCTCAAAAGTTCTGGCTATGCTGCATTAGTAGTCCTTATGACTATATGATCCAAATAAACAACTTGAAGGAAAAGTGGGTTCTAACCTTTTACTGAGTCCTTCCTGCAAATGGCTAAACTCATGCCAAATAAGGCTCGATAATGTTCGGTTAACAAAAAGCCCAATAGGTGCTAAAAAAAACCACCAGAACAACTGTAAGCATGCACTGTTGGATTGGCATTTTCTTGATTTGAAATAGTATGTGAACTGAGCACATTGAAAGAAAATTGATGTTTGACCTGGCCAAGTGCCCAAGTGTTTTCTTGCCTTTTTCTGCATGACTGCAAAGCTATCTCAGTAAAAAGATGTAGTGCATTGTCTATCGCTTTCCTTTTCAAGTACTATCTGCAATAAGATGTCTACACTGTCTAGATGCTGGAGCAATAGAACAATGAAATGCAGGTTAAGGAGGAAATTACTATAAAGAAATTATGTTTATCAGTATTAGGTTCTTGAGGGCTTTATGTGTTGCTGTTTATGGATTGATATATATATATATATATATACACACACACACACACACACACATGTATGTTATTTGTGTATGAGCTTCTGTAATATGTGCCTTATCTTGCTAGTAGTTGTGGAGTGGCCTTCTAGAAATTATGTGTATATAGTGTCTCATAACGAAATTCATTATGGCAGCCTCTTAGTCCTTATTGCTTTTATTCAGATGTGTTAGTATTATGTTTAGCCAATGATTCTGGGTTGATACATTTGCATATGATATCATGTGTATTGCACCCCATTATCTCCCTGATCACTGCATTATGCTTAAGTTGGTGAATTATCCCTAGTCAATGTTGAGTAAAGTTACCCATGGGAATTTAGATACACAAGGGTTCTGTGTTGCGATTGATTGATTGATTGATTGGTCGGTAATTTGTATCTATGCTTGATTTCTGATTTTCAGGAGGAGTGGCCTCTTCTTCGCGCGCCACTCCACTTCCCGCGGTTTAAGGCAAGTACACCGAGCTGTGTGTCTAATTGAGTTGTTCGTGGTTATTTATCTGTTCATAGCTAATTTCTATTGATTATGGCAAGTATGAGTTATATTGGTGATCGTCCCTTCGAGGACATGATTAGTTATTGGATTCGAGTGGTCACTAGTAAGCCTTCATCTCGGTGAGTTTACTGTACCTTTGTTAATCTTGCAGTGATTAACTAGGATGGGGTACATGGATATTCGTGGTTAATTTATAAGAGTTGTACTTAACTGTACCCCGTCTGGGGAATGGAATTGAATATGTGTGCAAATCGATTAGATGCTTATGATTGTAGTTTGCAATTAATTGTGTTAATTGCATGACAGAAACGCTGCAATGTGTTGTCATGTCTTGTTGTTGAATCGTATGGGACTAGTACCGCTAGCAACTTATGAATGTGAGAATTGGCTGTGTATGCATGTGGTTATGGTATGTTAGTGTTGGCATTGAATGAAAAGTTGCATTTCATTCATGAAAATTGCATTTGTGCATTCATAATGGAAGAGGCGACCCATTCTGATGTGGGCCTCTGTGTTCACACGTAGTGAACACGAAAGTCCTACCTCGTAGTCCCATTCATCGAGGTGAATGGGAGCGAGACAGTAAGAGTAGGCACCTTCCACGGGATGGAAGGGACGTGAGGGTGCACACCGACGAGTGGGCACTCTAAGATCTGCGTGACGTGCATGGAAATGAGCATTCCTGTGCATTGCATCTTTAATAATGAGTGTTGTGATAAATGGTGTGTCATATGGATGGTGATTATGGTAATTGAAGGTTGAGTCGTGGATTCAACCCAAAAAGGGGAGATTGAATTGAATTGATGAATTAGCGCATTTCTTTGCTTTGCTTTGCTAATTATGTTGTATGAATATCGTGGAGTGAAATTTGAGTTTTGAACTCGAATAAAGTCGATGAAAATGGTTTGATTTGCAACAAGGGATGGTTGAGTTGGAAGACGTTGTGAATTAGAGCCACGTGATGCCTCTTTTACGTTGAGTGGTTTTATTATCAAGTTGATGGCTTGATTGCGGTAAATGTTGGGTATGGTCAAGTTATTGCTTAAAATGGGTATAAATGCGTAATTTCTAGTGGTTGCTCCAATTGTATTGCTTGCTCTTATAGTCAAGCTCTTGTTTTACTTCTGATAAATTGGAATTGTTATTCTCGTGTACTTTGCTGAGTTTGAACTCACGCTTGTTATTTAATATTTGTAGGTGTTTTGAAGCCGGCATGCATGGATGGGGGTAGTAGCACAATCACGTTCACATCATCACCGTTCCATCATAATGATTCATAATTCTAATCTTAATAGCTCGTGAAGAATTTTTGTAAAAGGTTGTCTGTGGTTTTGTTTAATGAGTCCCTTGTCCTGTAATAATTATGTGGTGGAGTCGATTAATTTCTATTGGATGTGTGATTGGTTAACTAAGGACCTGCTAGAATGATATCTTATAACTGCAATGTTTTCTGTCTGCTGAGTGGATGTCCTAGTTTTAGGGTAGGTGCTGCCGAAATTTTCAATAATTTTGGACAACCTCCTAGTAGTTCGCTTGATTTGCGAATATTTATTTTTAGCGATTTGTAGTTGTTGATGCTAGAGGGTGTAACATTCAGGGCACGAGGTGCCAGGGTGTTACAGTTGGTATCAGAGCGGGCTTTAGGTCTGTGGTATGTGACTTTAGCAAATTACTCTAGAGTAAACTAAAATTTTGCTATGTGAAATTAGAAACATCAGCATAAAATTCACAGTTTGTGCCAAGCACAGTTTTCATATAATCTGTGGGTACTACACTTATAACATCTGGCATACTTTCTTGAAGTTGGCACCGTTGTCAATAACCACCTGCACGATGTGCTCTGCTCCAATATTCTCGGCCACAACCTTTGTTATCTTGCGGAGCAGATACTTGTGGTCTTGGACCTTGCCTGTGAATGAACAAGCCAAAAGGTTGTACTCACGGTCTTATGGAAGAGTAAAAACAGAACCGAATGTTGTACCTGTTGCATTGATGGTCTTATGAAAGAACATGGTCCCATTGCAATACACCATAAAGTTGATGATGCTCTAATGAGTAGGTCCAATCCAGACGTCATGCATTACTATAACACCAAATGTGGCCCAGTCTTCCCCAAACCATTGAAGGTACTTGATTATCTCCTTTTTGTTCTCATCCAGGTACATGCCGTCTATCTCATGGCCCTGTGGTGCATGAATCCCCGGGCCTAGCTCCTTCGTCAACTTAATTGCAGTTGTCCATCGCGGCCATAAGATATTAGTACAATCATCACAAGGGTTGTACCTGAGGAACGTATGACCATTTCGTACCTGTGAAATATGGACAGTCGGCCTTCCTTCCTGGAATTGCATTAGCATGGAACCACTTTGACCATCCCCCCTATCTTTTGCCGCCCCCTGCTTGAATGCAGTGTCAATACAGGGTTGCTGCGGGGCACCACTCTGTGCGAGGTCAACATCGATGGAGGCATGGCTTGATCGTGTCGATTTGGACCTCCCGAATATTTTGCTGAGATTAGATTGGACCGTCCTCGCTGCACCACTTCTGGATCCCGAACCTGAGGTCAATCCTTGGCTCCTAAGATAGGCCACTTCTTTGGAGGCTCTGATGGCCATCTTAAGCTGCTCCTGCTCGGTGGCCAAGGTAGCCCACTCGTCGCAAGCCTCCTCCTGACGGAGGTGCACCACCTCCTTCTCCTTCTTCCCTCGACCTCTATGGAGGTCAGCTAGCATGGCCTACCTAACCACTTTAGGCATGTTTGGGCATGCCTTCACATCGCCGGCGTGGCCAGCTAGATGTTCTTTCAGACAGGTCACCCCTCCACCCTTCATGATGTGCCTGCAATAGTTGCACTTCGACCCAGCCGGTCTGACACGCTCCCCATGGTTCCATACGGTACCTGTACGATCTGCCATCGGGAGAAACTGCAACAAAACAAAAAATAACTGAGAAAGGTTACTTGGATTTAGTATATATTTTAGCCGAACTAAAATAGCTAAAAAGAGAGCAAACTAAACCTAGCATACTAGCATTTAAGTATGATATCTTTTCAAATTTATGGGTCCTATATCCTAACAGTACTTGAAATCACCCAACATGTCGAGTAGAGAGCCAAGTAAAGACATGCAACCACTATGTTGAAATTAGTTTTCTAGAATCGAGATGCTACACTGATGTTTCTCTGTTTTCTAGTGGCTTCTTAAGTTAACTTACTAACCTATTGTTGGTACAAATATACAACTCCTCTGGATAGTACTTATTTAAAATTTATATTGGATCGTGTAGAATAATTGAGCTCTAGGTACTATTTCTATTTGACATGCATGCTTATTCTCTTTGTTTTACTATTTAGTAAAGCAATTTGCTCATTAGTTATAAAACATAATATATTATCTCAGTGTATTGCTAAAATGTACATACACGATGGTCTAAAGGTATATGTACTTAAAAATTAAGAATGACGTGTTGATAAATGATTGAAATTTAACAAATTATAATTACTCCTTGATTTACTAGAGTTTGCTCTCTACACAAGATAGTATAAACATTTACTTACCTCTCTGTATCACTTCCAAAAAGGATTCTGGTAATACATACACACTAATCTGGTAATACATACTAAGATATCACACAAAATATGTGAGATTTTGGTTTGGAAAAAGATTTTTTAATCACCTCGGTTTTGGCTAAGCTGAGCGAAATCTCACTGTCTCTGGCCGAGATCTATCTTTCCCCAGCCGAGATCTCACTTCCTATGACCGGAGATGGATGGAATTGGGCTAGAGTTGGCCAAAGCTTGGGCGGAGCAGGTCAGCGACAATGCAGGCGACTAGGAGGCTCGGCTTCAGCAAGTGTATGCTAATGAGTAAAGGTATTGAATGATTGCAGTGAGTGAATGATTACAATGACTAAAGTATGAAATGAAATACATAAATAGCCTTGTTCCTTAGTGTTGTTAAGCAACCATACACTAGGTCTAGTGTAGTGGTAAGTTCAGAGACATATGAAGAGGAGGTCTTGAGTTCGAGTCCCCTCCACAACATTTTCTTCCAAGATTTTTTGGCACAGTTTTAAGGATGCAAAATTTTTAAATTTTTTAGATAGTTGTAAAGCATCAATAATTTTTCCATAAATTTTTTAGATCATGATCAAACATACAAAATTCCCAAAAAAATATGACAGTGCTACTTCACACTTCTCGGACTTTAGAGCGTGTGCTCGTAGAGATTACAATTTTTCATTGGCCAACGAAAATAGAGTCAAATTTTTTAAAACTTTCATAAAAGGGTTATGAGGAAATTCTTAAGCTCTCCTAAAAATTTTAGATCATGATGAAACTGGGAAAAATTGTAAAAATTCTAACACGGTTACTACCTCATTTATGCTCATTCTGTTTTTTATTTTTTAAATATAACAAATCAACTTAAAATATTTTGAAAATTATCCTATGTGATCCCACACTTGTTAGTATGGCACAATAAATTTCTCATAGCATTAAAATTCCTCTACAATTTTATAAAAATCTAATAATTTTTTTACTGAAATTTAAAATGTCTCAAAAAATGGTTTTTTTGACAAATTATCATGGAAGATCACTTTTCCCAAGGTAATTGAGCTAAATCCGGTCAAATCCAAGTACAAAAAATTAAATTCCAGATTTAAAATCTGAGATACCGACCGAAGAGGGCGAAATCTCACCGAAATAAATGAGATCATTGTAGCAATATGATTTTTTTTTTAATTTTCAAATTCGGCCAGTAGGAAAATTTTTGTTTGGGTCCGGAGGGCGAGATCTTGGCGAGATATCGCGAAATCTCGTATCTTCTACATTTTAGATCTATTTTCGATGAAATAAATTTATAAATTCATGTTAAATCTTGAAGATTCATAATATGCAAAAGTATTTATTTTTAATCTAAAGTTTAGAGTATTTTGAATTAAAGTTGTATAAAACAATATTATGGGCATTACTACGAAAACAATGACCATAACCCATAAATTATGAAATTATTTTAATAAGCTCATGAGACCATAATAAACCCATTTATGTAAAAATAATTAATTTTTAAACAAATCTTGAATTATTTGAAAATAAAATTTTTGTCTACCTTAATCTAGTACTATTGCAAGTATACAAACCATAACCCCTTAAATCATTAAATAAATTTTTGAGATGTACCAGAGGTCATGAATGCTCCATTCCTGCAAAAACATTTAGGTTTGAATTCAGTTTGAACCAAAATTTGAAAGCTTCTCATGCATAGAACATCAAATGGTTAAAATTTGGATCAAATGAACTCAAATCTTGGTAGAACTAGTTTGGTTACACTCCTGAAGTCACAAGGATAATAAATGTATAAAAATATTTAAGTTTTACCATAGTGAGCATCAAATGTTCAATAGTCAAATTTTCAATACTTGAATAGTCCGAATAGTCGTAACTTTTGCAAACAAACTTCAAATTTGACGAAACAAAATCTTAGGACTTTGAAAAGTGGTACCCTTCTTGATAATGCAAAAATAATTCTTGTTTATGCAATGTTGGATTAAGTCCATGTTAGGGCTTAATGCTCACTTATGTGAAAACTATCTTGGGTGAAAGCGAAATATCGTAGAACCAACTTTAAAACACTCTGATGCCTGAAAAAGGGTTAGATTATCTTATAAGGTGCATTCGCAAACTTAAAACGAAAACTGAATCATTATCACGTAGATTTTTTAACACTTAAGCCTTTTCGGTGGCCCATAAAATATCTCATCTAAATGCAAATTTTGTGAAGATCAGCAAAGAAATGCTCCTTAGGATATGGACTAACATATTTTTAAAAAATATTTTATTTATAACTTGCTTTTTATCTGAATCCTATTCGTACAATAACTCCAAGTGTTATGGTCACCAAAGACAATATATCTCTACTAATATAAATTTGCAGTTGGTGGCAGCGGTCTGTTCTTCCTAGCCCTCTCCCCCATATCTCCAATAATGGCCAGTCATTATAGCTAATTATTCTTTCCTGATTTACAGCTAGCCATATCTCTCTAAATATGGCTGATTATTATAGCAAAATCTCTAATTATTGCTGGTAATTAATACCGGCCAATAATTCCTTTTGTACTCTATATATGTTGTATAGTTTTCACATAATCAATCAAGGGCATTCATTCAAGATCTCCCATGTTGTGCCGCCGTGGCGAATGAACTCGACAAACTGATCAATAAGTGACGGATCGACGTACATGGCCGCGAGGTGCAGGAGACCGAGCACCGCAGTCAGTAGTTACTGCGGCCAGAAGGATAGCCAGAGCACGACGCCCACCGGGTGATGTGACCCCAACGTTGGCCAGTTGGATGTGAATAAAGTGTACGACGCTTTGGCACGGTTGCTCGGCGACATCGGTGGGACGTTGTCGAGAGTGAGAGAGTCATTGGCATACCCCTTGGAGATAAATGAGTTGATCCAGTTGAACGTTGCAAGAGAGAGGAATGACGCGGCGGTGCACGGCGTGGCGGGCCCCTCGACGCTGGTGTTTTCTGGTTCACCTTCATGGGCTCCGGCATCATGACCGGTGAAGCCAATGATGGCTAGGTACGCTAGAGGCATGGAGACGAGTAGGCCGACAAAGGCGAGAGGGTCATCTGGGAAGAGCAGCGAACTATCGGTGTAGCAGACCATTGCCAAAGCGGAGAAGAGCACGACGCCGAGGGCGGTGGCGATCCAGAAGACGCGAAGGTGCAAAGGCTGGGTGGCGGCGGTGGCCCCTTTCTCCGAGGCAACTGACCACGCGGCCATAGCGTGCGCGACGAAGTGGGCGGCGAGGAAGGCGGACTCCGCAGCGCGCCATGGCGTGCTCGGTAGGAGGAAGAACGCGAGCGCGAGGAGGACGACGGACGCCCCGAGCGTGACCACGTATCGGCCAGTGGTCTGGAATGGCGGTGGCTACGGCAGCAGTGCCTCGTGCTCGGAGGAAGCCCTCGTGTCGCCCCAGCGAAGGTGGTGGATAACGAGGACGAGCGAGGCGACGAGGAATACAAGGTCGACGGCATCGTGGAGCGCGCGCTGCGGGCATGGCGAGAGGAAGAGTAACGCGAGCTGGTAATATAAATTGCAAAAAGGGATAAAAATAATTGATTGATTTTTGAGATTGGTAATATATATTGCTATGTACAATATATTTGGTTTTAATTCATATTGGAGAAGAAACTGTAACATCCCAAATTTCGGTCTTTTGCCTAAAGCTAATTTAAAATTAATTAATTTAAATTCTTTTGATTTTCCTTGATGTTCTAATTAACCTAGCATCCATACCCTTCCGAAATTAAAGATCAATCCTTTATCATCCACAAAGTCAAAATTTCAAATTCCGGTCTTTAATCGAAATTTCACCCGAGTTCCAAAGTACTCCAAAAATCTCAAAATTCATTGAATTAGGTTCCAAATATTCCAAAACATTTTTATAAATTTTCTCAAGATTTTGGGAATCTCTTTGCTATTTTATCTCTCGCAGTCTTTCACCAAATTCAGTTTATTCGTTCTGGAATAACCTAAATTCCAAAATTCATCAAAATTCAGTGAAACTAATTTTATTGGGTTTCAAATAATCTCTAGTATTTTTAGGAATTTTTTCAGGATTTTTAAATCATTTTTCCTATTTTATTCCTCGCGCTTTTGTCTCTTCATTTCTTCCAACCAATGAGAAATCAACACGTGGCATGTCACTGTTCATCTTCCTATGGAACCAGCCCTGTGCACGTTTGAACTCCATGTCTTGCTCAAATTTCAAACCTTCATATCTTCCTCCACGCTGCACCAAATCGTGTGGGAGCTGAAGCATCACGAAGGTATTGATGAGAGGATTCATTTCCCTGCCATCACTCATCCTCAATCCGAGCAAAACGGCTGTAATTAATCGTTAATAACAAATTATTTCTCGGTCATTATCTCGGGCGTCTCTTCACCTGTCCGGACGTGCGAGTACTCAAAAGTTGCGTCTCGACGTCCTCTACCCCGTGCTCACCTTGCCCTGCTGATCCAGTGCCGTTTCCCATCCCAAAACTTGAGAAAACCATACGCCCGACGTCCTCCAAAGACACCGGCGAGCCATCTCTTGCTCCGGTGAGTTTCTAGACAAACCAACCACGTCACTTTGTGCCCCTTGCTTCCAGGAACATAACCATTCAATCGGATTTGATTTTCGTTACAGTTTGACCCCGAATTTCGAGTTTGTTCATCATCATTAATTTGTCGCTCCGTTCGTCGTCGATTTCTCCCGTTTGGGTAAGATTCAATTCAATTCCTTGCACCCGTAGACTCCCCTTGATGCTAGCTATCCGGTGCTCACCTTAGTTTCGAGAAACATCGCTTGTTCGTATGTTTTGGTCGTCATGCCACCGGGTCATTTTTTGCGTCACCGGACTCGTCGCTCCGGGCCTCCTCGCCGCCGGCCGCCATGCGCCTGAGCTTCGCCTCCCCTTGCCGCATCCCCGCCGGCCCTCGCCTTTCCGCCATGTGCCGCCAGTGCCACACCACAGGCTTGTTGCCGTGTTGCCCTTGTTCGTTTCTTCGCCACCTCCTGAGTCTTGTCACCAGCCAGCCTGCTTGCCGCCGCCCGGCCGGCATGAAGCTTTCCCCACCCATGAGCCTCCCCTTCTCCCCTTGGCCGGCTCCTCCATTGCTCTCTTCCCTGGCCATGTCGCTCCCTCCATTGTTTCCTGTACAGAACACTTTGAGAAGAAGCCTAGTCAATGACAGTGGGACCTGCTTGCAAGAGACACAGGAAAAATCAGAAAATGAAGAAAAGAAAAGATGACAAAGGAATATTCCTCGATTTTCTATTTTCCAATCCAACAAAATTCAAACAATTGTTTCTCCTCCGTCGTAACTCCGAATCGAGTAATTCTAATTGCTAAATTCATCTAAATTCATTCTCTATCTGCCAGTATTTTTATTATAATTTTTAGTTTCAGTTAAATTTATTTTATTCTTTTTGTGCATCGTTTTGCGCGTAGTCGAAGAAGCTACCGTAGACACCGACGAAGGAGAAGACCTTCAGTGTAGTGCATCGCATCTCATCGACGAAGACAAGTCTCCTTGACGCATTTTGATCCCATGTTTGTAAATGTTTTACAATGTTTTGTAAACATGCATTGCTATATTTATAACTGTATGTCAAATATAGATTGTTAGTTATTCCGAATTGCTATCATCTTCTTGATTATTGATATCCATGTTTAATTGTAACCTTAGGACACTTTGCTATGTCATGTCTAATTTATATTGTGACATTTGATGGTTAGAACGGTAGTTTGCTTAGTACAAAAATTGATTAAATGACCTACGGGTGGGATTATATCAAAAGTATGATTTGAGAATTGTAACAAAGTTCTTGCTGCTGTGATTGCAAAATAAAAATAAAATAAAAATGGTTTAGATTGGGGCGGAATGGTTTGTCGAGCGGGTGCGGATGGAGCACTGGTTCTGGTTTGTGAAAGCCGCCCTAATCAATTTAAGAACCGACACTTATGACTGTCCATTCTAAGCATTACCGTGCAACTACATGTCAATATGGGCTCTGACCTGGCTGAATAATTTGTAGAAACCTAACTTAGACTCACCAGATATTCTCTATATACATGTATTGAATACAGTACTTAGAAATAATAATTTTGTCTAGTCTAATCATTTTCAATATCTCCTTGATCTATATGTCAAAAAAAATACATCTTATAAACTTGGACGGAAAGAGTATTGGCACATAGACCAAGAGAATATTAAAAATAACTAGATTACACCTAATTATTATCACTAAACACTACGTTGAATGTATGCGTATAGAGAATATAAAGTAAAGATGGATATTTACTAGGGGTATAAGAGAACATCACACTAATTTTGCATTCGGATATAAAATACACTTTATATTTATGGACAAGATCCACATTATAAATTTGGAGGAAGCGAGTACTCCCTCCGTTCAGAAATATATAGCCTATAACTTGATGGTCTTGTTTAAAAATATAAGGCTTGTATGTAGATTTAATGATGTTTTTTTATTATATCTCTATTTATTCTCTTTTAACCATATGCATTTATTTATTACCACCACACAAAGTATTATTTCTCATCTTTCAAGATAATTAAGTGGGGGTATCTAAGTCATTTTCTCTCACTCCTTTCTCAATTTCACTGCAATCTTAATCTCTATGCAAATTTAAAATACGTCTTATATTTCTAAACGGAGGGAGCATTTCTTACTAAGATATCACATTAATTTTGACGTAAATTGATGGTTGATATTTCATGCAGATACCATAATGCGCCACTTTTAAAGCGAGGTATTAAATTTTTTCCATGCATAGCTTTTTCAAACAATCTTGAGCTAGCCGTCCCATGTATCAATGGGCACGTACAATTCCATGCATCTTTCCGCTTGTTAGCATTAATTTCGTCAGACAGATTTTTGCCAAATCTCCTTATAAATACACCTGCATACCCAATATCTTTTCTGTAGAGATACATACAACAAAGTAGACAGCTAGTCCATACCATTTTCTCTTGGTACCATGGTTGCCATGAGATGCTCGTCGGCCGTTCTTCTCTTCCTCTTCTTCGCCCCTGTTCATATGCCAGGTTATCCACCCTTCTAAAACAATCTCTCTATCAGACCAGACGATTTCATCCAACAATTTCCATGTAGTTCTTGACGACTTCCTGCAACGTTACATATTTGCTTGGAAATAATCTGTGATCTTCGTATAAGGTGCTTCTTGCTCAACGGACTAGAAAATCGTGTATAGATCTCGAGTACGAGAACCTGCTTGGAAGGGAGCTTATTTAAGCTGAAGTTGTCTTTTTAAAATAAACTGAAAGGTACCTAGGAGACCACTCCTTTGTGGGGAGTGCATCTTACTCCTGCCTAGCTTCCTATTGGGACTTTGGTTTTTTAGTGAACAAGTTATTTGGTATGTTTCCACACCAGCTGTGGCTTGGTTTAGTTTCTTTTTATTCTAGAACCTTAGTCATAACTTAGAGATGTTGTTTTGTTCATGACCATAGTTATTAATACCGTACTGGTACCGGCCGATATATACCATTTTAGCAACTAAATCAGTACAAAATAGCTCTATGTAATGTACTTGCCTTGATACCGGTCATACCGGTTTCGATACAGGCCATACTGGCTTTGATACCGATCATATGGGTAGAATTGATAATATCATTTATTTAATTATATAATATATTTGATAGTACCATTATGTATTTGGAGTAATATTATAAATAAAATTTGGTGTACAGATAATTAAACATGTGTATACTTATAAATATATATTATTGTATTAAATTCAAAATGGTACACCAGTATAGACCGGTATCAGAATATGTTGTTCCATAATCCAAACCGGTGTAGCCTCCGGTATTAACAAGTATGTTCATGACAGCAAAATTACATCCCACCTCAAATTAAACTCATGGAAAGTTGAGGTACTGTTCTCATTTTTGGTGAGCTAGGTACTCATTCTGCGAGCGCCATAGATTTGCGAGCTCGATGGCGCGAAACATGCTAACCTGTCTAATTCAAAAATATGCTCTGTTGGGTTAATTCCACTTCCACTATCTGTTGATTGACACGTTAACCCAGCTTAGATTCCTCTGTTGGGTTTATTTTATTCACTTTTCCAGTAATATGAGATGGATCGAGTCTACAACCATTTTTTTTATAACTTCACATTAGTACTTTTTATAGTAAATCATCTAATGATATAGTTTTACACCAATCTAATAGCATTAAATATATTGATGATCAAACTTTAAAAAGTTCTAATGGGATTCTAAAAGACATTCTGCACAAGATCAATATAGGGAATGATAATATTTGCATTGAAATTCATAATGAAAAATTACGAGAGTTGAACACCACACCACACGGTGTGGGGTCCCGATCCGCATTTGCTATTTAAATCACAAAATCCCAATACATTTTCAGGTGCAATGTCAGCAACGTTCGTGTTTACCAACAACTGCCCGGACATGATCTACCCCGGTGTGCTGACGCCGGCTGGGAGGCAACCGTTCCCGACCACGGGCTTCGAGTTGCATCCTGGCGCGACTGCCGTCTACACCGGCGTCCCGGCGGACTGGTCCGGCCGCGTCTGGGCCCGCCACCACTGCTCCACCGACGCCTCGGGTCGCTTCTCTTGCACTTCCGGCGACTGCGGCACGGGGCAGGTCGAGTGCAACGGCGCCGGAAACAAGCCACCGTGCACGCTGGCCGAGTTCACGCTCCGCGGCAACGCATCCACGGACTTCTACGACATCAGCAACGTCGACGGCTTCAACGTGCCCATCCAGGTAAAATACGCACTCTTCCGTGAAAACTTGTGAATCGCAGTACGACTTGCCAGGTCAGTGTGGCGAGGAACGGTGCTTGTTGAATTGAGACGTAATGCTAAGTGGATCCCTAATCCTCGCTTGCGTTTGTGATCACGCACGCACAAAAGCAGGTGGCGCCGTTTGACGTGCCCAATTGCGAGACGGTGGCGTGCGCGGCGGACATCAACGGGTCGTGCCCGCCAGAGCTGGCCGAGAGGGCGCCGGACGGCCGCACTGTGGGGTGCAAGAGCGCGTGCCTGGCGTTCAACACGGACGAGTTCTGCTGCCGCGGGGAGTACGGCCAGCCGGACAAGTGCAAGCCGAGCAACTACTCCATGTTCTTCAAGCAGATGTGCCCGCAGGCGTACAGCTACCCCTACGACGACCAGAGCAGCACCTTCACCTGCCCCGGCGCCAACTACCGCATCACCTTCTGCCCTTGATCAGATGGAGCATTGGCTAGTTAATCAGTAGGAAAGAGTACAGGCTCCGTGGTCTGTCTGTTCTGCTCTCGGAATTTAATAACTGATTGCCACAGGCAATTGCTGAAGAAAGTGGCGGTGAATGATACTTTCTTCATCTTTTCAACCTTCATCCTCCTCTCTTCAAATCCCTCTTCCACCCCTAAAAACTCTCCAGCAAAACAAAAAACAAAAAATTGCCCCATAACAAGCAAATTTACTACCACCTTATCCTTATCCTTATCCCAACAAAATTAATCTTATTTCTACTAATAAAAGATATCTTAACAAACTTAACTCACGTTAATAAACTTAACCAGCATCAATAGGAAGCATCTTGTCGTGCATGCCTTTTTTTTACCGAAGGACGCCGTCGCACGCGTGGCCATGTCAAGACTATCACTCGGTGTAAGCCGCTCTTCTTATCCTTCAATCTTCGTTGTGCATGGGCTTGGCTTGATGGGACAGGTGCATTATGCTGTGCCATCACCAACCCTTGGCACCACTGCCACCATGTCGTTGTAACATGTAGGATTTCCGTACCATCGCAAGCCTCATTGTCGCTGTCAATAGGGATGATGGGACGGAAGGGCCATTGGCCTCGTTGCCGCCATCGTCTTCGAGGAGGACAACGAACTGGGGAGGGCCACGCCACACTAAGGTTGCCCTTGAGCTACATGTGGCGGTGCCGTTGCCAGGGGTGAACCACAAATGGCAGCCGGGGATGAATGAGCTGGTAGCGGTTCAGGTCCGGACATATGGATCTGACGACGGCATAGCCGTGGTTTATCAGATCTAGCCACTAGCAAGGAGGGGGACTCTAGATCCGGCGTTGCCGTCATCAAAGAAGAAGAACAGCTACAACAACGTATGGGCACTCAGCAAGTAAATAAATGAAGGTGGGAGCTCTATGGACCATTAGTGCGTTCGGCTGACATTTTTGGGTAACCGGTCTTGACTGATTTACCGAAACCCCTGTTAATAAAATTTGACGGGTAATCAGAACCATGGTGCTAATTCAGTGTTCAGGGTTCAAGAAACAGGAAAATAATAAAAACCGATACCTCTTACATCAACTTCTATACACGAAAATGCTTGCATTTGCCTCTTGTATATACCCCAAAGTTCATTAACTGGAAATTTTTGAAATTAAAAAGAGGAGAAAAACCGGCTTGTTTGGCCGAGAACACAGATTCTAATTATATGAACTTAACTTGCATGTTCACTATATATGTCTTGACCTCGATGTAAAATTGACATTTTCATCGGATCAATGTCGGAGTGAATATTGTCTGCTTGATCACAGGATGCTGGCAAATTGAGCATTCATGATAATGATACGATAAATGAGGCTCCTCTCCACATTGATTGAGAGGCCCTAACTGTATATACTTGAAATGTGAATTCACCTAACATATGCTTATATGCTAACATGCTACGATGAACAAACATGTCTCTTGGACCCTCCAATAAGCACATAAATATGTCTCTGGGATCCATCAAGCACATATGTGTGTCGGGGTTCCTTTATTTTTTAGATCAACAGGACATCCAAAACAGATGCCCCAGTTTCATTACTGAAACCAACTATATCAGTTAAAGCTCACACAAAAAACTCACCAGCAATCACCCCAAAACAACCTACCACACCAAGCTGCTGAAACAAAAAACTTAGCGCAAGCAACTGGCAACATCATCAGCCAAAACTTGAACATCAGAAAACACCATTCTTAACTGAACTAAAGACAAAACTGCACCAAACACCTCTCAGCACAAAAACCTGGGACCAAAACAGGGACGCCAGAAACGGCCATCAACTCCAGACCTTATACACAGACAGAGCCAAAATTAGACAAGACACAAACATCACAACTAAATTTTGTCTTCCAGTAGCCTGCTAATGAAGATTGAACGAGCCTTCAACACCTCAGAATTGACTTCAGCCTAAGCCTCATCTCTTACTCGTCCAGCTGTAGAGCCGAAGGTCCAGGACCCAACTGAAAAGGAGCCTGCATCTTGATTTCCAGCATTTTGCAAAACTGTTCCAACCTGGGAAGCATATCCTCCTTGTACAGCCGCCTCCAGTCCTTCAAAGTTATAAGCATTGTTCTCTAAATTGCTTTTACACTTATCCAACACTAAAAACAAAAAATCATATCATTTCTATTATTCCATAAACACCAAAGAGTTGCCGCACAAATAGTATTTAAAGTAGCATTTTTCTTGTTACTGAGCCAAAAGCATGCCACAAATTCATAATTATAGCCAATATTCAAATAAAAAACACACTAACCAACCACCAAATATTTTTAGCCACGATACATTCAAAGAAAATATGAACAACATTCTCAGGTTCCTTACATAGACAACAACTAACCCCTTTATCCATACCTCTTTTCAACAGGTTGTCTCTGGTTATTAATTTGTTATGCGAGATTAGCCAAAGGAAGAAATGAATTTTAGGGGGAACAATCAAACTCCACACTGCAGGGATATAAACCAGAGACACCCCTCTAAAATTCATGATAGCATAAAGGGATTTAACAGAATAAACACCATTGCTGTTATACTACCAAACTAAAGCATCATCTTCGTTAGAAAGTCTTAGAGTGTTTACTACTTTAACTAACTCAAACCATCTAATCATCATAACATCGGAAAACGTCCTTCTAAAAGTGCATTTAATATTAGAACCATCCCAAATATCAGCAATCGTATAACCTTTTTCATTAACTATCATGTAAAGATCCCAGAATTGAATAGCCAAACAAGAATTTCCAAACCAGATATCTTCCCAAAACCTAATTTTAGTGCCATTCCCAACATACCACCTGTAACCAAATTTGGTAGCTTGCATAGCCCAGATAACTCCCTTCCAAAAAGTTGAAGCATGAACATTGTCAGAAGGAAAGATATTAGGACTTTCAGTATTGTATTTAAACTTAATCAAGTCCTTCCACACCTTATTTTCAATGGCATATAGTCTTTTGATCCAGGAGGCTAGAAGACACAAATTTAAATCTCTAATATTAGTCATTCTAAGACCACCAAACTTCTTTTCCATACACACTAAATGCCAATTGGCCAGATGAATTTTATTGTGACCTTCATAGTCATTCTAGAGACAATTATCCATGAGTATTTATAAGATCTAACGCCTATTTAAGAAATTTAAAAAAAAATAGCAAATAAAGAGGAATGCTAGCTAAGTAAGATTTGATAAGAATAAGCCGATAACTATATGACAGCAACTTCCCTCTCCAACCTGCGATTATTTTCAAGATTTTATCAATAAGAGGCTGAAAATCCTCTCTCCTAATTTTATCATGATGGAGAGGAATACCAAGATATTTAATGGGAAAGGTACCAATCTTACAGCAAATCATTTCCGCAAACCTTGTAGTCTCACTCTCATCACAACCAATAGCAATCAACTCACTTTTGTGAAAATTAATTCTCATCCCAGACATTTGTTCAAAGCAAATAAGGAGTCACTTGAGGTGTAAAGCAACAATATCACTATTCTTCAGGAAAAGAATGGTATCATCAGCATATTGCAAGCTAATAATACCTCCAAAACAAAAGTCTTCGCACAACCATTTAACTAAACCATTGTTAGCAGCTTTATGTAAAATTCTAGCAAAAATATCAGCAACTAAATTGAAAAGAATTGGAGAAAGAGGATCACCCTGCCGCAAACCTTTACCAGTATGGAAAAACTTACTCTCGACATTATTGATTTTTACTCCCACAGAGCCTTTATCCAAAATAGCATAAATCCAATTCTGCCACTTACCCCCAAACCCCCTTTTAGCCAGAACATCTAACAAAAAGCTCCAATTAACCATATCATAAGCCTTTTCATAATCCAGCTTGAGAACAAAATCTTTCTCTTTATCACGATGAATTTTATGAATTACCTCATGAGCAGTGACAACACTCTCAAGAATATATCAGAAGTATATTCTTTTATTAGAAATATGGGCCAAGAAATTCTAAGAGATTGTTTTGTATGCATTGTGGAGCTCAAAATTCTCTCTGTCTTGGCCATTTGTGATGGTTGACTTGAAAGTAAGTTATCTCTAGCATGACTAAGGCAAACATGGAATCACATTCAATTTTCAAATTTGGTGAAAATTTGAAAATTCCAAGAGATTGTTTTGTATGCATTGTGGAGCTCAAAATTCTCTCTATCTTGGCTATTTGTGACGATTGACTTGAAAGTAAGTTATCTCTAGCATGACTGAGGCAAACATGGAATCACATTCAATTTTCAAATTTGGTGAAAATCCAGCCCTCCAACTAGAAGCGGAACCCAGGACTAATTTCCAAGTTTCAATTTTAATTAAAAATTTCTCGATACTTTGGGGTTAAATCCAGTATCCACCATAAATGCCAACTAGGAGAGTTCTTTTTATATAGTTTAAGGACACATATTGTTGGGACTCGGATTATCAAATCTGAAACTCTCTGTGTGTATTATATTAGTCCAGGATCACGCTAGTATACACAGTGGTAACATATATGAAATATCATTCCATTAAAAAAATAACTAATAACGTCAAAAATTATTATTAAATAGTAACAATAGACCTTATGGTCAAAGTTTACACAACTATGCTTCATAGGGCTTAAGAAACAAATAAACTCTTGCGTGGAAATAAAAATAACTTGAGGCCATCCTACACACCATATGCAATCGTTTGGGGAACACACTCCTAGTTTACAAATTCTTCATAGTATTTCTCCTCGTAGAACTTTGGGTTTCTTGATACTTCCTCATCATCTAGTCAACAAGGCATGTAGCTATGAGTACAAAATGTACTCAGCAAGATGTAGGAAACAGAGATGCAATTATAATCAGACAATGCTTTACAATGGAATAGACGTATGATTCTTTTGCAGAAGTAATAATTATTTGGAATACAATAAATACATTGTAAAGTATAATTGAAAATAATACCATAAGCAAGTAAAATAATTAAAACAAGTCTATTTAAAACAATAAGTAAATCACCTATTCACTTTCCAACAATTCCAGATTCCAACATTTTCACGAAAACTCTAGATGTCGTGTAAAATTCCAAGGTATCTCCATGACTATAGACACGATTATTCAAATAGTTTTACACTTTGTAGGGGTTGTACTACTCTCTGGTCCCGAATATGCAAATCTAAACCCTTTGTGTATTCTACACTAATCCAGGATCATGCTCGTGCACACAGTCTCAACATAAATGAATATTACAATCATACACAGTGAAAATATAATAAACGACTTCATCTATTAAATATAGTCTATTGAACGACCTGAAGGTTAACCTTACACAAATACACCACACAAGGCTTAGACTAACAAATAAATAAAACTATAGTGGAAATAAATTATTTGCAGTAACCCTTCAATTTACCGCAAACAACTGACAAGGTTCACACCCTAATTGTTCATCTCCTCTTTGTACTATTCCTCGTAAGCTGGTGTAGACTCTTCTCTAACTGAGGATTTGGTTATTGCAAGGGTGAATACATAAAGCACTCAACAAATTGTGCACAGAATGCAATTTTTATTATATCGATATGCATAGCTTATTCCAAATGAACAAATGAATTAGTTATTTTGCATTAAGGAAGAATTTACAAGTGAATAGCATAAGTAAATTGAAATGACAGTAAAACAAATAATAACAATAATAACTTTCTCAGTTATTTCTCACATAAACTAACTTACAATTTTAAATCAATTTCCATACTTCCATAAGCATACTGCCTCCATTCTCAAGTTCTTTTTATCAAAATCTAACCCTTGACTGTAATTCCTGAGCATTTCTCAATACCGTGAATACGGCTATTCGAATAGATTTGACACTCTATAGAGGTTATATATTTTACCCACAAGATAAAATCATCTCACCACAAAGGTGAGTGATCATAAAAACTCATTACAACGATCTATCTAAACCCAGTATTGCTCATTGTGATTTCAACACTGATGGGACTAGTTACCACATTCAGGGCCCCCTCTTGTGCCGTATGATTCTACCCGTGCACCCAGAACCTAGAACACCATGACAGTATCAAAATATAGACATTACAAATTAATCAGCTAGGTCTGTCCCACACCTGACATGTGGTTACATGTTTGACTCAATTCAAATACTTGCAAGGTTAAGTCCTTAATTGACCAAGACAAGACTCCCTAAAAATTCACAATAACCATTATCCATATCAACAACATTCATCAAAATAATAATTAGACCACCCAAATACCACACCGGCCCACCGTAATTCACAACTCTTGCTACTTGCCCCAGTCTAAATCATTTTACCATCTCAATTGATTAACATGCACCATGTGCCATCAATAACATCAACAATATTGTGTGACAACACCTGACACATCCATTCCCACAAACATATTTCATATTCCATTAAGCAAGATTTATTTGCCTTAATGTTCAAAAAAGTGCTAGGCAGTAGGCAAGCGAAGGCCCACTTCCTATCGCCTAGCCCGCCTAGGCAGACATCGCAAAATGGCAGGCTGCAGTGAAACAAAAGAGTGAAAGACATACATGAAAGATGGAATATAGTCACAAAATATAGTCCTACACATAATATAGTCACAAAATCAAGTCTCACACATAACAAGTCATAAAATTAAGCTCCACGCATAATATAGTCACAAAACATAGTCCCACACATAATTAAGTTTCACAAAAGAGTGAAAGACACACATGAAAGATAGAATATGATAAATAATAAGATGTGATAGCATTAAATGCAATGAGCCAATGATCATGAAATGATCAATCCTCTAAAGGATAGAGCTTTCATGGCAACACTTCGTCTTCATTATTCTCGAACTCAATAGCCACCTCTACCTTCTCATTTCCCTCCTCTTCTTCAGATTGGAAATTATCACCATGAAGCTCTCTTACTCTTGCACTCCTATGATGTTCAAGTTATTCACTAGTACCAATAGCTTCATCAAGTACTCCCCATGGTATACCGGGCACTACCGCTTCCTCATCCTTCTTGTCCCTAAACACAACCAATGCATGATTATTCCCTCCCTCATATAGAAATTCTTGAGCTTCGGAAGCATCACAACATAGGAGGACATCAATGTTCTTCTTTGCCATGATTCTTTCTTTCTTGGCCAACATTCTAGCATTGAATTGTATGTAGACTAGATTGTTGAGGCGGGTAGTGGTTAGCCTATTTCTTCTTTTGGTATGTATCTATGAATTATAAAGTAGATTGAGACATTACTTGAGTTTGGGAATTGAGACTTGAGTATTGAATATTGGGACTCAAGAGTAGAGACTAACCAATTCAAAAGTGCTCCGATTTCTTTCACAACCTGAAGAGCTTGAGGTCAATGAGAGGAGTCTTAAAGTCAATCTTTCGTAAATCCGGTGTTTGGCCTCCATAGAGCCTCCACCAAGATGCTATTAATAAGAAAAGTAAGAACAATTTAGTATATGTATATCTATATGAGTTGATTAACAAGTTACCATGCATTGCAAAATGAAGGCATGAATTAAGTACAAGTTTATCAAAGGGACCTTCTCTATTTTGAAATTTTATCAACTCTTGATTTATAACCCAACCTTACTTGTCATCATCACCATGATAAAAAGTCTCAACATAAGACATGAATAATTCCATAATGTTTGGATTCATGAAGATTGCATCATCAACTATAGAATGGATTCAACGTATATGCACTCAAGTGCAATGGAGAATCAAGTCTACCTTTTGTCTTCTTCTCAACAATGGCTATAACATCTTTGTAGTTCTTCTCTATATTTCTAAAGGCATCCTTGAGCTCCTTCTTTGCTTTAATTAGTTATCCATGTAGAAAAGCCATAAATGGCTTGACATCCCCATCAACCAAACGAAGAACTTGCACCAAAGGCTCAGAAACCCTTAAGTATAGAGCCACACCATTCCGAAAGGCCCTATTTATAGCTGTCACCGTTGCATCCTTGCCCTTTTTAGTTTTCACATGACTCAAGCTTTCCCACTCTCTACCAACCACCATTTTCTTTACTTCTTCCTTCTTCTCCATCAAGCTTTCCAAAGTAAGAAAAGCGGAAGCAAATCTAGTTACTCCCGACCTTATGATATCTCTTTTCTTTGTGAATTGCTTCATCAATGCCAAGGTCTTGTAGTGCGAATAGATGAAGATAGTGAATGCCTTTGCTTGGTCAAGTGTCTTCTTGAACTTTGGCAAGTTGCCAATTCCTTGGAGCATCAAGTTGATAGTGTGAGTTGCACAAGAGCTCCAAAAGATATTTGGCCTCTTAGCATGCAACAATGCCTTTGCTCCCATGTTGTTAGAAGCATTGTCCGTCACTACTTACACCACATGTTCCTGACCTACTTCCTCAATTTTTTCATCCACTATGTTCAATATGACTTCACTTGTATGTGACACATCAAACATCTCCTTTGATTTTAAAAACTTGTTCACATGCTACAATGTGTGCACAAAGTCATTATGCTTCTCCTCTTCATGTCCATCCAAGCATCAATCATAATGGAGCAACCATTCTTTATATTTTCATCCTCACGTTCCTTTAACAAACTCTTGATTCTCAAGAATTCCTCACTCAACAAATTCTCCCGATGATCATATTGGGTAGGAGGTAAATCTAGGGCCAAATTGACCAATAGCTTCACACATTTGCTTGAACTTATCGTTGTTAAGAGCGTTGAATGATACACCTATAAAAATAATACAAAGAAGAGGTTAGTAAGGTAGCAATCAATGGAAGGTAGAAGATACAAAGATTTGCCATGTGTATACACCCATCTAGGAACATACTGATGCACTTGATGTGTTCTCTCTTTCCAAAGCACCTCGGTAATATTTTATTGCTACTTGGCTTCAGTCAGGCTTACTTTAGGATCAATAGGACGTGCAAACTTGTCCATACGGCCTAATTTGTTAGGTCCCGAGCTTTCACCATCCTCCTCTCCTACAATTGACAATACATTCACATCTTCTCTAACTTGTCATCGCGGTCTTGCTTTTGCTTCTTCTTCTGTTTTGCTTCTTCAAGAGATTTCTTGCATTTGTCTTGAGCTTCCTCTGAGGCTACCTTGCATTTAACAACACTATTGCCAACTTTGCCAACGTGTTGCTTAAGATGATAAATCCCTCCCGAGCTCACATGGCCACAAAAAATGCACTTCATTTTGTCCAAGTTGGATGGTTCGACTAGAACCCCATAAGCCCATCCTACATCATCCGACTTCCTTTTAAGAGCCGCCGTACTCTTATTAGTTGTTGTCACCGATGCCATTGACAATATTCTGTAAATGGAATACATTAATTTGCGTCTCATACCCAATGTTCAAAAATGCAAATATTTTAAATTTAAACCTAAATACTGATCTTACTATATCAAAATTATCGCAATCAAGTCATCAACTTGATAATAAACCCATTCAACGCCAAAGAAGCATTACTTACTCTAAGTCACAACGTCTCCCGCCTCAACTACCCCTTGCTACAACTCAAACCATTCTCATCAATTGCATTTGAGTTCAAAACTCGACTTCACGGTATTCATACAACATAATTAGCAAGGCAAAGAAATACGCTAATTCATCAAATTCAATTCAATCTCCCCTTTTTGGGTTGAGTCCACGACTCACCCTTCAATTACCAAAATCACCATCCATATGACACACCATGTACCACAACACTCATTATCAAAGATGCAATGCACATGAATGCTCATTTCGATGCACGTACCGGTACTGCCGAGTGCCCACCCGTCGGTGTGCACCCTCACGTCCCTTCCATCCCGTGGAAGGTGCCTACTCTTACTGTCTCGCTCCCATTCACCTCGATGAATGGGACTACGAGGTAGGACTTTCGTGTTCACTACGTGTGAACATAGAGGCCCGCATCAACATGGGTCGCCTCTTCCATTATGAATGCACAAATGCAATTTTCATGAATGAAATGCAATTTTTCATTCAATGAAAACAGTAACATACCATAACCACATACATGCACATAGCAAATTCTCACATTCATAAGTTGCCAGCGGCACTAGTCTCATCAAATTCAACAAAAAGACATGACATACAATTAACACAATTAATTTCAAACTACAATCATAATTATCTAATCGATTCGCACACATACTCAATTCCATTCCCCAAACGGGGCACAATTAAGTACAACTCTTATAAATTAACCGCGAGTATCCATGTACCCCATCCTAGTTAATCACTGCAAGATTAACAAAGGTACAGTAAACTCACCGAGATGAAGGCTTACTAGTGACCACTCGAATCCAATAGCTAATCATGTCCTCGAAGGGACGATCACCAATATAACTCATATTTGCCATAATCAATAGAAAATTAGCCATGAATAGATAAATAACAACAAGCAATTCAATTAGGCACCCTACTCGATGTACTTGCCTTATACCGGAAGGAGCGGAGTGGCGTGAGGAAGATGCTATGCCACTCCCAAAACTACTCCACCTGAAACAACCGTCGCAAAACGCTTTACAAACTATACCCTTTCAATAATGCTCTACGCCCCCAAACTACAACCACGAAAGTTCCACCTTTTAGGTTGACTCAGATAAATATAATCTACACGATAGTGCCAACAAATAACTCAACTAAAGCATAATTGCAACTTATATAAGGACTAGGAAATAGCATCATCATGCATTAGTTGAAGCACACATCATCATTACTCCTAAGAAGGCAATATATATATCGATGCTCTAGCATCATAAATTATGGAAGCTAGTACCAAATGACACATAAGCATCTACTAGGGCTAAATTTTACGCTTTAAACATGATTTACTAGAGCTCAAAATCAAGCATCACACAATCAACCTTTGAATCATACACATCTTAAGTACAGGAATTCAGATCCATTCCAAAGCAGTGATCATGGGTTTACCCACGTAAAAGACATACAATGAAACCAATAAAAAGGGCTATACAATACCATCTAGCTACAACTCTAATAACTTGAGCTAACCAGAATCTACCAAATACTCCATAGCCAACAATAGAGTTAAGCAGTATTGGATTCTACACGCATATGTTGACAACATTAAGCATATATATAGTTTTAATCCTTGAGTAAGTTTACCCATTAGTCAAGCAAGCAAAGATTAAGCAAAATACACATACATCATTCCCTAATTGGACATGAGTATATAAAATGCAACACAATACTCATAATCAGCGCCAGAATTCAGAACAGAGGCATGCACATCACTGTGAAATGTATTAGGAACATGTTAGGCTATACATACTTATATATCCATAACAACAATGGCCATAGAAGTTAATTTCCATGTCATGCTAACCAATCACAAAAGTCCAGTATATGAGGCATTCCTAACTGTACATATATTTGATGGAAGGAAAATTCCAACACCTTTATCAATTTGGAGTCCTACCCATTCAATGAATAACCAAAGCATTAGCATGAATTTATATATTCCGATTGACATCGCGAACAACTTAGGAATTTACTATGGGGAGAATCTAAAAGTTAAAACTAATAACACGAGTACATGCCAAGTAATCCGATTTTCTTTCAATTGACAGTAGCAAGTATACGAGCATATACTCTCTTTGGCAAATAACAGTACACCCAAACCACTAAAGAATCCATTTCTGATAATCAAGCAAGTTTAATCATCATGGAAAATGTAACATACAGTCATATGTACTAGGGTTGAGCATGTGAAGCATTTCCTCAAACACTTTAGCTATAACCATGCATCCACAAGCTAGACCCCCACCTCCACTTACCACAAGAAGGGAGAGGAAGGAGGAGGAAGTGCCGGCTGGAGCTACTGCTGCTGGCTGCTTCGGCTGGAGCTGGAGCGACGCCAGGGAAGGGGAAGGGAGGCGGCGGCTGGCGGCTGGAGCTACTCCTGCTGCCGCTGCTCAGCAAGGGGAAGAGAAGAGGGGCACCGCCAGGAAGGGGAGGAGGCAGCCGGTAGGGAGATCGGCAGGAGGGGCTGGGGTCGCACTTTGTTTGGAGGAGCTGCTGACCTGGGAAACGCCACTTCCTGCTGCGCGCTGCTTCGGTTGGTGGTGCTGCCGAGCCAGGAAGAAATCGGCAGAGGTAGCTCAGCCAAAGAAAAATGGGGGAAGGGAGCAGGGGAGTGTTGGCCTGAAGCTGGCGATCAGCAGAGATGGGCAGGGATCGGCAACACTTGGGCAGGGAGGAGCTCACCCCTTTGGGCGCCAGCAGCCTGAGAAAAAAATGGGGAATCGGTTGCTGGCTTGGGGAGGAAAAAAATCGGCAGGGCAGGTTGGCCTGAGCAATGACAGCTACACAAATCCAAGAGAAGGAGGGAGAGTAGGTGGAGAGGGGAATTTCCAAAAAGACCCCTCCCAAACCCAAAACCTTTAGCCCTAAACCTCCCAGATGGAACAAACACCTCGGAGAATACCTGCCAGACGGCCCTAGCCCGTCCGACTGAAGACACAAAGGTTGGGGCGAGGCTTCGCGATATTACACTCTATGGCACCAAATGCCAACACGGTAAAAGGGTCGGCACCTGCACCCTCACTTATGCCGACCCAACCCACTGTGTTGGCACCAGCAAATCCTCGCCCAAGTCCAGTTACTCATTACCATGCATATACTGATTCTTCAAAGTTGGATGCAATTAATGTGCCTCCATCGACATCAGGGAATACCTACGTCCAGTCGGCTCTTCAGTCGATTGAATCAGATAGGAGTTATAAACCCCAGGTACCAGTCCAAGTTAGAAATCCGGTTCTACATAGGGTAGTTTCGTATGCAGAGCCATTCGTTCCATTGCCCGAGGTCCCAGCTGCCAAAGCCGACGGGTGCGAACCATGGCAATGACAGCACCCGTCGGTTAGGGCAAGCCGACTGGCCGAGTTTGCACTCGGGGGGCAGGACGTTGTTCATCATGGTTGGCCCAACTCTAGTCCTACATCGGCCAATAACATTAATTGGGCTGATCAGATTTCTATGGTCTTGAGAGACCAATTCGGTTTATAGCCCAAAGGGAAGACGATCGGCTATAGAAAGCCGTACCCAGATTATATCGATCGCATGCCATACCTCCATAATTTCAGGATTCTCGATTTTGCAAAATTCTCAGGGGATGATTCAGTCACTACCTTAGAGCATGTTGGACGGTTTATCACCCAGTGTGGTGAAGCAGCTCAGTCCACGGATTGAAAATTAGACTCTTTCCTTTGTCATTATCAGGAACTGCTTTTGCTTGGTTCACGAATCTGCCTCCAAATTCGGTCTATTTTTGGAATGATTTAGAAAGCCGATTTCATGAATACTTTTTCTCTGGCAGTCTAGAACTAAGGATTTCAGACCTAAGTGATGTCCGGCAAAAATTTGGTGAATCGGCTTCTACACTCGTTACTTTTTTAAGAGGAATTGCTTCTACCTATTTTGAGAAATAATCTATAGCAGCAAGAATGAATTTGTGGCCTTTGCTTGATGCTGGGAATATTTAGCTAATTAGATCTATTCTCCATCCTCTAAACGGCCATGGCTTGATAATCGGATGTAAAGCCGATGCTGGTGCGAGTTGCACATTTTCGAACTTTTGACAGCTCTGGCACCCTTTATAATACTTAAAACAATCTTCTAACATCGTCGGCCAGAAGTACCCTGTTCGTCTTAGTATCCATTTCATCTTGTGAGCCGACTGATGTGAACCAGAATTTGGCAAGTGTAAGACGAATCGGCAGAATCACAAGTTTCGATAATGCACGGGGCATCTTTGGAAAGTTTGGATAGCATACGGTGAATACTTGGAAGCAGGAGATCAATTAGGAAACCATAGCCGACTCGGATTGTGTTGTTGTAGCAGAGTAGGACTTGGATCGGCTGACGGGTATATAAGGCGAGTCTGGGCTGCTTGAAGGGACATCCACAGCAAAAATCACATCTGCTAGTTTTCTCATTTTTCCTTTAGCTTTTAGTATTGTAATGCCCTTTTGTAAGTCGACATCGATCGAATAAAGTTGCGTATCGCCGATTGTTTGATCGTCTTTCGACTCCCTTAGGTTTGATTTGTTCTGTTTTGTTGCGCATCGCCTTCTCGGAACTAATCTACCTTTATCCTTCTAATTAACCTTAATCGGCTAATTTGTTTATCTTTTGATCGGCCTTTGGCTGATTCTAGTTTAGCCGATTATTCTTTAATATCAGCTTAAATCGAATTTCACTGCTTGTTCCTTATCGATTGCAGGGTCAAATCGATTGGCACGCTTGACACGCTTGAACCCGGTGTTCGTCTGGTGTGTTGTGATCAAAAACCCTACATCATGTTTTTGGTGTCAACAGATTCAATGCAATGATGTGTTGCGATCATGGAAGTCTGCTCACATTAGATCGAACGGCCATGGGGGCTAGCCCACACGGCAGAATGTCATCCGTTGGATCAAGATCCATTGGTTGGATTCTGGGGTTAGGTTTTTCTTAGAGGGTTAGGTTGTGGCATGCCTTTGGGCTGGCGTGGGCTGCAAGAAAATTGGCCAAGCCCATTGGGTTTTGGCCCAATTGGCTTTTAAAACATTTTCTGAACTTTCTAATTAAAATAATTTTAAAAATTGAAATAAGTCGAAGTACATAGTAAAAATACCCGAATCATTCTAGAAAAATTCTAAAAAAATATTTTAGGGCATTGGAGACTCAAAAAATATTTTTAACCAAAGTTTATATAAACTTTTCAAATTTTCCAATAGACTTTAACAAAAGGCTTAATTCAATCAAATTCCAAATAATTCAAATAAATTCCAAAAAAATCTAAAAAAATAGTAAAAACACAATAAATCTATAAAATGTAAAAATTGGGATGTTACAACTACTTTACTAATAAGATATGATTAACTTATATTAACCACTCATACTTAGTATGTTAGAGTGCGTATAAGAGATCATAACAAGGTTTTGCTTGTCCGTGATGGTTGCAGGATTTTGGAGCTAGTTCATGGTGAGGCGAACAAGACCGGGACCAGGCTAGGAGAGCTAAGGTCCAGACGATTAAGGTGACACAAGATGATGACTAAGGCCAAGGAGTTGCCGCGAGCCAAGATGGCAAGTGGATAGATGAGATACTAACTTAAGCCATACTCAAGCAAAGGTGGATCATTGGATCACGGGTTCGTGGGTGGAACCCGTCATGTTGTTGGGTTGTAGGTTAGCCCTTGTATGAGAGGGAGTGAATCTCAATCCTTGATAAGGTTTCTTGAGAACTAAGAAGGTCATCTAAGGGTGAAGTTGCTCCAACCACGTATGAGTGAGGAAGTGAATCTCAACCCTTGATGAGATTTCTTGAGGACCAAGAAGGTCATCCAAGGGTGGAGGTTACTCCTAATGGGCTATAAATAGAAGGGTGGAGAGATGCCTCCATGCTAAGTCTTAGAATTTTGGATTCCTTATACTCCTTTGAGCTTTGCCCACCTAATGCAATGCAAGATTCAAGCTCATCCATGTTCTGAAATTTATTTTATTTCTTTCATCATTACTACGTTCTTTCTTGCAACTTAAGCTATGCTTCCCTTCCTTCTACTTGATGTAGTTCTATTGGATCTAGGACATGTAAGAGGTTCATAAACTTTTCTAAATCATGTTATAACCTAGCAACATCCATTATAACTCATTTTTGCTCAAGTTGTGCTTGTTACATCGAGTTCTTGAGTTGAAATTGCTGTTTTTGGTCTAGCTTGAACCATTTGCATGAAAGGTTGAGATCTTGGGATTATTCTTATAATTTATTTTGGAATTATAGTTCTGAGGTTATTTTATAGTCATGGTTCAAGTTTCATCAAGTTTGGTTGAATAGATCAAAAGTTACTGAGGTTTCTTTGTGGTCAAAGTTTTTAAAATCTCTGTTTCTGTGTAGCGTGAATGTTAAGCTAGATAGGTCACTCATTTAGGCTTTATTTTGAAATTACTTTTGGAATAAAGACTTGAGGACATTATCTTTCTATTTTGGAAATTTCATCAACTTTTGATGAGTAGATCAAAAGTTATTGTGATTTCTTTGCGGCTAAGTTTCTAAAAGCTCTCTTTTGTACAACATGGTTGTTGAGCTAGAAAGGTCTCCCTTTGGGGCTTTATTTTGAAATTCTTATTTGAATTATGACCTTGAGGACCTTATCTTACTATGATTTAAATTTCATCAATTTTGGATGAGTAGATCTAAAGTTATTCATGTTTCTTGCTGGTTAAGTTTTATATTTTTGCTCATCCGAATTGCTGAAATTCCTGCTCCTTTCATTTTGCTTTTGGTATTCTTGAAACTAGCGTTTGTTCGATAACACTAGTGTTTTTAAAGAGATTTTTGAGGAGAAAAATTTTAATTGGCTCCAATTCACCCCTCCCCCCTTTAGTCTCCAGTTTTGGTCCTTCAATTGGTATCAGTGCTCGATTTTGCTCTTTCTAGATTTTGACCGGTCTCAAGAGCCATGACGATGGATAAGTATTCCACAAAACCTACTATATTTTCTGGGGTAGACTATCCCTTCTGGAAATCTAGGATGAAATTATATATCACTGCCTAGGGCTTCATGATATGGTAGATGGTTAAGCTCCTATATGAGGTTAGTGCCGATGAAAACATCAATGCCAGAAATATGGCTAATATCGAGGTGAATGCTAAGACAATGAATATTCTCATGCAGGGCCTTAGATAAAGTGAGTATGATAGGATCTCTCACTTATGATTTACTCACTAGATTTGGGTAATATCGATGCTTATCATGAGGGCACTACCCAAATCAAGAATGTGAGGTAAGATCAGTTCAAACGTTCTTACAACAAGTTTGAGAAACATGCTGGAGAGTCCTTGGATGAGTTTTTTAGAAGTTTCACCAAGATTTTGAGTGATCTCTGAGTTTTTGGTATCACATACACTGATTCGGAGAATACTTATCATTTTCTCGCCGCACTTGATCTTTCTATTTGGGAGATCAAGGTGACTGTAAGGACGAGGATGCCGATTAGATGGGGGTGAATAGGCCGTTTTTTAAAATTACTTGTACGAATTTCTACAAAGCAATTCACCCCTAACTACTCTAATACCAAAACCTTAACAATTATTAATGCGGAAATGATAAACTAAGGTTTTGGCAATTAAAGCCTAAATCAACTAGGCTCACTATATGCACTAACTAATTGTGTCTCTAATAAATATTGCAATCCTAAAGACAAGCAATCAATCAATTTAATTGTTTGAATATAAATAACAAATACAATACAAGCACAAGAGACACAATACTTTTTACTGTGGTATTCGAAGACTTGCCGGTCTCCCCTAATCCACGTTAAGTTTAGTCCAAATGAATTGGACCGGCTCCACGAATTAAGCACCCACCTCGAATCCACTAGTTGTTGCTCTTTCCTCTCTAGGAAAGTGAGCACTGACCTTCACAACTTTGCCGGACCTTCTCACAATCTCCTTGAGAAGGTCACTGTGCACGAGGCCTCCACACGCCGTCTAGGTGTCGGCAAACACCAAAAGTAACAAGTCAAACCCTTTTGCTTGAACTTCACCTAGTGCAACACATGCACTCTGGTGACCTCCCAAGTGCAACACATGCACTAGGATCCTCCTCAAGTGCAACACATGCACAAGAGGCTCTCAATCCACTTCCTAAATGCAACATATGCAATTAGAGCTCACTCTTAGCTCAAAAGACAAATGGAAAAAGGCAACACATGCACTTCACTCCCACAAACACCCAAATGAACCAACAACTACAAATGCCAGCCCTTAGCATCCTTTTATAGCCCCCACACGAAATCTAGCCGATTGGGGGCAAATTGGACAAAATCAGCATTTTCCAGGCAACGGCTCGAAATCTAGCCATTGTATAGGAAACTCGGTACTACCGCAGACCAAAGCCTAGTAGTATCGCTCGAGTGGTAGTACCGGTCTCCACAAGCAGTACTGCTGGCCTCAAGACACCTGCAGAGCAACCTCTCTGGAAAATAACTACCAGCGGCTTGGGCCCGGTACTACCACACCTCTGGTAGTACCGCCCATTGACCGCGGTAGCTCCGGCCTTCAAAAAACTGAGAAAATGCGCTCTTTTGGAAAATAACTACCGGCTTCACGTGTGGTACTACCGACCTCCGGTAGTACCAGTTCCCAAACAGCGGTACTACCAACCTTGCGGTAGTATCAACTTTACACCTACGGTACTGCCGGATTTCTAGAAAAAAAATCAGATTTCACACATAAATCTTTGCGTTTCAAATCAACCATTAATAAGGATTGATTCTTTGAGCCATGTGATGATCAACACATGATCAAGCAACTTGCAAAATATAATTGCAAACCCAATTCACGTGCTCCAAAGAATCACATTAAACTCCAACTTATTTGCAAAACACATTCGCAAATAAATCATGAACATATCAAATTAATCTTCCAGCCATGTGAGGATCAACACATGATCCCAACAGTTTGCAAAATATATTTGCAAATACCAACATATGCTCTAGGATCGAAACCCATAACTTTCAGCTCATTTGCAAATAACAAATTTAACCACTTAAAAGCACATCTTGAGCCATGAGATAATCAACACATGATCTCAAAATATTGCAAAACACATTTGCAAATACTTATCTCATACTGTAAGATAAGAAGCATAAATATCAATATTTTGCAAAAACATATTTTTTAAACTCAAAGCACAAACCAATTGTAGCCTTGTGATGATTAACACATGATCCAATCACACGCTAAAACACTAAAACATGAGCTCTCTATTTGCAACACATGCAAATCTCTAGCACCATACAAACAACCACTATTCAAATTAAGTTACATGAGCTCTCACCATTTGCAACACATGCAAAACTTAGCTCAACTCAACAACCACATAAACTAATATTACATGAGCTATCTTCCTTTTGCAACACATGCAAGACCATAGCTCCATACAAAAACAAATTGATAAGATTCAAATAAGATGCAAGCATGAGCACCTTTATTTGCAACACATGCAAATACTTAAACTCATGCAAAATCCAACTAAGAGAGTGAGTTAGAGTAAACTAGATTGAGTTCATCAACACATGATGAAGCTCAAGCCAAAAAACTCAACCCCTCTTAATAGTACGGCACCTAACTAGCAATCTGGTCTCCCATCTAAACACCAAGACTGGTAGAAGACTAGGAACACATCGTTAGCCCTAGCTAGTTATATCTTCACCTCTAGCGATCCACTTGGAGTTTTTATGATTTACAATCATATTCTCTTCAAGATCGAATATTTTCTTCTTGTTTATCAACGCATGATGAACCTTCTCTAGCCCTTCTCTTCACTTCAGGATCTCCTCTTGAAGCTCATCAACACATGATGACTTCTCATTCCCGATTTTCATATTCTTGGACTCAACTTACTTCACAACTCATTGAAGATCGTTAGTCCAATAAACACGGTTGCCTCAATCATCACTTGCACTCTATTAACACATAATGGATGCCTCTAAGATCGATTGAGCACAACCCAAATCAATTTGAATAATTAAATGTCTTGAGTACTTTGATACAATTAATGCTTCATTATACTCAAGAATTTTTCACTTGTCCTTAATCAACAAAGATACACCATCAACACATGATGAAATATTCTTTGATTGATTTAAAGATAACTGAACTCAATTTATATTGAAATGATTTAAACATAATAAACATATTTAATGTATAAGCAATGGAAGAGTTCATCATTTAACTTGAATCCTAAGTATGCATTGAGACAATAGAAATGAATACGAGTGCATACATTGGGTTTTTCATTTTTTATCCAAATTTGACTAATAAGTATGTAGTGCAATTAAACATGTTAGTCTCATAATAAATAGATTTATCATTAAACAATGATTAAATATTAATATTAAACCAATCACCAAAACTAATGAAGCTTGAACTTACAGTGACCTCCATCAAGAACACCACTAACTTGTCAACCTTGACTCTTGATAGGCTTTATTCCTGACTCAAGACTCATGAGATTAAATCATTTTACAAAAAACAAAGTCATAGTTGATGGCATTGGTCAACGATCCCACCTCCAAAACTTCCATTGGTTTTTCCCTCTTCACTATTTGTGAGATAAGCAATGAGTAGCTGGAGATGTTTCTAGGAAATGAACTTACCGTCTTAGCTAGAAAGTTCTCTCATGCATACATGAGGATAAGAGAGAGGAATGGAAGAGGACATATCCCTTGCTTCAAGTATGGTGGCCCCAACCACATTCGAGCAAACTACCCTAAGCTAGAGAAGGGCAAGAATGACTACAACAGTTCAGGAAGAATGACTACACTGATAAGAACTACAATAGGAAGGCTCCAACTCGGGATCCCGCACGTGAGAAGAAGTACTACAACTTCTCCAAGAACAATAAGCTCTTCCACCGCGTCCTCACGGCACTTGACGACATCTCCTTCTCCAACATCGAGATTTGGAGTAATGATAGACAAGATGATTTGCAAGAGAAGACCAAGGGCAGTGACGATTTCATTGCCATGTGCTTCATGGCCGACGAGAACAACATCAATGACGGCGACCACTACAACGAGTCTAACAAGGTATCTTACTATGACAAGCTCAGTGATGCTTTCTGTTAGCTAGAAAAATTTCATGCTAGATCTAGAGCTAAATGTTCGAAAGTTGAGAAGGATGTAGATAGCTTGTCACGGGAGCTTGCTTTACTTTGATCTAGTCCCTCTCATGGCATTGATTATTGTTCTCTTTGTGATACTTGTGGAGTTGGAGAAGCTAAGGACCATGCATGATAGTGTGCTTTTTGAGGTTGAGGTTCTTAAGAGTGAAGAATGCTAGCTTGGTAGGAGAACTTGATGATTCTAGGGCCACTCCTATTGGTGATATGCCTTTGAGACAATCATAGAGATGATTGTATCATACCTTATGTTTATGGAATAGTATAATTATTTGTCCTTTGAATAAATATTGATTGAATTAATCAACAAGTAATTGACTTGTTCGTACAGCTTTTTCTATATATCGATGTTATTCAAGTTATCCTTGATCGGTTATCATAATATAGGACGATTATGTTTCATAGATCAGCACATGTATTAATTGATGACCATATTTCACGGGTGATAGAGATATGGAGATATCTAATCAATAATGTGGACAATGTTAGAGAACATGCGTTGGATAGACTCATATGAGACACTGCAAGAATTGTTATATATTCTTATGTATCATCAGTTGATCTTATGCATAGTGTATGCATGTTCCTTAGACTTGAGATCATCATTGGTTTCCTAGATATAAAATGGTTTACTTTGGAGCTGCCAAATGCTATTCTTTAACCAGGTAGTTATGAAAGAAGCTTTTGGGTTAACTATGAAATATGCTGAGGTACATGAATGATCAAAATGGAATTTGCTCCCCCTATATAACGGAGAGATATCTCTGGGCCCCTCCAGGTAGATGGTGATGAGGACATCTCCACATGGATATGACCGCTGCCTCTCCTTCTTCGATGACCCTTTCTGGTATTACGACCATTGCTCCTTCCACTACAACTTCATCGACTTCCAAAGGCCTTAATCCATATGCTCGGCCTTTCAAGCCCACCTCATGGGACTAGCACCTCAGGAGTATTTCTCAAGGATGTACCATGCTCCAAGGAAGGTCCACATTCAAGCCCCAGTCATCGCCGATCCGATTCGGCTATCTAGGAGTAGAAGTATTTCAAATGGACGCTTCGGCCACATCCAAAGTCCGTTTTCGACATGCAACCACTCTTTGGAAAGCTTAGGAGATAAGCTTTCCAATGGATCTTGCCCCACTACTAGCTTTGCTCTAGAACATCAGGAATTTACGAAAGAAGGCCTGAACTTTGTGGGTGCTACACTACCTTATTTTTGGCCATATGGCCTATGTATCCTTAGGGTTTGGTGGTGCTTGCTGCCACCCATGTTTTGGGTACATCAATGGCCGCCAGTACCCCTCTACATATAGCCGCCACCTACGCACATTGTTCTTGAGGTTTTGTTGTGTGTGGTAGACCCCCTTGTGCGTCCCTCCTCGTCTTGCGTGTGTCGACTAGACCATCCAACATGAGAAACAGAACCTCATCCTTTGTAACGTGAGTTTGAGTAGTACCAATTTCTGATCGTTTCTTACTTTGTTCTCATGTTACTAGCAGGGATAAAGGTTGATCGAGTTGGACACGGTTGATAGCAATCTGATTCAGGGCGTTGCGATTGCCGGTTTCCTTCCTCGCTGGTTGGAAGCCAAGATCACGAGTTCATCATCTCCCAAATTGATGTATCGTTCTCATCAGAAAATCGAGCACCCCCGTGTGCGCATCAAGTGGTATCAGAGCATCGGTTGCCTAGTGAGAACCCATCTATCCTAGTTGTTTAGACCTATTTATTCATCGTAGAGTCCAGATAACATCCATACAAAAAAAATTTGTCGTGTGATTCCCTTTTGATCCTAGCCCGTTTAGCCTCTACTATTTCTGCCTAGTTCATATACTTGTTGAATTTTCGTTGCATCGTCGAGTCATTGCTGGTCTTAGTGTTAATCCTTTAGAGTTTCGAGTTCTTGTCACATATCCGTCACAAATTCATTCGTGTGCTTCTTTTGTGTCGTTGCCACTATCGTCTTCCCGTGTTCATCCACAGCTGCCACCACTTCTCAGTTTTTGCCACTACCTCCTTCCATCACCCTATTGGTATCATACCGCGTCCAACGAGCAGAACCACCACGATCATACCAGATCCTGTCCTCCTTTTTTTCAGTCACACCCCTTGTTTTTAGGGATTTTCCTTGCCAACCAGATTGTGGTTTCCAAAATAATAGCCGCATCTACCTCCTTCCTGGTTGAGCCTAGCCGCGTTCTCCCTCCATCTTCCATAAGAAACACTACCAAAAAATAGCAGATAGCCTACCACAATTGCCATCACACCTCACCTTCCGCCTAAGGCAGATTGCATCTTGCCCTTCCATTGTCCAGCACAATTTCCATCTTTAGCCTACTGTTCCACCTCTCCCTTCCATCAATAGCCAGGCCGAAGTGCACTATACCCCTCTTTCCATAGCTTCGGTTGATCAAAAGAAAAGAAAAGAAAAAGGCTGGTGCAGTTACAAAAGCCGCACCAAATCAGAGAGGAAAAAGGTAGGTGCAAATTCAAAATCCGCACTAGAATAATCATGAATCAAAGTTCAAAGAGAGAGAGAGTATCTTTTAATTACCTATATACCCCTGGTCAAAAAAGTGCGTGTGGTGAGTGTTGCTTGGAGTCCTTTTGAATCTATTGTTCAGTTTTAGGGCTCCCTCCAAAAAAAAAGAGGAGTCCTAGCTGCTTGCTTTGTGTTGAGGATGTTCTCATTGTGTTTCTGTGACATCGTTGGTGACTAGGCTCGCGTCTCTAGCACGGTCTAGCCTAGGACTAGCACAATACCGTCATTGAACGTTTATTCAACTTGTTTTGTCTAGTGTGGTTCTAGTTTTCCTTTGCTACATAAAAATACCTGTCCAAGCTTCACCTCTACTAACCATACAGGAACAGGGATTTGCAATCGCATTGCCACCTTCTGAGTGCATCAATCTGCCACCGGTTGCATCTTTTCTTGCAATTTGAGAAACTTGTAAGAATTTGGTGGGAGCTTGAGTATGAGAGCATAGATATCTATCATAATTCAGTAGCTCATAGGACTAATCATATTCTTGTGAGTTTTCCCTCTGTGTTTACTAACCATGGCAAATAATTCAAGCATTCGAGGTAGCAATTCCGGAAGTGAACAAGAAGACCCCCTTTCTCCAGAGCAGCAAAGATGGGTGAAACACTTCCAGGGTCAATTGGATAGGCATGAGATGAGGACTCGTGCGCAGATTGATGAAATGCGTGGGCAATTTGATGAAATCCATGGGCAGCTAGCACAACTGCTGGCCCTAAACAATACTGCACGCAGTCCAGTTGGACAAGTTCCACCTGTTGCCCCCGCTCCACCTGCTACACGTGCCCCTTTAGGTGGGGTAGGACAAGAGGAGAACAACTATGTCGCTGATTCTGAGGACAACAACATAATGAACGTGAACAACGATCCAGCCCATCGTCAACTCCACAACAATAGACAAGGTATAGGTGTCTCAGCATGCCCAAAGGGAAGAACGTGATGATTCTATGGCAAAAATGAAATTTTCTATGCTTCCTTTTGATGGTAAATATGATCCTGATGCTTATCTTGATTGGGAGTTGGCAGTAGATCAAAAATTTTCTTGCATGACTTCTCTGAACGTAGGAGGATTCGAGCTGCCACTAGTGAATTTACTGGTTTTGCATCTATTTGGTGGCAATAATTTTGTAGAACCAATCGTGATGTGCCTACAACTTGGGATGGGTTGAAGTGAGTCATGTGTGCTAGATTTATTCCTTCATATTATGAACGTGAATTGCTTAACAAGTTGCAACGCTTTAATCAAAGTGATAAATCTGTTGAGGAGTATTATCAGGAATTGCAAATCGGCATGTTGCGTTGTGGATTAGAAGAGGGTGAAGATGCAAAAATGGCTAGATTTTTGAGTGGGCTTAATCGAGAAATACAAGACATACTTGATTATAAAGAATACAATTATATCACCCGTTTATATCATCTTGCTTTGAAAGTAGAAAGGGAAGTACAGGGACGACGATCAACAACACGAGGTAATTTTGGAGGATCAACCACATTCTGGTCTGTTCAGATCCAAACCAAGACGTCGTCTTCCACTCTGGGACGTGCTCCTTCAACTGCTACCCCTGCTTCCTCTACACCAACACAAACCCCAGAGTCAAGCAAATCAGCAGCAAAACAAGCTCTGGAGAAAAGTGCTTCTTCCGTTGCCTCCACTGGTCATACGAGGGAAGTACAATGCTTCTAATGCAAGGGACATGGTCATGTGTTGCATGACTGTCCAAACCAACGTGTGCTAATAATCAGAGAAGATGGTGAGTACTCTAGTGCTAGTGACATTGATGAAAATGAATATGCTCTTGTTGCCACTAACACTGCAGAACGAGAAGGGGAGATTTGAACTGCTTCAGCATCAGAGATATATCCAACTCTTGTTGTCACATGTGTGCTTAGTGCACAGCTTGCACGCGATGAACAAAGCCAGCATCATACTATCTTTCAGACAAGGTTTGTAGTGAATGAGCGAGCTGTGCATGTCATTATTGATGGAGGTAGCTGTAACAACCTTACTAGTGTGGACATGGTCGAGAATCTTGGCTTGGCCACAAATCCACTACAACAACCATACGAGATTGAATGGCTCAATTCCACTAGTAAGGTTCAAGTAACAAAAACCGTTCGAGTACCTGTCTCTATTGGTTCTTATCATGACAATGTTGTTTGCAATGTTGTAACCATGGATGCTTGATCTCTTTCATTGGGTAGCCCGTGGATATATGATGTGGATGCCATACATCATGGTAGGACCAATCAATATATTTTCTTGTTTAAGGGAAAGAAAATCATTCTGGAACCCATGAGTCCTGCAGAACTACGAAAAATTGATGTAAAAAGGGCTCGGAGAGAAAAAGAAGAGAGTGAAAATAAAAGTGTTGCTTGTAAATCAACCCATTCAAGTACACCAGTTGCTCAAAAACCTGATCTGAAGTTGAAGGGTAAAGTTTTGTTAGCTACAAAAGTTCTCTCACAAGATGATATGGCTAGTATAGAACCATTGAAAATATCTGTTGCTTTACCCTTTGTTGTTACTAAGTCTTTGCAGGATCATGGGAAGGAGTCGAGGACGAACCCAATTCAAGAAGGGGAGGATGATAAGGACATCTCCACCATGGATACGACTGCTGCCTCTCCTTCGACGACCCTTTCTGATACTACGACCATTGCTCCTTCCACTACAACTACGTCGACTTCCGGAGGCCTTAATCCACATGCTCGGCCTTTCAAGCCCACCTCATGGGACCAGCACCTTTGGAGCATTCCTCAAGGATGGTCCATGCTCCAAGGAAGGTCCACATTCAAGCCCCAGTCATCGTCGAGTCTGGTTTGGCCATCCAAGAGCAGCAATACTTCAAACGGACACTCTGGCCACATTCGAAGCCCGTTTTTGATGTGCAACCACTCGTTGGAAAGCATAGGAGATAAGCTTTCCAATGGATCTAGTCCCACTGCTTGCTTCACTCAAGAACATCAGGAATTTATGAAAGAAGGCCCGAACTTTGTGGGTGTTGCGCCACCTTATTTTTGGGCTTATGGCTCATATATCCTTAGGGTTTGGTGGTGCTGGCCGCCACCTATGTTTTGGATGCCTCAATGGCCGCCGACACCCCTCTACATATAGCTGCCACCTACGCATATTGTTCTTGAGGTTTTGTTGTGTGTGGTAGACTCCTTGTATGTCCCTCCTCATCTTGCGTGTGTCATCTAGACCATCCAACATGAGAAACAGAACCTCATCCTTTGTAACGTGAGTTTGAATAGTACCAATTTCCAGATTGTTTCTTACTTTGTTCTTACGAGTTTCTCAATTATTAGCAGGGATAAAGGTTGATCGAGTTGACACGGTTGATAGCAATCTGATTCGGTGGCGTTGCGATTGCTGGTTTCCTTCCTCGCTGGTTGGAAGCCAAGATCATGAGTTCATCATCTCCCAAATTGATGTATTGTTCTCATCAGAAGATCGGGCACCCCCGTATGCGCATCAGATGGACTAAGGAAGTGTGTGGCCATACAGAATATGATTGAGAGTCAATCTAGATAAATTATTCCACTACGGTATGAGTGAAAGATCGAGCTGTCATAGAATGACATGACTCTTGCCTTGAGCTTGATCTGATATCGTGAAGCAAAGGAAACATGACATTATCACACTATAGTAGGTTCGTCCGATGCTTTATGGATATTTGGGAATCGATATATACTGCTAGGTACTGCTATCGATTATCAGTCGGAAAGGTACTTTCAAGTCGGGTCCAAATATACATGAACCTATAGGGTCACACATTTAAAGAGTTGGAACATAGTAGCACGGATTGGATCCATCATTAATGGGCCAAGTGGGCTTAGTCCTTCAGTTGGGTCCTAATGTAGGGTTCCACCTCAAGGGAGGGGGTGGCTATTTAAAGGGAGTTCACGATTGCATTAGGGTAGACTAGAGGGCGCAGCCACCAAAGCCCTAGCTGTCACCACTTGAGCCTTCCCGTACGCGCTGGTGCTGGCACACCGACGTACGTGTGGATGTCAGTAGAGGTGTTGCTGCTACTGCAACATTGATCAGGATGATCGATCACCGCAAGAGGAGGATCGACCACCGCACGAGGAAGATCGACCATTACAACAAGGCACACACTTCGTTGATTCGGGGTGCATCAACTTCCTTCCACTGCACTGTGTGTCTAGTGGTAACGATCCATGATTATTTACTTGCATGGCTTTCTGGTTTACGAGGTAGAAATTTTAATTATGCTTTAGTGTAGTCTACCCGTGTCCCTTCAACTCCTATTGTTAGTACTTCTTATGCTATTCCTGTTGATGCTAGTTTTCTTCATGATCCGACTTATACATCATGTGATAATTTAAATTGCTTGCTAAAATTGATGCTATGACTGCTCACCTTAGAAAGCTTTTCTGCTAAAAATGATGAACTTAAAAAATTTATTTCTAAGGACCCAGGCAGCTCATGTGAGGGTTGTAGGTAACTAAAACTTGACAATTATGTTTTGAATGTCAAGTATGCTGATTTGACTAAGGACCTATTAGCTAAGTCACAAGATGCTTATGTGCAACATGCTGAGGTTGAGGGGAACATACATAGGATCCATGAAGAGCTTAGGAAGAAGCTAGAGGCCCAAAGTGCTAGGATTAGGAATGCCGATTGTGTTTCTTGTGAGGCTCTCAAGATTGAGGCAGCCATGCATAGGGAGAGATATGCACGTGTTGTTCGTTCTTCCTCTTCTGATTCTTCATCACCTTCTTCTCTTTGTTCTTCATGTGCTTCTCTTTTTCAAGAGTGAGTGTGAGTACCTCATGAACACTCTTGAGAAGTTTGTTAGAGGCAAGAAGAAACTCAATTTCATTCTGGACCAATCTAAGATCAATAGATTCAATCAGGGTCTAGAATTTAACTACATGGAGTATGTTTTGGCACATCCTCCCACCGTACTTCATGGCTCCAAGAGTGGAGAGATTGTGGTTGCTCCTAGATCTAGCACCACAGTGTTTCGCTTAGCAGGTGTTGTCCATGGGATCTTTGACAAAAAGGTTGCCCTCCGCTGCTTCTACCTCTAGTAAGACGAAGTACTCTTACATCTTCTGTTAGAAGGATGGACATTTAGCTGAGTTTTGCTTCAGACGTGCCAAAATTGCATGGCGTGAGCGTATTCGTTCTCTTAGGGGTATTTAGGGTTATCCCCAGACTCTAAGTGCTCCTAAGCCAACCACAGCTTCTAGATAGCTAGAGAGACTTTTACTACTAGACAACATCCAGGATTTGGTTTTCAAGCTATTCATTCTGGTTTTTGTCCTAGAGTTGTTTATGGTCAGAGTGTCCACCGTCCTCATAATATTCCTCGCTTTTCCTATTGAGGTTGATATCGGCAACGTGAGTTTGTTTCCACCAATAGGAGGTTTAGGCAGCATTAATGGGATGGTCGGGCCTTTGCACATCGATTTTGGTGGGCTATAAATAGCAGGCTATAAATAGAGGGTTGGAGGAACACCTCCATATGCCACATCTTAGAGAAGGATTTTTGATTTTCTTATGCTCCTTTGAGCCGCCCACCCAAAAGGTGGCTTTGTAACCAGAGGATACATCTCTCAATCATACATCTTTGGCAGCACGAGATTAAGCAAGAAAAAATCACGAGAAAAGATCAAGAGCAAAACAAGAAGAAGATCAAAGCTTGAGGCAAAACTTAAACATGAAGATGATTTGCATTCAGATCATGAGGAGTGTTTAAAAAGCCTTCCACACCTAAAGGCAAAGCTCACAAGGAGCACACACAACACAAGAACACCAAAATCTTATAGAAAACCTAATCCTAGTTTTAGAGTTTCAAAACTTCTTCCCCTACATCTCCTTATACAGTGGAAGCAACTCTAACCCTAGACTCGACACACAAGTAGATACTATCCACATTTATATGGGCGTCAAACCCAACACTCTTAACGGATTTTCCACTCACACAAGCATGCTTCTCAAAGCGGCCATTACAATGACGCCAAATCCTCTCCATGAGCCCAAATTTATGTAAAACCACTTTGGCATGGCCTAAATCACCTAGGCCACCACCGCTGGTTTCAAACCACCTCGATCGCCGATATTAGACAAATTATCAATTTGTCTCAATAACCGATCTTTCTTTTTCTCGAAGCATTGCCATGCTTCATGCTTTCCACATGACCATGGGAGGCCAATAGTATCAAGACCCTAGTGCTACCACTCCTAGATGACCGGTAGTGCCACATGTGCATAACCCTAGAGAAAACACCTCTTTAAAAAAACTACCGACTCCAAGGCTAGTAGCTCCGCAGAGTCGGCACTACTGCCAACCCAGGCCGATAGTGCCACTCAACACTAATAGCAACTCAAATTGTTTCAAATTCAAAATAGAATTCAAAACAAACTCAAATTCAAACACAACATGCTCCAACACAATTAATAATTCTTCACAAATAAGGATAGTACTACATATAATCTTCCAAGAATTCTCCATGGGGATGCCATCATCTTCCTTATTTCCACCGATTAAGTTTAAATTTGAAATTTTGAAGGGGAAATCATTCACCTGGTTGGACCTCATTTCTTTTTGAGTTTTCTACGTTAATTACCAAACTGATTGGATTAGTAGTACCATAGCTCATGGTGCACGAGAAAAAACCCAAATAAGTACTTTCCTCAATCAGCCACAAGCCATACCCTAGTACAGGCCCCGGTGCACATAATTTGCTTAGGAAAAGAAAACACTGACAGACAAATTCACAACACATGAATTCCTTCAAAAAATTGATTCAACTATACCAATTATTCACATTTTCCAATAGTTCTGTACAATCAAATGGAATAGAATATGGATAGAAAAAAATGGTGTTGCGGGTTTCTAACTGTATATCGTTCAGGTACCCCAACATGGCGTTTGTGTGTGTACAACACCATGCCTACCAAAAATGAATAATTTTAATCTTTATGCATTCACACATACATTTTGGGAGGGCAAAAAAATTATTCCCAACCCAACCAATAGAAACCTTTTGAGAAAAAAAAACAACCCAGCTAGGAAAGAATAAATTAACCTGGCACAACAGGGACTGCAAGGATTGAGAGTAGAAAGGAAACCCTAGGTTGAATTTACAACACTGATGAAAGAATACAGAGGTCTGCCGGTGTAGCATTATATGCTGCGAGAATGAATAGGCCGCAGCTTTGGCTCTTGGCTCAGCTCTTTAAGAATTGGAAGGCAGGGATTGCGAAGAAGAAACTCAATTTCATTCTCGACCAATCTAAGATCAATAGATTCAATCGGGTCTAGAATTTAACTACATGGAGTATGTTTTGGCACATCCTCCCACCGCACTTCATGGCTCCAAGAGTGGAGAGATTGTGGTTGCTCCCTAGATCTAGCACCACAGTGTTTAAACTTAGGTAGTGTTGTCCATGGGATCTTTGACAAAAAGGTTGCCCTCCATCGCTTCTACCTCTAGTAAGGCAGAAGTACTCTTACATCTTCTATTAGAAGGATGGACATTTAATGAGTTTTGCTTCAGACGTGCCAAAATTGCATGGCGTGAGCGTATTCGTTCTCTTAGGGGTATTCAGGGTTATCCCCAGACTCTAAGTGCTCCTAAGCCAACCACAGCTTCTAGATAGCTAGAGAGACTTTTACTACTGGACAACATCCAGGATTTGGTTTTCAAGCTATTCATTCTGGTTTTTGTCCTAGAGTTGTTTATGGTCAGAGTGTCCACCGTCCTCATAATATTCCTCACTTTTCCTATTGAGGTTGATATCGGCAACGTGAGTTTGTTTCCACCAATAGGAGGTTTAGGCAGCATTAATGGGATGGTCGGGCCTTTGCACATCGATTTTGGTGGGCTATAAATAGCAGGCTATAAATAGAGGGTTGGAGGAACACCTCCATATGCCACATCTTAGAGAAGGATTTTTGATTTTCTTATGCTCCTTTGAGCCGCCCACCCAAAAGGTGGCTTTGTAACCAGAGGATACATCTCTCAATCATACATCTTTGGCAAAGACGAGATTAAGCAAGAAAAATCACGAGAAAGATCAAGAGCAAAACAAGAAGAAGATCAAAGCTTGAGGCAAAACTTAAACATGAAGATGATTTGCATTCAGATCATGAGGAGTGTTTAAAAAGCCTTCCACACCTAAAGGCAAAGCTCACAAGGAGCACACACAACACAAGAACACCAAAATCTTATAGAAAACCTAATCCTAGTTTTAGAGTTTCAAAACTTCTTCCCCTACATCTCCTTATACAGTGGAAGCAACTCTAACCCTAGACCTGGACACACAAGTAGATACTATCCACATTTATATGGGCGTCGAAACCCAACACTCTTAACGGATTTTCCACTCACACAAGCATGCTTCTCAAAGCGGCCATTACAATGACGCCAAATCCTCTCCATGAGCCCAAATTTGCGTAAAAACCACTTTGGCATGGCCTAAATCACCTAGGCCACCACCGCGGGTTTCCAAACCACCTCGATCGCCGATATTAGACAAATTATCAATTTGTCTCAATAACCAGTCTTTCTTTTCTCGAAGCATTGCCATGCTTCATGCTTTCCACATGACCATGGGAGGCCAATAGTACCGCACCCCTAGTGCTACCACTCCTAGATGACCGGTAGTGCCACATGTGCATAACCCTAGAGAAAACACCTCTTTAAAAAAACTACCGACTCCAAGGCTAGTAGCTCCTGCAGAGTCGGCACTACTGCCAACCCAGGCCGATAGTGCCACTCAACACTAATAGCAACTCAAATTGTTTCAAATTCAAAATAGAATTCAAAACAAACTCAAATTCAAACACAACATGCTCCAACACAATTAATAATTCTTCACAAATAAGGATAGTACTACATATAATCTTCCAAGAATTCTCCATGGGGATGCCATCATCTTCCTTATTTCCACCGATTAAGTTTAAATTTGAAATTTTGAAGGGAAATCATTCACCTGGTTGGACCTCATTTCTTTTGAGTTTTCTACGTTAATTACCAAACTGATTGGATTAGTAGTACCATAGCTCATGGTGCACGAGAAAAACCCAAATAAGTACTTTCCTCAATCAGCCACAAGCCATACCCTAGTACAGGCCCCGGTGCACATAATTTGCTTAGGAAAAGAAAACACTGACAGACAAATTCACAACACATGAATTCCTTCAAAAATTGATTCAACTATACCAATTATTCACATTTTCCAATAGTTCTGTACAATCAAATGGAATAGAATATGGATAGAAAAAATGGTGTTGCGGGTTTCTAACTGTATATCGTTCAGGTACCCCAACATGGCGTTTGTGTGTGTACAACACCATGCCTACCAAAAATGAATAATTTTAATCTTTATGCATTCACACATACATTTTGGGAGGGCAAAAAAATTATTCCCAACCCAACCAATAGAAACCTTTTGAGAAAAAAAAACAACCCAGCTAGGAAAGAATAAATTAACCTGGCACAACAGGGACTGCAAGGATTGAGAGTAGAAAGGAAACCCTAGGTTGAATTTACAACACTGATGAAAGAATACAGAGGTCTGCCGGTGTAGCATTATATGCTGCGAGAATGAATAGGCCGCAGCTTTGGCTCTTGGCTCAGCTCTTTAAGAATTGGAAGGCAGGGATTGCGACAAGTTCTGGTGGTGGGGCCACGTTCTGAAATCCCTTGGCATCCATCGAATCTGCTATCTCCTCAAGTGATATGGGCATGCTGCAACAAAAACACGCAAAATAAAAACCCCAGTGTTTAGCATATCCTTAAAAGTATGCCGTAACCAGAATAATGGTATAGTAAGATTTTTGCAAGCACCTTATTTCATCATCCAGTAAAAAGGTGCTGTCTGAAGAAGTATCCTGGATCGATTCCTTTGTGATCGATGTTGTCATCTCCTCAAGAACCTACAATCAAGAAGCAAATCAATGAGCTCTAAGGTTTAGCTGGCTACTCTATGTTCTTTGAAAAGGCGAAGGTCAATTCAAAATGGGAAACCAGGAAAACAAGAAAAATGGTGAAAGTTCGGAAGAAATGGCATTTAACTGATGTATGAATGGTTCTGGAGTGGTATTGAGTAGATTCAAAGCATCGGAGTGGCATTTCATAGAAATGCAAGCTTTGGAATGTCACCTAACTAAATTTCCCATATATTTGCATGCAGAAATGGTGCTTTATTACATCCCATTTGCATCTAGGGTAGAGTAATCTGTGCTACATATTTGACTAATTGTCACAACTCCAAGTTGACAGACTTAATATACACACCCAGGTGGTTAACTAAATTAAGGTGGAGTGGGAGGAAATGGTAGCAGTATAGATGTAAAAATGCATTGTTAGGCCTGCACCGCTTATGGTAAAGCGCACTATGGCTGACATTCTCCATAGTGCTGATTGGAAAGCTAGAGTTTGGATGGATTACTACCTCAATAAGCATGTGCAGGTTGTGGTGAGGTGGGTTATCTAATTTTGAGTTACACAGTGGAAATTCTAGTGATTTGTGGCGCTTTAGAAGTATTTTCCACATCATAACATTACCACTTTACCAATTGATCATCACAATCGTTACTATTCTGAAGGTACCACTTTACCACCTCAATAAGCAATGCAATTTGCAAACCCATCAAAAATATAGGTACACCACTGGCAAAAAACAGAAAAATAGGGTTTGGAATAAAAAATCTGGAAAAACGTAGGGACCTTTGTGAAATTATCTTGTTATAGAGCCAACTGTATAGCATATTCAGTAAACTAAGAAGGCTAACTACAATGATCATTGAAACATATCAAATATCAGACTTTATCCACTTACTTCTTCAGACACGCTCTCTGTGTTATATTTGTCATCCCAGTACTGAGTGCATATTTTGTAAAGCTGCTGGACACTTAGTACCTGCGTAATACCAGAGTAGATGCAATGTCCATTAACTCTGCACACACACGCGCACGCACACACACACACACACACACAGAGAGAGAGATTACTGGGCAGAGATCATTGACTATCTCATCATACGAAATCCTGAACTTTTTGAATATGACCTACACGACAATACAAATATGTCAGTATTGAGTATTCATATTGCAAACTCCATTTCAGATGTGGGTAGGATGCAAGTTTGGTGGGTCGGGCCAATCCCCAGACCCATCCTAGTTATTTTGCTTCACCACTAATGGAAGGGCAATGTGCACAAAGTGAAACACCAATTAAGTGGAAAGTGAAACACAAATTAAGTGAAATGGATCAGTGGATCAGCCCACTTGCATCGCTAATCTGGGACCGTAAAAACATCAACTGTCATACTAGCTTCAACAAAGAAACCTACAGGGAAATAAACTAATCCCTCATGGTTTTTTGCTCAACACCTTACCAAGCAGATATAATTGACCACCGTGCAGTCAGCTAGGGTTGCAGGCCAGGGCACATATTTCTATCTGACATGCCAAAAGGGGTTTATGCTGCCCATACGTAGTTGTATGAATTTGGTGAGTGGTGTACAAGTTTCAAAAACTGTTCCAGCAGCAAAATGGATTTGCAAAAAATTTATCTTCCTTTTTGAATAAAATGATACTTTGGAAGCAGTAGATCAGCTTGCAGAGAACACCGTGCTATTATTTTTTTTTAAAAAAAATAGCCAATTACATGAGTACAAAACATTGAAATAGTTCCTTTGCTCCAAAAAAAAAACAAAAAACAAAACAGATTTAATTACATCCCAGAAAGCTAGCTATGCTGATTTCACTCGTATATTTCAGTACGATGTAAAGATCAACATCTTGGACACTCTGACCACATTATAACTGGATTTAATCCCATAATATGTTATATGTTTTACACTGACAATAATCATTGAGTCAACATTATCTCCTGTTATTTCTTTCACAATTTCCAAACTTCAGTTCTTGAATTAGCTTCCACCATGTGGTACATGACTTAGGGGCAATTGAAGTAAAGGATAGGCAATCATAATATGGAAGAATTGGTCTAGTAATAAAGAATGGGTATAAAAAAGCACATGCGGATGTAACATACCAAGAAACCAACAGCTTGCCTTATGTGCTTGAGTTCATCCAATGCAGATCCTGTGTACTGTTAGCATTTAACAGTTAGGTGGGGAGCAAAAGAAAAAGTAGATAATTAATCTTGAGATTTTTGTGTTGAAAATTTTGAGTTAAACAAAAAAAATAATACAAGAATGCCATAAAATGATGCAGGATTACAGATCAGAGGAAAAGCTGTTAATCCGATGGATTTTACAGGACAGACATTTGTTGCTCACAGTAACGAGATGGTACAGCTTAATGGAATTTTTCGCTCCATGCCACTAGAAAAGCCCTCTATTTCTAAAAATGCCACACAAAAAAAAAAAAAACCCAAAAAAGCACAACTGTTGCTTGCCACAGGAATTCAAAAATGATTTCAACTAATAATTCAATGCCAATAATGCACCTGTACTACAACAATCCACTGTTCCCCTAGGCGACCACCTAGCTCACCTAGGCAGCGCCTAGGCACTAGGCTTCACCCTCCAGCCTAGCCGTGTACTCCAATTTATCTCGTCTCGGTGGCCGCCTAGCCCACCTAATTGGCAATTAGACGCTAGGCGTTGGTCTGCCACCCGACTAGCGCCTAGCGCCTTAGTGAACACTGCTACAATCTCAATCATATGCTGCAATTGCACTCAGATGATTACCTCTGATTTGACTTCTCCACACCACACCTCCAGTTGTGCCAATCCTTGTTTAACATATTCTCCATTGCTGAAAGAGCAGCACTCATGACGTACAAGAAGGCTGCAGAACAGTGCAGTGACAAAATAAGCTTTATGCATTAGGAAAAAAAATGGAAATGCTTTTGCTAGAATCAGCAGACAATTACCTATTGAAAAGTTGTGCGTTGATAAATGAGAAAATCTGGGTAAATATCTTCCGAATAAAAATTGCTGGGACCTAGAATTTTAGCAAAATGTTTAAGAACACTATCCACTAGTTGTAAGGCAGGTATGTAGAGTAAGTAGTTAACACTTACGCAATTTTCTTGTAAGATTTTCAAGAGTTCATCCAAATTGTCGACTATCGCCTGCCAATAGCTACCTTGATTTGAAAATGAACGTCCCCTTGGCAAACTTGACGACCCAAACGAACGCCCTCTTACCATACTGGCTTTGACCGTCCTTGGGACCTGCAGTTACAACAAAATCCAAAAATTAACACGAAAAGGCAAATAATAAATCATTGCTAGCACTTGCAGGCAAGGCAGTGAAACAGCAAAATATTGGATGCAATAAAGCAGACTCATCAAAAAATAATGGGGGCTTAACAGAACAAAGATGCACAGCATGAATGAATATTCTTATTCATTCACAGTAGCCTAAACAGTGTGTGTGCAAATATCATGTCTTTTCCACTGCAAGTTCAATTGACATGAGATTAACCGAATGAAGATCACATGGGAAGTAAGATACCTGAATTGCCTGCGACAGCAGTGAAGATAGTTCTTTCTTCACATTGTCACGGATCATTCCATATAAGCCTTCCACAAATGCTGTAAGTTGCTGCTTAAAAAGAAAAGCAGGATACTTGGCCTCGATTTGGCGCACGAGGTCCATATCAACAGTGATGTTTGAAGAGCGGAATACCTGACCCCATGACACCGGAAAAACAATACAGCCATCAAGTACTGAACAACCATCTGATGAAGGGAAGAAGTAAAACAGTAGTGCAAACTATGCCATGCTAAAGAGTCAGGATACAGCCAGTTTTACTCATTTATTTCGATAACAATATTAGTATAAAATGGGAAAACTATAATATTTAATCCTTTTAACAACAAACCAATGACAACATCCATTTGGTTACTCTAGACTCTTTTATATGTGAAGAGGTCAAATTCGAAAGACCTTACAGAATATAAAACATCGCTCACAGAAACATGGAGGGTATAGTAACTATTTCATCTGCAAGATCACTTTCAAGACCTTTTGTCCACGATTAATTATACCACTAACTTATTTCTTACATGAAAATTTTAATTTCTTAGACAGCAGACACAACATTAACCATTGACTTCAGTAATAATATGTTGGTAAAATTCTCAAATTATAATATTGCCGTAGTACTCTCAACAAATCTACTAATGTCATTTTCATGTGGCCCATGAAGATACATAAGTGATCAGAATTGTTTCCTAAAAGCTAACAAAAATTTTAAAAAGAACAGAAAAACTAGTATGATCGTTTGACACACAAATGAACTCCAAATCACAAGGACTTGAAGGTTCAGATGATGGATGTGCGGCCCCTAGAGCAATTTAGCAAAGAAACGTACCATCCTTCCAAGGAATGATGACTGAGTCTGTGGTCGTTTATGTGGAGTGCTTCCAGATGCTCCAGCAGCTTTTAGGCTCTTTTGCAGCATAATCAATAAAGTTGATGAATTTGATAACCAGTATGCAAGATCCTCAATGCTATCATGTTTCTGAAATACACATGATACCGTATTTTAAGAACATCGATTAAAATGGCAGAAATGTATGAGGAACAGAATGCTTGTAAAACAAGAGCCATTGTTTCAAAAAAAAAACTATAGAATCAACAGCAGCAGAGAATACCTGCATTGCGGAGCCAAAAATTTGAATAAGCCGATCAAAAACAGATGTTTTTTCTGTTTCAAAGATCTTCCAATGAATGAGACATTTGTATATGGTTATTGCAGCAATTGGCTTTCCTTCACTAAAGCCAATATTTTCAGTAACACAATTTATAAGTGCATCAACACTCTCCTGCAAAAAATGTATGGGTGAAGCCTTATATGTTCCATGTTCCTATAACTTCACCAAATGATTTAAAACGTTTAAATACTAAAAAAAAGTCAACGTACATGCTGTCTCTCAAAAAAGGATGCCCTTGGCTGTGCGAAGTTCCCATATTCCTTGGGAGCTGGAGGTGTGCCATGAGGTGTCTGGAGAGAAATGACCAATTTAGATTCAAACACAAAAATAAACAGTACATAGTGATTTAACAAGCTGCATAAGATAATTGCTTCCAACCATCTGCTCCTCGCTGTGTGGACTGCCATTAGTCAAATTCTGCATCGGTGGAAAGACATAGAAGCATGTCAGTAATAAAAAGGTAGAAAACACACAAAATGGATTAAAGCAAAAGAAAAGAAACACCAGCAGACCTATGCTTGTGCTCAAACAGTTGCATGTAAAGAATCATAAGTACTATCAGGGAAGGAGGGAGGTATGGAGGGGTTGGACAGGGTTAGAGAAAGAGAGACCACGTACAGATTTTGGAGATGTGTTTTCAGGTATTGTTCTCACAGGAGAACGGAACAGTGCCTGCTGACGGAGAACTTGATTTTCAGCTTCCATAGTAGTTAGCTTTTCTTTAAGACTGCCAATCACACAACAAAAAGAAAATTATGTAAAAGAAGGTAAATTCCGCAAAAGAACACATGTACATGATTTATTAGCATTGCCATAGCAAGAACCTTAGCATTGTGTTGGTCAGTCCATTTATCTTTGACTCTGCATCTGTAGCTTTCTTCAGCCACTCTTCTCTGGCTTTCTTCATTTCTTCAAACATCTGTTCTGTTTCATCAATTTTTGTCTCAAGAGAAACCACCAGTGTCTAAAGGTATAAAAGAAAAGGATTCAGTCACTTAACTGGATATCTTTTGTCAAAGGAATAAGAAAACTTTGAAAGCACTTCAGCATTAGTCAGTTTCAGTTAGATTTCCTTCAAGCAAGTGCCACGGGGAAAGGATGAGTATTCATCATGACGATTTAGTATGTTATTACTGAATAAGTTAGGGCAGTTTCCCTAAGGCCAGCTGTTGAGCTAGTAGGTATAAAATATGGGTGTAGGTAGCCATGTTGAGGTCCTTAAGGAAGAAAAAATAATTGGAGAACAAATGCTAATTCGCATAAAAGCACCTAGCAGATTGGCTGTTTTAAGAGTTTATCCAAAGTCCAAACTACCTTTGACTGATCAAAATTTGAAATTAGACAATAGATTTGTTCTAAGTTTCTCTTTCTCAGCCCTAAAGCTATTAGTTAATTTACATCAATGTTTTTAAGCATGGTACCATGACTTACCAAAAGAGATCTATTTGTTTTGTTGGTTCCAACACTACGGCTTTGGGTTTTGCATGTGAAACATGTTCAAAACAGAATCCAGAGATTATCTTCATTAAAACCTGGTGAACTACACTATTACCATACTGGGAAAAAGTTTCCTACACTAGTCAAGGTAGCAGCACCATTACCAGCTGGAAGACTGGTATGCTTGTGGGCATATATTTGTGGACTCGATAGCCCCATCATACCACCAAACAGCTCATTAGTTCATGCTCATAGTTAGGCTATTGAATATTGCACTCTCTGAATTGTAGAACTCTCATCACATAATGCAATGCAAGATAGCGCCTTTAATCCATTCCTCAGCATAGATAATGATCTAGCATTATGCGTATCACTCACCCTGAATGGTCTTGATTGTATTTTACCATGAAAAAGGACAAACTGACTAATGCGATGAATCTACTGCAGTGAAGAACAAAATGATTCCATCATATTTACCTTAAGCTTCGCATTTTCAGCACTGAGCTCATCAACCAGAGTTGTATCAACATGAACCTCGGGTACTAAAGCAGCTTTCTCCAAAGCTGCTTTAGCAGTTTCCTGTTCCCTTTTTAACAAATCTCTTGTCTCCTTGGACTGCAATTGCAGTTCCTGCAATTGTTGTTGTAACTTCCTATTTTCTTGTGTCTTGGCTTCTTCCATATCAGCCTGTAGGACAGCAAAATGTGCATGAGGCACTTACATAGACATCAGAAAAAAAAGAAACAAACATGAACGCTTGTTGTGAACTAGGTTGTGCCAACAGTAATTATCCATTTTATATAGTTACATACTCTCTCCAGTCACAAAAAGGAAGTCGTTTGGACATTGACATAGTCCCCAAAATGCAACTTTGACCACTCATTTTTATTGTAATATATTAATAAAATTGTAATATTATGAAAGACCTTTTCCAGACAAATCTACATGTACCATTTTCAAGTGTAAAATTCAAATACTCAAAAAGATATTGATAGACAAAGTTTAGAATGTTTACTTGCATGTATCCCAAAAGGGCTTGCTTTTGTGACTGGTGTGAGAACTTACTTAACTTAATGTTGTATCCAGTTTACCACACAAATGTGAATTTTGTGCTATATAGTGGTATTGTAATTCATACAATAGAATAGTGGATTGACACAATGTGGTCATGAGTTCAAAACTAAGTAAGAACAAATCTAATAGGCTTTATGGTATGCACATTATACACAAACAGTGAACATGATAAAGTATCACTAGGAAGAAATAATTGCAGTCAACTTCATAATGGACTGAAAAGAACCCAGGTTTATTGTAGCAGTTCACTGTACAATATAGTATGATAAATTAAAAAAAATATGAGGATGATCACAATTTGCAAACACCAATTTAAATGCATTCATGTGTTCAAGCGACTGCATTAATTTGGCAGCTTTTGGAGATGTTAAAGCCAGTAGTCATTATATGGCCATGTAGCAAAATATTACATAGCCATGAAGGTAAAAATTTTGTTCAAGTACATAATTTTTTTTATTAAATTTCACAATCCTGCAGAAGTTCCCACTGTTCACAGGACACCAGTTACTTCTTATGTCACTAAAGTTTCAGTGTATGGAAAACACCTGAAAAACAAATTTCACCAACCAAATGCGCTAGTCGTGAATTTCCAAGTTCTGGGGAAGAACAGATATATGCAATATTGATATAATGCAGATCTGAGAATATATTCAGTGCTTTTTCATAACTCCTTGATTTAGTTTAACCACCTCGATAAAAATAAAAGATAAAATGGCTACAAAGGAATTGTGCATGGCATAGAAGGCAAGTGACAGATTTACTATTATGTTTTTTGTTAGTGATATTTTCAGACGGGCATTGTCAAATTTATCCCTATTAATTAAACACAGAAAGCCCCTCCAATATGCTTGGGCAAATACTCATATTTCTTGAACAGTCAACTATAGGAATAGCATGTTCCAATTCCTTCAGTAGTACACTGGTTCTATGTATTTCAACAGCCAATAGAGTAAGGTATTGCTCTGTTCCATTTGAACATGGAAATATTGCTCTAATTATGAATGAATACGACATAGTATTTATGAAATAATAGCAAATATTACATCAACCATAGGCATGTGCAACATAAATGGTACGACTGTAAAATACATCGATCCAGTAGTTTACCCTCATGCGTTTCTCCAGTTGCAGCCGCCAAGTGAGCTCCTCAACTTGCTTCTCCAATTTATTCTTGGCAGCTTGCAGAGCACCAGTTTCTTTTGCAGCCTGAAAGTAGTAAAAAAAAAACAATAGAAGTCAATAGACCAAAGTAGCTTAACCAATTAGTAATGAACTGAACTCTAGCGATGCTCTTATTAATGATCCTGAGTGCCACAAGTGTGGCAGCTCTCGACATTAAGTGAGCTTGCAAGCATTGTTATTAAAGCATCGCTTAAGCAGTAAGGTGATCACAGGATGCATGCCTACGCAGGGCGCGGGGGGTCAGGGCGACGGGTGGGGTGGGGGGTGTTGATGGTTCGTCACGGCCTCTCCTTGACAGACATGCCCATGGCATCCGCCTTATAGGCAAGGCATCACCATGGCGTCGCTTAGGCGCAGTATGGCGTTGGGGATGACTGAGGGCAGGCGTCGAGGGAGAGAACATACTGCCAAGCACCGCCATTCCATCGCTGCCAGCTCCGGAGCCGAGGAAGGAGGTCAGATCTAGTTGCCCCCATCTGCATTGACTCTAGATCCATCGGACCCCGCCCAAGCCACTACCAGATCTGGCTTCCATCGCCCGTGCTGTCGTGGGATCTACAGGCGGCCAGAGCAGAGGAAGAAGGCCAGATCTAGCCACACTGCCTGTGTCACCACTTCCTCCGACAATCGTCACCCCGCCACCCACCGCCAGTTGCAGTGCCACCACTAGCCGTCAATGGAGAGAGAGCGAGAGAGCCGTCCATAGTTATATCTACTATTCTAATTACCACTTGGTGGCAACGGTCTGTTCTTCCCTACCCCCCAATCTCCAATAATGGCTGGTCATTATAGGTAATTATTCTTTCCTGATTTACAGGTAGCCATATCTCTCCAAATATGGCTGATTATTATAGCAAAATCCCTGATTAGTGCTGGTAATTAATAGCTGGCCAATTATTCCTTTTGTATTCTATATATGTTGTACAGTTTTCACAAACCAGCTAATGACGAGCTTGTCTTTGTAATCTCGCATCCTATTGTTTGAGACTATACGCCATGCCCTTCATTGAGCTACTCGGTCTCTCCATGAAAAATGATCGGACAGAAAACCTCATGCAAGTTCAAACTGCTTTTGCAGGCACCAAAACTATCACCAGCGTTCATCTCCAGCACCGAATCATTTCCTCTGGAAACATCAGCATTGGCATCGCTTTGTTTACCAGAATAATCACTTAAGACGAGCTCCTTAATTCTTTTATCCTCAATTGATTGATTTTTGAGATTGGTAATATATATTGCTACGTACAATATATTTTGTTTTAATTCATACCGGAGGAGAAATCATAAAAACTTTTATAATCGGGAGAAATAGATGTTTGATCTCGTAGCACAATTTTCTTTTATTGCTTGACCTTTATGTTTTGTTACCAATTTTATTTTTCGTAGCAACGCACGAGCATTGAACTAGTTAAATCGTAAAGCCGAGTTGAGTCACCATGCTAGTGACTTACCGATTAGTCGTGACTAGTCCACTACTACTTGCTGGTTGCTTCTACTACTATCTGCCTTCTACCATTACTGCCTACCAATACCTACTATCTTCCTCCTACCCTCTTCCCTTCCCCGTTTCCCCCGCCCATCACCTCTTCTCTATGGCACCAAGTCAAAAGGATAAGTCGCCCGACTAATCGCAATTAGTCATCAACTTGGATTCCATGTCGCTTGACTAGGCAACTAGTCGAGTCGAGGTCCTCTAGTCGTGCTACCAGCCGGACTTGGTGACTAATCGCGTGACTTGATAACAATGGAGCCATCGGTGGAGAGAGACATCAATGGTTAGGCAGTTGGGCTGAGGAAGTGGTCACAAAGAGAGAGAGAGAGAGAGAGGGAGGGGGGGGCGGAGGGTTAAGGGACTAGTTGGGCAGTTGGGCTGCGCCTGCCCAACCCCATGAGGCCTCATCTTCTCCTTTTTTTCCTTTTATGTGATAGAACTAGATCCTTTGTGGTTAAGCTATGTGTCTGCAAAATGGTTGATGGCTTGACGCTACTATTAAATGTTAAATTTTGATGTATGTATAGTGTTGCCTCATAGTGCACCTTAAGCGCTTTGGCGGTAAAAGATGGTGAGTCACCTCGTCTCGCCTTATCACTTTAATAACCATGCTTGCGGGTAAATGGTTTTAGAAAAATTTGTGAATCTAGCATGCTCATATGTTTCCATGTCCAAGCTAGGTTAATGAAGATATGATTTAATGATATAAGTTGTAGTAGCTCTACCCATGTTTTAAATTTACAACAACATTACTATATTATAAGTTGACCAGGTTGAAATTCAGATTTCATGTAATCTCCTGACATAAAACCAACACCAGTTCACCATCAGCAGTGGAAGCAAGATATGTTGCTAGAGATAAATCTAGGCCAGAGTTCATAGGAAAAGGGAAATTCCATTACACGCTTGCTAATTTATTTAATAATTTCTTACGGATAAACATTATTGGCAAATATAGTATCTAGGCTAATAAAGTATCAAATAATACAGCAACGACAGGTAAAAAAAATTAAAAAAGATAGTCAATAATTTACCGTGCTTCTTACCATTTTAAGTGTTCGAAGTTCTCTTCTGGCCATCCTTCCTCGCCAAGCACATTGGGTTGTGATCGCTGCCTTCTTCAAGCCCATGTAATGTGAGCGTGCTAAATAACTACGGCAGTAACTCTGGTGGACAAAATCATTACAACTGAGTTTAAGGTAATGTAACATATATGGAATTAAGAATGATTGATAAGAAAGGGAGATGCATAGGCTTGAATCTGGCAACCAGTAAGGTACATATGCACTTGAAGAAGTAGAGATTTAGAAATCTAAATATCTCAAAGTCCTATGTTAAGAATTTGTTGATAATTTGATGTCACTGCTTGAGCATGTATGTCCAAAAACTACTTTAGCAAATAGAATGAGTACATATTCAGCAGTATACTGTTCCTAAATGCAAAGACAAACTTTTCTGTGAAATGTTAGGTATAGAACAGGATACAACTAATCCTCAGGTAAACATGGTCAATTATACTAGACAATAGTTTAAAACATATCTAGTGATTTAACAAATCTAGATAGTAGTTTAAAACATATCTAGATAATGGCTCCAGGGTTTAAAATTTTTAAATTAAAAAAAAGAATCACAATTCATATTACTTGTTAACGATTGTTTTATTTTCATACTAACTATGTTGAATATCATATATGTTATATCAAGCAATTGAGTTTTGTTGTATCGTATGATCTGTTATTTAACATATCAATTCAGTGCACTGATTTTGTTTGGGCGTACAAATGCCACGGATACAGATTAAGGTAATAAAAAAAGAGATGGATACCAAAATAAACCAACACCATCATATATTGGCTGTGTTAGCAGTATGATCCAAACAATTTACTCATAGAAAGATAGGACTTCACATGAGCTTGAGTAGAAAAATATATTTTTTTATCTTTCTATTCTGCACACCTTGTTTCCCAAACATTTCAGGGATGACAAAAAACATAAAATGAGACCTGAAAACACACCTGAATAATCACCGCAGCTTTTGTTTGCAGACGGAATTGGAGTTCTTTGCGAGCAGCCATACCACGAAGACCAGACTGGATAGTAGTCGATGCACAACAGAGATCTTTGTAGTTTTTCCTTGCAAAGTACATGCGATAGTAGGTCTGAATTATCAATGAAGCAGCCTTCCTACGGAGGTCTTCATAATAATATCTTGCAATTTGTCCTTCAGTCATCACAGCCCAAAAGTCATCATCTCCACGTAAAAATCAGAGAGAAGTGTGAATTATTATTCCAAGAAAATATACCTCTGCATATTGCCTGAAGCTGAGTAGCAGATATTTGCAGCTGAATGAAATTTTTGCGAGCCAAGTATGACCGAACTTTTCTCTGGATTTTGCTAGCAGAACAGCTCAAAACCTCAGTCCTCCGAGCATCTAACTCAGCCATCTGACCAGCACGCAGAAACACTTTTGTTTTCCCTATCTGTAGATTGGACATTAGACCATAAGATATACCAAAAAGAATGGAAACCAATACATCAATGTTAGAACTTTAGAAGAAATGAGTCGTCCAGATAAGGATGGAGTCATGGAGATATTGCATTCAACTTAGTATTCTTCTTATTTAATAATTGCCATGATCTATTGACAAAATATGTATGAGACTCTGTCCTCTATTGGTTTAAGCTTATTGAAAGGAATTGACAATATTTTTCTCATAGTACCAAAACAAGGTCCAGTGTTTGAATTGGATTTGGCCCAGTCTGCTTAGACATTGAAACTAAGAAACTAAAAAAATTACACTCCTTCAAAAGAATAACTTCTGAGATGGAATAATATGACATCTACAGGATATATCATTATCTATCATTTTTAGACTTTCGGAGTAACTCACATAAAGGGTGAATAACTGAATACACACATGTATAGACCATGCAACATGAACTGCTTATCTGATTGGCCTATTTACAATATTAGGGGAAAATAGGGAATACATTGGAAGCTTTGACATTAGAAGAAAGTATAGGGAAGCCAAAGAATGACCAAATCTAGTACAACAGGAAAGGATATGGATTATATTAAACACATCAGAGCCACTTATTTCAGTACATGGTAGTTACCTGATAACCTGTGAGATTGACTTTCTCAAGAAGCAGGTTTGTAGCAGTAACTTCATCATAACTGCCAAGGAACCATTAGTTTAGACTCCCTAACCAAAAGAACAGGTTCAAAAATTCAAATCAAGATAACCTAGATTTACCTGTCACCAAGAACTTCAGGTAGTAAAACACCAAATCGATCAACAAATTCATCAAATGCTCGCCTTGTTGGATATCCTAGACAGCTTATTCTTATCGCCTCTAGCACTCCCTGTTTAGAAGGTTAAAGAATGTAACAATATCACTATCTCAAAAAGCTAGCTATTACAAAACTGCATAAAGCACATGACTATTACAAAACTGCATAAAGCACATGACAATAACAGAACCAAATTTATCTCCTGGCATACTGCCACCATGTCTATATTGCAGAACAACCACCTATTTTCTAATATACTTGTGTTTCTATTATATTACAGGATTGCTCTCATGGCCTTAAAAATAATGAAATTTTAGCAGCTTTCATTTACATGGTGTAATTTGGACACAGAAAGACATAATATGAAATAATTTGTTTTGTTGGAATAAGTTTAGAGAAGTATTGTGCAAGTGAAATAAACACTCAAAGCCTTTTATCAAGTTTGAACAACTGGAAAACAGAAATCTAGTATTAACTAGAATTGTAGCATTACCAATATTGAGTATATAGACTTCAAAATTAGGAGTCCAATTAGCTGAATGCCATCCATTTAAGGGTCTACATGTGTTCCTAAGAAGGAATTTGTCCATTTCATGCTTTGAGTTACCAAAAAAAGGGCTTGAAAACATACAGAAACACCTGAATGGAAATTGATAAGAAATGTAGCCCCAGTAACACCCACTAAAATGGGTGTTGCCCACAACTACAGTTGTTACAGCTTTACTAAGAAAAAGGTAGACAATATATACTAATTTGTTGAAACTCAATTTTTTTTACCTCAAATGATCATGTCAATGTGAATGAAGATTAGTTAGAATCAGATATTGAACCACATGTAGTTACAAAACCAGTACAACTTTACCCTGTGTCTGTTTTCTGGGCAGTTTTACAACGTTAGCATAGTTTAAACCACTTTTGTTGATGATGCCGACGCTTTAGCCTTTCATTCAGACAGGCCAGTAAATCAAATAAAAAACGCCTCACACTTTTCTGAATCTGGTGAGTGGAGTGAAGATGATAGATTGGGCGAAAGAGAGAGGTGGCAGTACTGGGGTTTAACTGGCTAGAGAGTGGGTTACAATGGCAGCCAGCTGTGATGCCCAGTAGCAATACCAGGTGACATGACATCTGCGATCTGCATGGCAGAACCACTATAAAAACCTTGAGTTCATAGTTGTCATAGCGGTCTGGCTAGGCGTGGCGAGCCCAGAGCGCCAAGCCACTTAGGCGGCCACCTAGGCGGTGATTAGACGATGAATACATAGCAAGAATATCCTTTATCAATAACATATAAGAAATAAAAAGAGAGGGGATGAGGCCATCAGCCCAAATAGATGGGCTGATCTAGAACCCTAGCCGCACAATATACTCCTCTCGCGCCAAACCCTAGCGAGCCTTTTGCGCCACCCTCTCACGTCCCTTTTGCAATGCCGCCCGCTCGCCTCCCTCAACGCAGCCGCCATCCCCTCCTCTCCTTGCTCCCCTCCCTGGTCCCTCCGCCTCCGCCGGTCCTCGTTGCTCCCCCCTGGTCCCTCCGCCTCCGCTCCTCCTCGCCCCGGTCCCTCCTCGCCTCACTTCCCAGAAGAGGTCAAGGCGCCCCGGAAGCTCCTCCTGCTCGTCCTCTCTGGCACAGCTGCCGTGCTTCACTCCCCTCCGCAATCTCCTCTCTGGCCAGTGCCCCCGGAAGCTTCTCCCGCTCCTTCCAGTCGAAGCAAGCTGTCCTAGCATCCCCCTCCGGCCGCTGCGATGACTCTCGCCTAGGCGACACCATGACAACTATGCTGGTGTTACATAGTTAATTGGTCTAGTTTCAAAGGATTAGGGGGTTTAAGGAATCTGCTAGTTATATGAGCTTTTTCCAAATCTTTATCACATTTAATCTGGTATATGCATTAGTTATACACAAAAAGTGGCTTGATGTTTTTCTTGGACCTTGTATCCATCCACGTATGTACTTCCAATAAAAATAACTCAGAATTGTACAATTTCTTACCCCACATCGAAGTTGCTGGAGAACATTACTGTTCTCAAAAATTGCTGGCTTGAGAACATTATTGGGCTTTATGCAACGGATGTAATGTGGTTCTGTTGCACTCAGAGTTTCCAACAAAGCTTGTAATTGTTGCTGTGATGTTACAGAAAAGGAAGTGATAAATTGTGATAAGAAAGCTATAACAAAATTTAATGTCTGAAGTAAATCAAGGAATAGCATTCTTTTACCTTGAAGCTCGAACCTATCGATGTAAACTTTGTGGATTTAGTTGATTCTTCAGAAGGTGGAAAAAGACTTGAAACAAATGAACATCTAGAAGCATGTAACAAGACCTGATGCTCGTTTACAGCATAATCTATGTTCTTATCCAAGAATAGATCTGTCTGATATGTAACCTGCAAAAGAAGAAAGTTGCGATTACATAAGTGCGTATGTATTGTTTACTGTGGGTGTCAACTGTAGAAAGATGTGATGGCACCAACTTTACCCAACAGACTAATCCATCTCCAGAGTCCAGTTTAGATATATGGATCATGTGTTGTAGGATTGTTTTGGAGAAGAAAACTTCTCTTTTGAAAGCGTGAATGGATTATATATCAGTTTTGGTCCAGATGACAATAGATGAAGGCATAAGACAAAAAATCGCGCTGTTAAGTCTTAGCAAATAATTACTCAGTACTCACTAATCATACTTACACATGTTGTTCATCTTTCTTCATTTATTTTAGCATGCCATTCACCATGTTTCATAGTCCATTAATAGCAATTTCATACACCAGAGGCCACACTCCAAACCTTCTTTAGCAGTCACTAAGTTTTTGGTGTTCAACTTGATAAATTTGCATTTAATTAATGTTTAAAATACCTAATGCCACTATAGAACATAACAATTTTTTATTTATTGATTTCTTAGCCATCAGCCTCCATCTACGATGCTCCAACTGATTTAGAGCTGTATTTTTGGCAAAATATAAGCAACATTCAGCGAGCATAAACTGGTATTTGCTGAGCTTCGCCATTTTACTTATGGCATCTGACGTACTTGTATTTGTTTTATTTGCTATTTTTCATCTTCCACTGTACATGTATATTCTAGGCCCATTGGCCCATTACGGGATCAAGCTGCCATTCCACCATTTCCAACATGGTATCAGAGCCCTAGCTAGGGTTTCCTTAGCCTAGCACTGTAGCAGCCGCCGCCGCCATCCTCGCCGGCGACGCCACCGCCGTCGCCGCAGCTCCCTCCGACGGCGCCTCCTCCTCTCTTCCCTCTCTCTGGCGACGCCACTGCGCGCCAGGCCATCCTTGCTTCGGTCGAGCGCCGGGTCTTCCTCGTCTCGGTTGCCGGTGCTGGGAGAGGAGCCATCGCCGTCGCCGCCGCCTCTCCCGCACGGCGAAGACCTGCAGTTGCCGCCGCTTCAGTGCGCGCCGTCGTAGCTCCCGTGCAACGAAGGCCTCCTCTGCTCCGCTCCAGGCCGCCACCCGCTATCTCTCCTCACCGGCATCCTCTCCGCCGGCTTCCTCTTCAACGCCGGCTGCCTCCCTTCGCCTCTCTCCTCCGTCGCAATGAAGGCGACCACCACCGCCAAATGCCAAGTGAGCGAGCATTCCATAAAATAAAAATAAAAAAAATCCTCTGCCAGCCACCCCTTCCGTGCTCATCCAAGATGGCCATTGCATCTCGTTCCTCCGGACCGATGCCTCTCCTGCCAGTTATGTTTGATGGGACCAACTTCCGGGAGTGGTCCACTATGCTCCGGTCTCTCTTGACGGCCCGGCGTCTATGGGGTCATCTCATCGAGCTTGCCCTCGCCCACGATTCCGGTTCGCCAGATTCGGCCTATGGTGGTCGAGATGGTGCTCTAGTCCCTGCAGATGTTCTAGCGACATCTGGCGGAGACAACGATCGATATGTCGCCGATCTGCAGACTCTTGAGGGTCGGGCAGAGATGAGGCTCGTCTTTGTTCTTTGTCATCTTAGGCAGCATGAAGGTTGAGCTTGCCATGGATCTAGCCACTCTTCCTTCTTCTCGGTGATGTGGGGCGTCTGCAGCTCGATTCGGCCGGCGGCGATGCTCTCTACACCTCTACACTGGAGCTGGCGAGCTCTCTTCGTCAGCAGGACTCCACTGTCGATGCCTTCTACCAGCAAACTGTTGTGGCCTTCATCGGGACCACAAGAGTGTTGTTCGCCTCTTTGAGTTCCTCCGCCGACTTCGACCGGAGTTCGAGCGACTCTGCTCATTCTTTGCCCTTCTCGCCGTGACCATCCCGGGTTGAGGCGCTCACTCTAGTTCGTGCTGAGGAGACTCGTCTTCGTGGTGTGCTCTCATCTTCCTCGTCTGTCCTGATCACTTCCACACCTCCTCCTGCGACGGCTCCTCTCCCAAAGACCGCGAGAGGCTCGGTTCTTGTGGCGAAGCACCATTGGTGCAAGATGGTTAGTCAGAACTCTTGCAAGAAGATAGGGCACACCATTGAGCAATGCAGGAGGCGGCCTCAGAACCGCAAGGGTGGAGGTGGTGGAGCTGGTGCCTCTCGCCCATCTGATGCCCTACTGACAACCATGCAGGATGTGACTCATCGCCTTGAGCGCATGGAGCGCTGTTTGGGGGCGACTCCTCCAGGACCGTCTGTTGTCAGTCTTCCTTCAGGTATACAGTTGCCCTGGATTCTTGACTCTAGAGCTTCTTTTCATATGACATCTGATCGTACTCACCTTGGCCACTAAGTTCTTCAGCCATCCCTATGTCTGTCAAGACGGCTGATGGTACTTCCCTTTTAGTTGCCGGTCGGGGCACTCTTCACACTTCTTGTTTTCATGTTCCTTCTGTTTCACATGTTCCTCGTCTCGATTTGCAGCTGATATCTGCTGGTCAACTTGCTGACCTTGATTGTCGTATCATTCTTGAGGCTAACTCTTGTTCTATTCAGGATCGTCTCACCGGGACCCTGGTTGGTACTGGCTGTCGGGTCCGTGACTCTCAGCGTCTCACGGAGCTTGGTAACCGCCTACCCCGTTTCGCCACGTCCACCTCCAGCACCCGATCATTGCGAGTCTCGATGTCACTGTCCTCGCCACCCCTGCTTCCGCCAGTCTTGCTCAGTGGCATCATTGGTTAGGTCACATGTGTGGGTCTTGTCTTTCTTCGTTAGTGAGTCGTGGTGTTCTTGGGAAGGTTCCTGGTGATATCTCCCTGCTCAGATGGGTCAAGCTTGGGAAGCAGCTGACTACCCTATCCCACCATGACTTCGGTGTCTCTTGGTAGCTTGATTTGGTTCATTCGATGTATGGGGCGGCTCCTTCGTTTGAAGGGGTCATTGCTATTATGTGATCTTTATTGATGATTTCTCTCGTTACACATGGATCTATCTTCTGACCTCTAGGCATCAGGTGTTGTCTGCCTACCAAGCCTTATTGCCATGGTCCGTCTACGCTTTGACTCGCCTATTCGTGTCTTTCGTCTTGACTCTGTGGCGAGTACCTATCCACCTCTCTTCGTCGGTTTCTCCTTGACCAGGTACTCTTCCTCGATACTCTTGTCTTTGGTGCTCACGCTTCGAATGGTGTCTCTGGCGTAAGCATCGTCACCTTCTTGAGGCCGCCGGCGATGATGCTTTCCTCCTCTGTTCGCCCACTTCGGCTAAGGTCGTCTCTCTGTTGTCTACCTTGTGAACCTCCAACCTTCCACTGCTCTTCAGGGTGCCACCCCTGTTGAGCGTCTCTTTGGCAGGCCTTCCCAGTACAGTCACCTTCGTGTGTTCGGGTGTGTTGTCTTGTACTACTTCACCCGTGGCGGGCGGTCGCCCGCTCGATCTGATGAGTGTGTTTTTCTTAGCTACGATCTTTGGCGCAAGGGTTATCGCTGTTGGGACCCTGTGGCTCGCAGGATTCGGGTCTCTCGCGATGTTACCTTTGATAAGTCTCGATCTTTCTTCACTCGTGATCCTTCCTCCAGCTCGCACTCTACTCCTGATTCGCTCTCCTTCCTCACTCTACCTGATGCTTCCTTCTATCCACTACCATCCTCTCCTCTGTCCCCACTTTTACCTCCATGCTTGCCACCATCACCCTCACCTTCTATTTTTGTCCCTTCGTCCGCTGCTCCACCCTCTCCCTCGCCACCTCAGCAGCCTACCTTTGCCTTTACGCCTCCTCCTGTCCGTTTCCACTACACTCGTCATCCACCTCCTCCCAGCTCCTCCTCCCTTCTAGGTCCGGCTCCTCCCAGATCAGAGTCGTCCTCCTCTGCTCCTACTTCAGAGGCTACCTCTCCTGCTCCTTCACCGCGGTATGCTCTTCGTGATCGGAGTACGATCCCTCATCCTAATTGCTACGGTTTTGTTGCTCCTGCTACCGTTTCCTCTGAGCCCACTTCCTATCATGATGTTGTTACTCATCCTGAGTGGCAGTTCGCCATGGCTGAGGAGCTTGCTGCTCTAGAGCGCACTAGCACTTGGGACCTTGCCCCTCTTCCTCCTTCTGTCACTCCTATCATGTGCAAGTGGGTCTATAAGATCAAGACTCGCTCTGATGGCTCTATTGAGCGTTATAAGGCACGACTCATTGCACGTGGTTTTCAGCAGGAGTATGGGCGTGACTATGAGGAGACCTTTACTCTGTTGCTCACAAGACCACTGTGCACACACTTGTGGCTGTTGCTTCTGTTCGCCGATGGACCATCTCTCAGCTTGATGTGAAGAACGCTTTTCTTCACGGTGAGCTACGTGAGGAGGTCTACATGCACCCACCTCCTGGCTATTCTATGCCAGATGACCACGTGTGTCGCCTTCGTCGTTCTCTCTATGGGCTCAAGCAAGCCCCTCGTGCTTGGTTTGAGCGCTTCACCTCTGTTGTCACCACTGTTGGTTTTGTTGCTAGTGAGCACGACCCTGCTCTCTTCATTCACACTTCTCCTCGTGGTCGTACTCTTCTTCTCTACGTGGATGACATGCTCATCACAGGTGATGATCCTCAGTACGTTGTCTTTGTGAAGGCGCGTCTCGGTGGCGATTTGGATGTCTGATTTGGGTCCTCTTCGGTATTTCCTTGGGATTGAGGTCACTTCCACGCTGAGGGCTACTACCTCTGCCAATGAAGTACATTCAGATCTCCTTGATCGGGCATGTCTCACCGATCAACTGTTGCCACTCCTATGGAGCTTCACCTTCAGCTTCGTCCTACTGATGGTACTCCTCTTGAGGATCCTACTCGCTACCGCCACCTCGTTAGGAGTCTTGTTTACCTTGGCATTACTCGCCCTGACATCTCCCATGTTGTTCACATCTTGAGTTAGTTTATGCAGACTCCTACTCAGATACACTCTGATCACCTCCTTCCGGGTCCTACTCAGTATCTTCGTGGTACCATTAATCACCGTCTGTTTTTCTCTTGCTCCAGCCCTTTGCAGCTTCAGGCCTATTCAGATGCTTCTTGGGCTAGTGATTCCTCTGATCGTAACTCCCTTTCTGCTTATTGTGTCTTCCTTGGTTCTTCTTTGATTGCCTAGAAGACCAAGAAGCAGACTAGCCGCTCGCTCGATTACTAAAGGTGACTGCACCGGGCCTCTGTGTGGTGAGGTGACTTGGTTATGGTGGCTCTGGTAGATTTTGGTGTCACTTGTCTCTACCCTCTGACAAGTGTGCTCAAGAAGATGCAATAGCGATCGGCATTGCTCGAGATCCGGTGAAGCACGAGCTCACCAAGCACATTGGCGTTGATGCTTCCTATGTTCGGTCAGCAGTGCAAGAAGAATGGTTGCCCTTCAGTATGTGCCTTACGAGGTTCAGATCGCGGATTTCTTCACCAAGGCACAAACTAAGGTGCAGCATGGTCTTCATCTCTCCAAACTCAATGTTGTGGATCCACCTTGAGTTTGAGGAGGGGTGTTAAAGTAGACTTGTATAGGGTGTTATTTGCTATTTTTCATCTTCCACTGTACATGTATATTCTTGGCCCATTGGCCCATTACGGGATCAAGCTACCATTCCACCATTTCCAACAGTATTCACCTGTTAAATGCTCAAAATCAAACAAGGTTCTAGTATTACGTTTCATATTTACATATGGTGTGGCATACCATGTGCCGCTGGATGTCAATATGCCAAGATGCGGCACACTGGTTCGAAAGAACATGTTTGTACCATACCATCTACTATTGTATGCCACCATATGTGACACAATCATGAGTATGTAATAAATATATCATGCATCAGTAGGGATAGCAATCTTACCCAATTACCCGTGTGCCTATGGGTAAAAAATCTAATAGAGGTAGGTATGTTCATCTTTTGTTGCCCGCAAGCGTGTTTATGTGTTTTTTTTGGGGGGGGGGCAAACTTTGCCTGGTGGGTAAACGGATACGGTTATGAGAAAGCTCCACCCGTACCCATTCCGCCCAATTACCCGCTACCTTCTACTGACATGTGGGTCACAAAAGACGTCCAGGCTACCTCCTGATCCCCAATTTGCACCTCATATTAGTAATTTATCATTGGTGATACCGTGATGAGCGATTTGTGATGTGTGTGATGACTGATGAATTGTTTCCATTCGAATTGTTGAACTTGAGCATGTGTGATGACTAATGAACTATTTCTATTTTAATTTTTGAACTTGAGCATCTGTGTGTCATTTGTTTGCATGTGTTCTTTTAGTTCATATTCCCATGTGTATTTGATACTTTGAATCATTGATAATCATTCTTCTTTTCACAGAATGTAGCTGATTTGCACAATTTAATCAAAAGGATTGTATCAATACCATAGCTCATTAGCTCCTAGCATCCTTTAGTTGGAAGGATTGTTGATAGTGGCAAGTAAACGGGTATGCACGTAGGCATCGGGTACCCACGGGCAACGGGTATGGCGAGATTCTTTGCCCGCCACCCTTTGCAGGTATACCCAGGGGAGATTTTGGTGGCGGGTATGGGTATGGGCGAGCACTACCCATGCCTGCCGCACCTGATTGCCATCCCTAATCAGCAGTACCAAGCCAACATGTCTTCTACATATAATTATTCTTTCAGGGGACATTAGGACAGACATAAGAAGTATGCCACTTACATTTCCAGCATAGTGATGAATAGTGAAATCGGAGCGCGAAAATTTTGGCCTACTGAAGTGCGGGTTGCCCTTAAATTTTTGATATAGCTTTTCCGCGAATATTTCATGTGTTGAATTTCGCAGCATGCTGAAGCATAAAATAAGGTATTGTTAGAAAGGCTCAGAATTATAGTCAAACTAAGGGAACATTGACAATTACTTGTACATACCAAGTCTCATCCAGCAAAGCAATTATCCCCCCTGGTTTCTGCATTGCAAGAAATCAGAAATCAGAGATGAGATTTCATAGTATGACTCAACCCCATTGGAAATTAATGGTATCTATATATGGTTAAAAGATGTACATGGAACTTAGACTGTCCAGTCCGTTCACTGATTCTGACTACCAGATAATTCCACATTCAATCCTGGGTTTCTAACATGAGTCTATGAAAGTAAAAGAGATACTAATTGGTCGACTGCAGATGAAAGAAAATGTTCAGGGCTTCAGGCTAGTGTGTGCCTAGAACAGTGTATCAATATAGAAAAGGAGTTATATTGATGATAAAGAAGGCATTGCAACAAAAACTGGATGTCGTTCACCTTCTCAATGAGATCAAGAATCTCTTGGTTGTCCACAAACTGTATGTAACTCCAATCAATTTCTTCCTTTGTATATTCTTCTTGCTCCATCTTAAACACATGCTGCTCATGGAAAATATGTGGGATTAAAAAGTTGATGCAAAATATGAACTTTAATTGACCATAATAAAACATAGAATATTTTCATCAATGAGACTTTCATTCTCTAACCTGATTAAAGTGTTGCTGGAGCTTCTCATTAGTTAAGTTGATACAAAACTGCTCAAAACTGCAGCATACAAAAATATCAACATATAAAAGTTATCATCCCTCATATCATCAACAGATAAGCAGGTGGTTTCATGTCATGTAGCAGTAATTACTAATTAAAGAATATATGCAGATTTAAGGCTCTTAACAAGAAACAGGTTGAGCAAATATTACAGCCCATGGGTTAGCTCTACACTATCTCTACCATCACAGCAGTCCGGCTAGGTGCAGCAAGCCCGGACCGCCTGGACGCCTAGGCGATCATTAGACGATAAAAATAATAAATAATATCTTATATGATGCGGAATTAAGTCGATTATCAAGCAAAAAATGTGTAATCTCCAATGCACATATGTTTCTATCCACGAGAGTACGAAGATGTAGAAATGTGTAATCAGCAGCAGCACAACACCATCAGCATCCATACATGAGAGCAGAGCACATCAGCATCCATACAGGAGAGCAGAGCAGAGCACAGCAACATGCCAGCATCCATAAAGGAGAGCAGAGCATAGGAGCAACATCCAATCATCCATACAACATCCATCACCATCAGCGGCAGCAGATGGGTTGATGTAGGAGCAGAGCACACACATCAGTGGCGGTGTCGTTGAAGGGGGGATGAAGGAGCACAGCATCACATAGCGGCGGCATCAAGCATCAGCGCCAGTGGCGGCGTCAAGAAAGGGGATGAAGGAGCTAGGGCATCATGAAGGGGGATGAAGGAGCAGAGCATCAGCGATAATGTCATCAGCATCAAGCATCAGTGGCAACGTCGGGAAGGGGGGTGGAGGAGCAGAGCTAGGGGATCGGGAAGGGGGTTCTCACCGGAGCTAGCAGCGCCGGCGGTGGAGGCAACGAAGGTGGTGGCGGTTCGGCACAACTCCCTTATCTCCTTAGTCTCCACACGCGCTAGGGTTTCCTCTGCCTTATCTCGCGCTCCTCAGGTTCAGACTTAGCCTAATCTCTTATCCTCATAGCCTCCTCCATTTGGTGTCCACCTCCCTGCGTTTGCCGCGATGCCCAGTCGCCCGTTGACTTGATTGGATGTCTAGGTGGCTGACAAACTCCCTCTAGTCGAGGCGGCCGGTCCAAGCGTCCCCCCAGACTGCTGGGATGCCTAGGCATCGCCTAGTCGACGCCATGACAACTATGATCTCTACTGGTTATTTCATGACCAAAAAACAATTTCCCTACCTTTTCTTCCACGTTCACCTGTTCTAACAATAGATTACCATTATCCAACTCCAACATATCTTATTCAAGGGTTGCAAGGCATTAATGACAACCAAGTGAAAAAGGGGTATTTTAGGGGCAAGTCCTTAAATTTCTGAAGGCACAAACGAGGCACCAAAAGCAATACACTCGGAAAACATCAGGACTTCAAATTTCAGCTGTGGATTCTTGCAAGTGAATGCCGGTAATCACTTGATTTCCAGAGCCACGACCACTCTAGTGTCTTATAAGGCCTTATTTTGGTCTGTGCTTCTGTGGATCTTAGATTTTTGTTCTTATACATTCTTTATATCCTAGAGTTTAGTATTCTAAAAATATGGTGCTTAAAGGATAAGACTTACTCTCCGCACGACATAAGAAGGAGGTTTCGAACCCGGGCAGGCTAGCACACCAATCGTGCTATCAGCCAGTAGACCCTGAGAAGCACATGCCTTAGTGCCCAGCTAAAGGCACTTTCGTCTGCACCTCACCTTAGCGCCTATGGCAAACGCCATGTGTGCCTATCTGTACTGCAAGGCATGCCCACTAAGCATAGAGTATTGGTACTACCTCCATCACTAATTATAAGTCGTTTTTTTTTTTACTTTTCACTGTCTTAAATGCAATTTTGACCATGGTTTTCTTTATAATAATGAACTAGTAACAATAAAAAATATATTGTTAAACTATTTTCCAAGACAAATCTAATGGCATTATTTTCATGTGGTCATCCACATAATTTTACATATATTGAAGTTCAAAATTTCGAAAGTTTGACCTTACAGATCCCATGGTGACCTATTTTTAGTCCTACATTGAATAATGTTTCAAGGAAAAAAGTCAGTTTTAAACTGACCATTGGACAGACACAGAGTCAGTGAGAAGCTGATCATCTACCATCATAGGCTTATAGCATATGTAGATATGTACCATCTTGTAACAAGTACAACATTTAAGAGAAGTCTTCCAAATTTTTTAATCCAATGAAACTACCACATCCTCTGCTCATGAACAAACCACTATCAGGCCAGGCTATCAGCTGCCATCAAATTGAGGCTCTCTTGCCCAATAAATGCCATCAATAAAGTCTTAACAAACACGAATTCACAATTTTGGTTTTGTCATACAGGTAAACCAAGGCCATACGACTGGTACAAAATCACAGGTTCAAAATCGTAGCAGCTGCATGTGTTGTCTGCACAATTGGCTATATAGAAGCTTGTAGCAACTGCATGCAAAGATGTTGTTGCTACAATCCAACTATGATATGTGTATAAAAATGTCAGTACCATATTAGCAACCCATGTTGCTGTGCAGTTGTTACTACTGCAGACATTTGCTACTGAAAATTCATGTAACTAGGAAAAATGAATGCATATAACTTCCAACCGAGTTTGTACCCATAATGTCCTCATTTATGTCCACAACATGATCCTTCGTTTCCATCAAGCTTTTCTTCTTGGGGGCACTAGTTGAGAGTCAAGACCATCCCTCAAACCTTAAATATGTTTATTTTCAATCTTGGCACTATGATTACATTTCCGATTCTACATGTTGCCGACATGTGCTTAAATATATGAATCACCACATCATTTGTTATCACGGCGTCGCCTAGGCGTCGAGCGGCCGGCCGGGCGCCGTGGCCCGGCGCCTCGCTGAAGACGGCCAGCGGCGCTGGATGTCAAGCGTCATCGCCTAAGCGTCGGCTGGCGTCCGGCGACCGATCGCATTGGGGACGGGGCCGGCCGTATTTGAGGGTTGCGTGACTTGGGTCTACTCTGCGTTGGACTGGATCGAGAGGAGGCAAAGGAAAGAGGACACACGCGGTGGAGAAACCCTAGCCGCCGCCGCTAACAATCAATGGCCGCCGCCAAGAATCCCTCGGCCTCCCTCCGCGTCCCCCTCCTCCTCCGCCTCCGCCTCCTGGCTTCCTCCTCTGCCTCCGCCTCTCTTCCCCATCCGGCTGCCGCCGCTCTGCGCCTCCACCTCTAGGCTTCCCGCTCCGGCTGCCGCCGCTCTACTCGTCCGCCGCTCTGCCCCGGCTGCCGTCACTCCACTCTAAGCCATGGAGGTCATGGAGGCTAGAGCAACCGAGGAGGCGAGGAATGGGCTCTGCGCCGAAGATGAGTCTGAGCGTCTGAGGCTCTGAGCCTAGCGAGTAGTATGTGTTAAGTAGTATTGGCTATTGAGGAAAAGCCGAAGGTTATCACTGAGCATGGTTATTGAGTATTGACTCGGTCATATTGAGTAGTATTAGCTCATAGCTGCCAATCTCTATGCCTTAGGTAGTAAGCCTTAAATACATCACTTTAGATACTGGTTATTGGTGTTGGACTGTTGGTTGACGCTGCTGCGGTATTCATATACTCCTTGATAATGTATTGAGCTTCAAATCTAAACTAGTTGGTCGCCTAATTGTCGCCTAGGCGGGCGCCTAGGCGTCCAAGCGCCCCGGAGGCGACTCGCCTCGCCGGGGCGCCGTGATAACCATGCACCACATCTTCTTGGCTGTAATAAGCCAACTTTTTCTACTTTGCAAAGGTGCAACTTAAGCAGTGGAGTTCCTTGAAGAAATGAAAATGGCATATTTTTTTAGATCAATCCCGCTGCACTGAAAGGAACTCAACAAATAAACTGAATACTTCTTCACAACAAATATTCATATTACAGGTCTCATGGTATATCTCAGTATAGAAGATGGAATTAGCGATATTTTTTTGTTTACAAACTCCCCAGGCCGATGGCTAATCTCAGGACTAGCGATTTTGATATGATGCAAATTGTGACACCAAATATATATACAATCTGCCACGGAATAGCTGTGTCAGTTTGTAGTTTACAACCTATTCACATGTTCCCACTTCCCGATTTCCTACCCCACAAAAAAGGCACAACCAAAAACTCGCACCTTGGCCCAAATTCGCTCAAGGCCAACCCACCCATGGGGTGGACCCATGCACACATAGCACCCCACCAGTGTTATTAAGTCGTTGACTAATCCACGATTAGTCGTCTAGTAGGTATATGGAGGACGACTAGCGTGCTCGACTCGACTTGGACGACTAATCAGCAACTAGTCATGACTAATCGAGCTAGCCTAGCTAGGCGATTACTCTGCCCTTCACTACTCTATTTTAGTAACTGCTAACTAGTACCATGGCTCGCTATGTGCACTTATGGTTGATTCAAAACATAAATGCCTGTTACTTTTGCTACTTTCGGACTTAGAACTCATCTATCAATTATTGTTGTCATTCAAAACTTATTTCTTATTAAGTTATGCTATTTTGTTTAATGCCTGGCTGGCTGGTGGCTGCCAAGTGCCCTATTGATGATCATCTTGAATTTGAATATTTTGCTTGATGTAAATGTGTGAACTGTGATGATATCATGTAACTCCTATTAGTTTGCTTGCCGTCCAGTACTTATGTTGTTTTACTTGCTGGCTCATTATGTTCTTCAACTTCCCAAGTGTTGCTTCTCAATTTCAAAGAAAGGCATTCATCAAGAAAGACATGTTGGGATCAAAACAAGTCATCAACTCATCATCATGCTTATGTTGTTGTTCTCTTCATTTCATGTTTTACAATATGTATATATGTTTAATTGTTGCTACAACTTAGTATGTAACATGCTCTACTAACATACTTCCTAGTCTAGGGACTCGGTTGACTAGTCGACCAAGTCGGCAAGTCGACGCTTGGGCAACTCGACTCAACTTTACGACTTAATAACCTTGCACCCCGCTTACACTTTTGTCCTCGTTTCGTGTAAAGGGTTAACCAGAGGTGCTATCTTTGAAACCAACAAGTATTGTATACTACTACAACTCACTTTAGCCAAACAATGTGGGACTAATCCCACCACCACTCCACATGAGCCATCACATTAACACGGAAAATGCCCAAAACCACCCCTCGGTACACGTCTGTGTGTCAAGTGTTGGCACATTGCCATGTTGTGTGTCAACTCTGAGCCCACATGCACATGATGCGCCCCTGTCCCACATGTGCCCGTGCACCGAAAGTTGATGCTTTGACACCATCTATATTACCCTAGCCCAAACTTGCTCAATACCTAGCCCACTCATGGTGCGGATCTGCGCACAACTGTTACTCGAACACCAGTCCGAAAAATTTTGCCGAATCGAACATCCTAAATCCGAGTCAGATTCTAAGACACGTGTCCGATTCCGGATAGCATTTCCCATATCCAAAAAATTTTGCACAATTGGACACCCCGAATCCGAGCTAGATTTCGACTCCAGTGTCCTTGTCCAAGTAACACTGACACACACATTACACTCTGCTTACACCTTTGTCCTCGCTTCATATAAAAGGGTCAACCCAGATGTGCTAACCCAGCAAGCATTGTATACTACTACAACTCACTTTAGACAAGCAATGTAAGACTAGTCCTACCACCACTTCACATGGGCCATCACATTAACGGGCCGAAGTATTACAAACTACATTTTAGATAGAAGTACCTAGACATCAAAATCCAATGAAATAGAAAGATTTCAAAAAACAAAAGGTTCATTGGAGATATACTGATGCAAAAAAAAAAACCATAATTCTAGTCAAAAAGAAGTTTGTCTTCCAAGTACATTAAGATAAACACAAGACTAAATGCAAAAGCATACCAGTTAAGCACCTGTTTATCTTGAAACTTTCAAATCCATAAATATCCAGCACACCGATCAAAAGCTTTGAATTAGGATCTTGTCCTATTGAAGTATTGATCTTATTTACAAGCCTGAAAGAACAGCAGACATAATAGTAGTTAGTTATCTTTCTACACAATGGAAGTGATGTAATATGCAACATGACAATTACCTTCTAGACTACTGTTTCAAAACTTACCAATCAAACAAACGGGAGTAAACAATTCTGGCCAATGCATCTCTACTGAGAGCTGCTGCTCGTGGGTCTAAATTTTTTACAATATTTTCACCACGTGTTACCATAACACGCTTACACAATGATTCCTCGAGAGCCTTTTCGTCACACCTGCAGAATGTTGCCAAATGCATGACATGTCAAAGATGACTGAAAAATAGTTTAGATAGAACACAGGAAAGGACTAGTACATGAAAAGCTCAGCAGCTGTCCGAAGATGGAACTGGGATTTATCATCTTTGGGCACAGAAGAATCTGCTTCACTCCCTTCTGAAAATTCCACATTGCCCAAATGAAGAATAGCAGCTACAACTCTGAATATTGCATCCTGAAACAAATGCCAACAGTTGTCCTAAGCAAACATGCTCTATCAGAAGAAATAAATAAGTTTCCAAAAAAAACTTGTACTTACCTGCTCATCAGAACTAATGCCCACAATATCCATTGCTCTCCTAGTTGTGGTATATTCTGAAGAGTCATCCATTCCATCAAGCTTAATGCACTTAGACTGGTTGAGATAGTGAAATGATGCAGGATCTCCCAATTTATATCTCTCACGGTCCTGCCACACCAACATTTGAGTACATATTGAAAGTTGTAGACAATACAGTTCACAGATAAGTGTCCACTAAGAAAAAAACAAAAGGTTTTGACAGAGCACAACTTGCAATGATCATCTAACAGGAACACGTTAGCAAACAAGAGGTAACAGCACATGTATTAAATGTTCTATTCTTGCCATTCAATATCTGAAGCAACACCAAATAACTTAATTCCTACCGACCAATAATAACACAATAATCTCTCACTGCACAGATTATATGTACGAATAGCATGTTTATACCCAATTTGCAATTTTCTTTTAAAAAGGTTGTCCAGAATGATATGTGTCGTATACATGTATTTTATTTTGATGTAGCTAGTTTCAAATGTGATGGGCCCTTAAGATACCCCAAATTGATTTGTTTTTTATAGAATGAAACCATATTTACATCATAAAAACTCCCCTTCCGATGGCATGTAGAAAGTGAGCAAAAATAGTATTTCCGCAAATGTTATTTACAACATTACATTTAAGAATTTAATGTGTGGTTGTTACCTCTGGTGGTGCAGCACATAGCATGTAAAAGCAGTGATAGTTTCTTTTCTGGATCAGATACTTGAATTTAATGTGTAGTTGTTACCTCTGGTGGTGCAGCACATAGCATGTAAAAGCAATGATAGTTTCTTTCTGGATCAGATATTTGACAGACACGAGACCTTTCCAGAAGGTAAGTCCTTATGGCAGCTCCTGAGATCTTCCCACTCTGATCGAACTGAATCTCAACAAATTTGCCAAAACGACTGCATTATGAGGTAAAAAAATGTGTAAATCCATATTCTTAGGAAGGAAATGAAAAGTTGTGCTAAATGAGCAAATACTAACTACAAAAACAAAGGAAAAAAATTGAATCGCAGCTATTGAAGTTCATCACCTTGAATTATTATTTCTGACTGTTTTTGCATTTCCAAATGCCTCCAGAACTGGATTGGACTATGTCAATCAAATGGGCAGATCATAAAACGTCAGTCAGTAACATAACATTATTTTTAATAAAGTATGAATTCGATGCAATCTGCAGAACGAATTTCTTGATTTACAAAAGCATCCCAAATGATGGCTCATAATCCACATCTGCTATGTCATGGCTGTTTAAGATGTCTGAGAGTAGCATGAGAATAGAGCTCAAAAGTAGAAATAGAAAGTACTAATGGGGACCTCACCTCCAGCACTTGTTGTTGCACTGACCTTCCTCCAGATTCAGCTTTGCCACCCATAAAAGCAAGATATTGCATAAGCATTTTAGTGCTTTCTGTCTTACCAGCTCCACTTTCGCCACTGACCAGTATGGCTTGGCTGATACCATAATTCATCATAAGCCTGCACAATGGATATTTAAGATACATATACGAATTCAAGCACAAAATAATTAAAAGCTCTTTGTTTGCTGAAAACACACCTATATGCACGGTCCGCAATGGCAAAAGGATGGGGGCTCAGCTCACCAAATCCCGCTCCTTTGTAAATTTCCATCATGTGATTGCTATAAAGGTGAGGAAGTCTTTGAAACGGATTCACAGCTATTAATATGTTCCCAGTATAAGTCTGGAAGGACAGTTTAACAATTTAATCCATTAGGGCAGGTTATAAAACATGAACAGTGCTGCAAAATTCCAAAGTCATGTGATTTAGAAACTGGAAACACTAAACACAAATAAAATAATATAGGCTATGATACATAAGAATTGTGAGATGTAAATTGATCAAATAATTCTATTGTCAACCACTCAGCCTAGAAAACATGTGTGCATGATGCAAGTGTCAATACAACCTAGAAATCATAGGATCAAAGTACAGGTGTGGCTCTAAGAATGCATGAATGAAGTAGAGTAAAAGGAAGAGATGATGTGTTGGACAACTCAACTTACATATATTTCATTCATTGCATATCTAGATTTTAAATTAAGGAGAACTCCTGGTTCATGTAGATAAGCTAGCCTTGTCATATCCTCCACACCACACCGCTTCGCTTCTGCATCCTTAGGATAGACACTTGACGCATTGGCAGAAACCTGTAACAAACATATAAAACTTGACATTAAATGCATGAATTTTCGATTTTAGTTATTAATCTCTTTCAGTAAATTAGTTTAAAAAATTACAAGCTACATGCACTGGATTCTGGTACTAACAAATTCACAGTTGCGAGCTAGCTTAAAATAATCAACCTGAGATTAACAAAAATTTCAGGACAAAAATGGTATAACAGCCCCAGTAAAGCATGAATAGAAGTAAGACAACATTTGTTCTACATTCATTCTCAAAATGTCACCTTTTGGAGAAAAGAAAGTAAGTAATCATGAAATTGAGAACTGACCTTCTTCCCAGAAGTACAGTTTATAATTAATTCATCCACATTGACCTCCTCCACCAGACCATCAATCCAAGCCACATCAGCATCCTCAACCCAAACATGAGAACCCACTGTAAAGTGGACTTGGGATGCCTACAACAGAATATTCATAAACACATAAAGATGGCTAATTGGCAGTGAATGAATGATACAATAAACTGACTGAAATAAAATATGAGAAAAACAACATAGTAACAAAATTTCAGTTCACAATCACAACCTCTGGAACAGGATTTACTGACGAAAGAATAGTTGAGAAGGTATGTTGCTACAGTTACATTACGTAACACATTACAAGCACAAAATCAAGATTAGTAATTAGTAGCTACAAAAACATAACCCAAGTCCATTCACCACAGAATAAAATGTAAAGTGAAAAATGGAAAGGAATTTACAGAAAGCAACTTTAGACATTATCCCATTATTTAAGTGCCCATTTTGCACGTTAATTCAAGACATGGAACACCAAAGAGTATAAGGGTCCTGATTTTCTCGAGTGATACTATCTCAGTGATATCCCATAAGCCCTATAATTTGAGCTGATGTTGCATCACATAGTTGGACTAGCACTTTGTCATTCTAAGTCAGTTCCCTATTTAATATGTTTACAATTGATGAGTTTGCAGCAATACTTCTATAGTTTGCTAGCTCCTGCTGTTCTCCCATTTATGTTTTGTTGAACTTTGCATTTTGTGAGCAAAGTGTAATTGTACCCCTGAGTCCCACTGTCCAAAAGTGGAGTAGAAACCAGCTATGGGTATTAATTGCAAAATGTAATATATCACAATAGTAAAATTTCAGCTGAAACTGAATAGAATCAAACATCACCACCAGACATAGGTTTTAATAACTAAAACCTACTAAAATTTATGTCACTTCACGTAATTACAAATGACACCATATTAAAATGACACCAACATGCATTAGACTTACATTTCCGCTAGGAAAAGCTCATTTGTTTTCGAAACATAAAACAATAGAACCAAGCAATAATGTTCAGCCACCCCGTAAATATCCCATTTGCAGCCCATCAACTCAGCATGATAGCAACAAACAGTGAGCACCACAACCATAACAAGGGAAGAAACACATATTCAACCATTGGGGTAACATTTCCATATCATCAAGGTGTCCTTTTATCAAGAATTCATCGTTACACATATCCTAGCTAACATTTCCCGGGCCTCGACAGCTCAACGATACCAAGATACTAATCCCAACACGCACTGATCTCTACTGGAATCCCAGCTTCTATAAGTTAAACCAGATCAGGAGTGCCAAAACAACGTAACAATGTAAAACAGCCACAAAACCCAATAAAGCTGGCATTTCAGCAACCTCATCAGGTGACTAATCCCCAACACGAACCGGCTCGCGCTACTACTCCGGTTACACGGAACAAATACGAATTCGATCAAACATATAGATAGCAATACCATTCCGGTCGCAGGATCGGATCGAAGTCAATGTCGCGGGATCGGATCGAAGTCAGCGGCGTCCAGGGGCGAAGCAGCTCCGCCAGCACGATCCCAGCCGCCGCCCACCCGCCCTCGAGAGCGGGAGAGATCGCCGCGTGAGCCCTCGGGGGGGTCGCCGCCGTCGTCGGGGTTGAGACCGCGAGATCGCGACGGGAAGCGCGTTAGATTTGGAGATTTTGGACTTGTTTTGTGGTTTTTCTTTTTCACGAAGAGGAAGGCGACTAGCTGGCGAGGACCGAGTCGCCGGGGAGGCGGGATGGAAGCATACTAGGATGGACGCGGATCCTGTAGTTATTTTTCTCTGTTGTTGGGTCACTACAGATGGATCTTTTGCTACGTGAGATTTATCTGTCAATGACTAGCAGCAACTACAGAGGATCTCCGTCCTACTAGGATAGTTATAATAGGATAGTTTTCATGCCGTCATACTTCGCGTGTATTATTTTTTAAAATAATTTTGTTTTTTTTCAGCGTTATTTTTTAAAAAAAATCGTCGAGAAAACGCGCGAAACAGCTGAAAGGCTATAAATGTAATCACATTTTTTTTCTGCATTTATCTAAGGTCCTCTCACGAAGAATCCGCGATTGCGCTAAATCGAAATGTACTTTTCATGAAAAATAGCTGGAATGATCCGAACGTAACTACCTTTTTTTGGTATTTATTTATTTAAGGCCCGTTCACAAAAGTTTCATGATTTTTCTGAACCAAAAGGTCCTTTTCATAAAAAAATGCGGAAAGGATCTACACGTAATTACGCTTTTTTTAGGGATCTACACGTGAAAAAAATCGAGCCGAGCCGGTCGACCGGCCGAGCCGCGCACGGTTCGGCTCCGCGAGCACGACGTGGGAGCCTAGGAGGCAAGGAATCCTGCAAAGTTTAATAAAGTTATGATATCATAGTGATATTAATATTAAATCCTTTTCTTTTTTTTTTTGCATCGAACGGCAAGGCAAGTCATCGATTCTACAATACAACAGTGACTTCGCAAAACTAGGGTCGTCCGATTGGCATCCTACGTTGCATCATGCCCGTCCACGTCGTGTTTCCAGATGCCTCCAAACCTAGCTCGGTTCCTGGTCCCGAACTAGACTAGTGCACTTGGCAAGTGTCGACGTTTGTTGTCGGCAATAATGAAAACGAGGCTAGGCGTCGGATCCAAACTCGATGGTAGCACAAGACGCAAGAATTATACAGGTTCGGGCTCTTGTGGAGGAGATAATACCCTAGTCCTGTGCTCTGGAATTATATGTGTCTAGCTTATTTGCTGATGATCTCCCGCTCCCCCCCTTTATATAGCAGAGAGGTGCGGGTTTCATAGGAGAGTCTGATCGGATACAAGGTAGGGATTATATCTTCTGTACATATCCGTTTGATAATGGCCTAGATTACGATTGTATCCTACCTAATCAGGATCGGTTATTATCTTCAGGGCTTCCTTGTTTCGCACGTCTGGCGCAACCCTGATAACTTCTGTTTCCATGCAGTCGGATTAGCCCGGCCTTATTTAGTTGGGCCTCATAGGCCTGCCTTGCAAATATCCGTGGTCCATATACTCTACAGTAGCCCCCGAGTGCTTTGCGATCGAATTGCCTTCTTATTGACACGATTTCCTGACTGGTTTTCTCTCCAGCCAAGTGCTCTGTTGTAGACAAAGAGGTCGTGAAGGACTCGATAGAGCTCCACGTGTAAGTATTCCGAGTGGTACTTAGCCCAATTTATTGAGCCAGCACGCGACTCTTCTTGGAGTATACCTCCGTTTAGGTTGACTTTTAGCCGAGTGGTACCTGTGTGCTATGGCACACAACTTTTGGCCTATCATGAGGCATACCATGAGTTATCCCAGTGGTACCCACACCTGCTTTTTGCAGTATACGGCTAATGGTCCATCATGAGGCATACCTCTGGAATCTTTGTTTTGAATCAACTTATGATATCTAATTCCGTTTTGAACGGTTACCAGCATTCTACCTTTCATGAGGCATATCATAAGAAGGTATTTTAGTTTGGAAGGTATCCAAATTCCGTTTGATGCGGTCATTGGCCTTTGGCCCATCGTGGGGCGTACCATACCCCAAATTAGATTCGGCCCAGGAGTGTTTGTGCACGGCAATTGTTGTGCATAGCATTCGGCCCATCTTGAGGCGTGCCCTAGGGCAACCTCAGGATGTGCGGAAGGCGAAGCATTTTTCCCGCTGTTGACACCAAAAACGTGATGTAGGGTTTCTGGTTTGCAACACACCGGACGAACACCGGGTTCAAGTGCGCCAAGCGTGCCAATCGATTTGACCCTGCAATCGATAAGGAAAATTGATGAAATTCAATCTAAGCCGATTTCAGAGAGGAATCGGCTAAATCAGAATTAGCCAAAAGGCCGATCAATAGATAAATAGATTAGCCGATCAAGGCTAATCAGAAGGATAAAGGTAGATTAGTTTCGAGAAGGTGATGCGCAACAAAACAGAACAAATCAAACCTGAGTGAGTCGAAAGACGATCAAACAATCAGCGATACGTAACTTTATTCGATCGATGTCGACTTACAAAAAGGGCATTACAATACTAAAAGCTAAAGGAAAAACGAGTAAACTAGCAGATGTGATTTTTGCTGTGGATCCCCCTCTTCAAGCAGCCTAGGCACGCCTTATATACCCGTCAGCCGATCCGAGTCCTGTTCTGTCACAGCAACATAATCCGAGTCGGCTATAGTTTCCTAATTGGTCTCCTTCCAATTATTCACCGTGTGTTATCCAAACTTTCCAAAGATGCTCCGCGCATTATCCAAACTCGTGCGATTCGGCCAATTCGTCTTGTAATTTCCAAAAACTGGTGCAAACATATGCCCCTATTTTTGAAAGATAACTTGTTATCTTTCAAAAAATTTATCGGCTTCTTTCTCATCGGCTAAAATTTGCTCCAGTAACCGCAGCATTAATTGCGCCATAAAAATCTCGGTGCGGTTTAAATGCACGTGTCGCCTCGAATTCTCTTCCCGCCACTTTTCGATTTTCATTGTGCTATTAATAGAGGTGAAAACGGTACGGAAACGGTCGGTAAATAGCTTTTCGTTTCCATTTCTATATTTTATACCGGTAACGGTAACGAAATCGGAAACCCCGAAAACGGAAACGGGTAGTGACGGAAACGGATGCGAAACGGAACGGAACGAATACGAAAATGAAAGCGGAAAATTCCACAAAGACGTGGTACATGATCTATCAAAAGTTCCAAACATACCAACTTTAAATGGTATTGTAGTTACACAGAATATCTTAATAGCATTAGCCAACATTGAGCATTGTATGAACAAAGACATATAAACATTGTTTACCTCAAAACTAACGAGCACATCATACTATAATAACAAACATAAATAGTTCCACATCATAATATAATAACAAACATAATTTCTACAGGCTAGTGAAAATTCAAAATGAAGACTTACTCCGAGTGCAAAGATTTTGTGCTTTCATTATGATTTCTTCACATGATATGTGCTTTCGTTGTCCTATGAGCTTCAGCAATTTAGACATTGGCGACTTTCAAGGGTTCTGATACAGTTGGAACTTGGAAAGCTTAAATGTGTTCTAGAATTGTACCTTGAATATTTATGGTAGCATGTAGCTCATGTCATTTAGGGAGCTGGGTGCTATTGTTATTAGGCTTCCTACATTGAGTTAGCTGTTTTCAAGCTATTCTTACCAGAATTGAACCCTTAGTATGTAGAGTTGATTTGTAAAGTAACTAAGAATCTTGACTTCAGATCAATTTTAGATTTTGAATTTTATAACACTGAGTTAACAAGGCATGAACTCATAATGCAATTGTAAGTCTCTTTTATAAAGGGACAACCAGATATTAAAATTAGTTTCATGTTAGCCTCAGAGAGGACAAGATTCTTGTAGCAGTATAATAAGTTCGTAATCGTCGGACACATGTGAATACTCGACAGCTCAATACTCCAACTAATACACTAGAACTCTCAATTTGAAGGATCGAGATGGCGAACAGAGGGGGGGTGAATGGTCGCAAAATAAATTTTCCCCCAAAATACTCCAACTAAAACCGAGAAAAGATCGCGCAAGGGAAATCGTGAAAAACCCGCAAAAACCGGAACGACTAGACAACTATGTGCATCCCTAGCTTACATGAATATTATCCATAAAATATGTGAGGGATTTTTCAATCACAATCCTGGTTGTCAAGTGTCCAAAAGAAAGAGGAATCAATTCAAATACTTCTTTTCTAAAAGAGATCAAGCCAAAACACAAAAGTCTCTTTTAGAAAAGCAAAAGCAGATATTTCAAGAATCTGTCTTTAATTTGAACAGGAGGTTGGTGGGTTTTTGCTGCTCACAAAATTATGAGAAATTTTCTCCCTATGAGCAGATGAGTCGTGAAGCTCTCCACCAAAATTCAGATCAAAAAGCCAAGTAGAAAAATCATCATAAATCTATAAACACAGACAGTCAGAAACTTCAGGCAGAAAATTTGGGGCTCGGTTTTCACTTCATAGCACCCAAACGGTGAAACCAGTGGACTCCAAACTTTTTCTACAGATGGGTATAGGAGTCCCGCACAATCTGCAACAAGAATCACTCAAGAAGGATTTTTCTAGATTTTTCTAAAAATCAAAGACTAACTGTTGCGCGAAAAACAAGTTCTGGACAGAACTGGAACTTGAAAGAAGAGATGATCTCTACTCAATCAAAGAGTGCAAAAGAGATGTAAAACCATATGAACACACTCAAAACATCCAAGATCAGCATTTAGAAGGAGGAGGCAAATCCAAATTGCATGAATGTAGATTATGGAAAGTAAATGCGTAATGTAAATGCTGAATTTAAATTATGTAAAGTAAAGACATAATGTAAATGCAGAATTTAAATTCACAATGATGCAAAGAAATTTCTTTGTATTTCTGGTGGAAGGTTTACAAAGCCTCACTTCATGTGGGCAAAGCTCAAAGGAGCAACTCAAACCTTCAAGGGAGGAGGCCACCCTCCACCCCTATTTATACAACTCTTGGGTCACCTACCACCCTTGGATGAGTCCCTCAACCCTAGGACACTCATCTAAGGGCTAGGATTAACCCACTCACACAGCCATGCAAGGGCTAACCCAAAACCCACACACATACCGGTTTTCTTGCACGGTTTCAAAGCATACTACCTAGACCCGCTAACCTATCAACTAGACCGCAATCCGACGGCCCTCATTGATCCACGCTGCATCTAGCTAGCATCATCTCCTTTCCTTATCTTCTTGGCTTGCCCGACTCCGCCTCCGGTCATCTTCCGCGATCTCCGACCGTCTGGACCTCCGACGCCTCGCCTAGTCCCGGTCATCCTCCGCCTCACCATGACCTAGCACCGCCGCTCAAGAACCATCAAAGACAAGGAAAAACCTTGCACATAGCAATGCCCACAAATATTTTCAATGATTATCCCACAATCATTAATCAATCATAATTGCACCCAATGGTCCGGTGCTACTGCCCCCAGGCCGGTAGCACTAGGAAAAGCAACCAACACTCAAATTGCTTCAATTTGAAGATCCAATTCAAATCAAACTCAATTTCGAATCAAACCAAGCTCAACACTTGTCAATTATTCATCACACACAAGGATAGACCTCCACATGGTCTTTCAATCTCCCCCTTGATGAGTATATTGACAAACACATGAAAAGGCATAAGTTTGAGTTTGAAGGAGAAGAAGAAAGCAATTTGAATGCAAAGCGAAACTCGGTCCAGAGAGAAGGAAATAATATCATGACCAAGTTGGCTAGAAAGATTTTTAGAGCAATATAAAAGAAAGAGCAAGTTTTCCACAAAAGCTCTAAAATATCCAATAAAACTCACAATGAACACTCGAATATGCTTATGATCATAAAAAATTGCAATTGTCACAAAGATCATAAGAATCAAGGTGGATTAGAATTTTTCTTTTGAAGATGCCTTTTCTACATTTTCTCCCCCTTTTGGCAATATAGGCATCAATAAGTCAAAATTTTTTTTATCTTTTATCCCCCTTTGAATATGTATGCATGAGATGCAACCTAAGGAGCTTTGAAGATTATCCAACTGATCATAATGACAAGATATGACACCAAGCTAATCAATTTAGAAAATGACTAAACTTGGATGTCTCCAAGAACAAATTCATTTTGCTCACAAGCTTTGTTTACAAGATTTTATTTTAACAAGATTGGAACAAGTGCAAAACTTAGCAAAAGTTTCAAAGCTAGAAGCAAACACCACTCATAGGATCAAATGGAAAACCTAGAGTTCAACCTACTCAACACTTTGGGAAATCTAGAAGTGCATACAAGGTCCTTCGAGCTCATTTTCCATATAATGCGATTTTTGCCTTAGTATTTGAAAAGACATAGCGGGTGCAAATGTTTGACATAATTTGCATTCTTTACCCACATATGTTTTTTGTTTATTTGCATTTTCAAGAGTAATTGACTCATGCCATCTTCGACCATCTCAAGAAGAACTCTTAAGAGGATGGTCTTGGTCATACACGATGCATTCCAAGTTCATCCCAAGTGCAATGGGAGGCGGCCTCGTGAATGCAAAGTGTTGAGATCAATTTTGCACAAAAGAGTCAATTTTTGTTTTCATTTTAGCACATATGAGCAATTGGAAGGACTCAAGTATGGATCAAGCTAGTTTCACCCAAGTTGCTATAGGGACTCTAGAGAACTCCAAAATTTCACAAATCATGGTAAATACCTCTAGAGACTAAACTTAGCAAGAAAAAGCAACATGTTTCATCAAGTTTTTCGTTAAAACTTTCAATTTTCAAATTTTAACAAGCTTAGCATGATGGATGAACTTGGACAACCCGAAGCTAGTGATTTTCTTCAAAAGATGTAGCAAGGTGCATTACATGAAGATTGAGTCAATTGCATAATAGACAAAGCTCATAAAATGAAAAATCAAGTCTATATGCAATGAATGAGACAGATTCTTAAACTCCCCCTCAACATGCGATTCCATTTTAAGCACAAATCTGGTTCAAATTGAGTTATTAGCAAGATTAAGCTCAAGAAAGGTCGAAAAGAACTCAATTAAAGCCGAAACAGAATGGAGGAAGAAGTCAAGAAACTGGGGAATGGGGTGATAATAGAGTATAGAAAAGATAGCAGAGAACACTAGGCTCAAACTCGCTCTCATCTTCCCCAATGATTGACAAAGGAAAGCTAGCTCTCAAACTCCAGCCCAGGAGCAAACACAGACCCTGTCTACCAAGGGGGCCCAACACCTGCTAGACCTACAAGACTGTGAGTGAGCTCAACCGAGAAGAAGAAGAGAATAGCATCCTAAAGCATAAGATGAGAGGTCCATGCCGAGGCATGCCAAGTCTAGGTGAAGTGAACTCGTAACTCTAGAAAAGAAAACCCATAGCACCCGTAACAAGACAAAAGAAGGGAAAAACTGAAGAAAATATATACATATAATACATAAAGTACAAACCAGCCCCCCACAATAAGCCGTAAGGGCACACAACTCCAAGCTCACTCCTCAAGGCAACAAACCTAGAGCTATCCAAAGGCTTGGTAAAGATATCGCCAACCGGTGGTCACTCTCCACAAACTCAAGCACTATGTCTCCTTTCTCCACATGGTCTCTAAGGAAGTGATATCTAATATCAATGTGCTTGGTCCGGAGTGCCGCACCGGTTCTTGGCAATGCAAATAGCGAAGTGTTATCACGTAAAAGTGGAACACTCTCTATCTCTAACCCAAAGTCCCGCAAGGTCGATCTCATCCAGAGCACTGCTACAAAGAATCGGTCAGCAAAGAACATACTCGGCCTCACGGTGGATCAGGCGACTCGGACCGCTTCTTTAGACGACCAAGAAACAAGAGAAGTGCCAATGAATTGGCAAGTGCCGGCGTCGATGCAAATGTGCTCTCAAGAAAACGCGATTGGAAACATGACAAGCAGAGCTATAGCCTCACCCAAAACTTCCTAGGAGTATCAGACTCGTCTAGCATCGTCTCCGCCATCTCAACCAGGTCCTATTCTTCCTTTCCACTACGCCATTTTGCCGAGGGACGATGGAGAGGAGAACTCGATGCTCTAACCTGCACTCCACACGAAACTCTCAAAGTAGGAGTTCTTGAACTCGTGCCATTATCACCGCAGATAGCTCGTAATGCACCGGGAGCTCGATAGACAACCTACTAACAAATCCTCAAGTGAGAAAAGTCTCATCCTTCGAGGCCATGAAAAATACCCAAGAATACCTCGAAAAATCATCAACAATGACAAGGACATACCACTTCCCTCCTGCTGATCGCACTCTAGCCGACCAACAAAGGTCCATGTGTAAAAGTCGTCCCGGTGCATCACCATCACTACGGTGGATCGGAGGATGAGAAGCAAGAACCATCTTGCCATGTCGGCAGGGAGAGCAAACTAAGTCTTTGACCATCTTGAGTTTGGGCAAACCACTTAATAAGATCGCGGCCGCTAACTCGTCAAATGATCAAAACCAATGTGACCAAGTCTCCTATGCCAAAAGGAGAGATCACGGACTCGAATAATCAAACACCGAGAGAGTCTCCGTAAGAAACAGAAAAATCAGCACGAAAGACTCTCCCAAATCTAGAAATCCCGCAAACTAACTCTCCTGATGAATCGAGAATTCTACAAGCATTGCTCTTAAAGCTTACCTCGAAAGAGTCATCGATAAGCTGAGAAACAGAAAGTAAATTATATTGCAGCTTACTCACTAAGGCAACGTCTTTAAGAATAAAATTGTTATTAATGCAGACGGTACCTTTTGCAATGACCCTACCTGAAGACGCATCCCCAAAAGTGATCAACTCATCACCGGGGCTCGGACTAGGAAGAGAACTAACGAGAATCTCCGGTCATATGACGAGAACAACCGAATCAACAATCCAAACATCTCCTTCCCCATCCGATTTAACCCGATCAAGTCGAAGAGAAGACTCAAGATCGATAAAGTGAAGACTTGGGAACCCAATATCAATTACACGACGCCTCAAAGTACCAAACCACAAAAGAAGAAGATCGACTCTAGTGTCTCTCTCGACGCTCAACTCTAACAAGATCGAAGAAGCAATGTAGTGGAAGATCTAGGAGTCACATCCGTTTGGCTCGCTGTGGTGCAAAGGCCGACCATCCCAACGAGGTCGCTTAAATCTCCTACCCGAACGCCTCACGCCACGATATCTACCTCGATGGGAAAAACGAGGAATATCAAGAGGACGGCGAAAGATCGACCACGAGCAACTCCAGACTAAAACTCGATCAACAAAGATGAAAACCGAGTCCCGGACGCCGCCTAAAAACAAAGCGACTTTCTAACTCGTCTAGTAGTAGCAGGTGCCTTAGAGCACTCGTAGTCCGGGATGACCCTCAATACCCCTAAGAGCATCAACATGCTCACGCCGAGTAATCTTGGCGCTACCAAGCGTAACTCTACTAGGTGACCATCCTTCTTATGTAAGGTGCATGTGTACTTTGCCTTGTTAGAGGCGTATAACAAGAGAAGCATCCTTCGGTCAAGTCCCATGGACCACACCAAGAGACCTAAACACAGTGGTGCTCACCCCGGGAGCTACCACAATCTCACCACTCTTGGATGCACGCACAATGGTAGGAGGATGAGTCCTAGCGTGCTCCAAGTAGTCAAATCCTAGACCCTGATTAAATTTGCTAATCTTAGATTGGTCTAGAATGAGATTGAGCTTCTTCTTACCTCCTACAAACTTCTCGAGAGTGCTCATGAGATACTCACACTCCCGGAAGAGAGAGGCACAAGAAGAACAGGGAAGAGAGGAAGAAGAAGAACCAGAGAGAGAAGCTCTCTCAGCACGTGCCTTTTGTTCCCTTAGCACGGCTGCCTCAATCTTGAGGGCCTCACAAGAAACGCAGAAGCATCTCTAATCCTACGGACTTGGTTTGCTAACTTCTTCCTAAGCTCGACATGGATTTTATCCACGCCATCCTTAACCCCAACACACAAGAAGCAACCAGCTTTGTGATTTAACTAGTAAATCCTTAGCAAGTTGATCACACTTGACATTCAAAGCATCATTGTCAAGTTTTAGTTGCTTACAGCCCTCACATGAGCTGACAGGGTCCTTAGAAGCATGCATCTCAAGTTCATCATTTCTAGAGGAAAGCTTTCTAAGGTGTGAGCTCATGGCATCAATCTCAGCAAGCAATTTAGGGCAATTATCACAAGATGCAGTTGTGTGAGTATGAAGAAAACTATCATCAATAGGAATAGGATCAATAGAACATGTACTAGCATCCTTCGACCTAAGAGCCTCAAGATCAGAAACCACACTATCATGCAGGGTCCTTAGGTTCTCCAACTCCACATGCAAAGCATCACAGAGAGTACAACTATCAGAGTCTCGGGAGGAACATGATTTAAGTGAAGCTAACTCCCGAGACAAACTATCTACCTCCTTCTCTAACTCAGAACACCTCGACCTAGCCTTAGCATGAAACTTGCCTAATTTACGAAGGCATCATTTAACTCGTCAGAGGTGGGTACCTCATCCGTGTCGCCAGACAAATGGAGTCGCCACTTCAATGGCGCCGCCATGAAGCACATGCCGAGAAGTCGCCGCCGCCTTTCTTCTCTTGCGGATCATCCTCCCTTCGTCGCTCCATGTCTCCGTGTTTGAGAGGTTGATGTCGCCGAGGGCGGCGAGGACACGTGGAAGAGCTTCTTGTTCTTGGAGAAGTTGCAGATTTCTTCTCGTATACGGCTTCACGAACCGGAGGCTTTTGTTGCGGTTCTTGTCGGTGTAGTCGTTTTGCCCAAACCGCCGACATCGTTTTGCCCTTCTCCACTTTGGGGGTTCGCTCAATGTGGTTGGGGCCACCACACTCAAGCAGTGATCATGCCACCTCTCTTCCTCTCTCTCACTCTCTTGTAAATATTGGAAAATTTTCGAGCGACAAGAGCAAGCTCATTTTCCGAAATTGTTTCGAATTTCATCGCTACGCCGCAAAGATCGGAGAGAGAAAAACCGTAGCAACATCAAGAGAAAATCCGAAGAGGACCCAATGGGATCGGTGACCAAAGCCATCGATCGAGATTTCGTCTTCCGAGAGACGACATCAATCTCATGAGTCTTGAGGCGGAATAAAGCCCGCCAAGAGTCGAGTCGACGATCGCTGGTGTCCTTGATGGTGGTCACCTTCATCTCCCAAACCCGAAGGTCGAAAAGCGGTCAAGAAATGCCGAGCATTGTCCGAAGTCAGTATATACAACCGATCGCTTCGAGGTCGCTCAAAATCTTGGTAAACCGACCAAAGCACTCATCGAGACTCTCACCAATAGCGTTGTTCAAATTTGTTATACTCGCTTGAATCGTCCTGCCACACGGTCTTGATTTGAGTAGTGCCCTCATGGTAAGCATCGAGGGTTACCCAAATCTCGTATGAGCGAAGGTGAGAAATCCGATCATACTCATCATGGGTGAGTCCTCAGATGAGAATGTTCTCGCCTTAGCATTTGCCTCAACGCCACCATATTGCCGTAGCGGACGTTCTCATCGCCAGAACCTCATATGGGAGCTTCACCTTCGCCATATCGAAGCCTCCGGCAAGGATGTATGACTCCATCCGGATTTCCAAAAGGAAAATCAACACCGAAAAAATTGGAGGCTTGGTGGAATATTTGTCCGTCGCCATGGCTCTTGAGACCGGTCAAGATCTACGGAAGAGCAAAACCGCTCGATACCAATTGAAGGATCGAGATGGCGAACAGAGGGGGGTGAATGGTCGCAAATAAATTTTTGCCCCAAAATACTCCAACTAAAACCGAGAAAAGATCGCGCAAGGGAAATCGTGAAAAACCCGCAAAAACCGGAACGACTAGACAACTATGTGCATCCCTAGCTTACATGAATATTATCCATAAAATATGTGAGGGATTTTTCAATCACAATCCTGGTTGTCAAGTGTCCAAAAGAAAGAGGAATCAATTCAAATACTTCTTTTCTAAAAGAGATCAAGCCAAAACACAAAAGTCTCTTTTAGAAAAGCAAAAGCAGATATTTCCAGAATCTGTCTTTAATTTGAACAGGAGGTTGGTGGGTTTCTGCTGCTCACAAAATTATGAGAAATTTTCTCCCTATGAGCAGATGAGTCGTGAAGCTCTCCACCAAAATTCAGATCAAAAAGCCAAGTAGAAAAATCATCATAAATCTATGAACACAGACAGTCAGAAACTTCGGGCAGAAAATTTGGGGCTCGGTTTTCACTTCATAGCACCCAAACGGTGAAACCAGTGGACTCCAAACTTTTTCTACAGATGGGTATAGGAGTCCCGCACAATCTCCAACAAGAATCACTCAAGAAGGATTTTTTAGATTTTTCTAAAAATCAAAGACTAACTGCTGCGCGAAAACAAGTTCTGGACAGAACTGGAACTTGAAAGAAGAGATGATCTCTACTCAATCAAAGAGTGCAAAAGAGATGTAAAACCATATGAACACACTCAAAACATCCAAGATCAGCATTTAGAAGGAGGAGGCAAATCCAAATTGCATGAATGTAGATTATGGAAAGTAAATGCGTAATGTAAATGCTGAATTTAAATTATGAAAGTAAAGACATAATGTAAATGCAGAATTTAAATTCACAATGATGCAAAGAAATTTCTTTGTATTTCTGGTGGAAGGTTTACAAAGCCTCACTTCATGTGGGCAAAGCTCAATGGAGCAACTCAAACCTTCAAGGGAGGAGGCCACCCTCCACCCCTATTTATACAACTCTTGGGTCACCTACCACCCTTGGATGAGTCCTCAACCCTAGGACACTCATCTAAGGGCTAGGATTAACCCACTCACACAGCCATGCAAGGGCTAACCCAAAACCCACACACATACCGGGTTTTCTTGCACGGTTTTCAAAGCATACTACCTAGACCCGCTAACCTATCAACTAGACCGCAATCCGACGGCCCTCATTGATCCACGCGCATCTAGCTAGCATCATCTCCTTTCCTTATCTTCTTGGCTTGCCCGACTCGCCTCCGGTCATCTTCCGCGATCTCCCGACCGCCTGACCTCCGACGCCTCGCCTAGTCCCGGCCATCCTCCGCCTCACCATGACCTAGCACCGCCGCTCAAGAACCATCAAAGACAAGGAAAACCTTTCACATAGCAATGCCCACAAATATTTTCAATGATTATCCCACAATCATTAATCAATCATAATTGCACCCAATGGTCCGGCATACGCCTCTGTGCCGGTAGCACTAGGAAAAGCAACCAACACTCAAATTGCTTCAATTTGAAGATCCAATTCAAATCAAACTCAATTTCGAATCAAACCAAGCTCAACACTTGTCAATTATTCATCACACACAAGGATAGACCTCCACATGGTCTTTCAATCTCCCCCTTGATGAGTATATTGACAAACACATGAAAAGGCATAAGTTTGAGTTTGAAGGAGAAGAAGAAAGCAATTTGAATGCAAAGCCAAACTCGGTCCAGAGAGAAGGAAATAATATCATGACCAAGTTGGCTAGAAAGATTTTTAGAGCAATATAAAAGAAAGAGCAAGTTTTCCACAAAAGCTCTAAAATATCCAATAAAACTCACAATGAACACTCGAATATGCTTATGATCATAAAAATTTGCAATTGTCACAAAGATCATAAGAATCAAGGTGGATTAGAATTTTTCTTTGAAGATGCCTTTTCTACATTTTCTCCCTTTGGCAATATAGGCATCAATAAGTCAAAATTTTTTTATCTTTTATCCCCTTGAATATGTATGCATGAGATGCAACCTAAGGAGCTTTGAAGATTATCCAACTGATCATAATGACAAGATATGACACCAAGCTAATCAATTTAGAAAATGACTAAACTTGGATGTCTCCAAGAACAAATTCATTTTGCTCACAAGCTTTGTTTACAAGATTTTATTTTAACAAGATTGGAACAAGTGCAAAACTTAGCAAAAGTTTCAAAGCTAGAAGCAAACACCACTCATAGGATCAAATGGAAAACCTAGAGTTCAACCTACTCAACACTTTGGGAAATCTAGAAGTGCATACAAGGTCCTTCGAGCTCATTTTCCATATAATGCGACTTTTGCCTTAGTATTTGAAAAGACATAGCGGGTGCAAATGTTTGACATAATTTGCATTCTTTACCCACATATGTTTTTTTGTTTATTTGCATTTTTCAAGAGTAATTGACTCATGCCATCTTCGACCATCTCAAGAAGAACTCTTAAGAGGATGGTCTTGGTCATACACGATGCATTCCAAGTTCATCCCAAGTGCAATGGGAGGCGCCTCGTGAATGCAAAGTGTTGAGATCAATTTTGCACAAAAGAGTCAATTTTGTTTTCATTTTAGCACATATGAGCAATTGGAAGGACTCAAGTATGGATCAAGCTAGTTTCACCCAAGTTGCTATAGGGACTCTAGAGAACTCCAAAATTTCACAAATCATGGTAAATACCTCTAGAGACTAAACTTAGCAAGAAAAAGCAACATGTTTCATCAAGTTTTTCAGTTAAAACTTTCAATTTTCAAATTTTAACAAGCTTAGCATGATGGATGAACTTGGACAACCCAAGCTAGTGATTTTCTTCAAAAGATGTAGCAAGGTGCATTACATGAAGATTGAGTCAATTGCATAATAGACAAAGCTCATAAAATGAAAAATCAAGTCTATATGCAATGAATGAGACAGATTCTTAAACTCCCCTCAACATGTGATTCCATTTTAAGCACAAATCTGGTTCAAATTGAGTTATTAGCAAGATTAAGCTCAAGAAAGGTCGAAAAGAACTCAATTAAAGCCGTAAACACGTAATGGAGGGAAGAAGTCAAGAAACTGCGAATCGGGTGACTATAGAGTATAGAAAAGATAGCAGAGAACACTAGGCTCAAACTCGCTCTCATCTTCCCTAATGATCGACAAAGGAAAGCTAGCTCTCAAACTCCAGCCAGAGCAAACATGCACTGCCTACCCAGGGGCCCAACACTGCTAGACCTACAAGACTGTGAGTGAGCTCAACCGAGAAGAAGAAGAGAATAGCATCCTAAAGCATAAGATGAGAGGTCCATGCCGAGGCATGCCAAGTCTAGGTGAAGTGAACTCGTAACTCTAGAAAAGAAAACCCATAGCACCTGTAACAAGACAAAAGAAGGGAAAACTGGAAGAAAATATATACATATAATACATAAAGTACAAACCAGCTCCCCCTCACAATAAGCCGTAAGGGCACACAACTCAAGCTCACTCTCAAGGCAACAAACCTAGAGCTATCCAAAGGCTTGGTAAAGATATCGCCAACCGGTGGTCACTCTCCACAAACTCAAGCACTATGTCTCCTTTCTCCACATGGTCTCTAAGGAAGTGATATCTAATATCAATGTGCTTGGTCCGGAGTGTCAGACTGGGTTCTTGGCAATGCAAATAGCGAAGTGTTATCACGTAAAAGTGGAACACTCTCTATCTCTAACCCAAAGTCCCGCAAGGTCGATCTCATCCAGAGCACTGCTACAAAGAATCGGGCAGCAAAGAACATACTCGCCTCGCCGATGGATCAGGCGACTCGACCGCTTCTTAGACGACCAAGAAACAAGAGAAGTGCCAATGAATTGGCAAGTGCCGAAGCGCGATGCAAATGTGCTCTCAAGAAAACGCGATTGGAAACATGACAAGCAAGAGCTATAGCCTCACTTCAAAACTTCTTAGGAGTATCAGATTGCTTCAGCATCGCCCTGCCATCTCAACCAGGTCCTATTCTTCCTTTCCACTACGCCATTTTGCCGAGGGACGATGGAGAGGAGAACTGATGCTCTAACCCGCACTCCACACGAAACTCTCAAAGTAGGAGTTCTTGAACTCAGTGCTATTATCATCAAGCAGATAGCTCGTAATGCACCGGGAGCTCGATAGACAACCTACTAACAAATCCTCAAGTGAGAAAAAGTCTCATCCTTCGAGGCCATGAAAAATACCCAAGAATACCTCGAAAAATCATCAACAATGACAAGGACATACCACTTCCCTCCTGCCGATCGCACTCTAGCCGACCAACAAAGGTCCATGTGTAAAAGCTGTCCTGGTGCATCACCATCACTACGGTGGATCGGAGGATGAGAAGCAAGAACTATCTTGCCATGTCGGCAGGAGAGCAAACTAAGTCTTTGACCATCTTGAGTTTGGGCAAACCACGAATAAGATCGCGGTGCTAACTCGGTCAAATGATCAAAACCAATGTGACCAAGTCTCCTATGCCAAAAGGAGAGATCACGGACTCGTATAATCAAACACCAAGAGAGTCTCCGTAAGAAATGTAAAAATCAGCACGAAAGACTCTCCCAAATCTAGAAATCCGCAAACTAACTCTCCCGATGAATCGAGAATTCTACAAGCATTGCTCTTAAAGCTTACCTCGAAAGAGTCATCGATAAGTCGAGAAATGTAGTAAATTATATTGCAGCTTACTCACTAAGGCAACGCTCTTTAAGAATAAAATTGTTATTAATGCAGACGGTACCTTTTGCAATGACCCTACCAAGACGATCCCCAAAAGTGATCAACTCATCACCGGGCTCGGACTAGGAAGAGAACTAACGAGAATCTCCGGTCATATGACGAGAACAACCGAATCAACAATCCAAACATCTCCTTCCCCATCCGATTTAACCCGATCAAGTCGAAGAGAAGACTCAAGATCGATAAAGTGAAGACTTGGGAACCCAATATCAATTACACGACGCCTCAAAGTACCACCACAAAAGAAGAAGATCGACTCTAGTGTCTCTCGACGCTCAACTCTAACAAGATCGAAGAAGCAACAGAGTGGAAGATCTAGGAGTCACATCGGTTTGGCTCGCCGTGGTGCAAAGGCCGACCATCCCAACGAGGTCGCTTAAATCTCCTACCCGAACGCCTCACGCCACGATATTCTACCTCGATGGGAAAACGAGGAATATCAAGAGGACGGCGAAAGATCGACCACGAGCAACTCTGTGACTAAAACTCGATCAACAAAGATGAAAACCGAGTCCCGACGCCGCCCAAAAACAAAGCGACTTTCTAACTCGTTTAGTAGTAGCAGGTGCCTTAGGAGCACTCGAGTCCGGGATGACCCCAATACCCCTAAGAGCATCAACATGCTCACGCCGAGTAATCTTGGCGCGCCTGAAGCAGAACTCTACTAGGTGACCATCCTTCTTGTAGGTGCATGTGTACTTTGCCTTGTTAGAGGCGTATAACAAGAGAAGCATCCTTCTGGTCAAGTCCCATGGACCACACCAACAGACCTAAACACAAGTGGTGCTCACCTCGAGCTACCACAATCTCACCACTCTTGGATGCACGCACAATGGTAGGAGGATGAGTCCTAGCGTGCTCCAAGTAGTCAAATCCTAGACCTTGATTAAATTTGCTAATCTTAGATTGGTCTAGAATGAGATTGAGCTTCTTCTTCCTCCTACAAACTTCTCGAGAGTGCTCATGAGATACTCACACTCCTAAGAGAGAGGCACAAGAAGAACAGGAAGAGAGGAAGAAGAAGAACCAGAGAGAGAAGCTCTCTCAAAGACGTGCCTTTTGTTCCTTTAGCACGGCTGCCTCAATCTTGAGGGCCTCACAAGAAACGCAGAAGCATCTCTAATCCTACGGACTTGGTTTGCTAACTTCTTCCTAAGCTCGACATGGATTTTATCCACGCCATCCTTAACCCCAACACACAAAGAAGCAACCAGCTTTGTGATTTAACTAGTAAATCCTTAGCAAGTTGATCACACTTGACATTCAAAGCATCATTGTCAAGTTTTAGTTGCTTACAGCCCTCACATGAGCTGACAGGGTCCTTAGAAGCATGCATCTCAAGTTCATCATTTCTAGAGGAAAGCTTTCTAAGGTGTGAGCTCATGGCATCAATCTCAGCAAGCAATTTAGGGCAATTATCACAAGATGCAGTTGTGTGAGTATGAAGAAAACTATCATCAATAGGAATAGGATCAATAGAACATGTACTAGCATCCTTCGACCTAAGAGCCTCAAGATCAGAAACCACACTATCATGCAGGTCCTTAGGTTCTCCAACTCCACATGCAAAGCATCACAGAGAGTACAACTATCGAGTCTCTGGAGGAACATGATTTAAGTGAAGCTAACTCCCGAGACAAACTATCTACCTCCTTCTCTAACTCGTAACACCTCGACCTAGCCTTAGCATGAAACTTGCCTAATTTACGAAGGCATCATTTAACTCGTCGAGGTGGGTACCTCATCCGTGTCGCCAGACAAATGAGTCGCCACTTCAATGGCGCCGCCATGAAGCACATGCCGAGAAGTCGTCCGCCTTTCTTCTCTTGCGGATCATCCTCCCTTCGTCGCTCCATGTCTCCGTGTCGGAGAGGTTGATGTCGCCGAGGGCGGCGAGGACACGGTGGAAGAGCTTCTTGTTCTTGGAGAAGTTGCGGTATTTCTTCTCGTATGCCGGCTCACGAACCGGAGGCTTCTTGTTGCGTTCTTGTCGGTGTAGTCGTTTTGCCCAAACCGCCGACATCGTTTTGCCCTTCTCCAGCTTAAGGCGGTTCGCTCAATGTGGTTGGCCACCACACTCAAGCAGTGATCATGCCACCTCTCTTCCTCTCTCTCACTCTCTTGTAAATATTGGAAAATTTTCGAGCGACAAGAGCAAGCTCATTTTCTCGAAATTGTTTCGCATTTCATCGCTACGCCGCAAAGATCGGAGAGAGAAAACCGTATAAACATCAAGAGAAAATCCGAAGAGGACCCAATGGGATCGGTGACCAAAGCCATCGACCGAGATTTCGCCTTCCGAGAGACGACATCAATCTCATGAGTCTTGAGGCGGAATAAAGCCCGCCAAGAGTCGAGTCGACAGATCGCTGGTGTCCTTGATGGTGGTCACCTTCATCTCCCAAACCCGAAGGTCGAGTCGCGGTCAAGAAATGCCGAGCATTGTCCGAAGTCGGTATATACAACCGATCGCTTCGGAGGTCGCTCAAAATCTTGGTAAACCGACCAAAGCACTCATCGAGACTCTCACCAAGCGTTGTTCAAATTTGTTGTACTCGCTTGAACTCGTCCTCGCCCACGGTCTTGATTTGAGTAGTGCCCTCATGGTAAGCATCGAGGGTTACCCAAATCTCGTGGGCGGAGCGAAGGTGAAATCCGATCATACTCATCGCGGCCGAGTCCTCAGATGAGAATGTTCTCGCCTTAGCATTTGCCTCAACGTCACCCATATTGCCGCCGTGGACGTTCTCATCGCCAGAACCTCATATGGGAGCTTCACCTTCGCCATATCAGAAGCCCCGGCAAAGTGATGTATGACTCCATCCGGATTTCAAAAAGGAAAATCAACACCGTAAAAAATTGGAGGCTTGGTGGAATATTTGTCCGTCGCCATGGCTCTTGAGACCGGTCAAGATCTATGGAAGAGCAAAACCGGCTCTGATACCAATTGAAGGATCGAGATGGCGAACAGAGGGGGGGTGAATGGTCGCAAAATAAATTTTCCCCCAAAATACTCCAACTAAAACCGAGAAAAGATCGCGAAAGGGAAATCGTGAAAAACCCGCAAAAACCGGAACGACTAGACAACTATGTGCATCCCTAGCTTACATGAATATTATCCATAAAATATGTGAGGGATTTTTCAATCACAATCCTGGTTGTCAAGTGTCCAAAAGAAAGAGGAATCAATTCAAATACTTCTTTTCTAAAAGAGATCAAGCCAAAACACAAAAGTCTCTTTTAGAAAAGCAAAAGCAGATATTTCCAGAATCTGTCTTTAATTTGAACAGGAGGTTGGTGGGTTTCTGCTGCTCACAAAATTATGAGAAATTTTCTCCCTATGAGCAGATGAGTCGTGAAGCTCTCCACCAAAATTCAGATCAAAAAGCCAAGTAGAAAAATCATCATAAATCTATGAACACAGACAGTCAGAAACTTCGGGCAGAAAATTTGGGGCTCGGTTTTCACTTCATAGCACCCAAACGGTGAAACCAGTGGACTCCAAACTTTTTCTACAGATGGGTATAGGAGTCCTGCACAATCTGCAATAAGAATCACTCAAGAAGGATTTTTTAGATTTTTCTAAAAATCAAAGACTAACTGCTTGCGCGAAAAACAAGTTCTGGACAGAACTGGAACTTGAAAGAAGAGATGATCTCTACTCAATCAAAGAGTGCAAAAGAGATGTAAAACCATATGAACACACTCAAAACATCCAAGATCAGCATTTAGAAGGAGGAGGCAAATCCAAATTGCATGAATGTAGATTATGGAAAGTAAATGCGTAATGTAAATGCTGAATTTAAATTATGTGAAAGTAAAGACATAATGTAAATGCAGAATTTAAATTCACAATGATGCAAAGAAATTTCTTTGTATTTCTGGTGGAAGGTTTACAAAGCCTCACTTCATGTGGGCAAAGCTCAATGGAGCAACTCAAACCTTCAAGGGAGGAGGCCACCCTCCACCCCTATTTATACAACTCTTGGGTCACCTACCACCCTTGGATGAGTCCTCAACCCTAGGACACTCATCTAAGGGCTAGGATTAACCCACTCACACAGCCATGCAAGGGCTAACCCAAAACCCACACACATACCGGTTTTCTTGCACGGTTTTCAAAGCATACTACCTAGACCCGCTAACCTATCAACTAGACCGCAATCCGACGGCCCTCATTGATCCACGCGCATCTAGCTAGCATCATCTCCTTTCCTTATCTTCTTGGCTTGCCCGACTCCGCCTCCGGTCATCTTCCGCGATCTCCGACCGTCTCGACCTCCGACGCCTCGCCTAGTCCCGGCCATCCTCCGCCTCACCATGACCTAGCACCGTCGCCTCAAGAACCATCAAAGACAAGGAAAACCTTGCACATAGCAATGCCCACAAATATTTTCAATGATTATCCCACAATCATTAATCAATCATAATTGCACCCAATGGTCCGGCACACGCCTCTGTGCCGTAGCACTAGGAAAAGCAACCAACACTCAAATTGCTTCAATTTGAAGATCCAATTCAAATCAAACTCAATTTCAATCAAACCAAGCTCAACACTTGTCAATTATTCATCACACACAAGGATAGACCTCCACATGGTCTTTCAATCTCCCCTTGATGAGTATATTGACAAACACATGAAAAGGCATAAGTTTGAGTTTGAAGGAGAAGAAGAAAGCAATTTGAATGCAAAGCCAAACTCGTCCAGAGAGAAGGAAATAATATCATGACCAAGTTGGCTAGAAAGATTTTTAGAGCAATATAAAAGAAAGAGCAAGTTTTCCACAAAAGCTCTAAAATATCCAATAAAACTCACAATGAACACTCAATATGCTTATGATCATAAAAATTTGCAATTGTCACAAAGATCATAAGAATCAAGGTGGATTAGAATTTTTCTTTTGAAGATGCCTTTTCTACATTTTCTCCCCTTTGGCAATATAGGCATCAATAAGTCAAAATTTTTTATCTTTTATCCCCTTGAATATGTATGCATGAGATGCAACCTAAGGAGCTTTGAAGATTATCCAACTGATCATAATGACAAGATATGACACCAAGCTAATCAATTTAGAAAATGACTAAACTTGGATGTCTCCAAGAACAAATTCATTTTGCTCACAAGCTTTGTTTACAAGATTTTATTTTAACAAGATTGGAACAAGTGCAAAACTTAGCAAAAGTTTCAAAGCTAGAAGCAAACACCACTCATAGGATCAAATGGAAAACCTAGAGTTCAACCTACTCAACACTTTGGGAAATCTAGAAGTGCATACAAGGTCCTTCGAGCTCATTTTCCATATAATGCACTTTTGCCTTAGTATTTGAAAAGACATAGAGGGTGCAAATGTTTGACATAATTTGCATTCTTTACCCACATATGTTTTTTGTTTATTTGCATTTTTCAAGAGTAATTGACTCATGCCATCTTCGACCATCTCAAGAAGAACTCTTAAGAGGATGGTCTTGGTCATACACGATGCATTCCAAGTTCATCCCAAGTGCAATGGGAGGCGCCTCGTGAATGCAAAGTGTTGAGATCAATTTTGCACAAAAGAGTCAATTTTTGTTTTCATTTTAGCACATATGAGCAATTGGAAGGACTCAAGTATGGATCAAGCTAGTTTCACCCAAGTTGCTATAGGGACTCTAGAGAACTCTAAAATTTCACAAATCATGGTAAATACCTCTAGAGACTAAACTTAGCAAGAAAAAGCAACATGTTTCATCAAGTTTTTCAGCTTAAAACTTTCAATTTTCAAATTTTAACAAGCTTAGCATGATGGATGAACTTGGACAACCCGGCTAGTGATTTTCTTCAAAAGATGTAGCAAGGTGCATTACATGAAGATTGAGTCAATTGCATAATAGACAAAGCTCATAAAATGAAAAATCAAGTCTATATGCAATGAATGAGACAGATTCTTAAACTCCCCTCAACATGTGATTCCATTTTAAGCACAAATCTGGTTCAAATTGAGTTATTAGCAAGATTAAGCTCAAGAAAGGTCGAAAAGAACTCAATTAAAGCCGTAAACACGTAATGGAGGGAAGAAGTCAAGAAACCGCGAATCGGATGACTATAGAGTATAGAAAAGATAGCAGAGAACACTAGGCTCAAACTCGCTCTCATCTTCCCCAATGATCGACAAAGGAAAGCTAGCTCTCAAACTCCAAATTTCAGAGCAAACATGCACTGCCTACCAGGGGCCCAACACCTGCTAGACCTACAAGACTCGTGAGTGAGCTCAACCGAGAAGAAGAAGAGAATAGCATCCTAAAGCATAAGATGAGAGGTCCATACCGAGGCATGCCGAAGTCTAGGTGAAGTGAACTCGTAACTCTAGAAAAGAAAACCCATAGCACCCGTAACAAGACAAAAGAAGGGAAAACTCGAAGAAAATATATACATATAATACATAAAGTACAAACCAGCTCCCCTCACAATAAGCCGTAAGGGCACACAACTCCAAGCTCACTCCTCAAGGCAACAAACCTAGAGCTATCCAAAGGCTTGGTAAAGATATCGCCAACCGGTGGTCACTTCCACAAATCAAGCACTATGTCTCCTTTCTCCACATGGTCTCTAAGGAAGTGATATCTAATATCAATGTGCTTGGTCCGGAGTGTCAGACCGGGTTCTTGGCAATGCAAATAGCGTAAGTGTTATCACGTAAAAGTGGAACACTCTCTATCTCTAACCCAAAGTCCCGCAAGGTCGATCTCATCCAGAGCACTGCTACAAAGAATCGCAGCAAAAGAACATACTCGCCTCGCCAGGATCAGGCGACTCCTGATCTTCTTAGACGACCAAGAAACAAGAGAAGTGCCAATGAATTGGCAAGTGCCGAAGTGCGATGCAAATGTGCTCTCAAGAAAACGCGATTGAAACATGACAAGCAAAGAGCTATAGCCTCACTTCAAAACTTCCTAGAGTATCAGATTGCCTAGCATCGCCCCGCCATCTCAACCAGGTCCTATTCTTCCTTTCCACTACGCCATTTTGTCGAGGGACGATGGAGAGGAGAACTCGATGCTCTAACCTGCACTCCACACGTAAACTCTCAAAGTAGGAGTTCTTGAACTCAGGCCATTATCACTGCAGATAGCTCAGAATGCACCCGGGAGCTCGATAGACAACCTACTAACAAATCCTCAAGTGAGAAAAGTCTCATCCTTCGAGGCCATGAAAATACCCAAGAATACCTCAAAAATCATCAACAATGACAAGGACATACCACTTCCTTCACTGATCAAGACTCTAGGACCAATGTGGTCCATGTGTAAAAGCTGTCTGGTGCATCACCATCACTACGGTGATCGGAGGATGAGAAGCAAGAACCATCTTGCCATGTCGGCAGGGAGAGCAAACTAAGTCTTTGACCATCTTGAGTTTGGGCAAACCACTAATAAGATCGCGGTGCTGCTAACTCGTCAAATGATCAAAACCAATGTGACCAAGTCTCCTATGCCAAAAGGAGAGATCACGGACTCGAAGCAATCAAACACCAAGAGAGTCTCCGTAAGAAACAAAAATCAGACGAAAGACTCTCCCAAATCTAGAAATCCCGCAAAACTAACTCTCCGATGAATCGAGAATTCTACAAGCATTGCTCTTAAAGCTTACCTCGAAAGAGTCATCGATAAGTCGAGAAACGTAAAGCAAATTATATTGCAGCTTACTCACTAAGGCAACGCCTTTAAGAATAAAATTATTATTAATGCAGACGGTACCTTTTGCAATGACCCTACTCAAGACGATCCCCAAAAGTGATCAACTCATCACCGGGGCTCGGACTAGGAAGAGAACTAACGAGAATCTCCGGTCATATGACGAGAACAACCGAATCAACAATCCAAACATCTCCTTCCCCATCCGATTTAACCCGATCAAGTCGAAGAGAAGACTCAAGATCGATAAAGTGAAGACTTGGGAACCCAATATCAATTACACGACGCTCAAAGTACCAAAGCCACAAAAGAAGAAGATCGACTCTAGTGTCTCTCTCGACGCCAACTCTAACAAGATCGGAAGAAGCACTGTAGTGGAAGATCTAGAGTCACATCGGTTTGGCTCGCCGTGGTGCAAAGGCCGACCATCCCAACGAGGTCGCTTAAATCTCCTACCCGAACGCCTCACGCCGCGATATCTACCTCGATGGGAAAAACGAGGAATATCAAGAGGACGGCGGAAAGATCGACCACGAGCAACTCCAGACTAAAACTCGATCAACAAAGATGAAAACCGAGTCCCGGACGCCGCCCAAAAACAAAGCGACTTTCTAACTCGTTTAGTAGTAGCAGGTGCCTTAGGAGCACTCGTGAGTCTGGGATGACCTCAATACCCCTAAGAGCATCAACATGCCACGCCGAGTAATCTTGGCGCTCAAGCGTAAACTCTACTAGGTGACCATCCTTCTTACAGAAGGTGCATGTGTACTTTGCCTTGTTAGAGGCGTATAACAAGAGAAGCATCCTTCGTCAAGTCCCATGGACCACACCAAAGAGATCTAAACACAAGTGGTGCTCACCCTGGGAGCTACCACAATCTCACCACTCTTGGATGCACGCACAATGGTAGGAGGATGAGTCCTAGCGTGCTCCAAGTAGTCAAATCCTAGACCCTGATTAAATTTGCTAATCTTAGATTGGTCTAGAATGAGATTGAGCTTCTTCTTACCTCCTACAAACTTCTCGAGAGTGCTCATGAGATACTCACACTCCCGGAAGAGAGAGGCACAAGAAGAACAGGGAAGAGAGGAAGAAGAAGAACCAGAGAGAGAAGCTCTCTCAAAGACGCGTCTTTTGTTCCTTAGCACGGCTCCTCAATCTTGAGGGCCTCACAAGAAACGCAGAAGCATCTCTAATCCTACGGACTTGGTTTGCTAACTTCTTCCTAAGCTCGACATGGATTTTATCCACGCCATCCTTAACCCCAACACACAAAGAAGCAACCAGCTTTGTGATTTAACTAGTAAATCCTTAGCAAGTTGATCACACTTGACATTCAAAGCATCATTGTCAAGTTTTAGTTGCTTACAAATTTCACATGAGCCGACAGGTCCTTAGAAGCATGCATCTCAAGTTCATCATTTCTAGAGGAAAGCTTTCTAAGGTGTGAGCTCATGGCATCAATCTCAAGAAGCAATTTAGGGCAATTATCACAAGATGCAGCTTGTGTGAGTATGAAGAAAACTATCATCAATAGGAATAGGATCAATAGAACATGTACTAGCATCCTTCGACCTAAGAGCCTCAAGATCAAAACCACACTATCATGCAGGTCCTTAGGTTCTCCAACTCCACATGCAAAGCATCACAGAGAGTACAACTATCGAGTCTCTGGAGGAACATGATTTAAGTGAAGCTAACTCCCGAGACAAACTATCTACCTCCTTCTCTAACTCGTAACACCTCGACCTAGCCTTAGCATGAAACTTGCCTAATTTACGAAGGCATCATTTAACTCGTCAGAGGTGGGTACCTCATCCGTCAGTCGCCAGACAAATGAGTCGCCACTTCAATGGCGCCGCCATGAAGCACATGCCGGAGAAGTCGCCGCCGCCTTTCTTCTCTTGCGGATCATCCTCCCTTCGTCGCTCCATGTCTCCGTGTCGGAGAGGTTGATGTCGCCGAGGGCGGCGAGGACACGTGGAAGAGCTTGTTCTTGGAGAAGTTATGGTATTTCTTCTCGCGCCCGCTCACGAACCGGAGGCTTTGTTGCGGTTCTTGTCGGTGTAGTCGTTTTGCCCAAACCGCCGACATCGTTTTGCCCTTCTCCACTTAGGGCGGTTCCGTCAATGTGGTTGGCCACCACACTCGGCAGTGATCATGCCACCTCTCTTCCTCTCTCTCTCTCTTGTAAATATTGGAAAATTTTCGAGCGACAAGAGCAAGCTCATTTTCCGAAATTGTTTCAGAATTTCATCGCTACGCCGCAAAGAGCGGAGAGAGAAAACCGTATAACGTCAAGAGAAAATCCGAAGAGGACCCAATGGGATCGGTGACCAAAGCCATCGACCGAGATTTCGCTCTTCCGAGAGACGACATCAATCTCATGAGTCTTGAGGCGGAATAAAGCCCGCCAAGAGTCGAGTCGACAGATCGCTGGTGTCCTTGATGGTGGTCACCTTCATCTCCCAAACCCAAGGTCGAAAAGGGTCAAGAAATGCCGAGCATTGTCCGAGTCGTAGTATATACAACCGATCGCTTCGGAGGTCGCCAAAATCTTGGTAAACCGACCAAAGCACTCATCGAGACTCTCACCAGCGTTGTTCAAATTTGTTGTACTCGCTTGAATCGTCTCGCCACGGTCTTGATTTGAGTAGTGCCCTCATGGTAAGCATCGAGGGTTACCCAAATCTCGTATGAGCGAAGGTGAGAAACCGATCATACTCATCGCGGCCGAGTCCTCAGATGAGAATGTTCTCGCCTTAGCATTTGCCTCAACGTCACCCATATTGCCGGCCGTGACGTTCTCATCGCCAGAACCTCATATGGGAGCTTCACCTTCGCCATATCAGAAGCCTCGGCAAGGATGTATGACTCCATCCGGATTTCCAAAAGGAAAATCAACACCAGAAAAAATTGGAGGCTTGGTGGAATATTTGTCCGTCGCCATGGCTCTTGAGACCGGTCAAGATCTACGGAAGAGCAAAACCGGCTCTGATACCAATTGAAGGATCGAGATGGCGAACAGAGGGGGGTGAATGGTCGCAAAATAAATTTTCCCCCAAAATACTCCAACTAAAACCGAGAAAAGATCGCGCAAGGGAAATCGTGAAAAACCCGCAAAAACCGGAACGACTAGACAACTATGTGCATCCCTAGCTTACATGAATATTATCCATAAAATATGTAAGGGATTTTTCAATCACAATCCTGGTTGTCAAGTGTCCAAAAGAAAGAGGAATCAATTCAAATACTTCTTTTCTAAAAGAGATCAAGCCAAAACACAAAAGTCTCTTTTAGAAAAGCAAAAGCAGATATTTCAAGAATCTGTCTTTAATTTGAACAGGAGGTTGGTGGGTTTTTGCTGCTCACAAAATTATGAGAAATTTTCTCCCTATGAGCAGATGAGTCGAAGCTCTCCACCAAAATTCAGATCAAAAAGCGAAGTAGAAAAATCATCATAAATCTATGAACACAGACAGTCAGAAACTTCGGGCAGAAAATTTGGGGCTCGGTTTTCACTTCATAGCACCCAAACGGTGAAACCAGTGGACTCCAAACTTTTTCTACAGATGGGTATAGGAGTCCCGCACAATCTGCAACAAGAATCACACAAGAAGGATTTTTCTAGATTTTTCTAAAAATCAAAGACTAACTGCTGCGCGAAAAACAAGTTCTGGACAGAACTGGAACTTGAAAGAAGAGATGATCTCTACTCAATCAAAGAGTGCAAAAGAGATGTAAAACCATATGAACACACTCAAAACATCCAAGATCAGCATTTAGAAGGAGGAGGCAAATCCAAATTGCATGAATGTAGATTATGGAAAGTAAATGCGTAATGTAAATGCTGAATTTAAATTATGTAAAGTAAAGACATAATGTAAATGCAGAATTTAAATTCACAATGATGCAAAGAAATTTCTTTGTATTTCTGGTGGAAGGTTTACAAAGCCTCACTTCATGTGGGCAAAGCTCAATGGAGCAACTCAAACCTTCAAGGAGGAGGCCACCCTCCACCCCTATTTATACAACTCTTGGGTCACCTACCACCCTTGGATGAGTCCTCAACCCTAGGACACTCATCTAAGGGCTAGGATTAACCCACTCACACAGCCATGCAAGGGCTAACCCAAAACCCACACACATACCGGTTTTCTTGCACGGTTTTCAAAGCATACTACCTAGACCCGCTAACCTATCAACTAGACCGCAATCCGACGGCCCTCATTGATCCTCATGCATCTAGCTAGCATCATCTCCTTTCCTTATCTTCTTGGCTTGCCCGACTCCGCCTCCGGTCATCTTCCGCGATCTCCCGACCGCTCGACCTCCGACGCCTCGCCTAGTCCCGGCCATCCTCCGCCTCACCATGACCTAGCACCGCCGCCTCAAGAACCATCAAAGACAAGGAAAACCTTTCACATAGCAATGCCCACAAATATTTTCAATGATTATCCCACAATCATTAATCAATCATAATTATGCCCAATGGTCCGGTGCTACACTCTGTGCCGAGAGCACTAGGAAAAGCAACCAACACTCAAATTGCTTCAATTTGAAGATCCAATTCAAATCAAACTCAATTTCGAATCAAACCAAACTCAACACTTGTCAATTATTCATCACACACAAGGATAGACCTCCACATGGTCTTTCACAATTACCAATGGTGCTACCAAAGGCATCTAAGAATTCGTATCAGACCATCCAAAAAGTATCAATTCAAATCTGCAGCTTACAAAAACACAAGCAGGGAGCCAAAACAAATATAACATCATCACCAAATTACCCAACTCATCATCTAATAATTATCTTCCAGGGGAAAAAACGGTGGCAACAAACCAACCGTGAGAGCTAATACAATTACTCACAATTCCTAATCACAAACCATCAAATATGGAGCTCGAGCTCTGTTTCGAGCTCACGGCACGGCGGCATAAGCTGACGACCAACAGAGGAGGCCATCGGGTGTACTTCAAACCAAAATCAAAGCAATCCGACCAACAAAATGGTAATAGCAACATCCTTCTCGAATCATTTACTAAAGAAAATCCAACCAACTGCAACTCACGGGCTCACGGCGACCAGGAGTCGGGAGATGCGCCGCCTGGTGGCTGGAGACCAGGAGTCGGGAGAGTCACGGGCTCACGGCGAGGTCGGGGGCGGCCGCCGGCCGGCTGGGGAGCTGTGGAGATGCAGTGGAGGCCGGAGGGCGAAGGGAGACCAGTGGAGATGCGTCGCCCTGGGAGAGACTGGAGGAGGAGTCGGGACTCGGGAGCCTGGGTAGAGGAAGCTAGGGTTAGGGCTGTGACCGTGTGATGGCTGTCTATTCCGATTGGTGGGCCGGGCATGGTCGGGCGTAATTGTTTGGCGCTCGGGCCGGATTCAATTTGGTATTTTCCGGATTATCAGATAATGAATTTCCGCCTGCTTCGCTTCCGCTTAACTAGCTCCCTGCTTCCGCTTCCATTTCGAAAAAATTTACCATTTCCGCTTCGCATCGACACTTTCCGATTCCGTTTCCGAAAAAGAGCTTCCGTTTCCGTTTTTCTTCGAAACGGTCGGAAACTTTCCATATCGTTTTCACCCCTAGTGCTATATATATGCAGGACCCCCACGGTCATTTTCACGCCTTCGAGCTCCCGTCTCATCTTCAATCGGCTTTTCTGCTCAATCGACCTCTCTGCTCTTGCGACCAGGCTTTCAATCTCCTCAGTCGGCTGAATGGATTCCTCGAAGGTACTCATCCCAATCCCAGAAAGTAATAATCAGTATTATTTAGGACCGATAGGAAATCTAGATGCCGATACAGTAATAAATGAAGAAATCCCTAGGCTTCCCTTATCGGCAAAAGGCTATAATGTAGAGGAGTGGGGAAAAAGTTTTAGGGCTTGGCCGACAGCACTAAAAGGATGGAGAAGTTGGTATATATGAGTATCGACCCAGAAGAAATCTGAATGGGAGAGAATGGGTATAGCCGAGTGCCTTCCATTATGCTTAGCCAACCCAGAAGCCAATGAGCCATTAGTGGCCACGGCATGTTATTTTTGGTCGGATACCTTCAATGCTTTCCTCTTCCGCCCTGGTCTAATCGGCCCAACTCTTCTGGATGTAGCTGAGTTATGCTGCCTTAGACCAGATGAAGACCAGATATCGGCCTTTAGTGGTAAACCTAAATATAAACTAATCCGATCCAAAGGCGAAGGATGGTCAAAATATATTCAGCACAATAACAAGATGAATGGGCTAGTGTCGGATGAAGAACATGTGGCATTCCTTAATGTCTGGTTAGAAAGATTCTTGTTCTGCGGAGCTTCTCTTGGCCGACTCAAGTGTATCAGTTCGTGGTAGAGCAGCTGGTAAATGGTCATCGGCTTGCTCTTGGAAAGATGCTTTTAGGAGCCGTATACCAGATGATGCATGTTATAAGGAGTCGGCTTTTTTCTGGATTTGTCAAGTTCGTAGTCGGAAACGTCGGAGGCCCGCTCTGGTTTATCCAATTATGGTTGTATAACGTCTTCATCCACCCCTTATTTCTGAGCCTCTGGAGGACTCGGCCTTTCCTCGTGAAAATTACCCAGAAAACGCCATTCCGCAATATAGGGCCAGCCGATCACATGGGGAAAGGCTTATTATGTGCTCAAGTGGTGATACCAGAATCACTCCCGCTGGCTTGAAGAAATACTTGTCTTTTTTCTTGAATTTGGACAACGTGATTTTTGGTCAACAAGATTTCTTCTCCTATAGCGATGTAGCCGATTTTCAATGGCCTTCTTTCCTTCACCTGGACGCTAATAGTTCATCGATGCCAGAATCGACTTTGGAATTATACTGGATCTTCATTTCTCCCTGCATCCTTCATGTCGGCTTGAACTCTCGAAATAGAACATTTCAGCTGTCATATGAGTTTTATCATCCTTAAGTCTATGCCCGCCAATTGGGTTTCGGCCAAGTAGTGCCTTGCCTACCCCTTCTCGATCGTCTTTAGCCAAGGGCCAGGGTGACAAACGCAACAGCGACCGAAATAGTTTTAGAAATAGCCGACGAACTCCAAGTCATTGATCTGCCACACTTCTTTTTGAATTCTCGCCGAGCTAGCCAATTTTCTGCTTGGTGGTCAACTGTGGCAGAAGCCCTCTACCTGGATCGCACCCCATCGGCTATCATAGAGAAGTTCTTACCAGATTTTCATGAGCCGACGATAGTTTCTTCCAACAGCAGTAGCAGCTCAAGTGAGGATAGTTCTTCGGGTTATACTAACTCGTCTGTAGCTGTAGAGGTGTCGGCTTGTTTCCTCCAAAAAGATCTTTATATCTGTTGTTAGTTTTTTGTTTCCAACTTTCAACCACTAAACATCTTATTTCTTTCTCCAAGATGCTGCCGTTGGCAATAAAACTGTTGCGGAACCATCGGCTGGCAGGTCCAAAGGAAAAAGGCCACATCAATCGACTGGCCTGACGGTTACTCATCCGGCAACCTCCGCATTCAAAGTCCATCTCTTTCAGAGATTGCGAAGGATTGGCTGCCGAGTAAGTATATTTTTTTTATCCAATGAATACCTCTTATTTTTCCTTTTTTGCTGACTTTATCATCCTGATTTTCAGAAAAACCAAAGTCTACCAAAATTCCCGCCAAGAAACATCCTAAGCGCAAGGAACAAAGCGCCGAGAGCTCCCCTCATGCATCGGCTTTTGTTGAAGTAAATTCTTTTCACTGTATTATTCTCATGTGCCAAAGAGTTACTAATCTTATAATACTAATCTTATCCTACTTTCTTTCAGCCGACAGCGTCAGCTCAAGTGGCTGGCATCTTGGCCGATCTCCAGGGCACATCTGCTGCCAATCTGTTGCCGCCTTCTCCAGCTCAACTTCATGCCACCTCGCCGCTTCAGTCGGCTCCCCCTGCGCCTGTGCTGGAAGAATCAACCGACCCCGTCGACCTGCTTGGCTTTACATTGGACGAGCTGGACGACCCAGAGGTGATGGCCTCAGATGATTACGTTGCCGATATTCGCAATATCATCGACGTTTCTTTGAAGGCATCGGCCACGGTTGTCCAGTCTGGGCCGAACATGTAAGACAAGTTTAATCGGCTCTTCCATGAGGTCTGCCAACCCGAAGCCCAGAATCTCGCCAACACCCAACCGCTGAGGGATGCCATGGCCGCGGTGGAAGCCGATCTTCCTCCTGATACCATGAGAGCGCTTCTGGGAATCTGCCATTTGGACGACCAACAGACGGAAGTAGAAGCCGCCTGAGCGTGTATCGCCCAGCGAGAGGCTCAGCAAGCTAATCGCCAGTTATTGGATCGGCTAGTAGCTGAGGCGAAATCAATGAAGCAAAGCTTCGATAATGATGCCGCCTTTTTGAAATCTACCAAGGCCCAAATCCTTCAACTGGAATCGGCCAAAAAACTGCTTGAAGAAGAATTGGCCAAACTTCAAGACCAACTGGCTAATGAACAGGCACAAGTGTTAGCAAAGGCAGCCTCCCTTTCTGAGTAGAAGAAGGACATTAGCTAGGCTGTTGCCAGAGTTAAGGAGCAATCGGCCAAGATAATCCCTGTGCCTGGCAATGCTCAAGCAGATCAGAAAATGGTGGACGGAATCCAAGATGCTCTTGCCAAGGCAGCAATAGCATTGTCGGCTCTGGGGGCCAGACTTCCCGGATCGGGCTTGTAAATCAATGGATGTTTTGTAATCAATCGGGCTGAATTATAACAATTGTTACTTTTGCCGCTCTTTTGTAATGTACTCAATCGGCTGTTTAACCGATTATATTTAATCTTCAAATTCCGTATTACGCATCATTTTGATCTCATGCACTGATCCATACGCTATGGTGATACTTCTTTAGGTATTTTTCATTAATTGCCTTCGGTAACACTGTTCCCTCAAGTGTCTCGAGTATGTACGCATTTCCACCGACAACCTGATTTACCTTATAAGGTCCTTCCCACGTTGGCGACCATTTGCCAAATCGATTATCTTTGGATCCGATTGGCAATACTGTTTTCCAAACTAAATCGGCTTCACCAAACGATTTAGGCACAACTTTCTTGTTATAAGCCCTCGCTACTCTTTTCTTGTTCTTTTCAAGCCGAGTTAATGTAATTAGCCTTAATTCTGCCAAATCATCCAAATTGCATAGCATTAACTCTTTGTATTCGTCAGCCGATAGATTATTCTGTCTCGCTATTCTCATTGAGTCTATATTTATCTCCATGGGTAATACGGCTTCTTGACCATATACCAACTGATATGGTGACAACTTAGTCGACCCATGAAATGCTAGCCGATACACCCATAGAGATTCTGACAATGTAGTATGCCAATTTCGAGGCCTTTCATCGATTTTCCTTTTAATCAGCTTGATTAGAGTTTTGTTGGATGACTCGGCTTATCCATTAGCCTGGGCGTAATATGGTGACGAATTAAGCAATTTAATGCCCAAACTTCCTGCAAAGCTTTGAAACTCATTAGACATGAACACGGTTCCTTGATCGGTCGTGATAATTTGCGGAATACCGAATTGATGAATGATGTGTTCATTGACAAAGCAGATAGCTTCTACACTGGTGACCTTCTTGAGTGGAATGGCTTCTACCCATTTTGAAAAATAATCCGTGGCTGCGAGGATGAATTTATGGCCTTTGCTCGATGCTGGGAATATTTGGTCGATTATATTTATGCCCCATCCTCTAAACGGCCATGGTTTGATAATTGGGTGTAAAGCCGATGCTGGTGCAAGTTGCACATTCCCAAACCTTTGACAACTTTGGCATCCTTTATAATACTTGAAACAATCCTCTAACATTGTCGGCCAAAAATATCCTGTTCGTCTTAGGATCCACTTCATTTTGTAAGCCGACTGATGTGAACCGCAAATCCCTTCATGAACTTCACCAATAGCCACCTTTGCTTCTTCATCACTCAAACATCTTAAAAGTAAGCCTTCCATTGTCCGATAGTATAGCTCGTCTCCTAACACAACGTACTTCAATGCCTGTTGCCGAACTTTACGCTCAGTGGGCCTAGATGGGTTTATCAAATAAGCCTTTATCTTTGCTCTCCAATCGGCCATATCAATACAAAATATTGCTTTGTCAATTGAGTCAAATGCTTCATATCGGCTGTACTCTTTATAGCCCGATGCTGCTTGAGCCAGCATATTGGCTCTGTCGTTCATCTCTCTGGGCACATGACTAATAGAAAATGAAGTGAATGTGCTGATAGTACTAAAATAATACTCCAAATATTTCGACAATATTTCATCGTTGCATCGAAATTCTCCTTTAACTTGTTGAACGACTAATAATGAATCGCCATAGGCCCCCACATCACTCACTCCGATACTTTCTAATAGTTGGAGTCCCCTGAGCAACGCCTCATATTCGGCCTGATTATTCGAGCATCGGCCATTGAGCCGATATGCAAATTCAATGCTATGTCCTTTTGGTGAAATCAACACAATACCTATCCCACTCCCTTCTTGGCAAACTGATCTGTCAAAATACAACTGTCAGGGAACCACGCCAACCATCCCTACCATAGTGTCATATCCCGTGATAAAATCGGCTATTGCTTGACCTTTGATGGTTTTAGCCGATTCGTACCGTAGGTCGAACTCAGTCAGAGTATAAGCCCACTTCCCAAGTCGTCCTCTTAAGATTGGTGCAGATAGCATATATTTGATTATATCGGTTCTACACACTATTGTGCAAGTCGATGCCAATATATAATGCCTTAGTTTAGTGCAAGCAAAGTATAACGACAAACACAATTTTTCTACTAAAGGGTACCTGATCTCAGTCTCTAAGAGTTGTCGGCTTAGATAAAATATCACTCGCTCTTTGCTATCGACTTTCTGGGCCAAAATTGCCCCAATAGTTTTGTTTTCAGCCGACATGTACAACTTGAATGGGATCCCCTTCTTTGGTGCTGCCAAGATTGGTGGTGATGCCAAATACTGTTTTATGTCATCAAAAGCCTTTTGCTGATCGGCTCCCCATATGAAGTCCTGATGGTCTTTTAATCTCAATAATGGGGTAAAAGCTCGAATTCGACCGGACAGATTTGAAATAAATCATCGTAAGTAATTGATTTTGCCAATCAGCTTTTGTAATTCATTTTTACATGTAGGCGGTTTTGTATTGACTATAGCCTTGACCCTTGTTTGATTGACTTCAATTCCTCTCTGGTGCACCATAAACCCGAGAAACTAACCAGCCGACACACCAGACGTGCACTTTAAAGGGTTCATCTTCAATCCATGAGCCCTTGTGTTCTCAAACACCTTTTCTAAATCGGCTAGATGTTGCCAATCATCTTTAGACTTTACCACTACATCATCGATGTATATTTCAACGATGTGGTCGATTAGGTCATAAAAAATCAAATTCATTGCGCGTTGATAAGTAGCTCCTGCATTTTTCAAGCCGAATGTCATTACAGCCCATTCGTACAATCCCAGAGCACCGGGGCATCTGAATGCAGTTTTGGGGACATCGGCTTCAGCCATAAATATATGATTATAACTAGCGTTTCCATCAAGAAAACTTATAATCCTATTACCAGATGCAGCATCGATAAGCATATCGGCTATAGGCATTGGGTATTCATCTTTTGGTGTTGCTTTATTCAAATATCTAAAATCTACACATACCCGAAGCTTACCATTCTTTTTCATGACGGGAACAATATTAGACACCCATTCGGCGTATCGGCAAGGCCTTATAAATTTAGCCTCTAATAACCTCTCAATTTCTTCTTTGATAACATTATACAACTCTGGGTTAAAACGTCGAGGATATTGCTTATATGGCCGATATCCTGGTTTTATAGGCAGCCGATGTTCCACTAATTGTCGGCTTAAACCAGGCATCTCATAATACTCCTAGGCGAAATAATCCCTATATTTTCTAAGTATCTCACCCAACTTGGCCTTGTAATCTATATCTAATCTTGCACTTACAAAAGTTGGTCTTTTTCTGTCGCCTTCTCCTATATCGACTTCTTCAAGCATATCAGTAGAAGTGAAACCTTGACCCAATTTTTCATTCTGGAAATCTTCGATTGCTTCACAAGAATTTATCACATGCCGATAGCTCCTCACTTTGTTTTGCAAAACTTGGATCATTTCTGACCCCATCTTCTTAAGACTTCACTTGCTCGATCAAACGTGCCTAGCATAACACTGATCAGCATCAATCCTGACTTACCAATGCATATGAAGTTGCAATCGTCTAAAGTCTTGCCCGATATGCACTCCGCCTCTTCGTGTGGCCAATTCGCATCGGAACTAGCCATAGCAATATGAGCCGATGTGTCGGCTGAGACAACTTCAACTTTATCTCCGTTCCATTCTACAAGAAGCTGGTGCATGGCTGACGGTATACAGCAATTGGCATGTATCCAATCTCGTCCAAGAAGCACACTATAATTTCCTTTGGCTTCAATCACAAAAAATGCGGTCGGCAAAGTTTTGCTGCCGACGGTTAACTCTGTAACCATCACTCCTTTTGCTTCAGTGGGGTCACCTGTGAAATCATTTAATACCACGTTTGTCTTAATTAGATCTTCATCGGTTTTGCCCAACGTCTTGCAAGTAGTGAGTGGCATCAGGTTCACAGTAGGTCCCCCATCTACTAACATCCTGGATATCGGCTTTCCGTTGATATACCCCTTTAAATACAACGGCTTTAAGTGCCGATGAGGATCTTGTGGTTTTTCAAACACAGCATCCTGTGCACCTAGGCACAATTGAGCGAACGTATCTTCAACCGATTCAGTTTTGATTTTGAACTCGGCTGGTAAAGTAAAGACCATGTTGATATCCATGGGGGGTATCGTCTCGGATCATCGGCGACAGCAAATCATCTGAGGAATCCGATTCATCATCGGCTTGCTCTTTTCTCCTCCATTCCCTTTTGATGGGTTTCATCGGCCGTAACTCGTTGAATGTTTCATCTCTTTGTTTTTCCTCTTCAGCCTCCCTCATCTCCTGTGTCCTTAGGCGCTGAAGCCGTCTACGTTGAGATCGGCTAAGTCCTGTCGGGCACCACCTAGGCTTAGGTTCAATTGGCTTGTGAATTTTACCAGCCAGATTCTCTGTAGGTTCCACACTCTTGTCTTGGTTTAGCGTGCCCAGCCTTTCCCTTATCGACTTTCTGTACCCCGACTCCGTGCGATCTGGCGCCGATCCAGACAACCGTTCTTTTAGCGGTTGCCTTGGCCAATCTTTATGTGGGTAATGTTCCATGGGGCATGATCTTGGAGAAGGCAATGCTACACCCCTTTCCCAACAAAATTGCCAAAAGGGACATCTCTGGTGAGCTCTTTCTATGTTGTCTGGCCAATACAAATTATCTGGTCGATACATGCCGTTTGGCCGATGCGAGTTGTCTGGTCGGCGAGATTGCTGCCTCTGCCGATGGTTTATCCTCTCATACTTCTCAAGCAACTACGAAAAAGTTGGTTTAGGTTTCAATGCTGATTTTCGAGGTGGAGACCGCTTGGCTTTATACCATCGTTCGACCTGTAATTCTCCTTTCGGCTTAACTGTCCTTGAATTTTTCCCATCTTGATCGGCTTCTATTTGTAGTGAGCCGATTGTTATCTTCAGTGTTTCTCCTTTTGAATTAGACTGTATGTCGACTTGCCACGTTGTTTTAGGTCTTTCATCGACAATCTCCTTTCCTTTGCTTGAGCATTGAACCATGTTTATCGGAAAAGGATTAACATCAACTTCCATGGCCGGCTCTTCTACGAATTTGAGTCGACCATCTTCAATGGCTGCTTGTATCTGTTGTCAAAAGATGTTACAGTCATTAGTGTTATGAGAAAAAGAATGATGCCACTTACAATATCGTCGTTTTTTGATCTCATCGGCTGATGGTATGGTATGCCCTTCTGGTAGTCATATCAACTTTTCTTATAATAACATATCAAATATGCGGTCACACTTGGATACGTCAAAAGCGTACTTAACCTCTGACTTATTCCTCATCGGCTTAAGCCATGAACAAATAAATGGTTTCTTAGAACCCTTTATCCATTCGGCTATATTCACGTCTGCTTCATCCTCAGAAGTTTCACTTGAACTATAATCAGTCATGTTTATTTTGGCCTTATCCTTGCCATTACCATTTAGCCTAAATTTATCCTTGAATTCTTTACTTAAATATCGGCTCTCCTGTGCCGATGCACGATGAAGCAGGTGACTTACATCAGTAAACTCCTGTCCAGCAAATTTTTCCTTGAGTGGAGGAATCAGTCCTTGAAATGCTAAATCGGCTAGTTGATTATCAGGCAACACTACACTAAAGCATTGATTTTGCACTTCTCTAAATCTTCTAATATAATCAGAAGCCAATTCACCAAATTTTTTGCCGGACAACACTTAGGTCTGAAATCCTTAGTTCTAGACTGCCAGAGAAAAAGTATTCATGAAATCGGCTTTCTAAATCGTTCCAAAAATGGACCGAATTTGGAAGCAGATTCGTGAACCAAGTAAAAGCAGTTCCTGATAATGACAAAGGAAAGAGTCTAATTTTCAATCCGTCGGACTGAGCTGCTTCACCACATTGGGCGATAAACCGTCCAACATGCTCTAAGGTAGTGACTGAATCATCCCCTGAAAATTTTGCAAAATCGGGAATCCTAAAATTATGGGGGTATGGCATGCGGTCGATATAATCTGGGTACGGCTTTCTATAGCCGATTGTCTTCCCTTTGGGTTGTAAACTGAATTGGTCTCTCAAGACCATAGAAATCTGATCAGCCCAATTAATGTTATTGGCCGATGTTGGACTAGAGTTGGGCCAACCATGATGAACAGTGTCCTGCCACCGAGTGCAAACTCAGCCGGTCGGCTTGCCCTAACCGACGGGTGCTGGCGTTGCCATGGTTCGCACCCGTCAGCTCTAGTAGCCGGGACCTCGGGTAATGGAACGAATGGCTCTGCATACGAAACTACCCTATGTGGAACCGGATTTCTAACTTGGACTGGTACCTTGGGTTTATAACTTCTATCTGATTCAATCGACTGAAGAGCCGACTGGACGTAGGTAGTCCCTGACGCCGATGGAGGCACATTAACTGCATCCAACTTTGCAGCGTCAGTATATGCATGGTAATGAGTGACTGGACTTGGGCGAGGATTTGCTGGTGCCAACATAGTGGGTTGAGTCGGCATTAGTGAGGGTGCAGGTGCCGACGCTTTTATCGTGTTGGCATTTGGTGCCACAGAGTATACGGGATATGTTGGGAGTGGCTGCAATGGATCTAGCAATCCTCCAGATGCTGCCAATTCTTGTGCGATTGTTTTTATGCTATTTTCTATCATCGGCTTTAGGGTCGTAACCAAGGCCGATGATTGATTGATTAATGCATGATGCACAGATTGCTCAATCATAATGAATAATTCGCTTGAGCCTAAGATATCGGCCATCGAATTTGACGCGACACCAGCTTCGCCAAGGGGATTCAATGTTGGAAGTGCCATCTTCGTGTGACTCCTCATCGGGTTTTCTGATAACAACCCAACATCAATTCTTCCAGGGCGGCTTTCCGATCTTCAATCTCCTTGCGCTGCTCTGGAGTTAGATCGTCCAAAGTGGGGACGATTATAGCATCAGTATTAACGTCGGCTGGCATGACAGATTTGCCTGCAGTCATCTTTCCGATCGTTGTCCAACCAGGCATGCCAAAAATGTGTTGACACCAAAAATGTGATGTAGGGTTTCTGGTTTGCAACACACTGGACGAACACTGAGTTCAAGTACGCCAAGCGTGCCAATCGATTTGACCCTACAATCGATAAGGAAAAATTGATGAAATTCAATCTAAGCTGATTTCAGAGAGGAATCGGCTAAATCAGAATCAGCCAAAAGGCCGATCAATAGATAAATAGATTAGCCGATCAAGGCTAATCAGAAGGATAAAGGTAGATTAGTTCTGAGAAGGCGATACGCAACAAAACAGAACAAATCAAACCTGAGGGAGTCGAAAGACAATCAAACAATCGGCGATACGCAACTTTATTCGATCGATGTCGACTTACAAAAAGGGCATTACAATACTAAAAGCTAAAGGAAAAACGAGAAAACTAGCCGATGTGATTTTTGCTGTGGATTCCTCTCTTCAAGCAGCCTAGGCACGCCTTATATACTCGTTAGCCGATCCGAGTCCTGTTCTGTCACGGCAACATAATCCGAGTCGGCTATAGTTTCCTAATTGGTCTCCTTCCAATTATTCACCGTGTGTTATCCAAACTTTCCAAAGATGCTCCGCGCATTATCCAAACTCATGCGATTCGGCCAATTCGTCTCGTAATTTTCAAAATCTGGTGCAAACACTCGCTCAAGGCGGAAATTAACATCGCTCCCTATAAGTATGAGATTCGATGCAAACGAAGCGGTTTTCTGCGCACTGCTCTTCACCTGCCTCTTCATCTTCTTACTTTCGACGCTTCTATTGCGAACTCCGTCGCTAGCCTCTTTCGCACCCCCCAATCCGACACAATTGCTAGCTCCTTTGCCAAAAAATGTCTTCTTCTTCCTCCAAAGACGTTCCTGCATCTGTCTCGGCCAAAGATTGGGCCACTTCGGTGACGACCGAAAGGCGATTGGAGGAGTTGGTCACCGGCGGCGTCTCCCACCATTGGTGTTGCTCTCCGCCCAACCTGCAGCGTGTGAGTCTTGCCCCATGCCTCGAACTGAAGAGGTAGTTGTTTTTGAGTCCTTCTTTTAGCGTGGGTTTGGCCTTCCCACCTGCGCTTTTCTCCGCAGTCTTCTTCATTTTTACGAAATTGAATTGACTCATCTCAATCCAAATTCCATACTTCAAATTATTGTCTTCGTTCATCTTTGCGAGGCCTTCCTCGGCATTCGCCCGCATTTCAACCTCTTTCGCCATCTTTTCCTTCTCAAGCCTTTCTCGAATAAGAATTCCCCCAAAGCAGTTAGATGCGCCGGACTCCAGCTAAGAGACGGCCTGAAAAAGTCCTATTTTGCCATTCCTTTCAGAACCTCGAACAAAGGTCAGCATCAGGAGTGGTTTTACTGCGCCAACTGTAATATTGCGAAGCCTCACCCCAAATTTTGGGCCTTCCGCCGTCTGATCTGGGGCCATCTGGAAGGTAATCTCAGAGGTGGTTGGCCCATCTGGGGGGTGTTAGGGTTAAAGATTTAGGTTTGGAAGGGGTATGTTTGGAATTTCCCCTCTCTACCTACCTTTTTACCTAACCTCACCTCTCCATTTCATTTGTGTGGCTACCATTTTTCCCCCAACCCAGCCCCTGCCGATTTTTTCCCAAGTCTCTTGCTGAATCCCCATTTCCTTTCTTCTCTGGCTTCTTCCTCCTATGGGCTGAGCGCCCCCTCTAGCCCTGTCGGCCGCCCTTCCAGTTCCTTGCCGGCGCGCCTCCCTGGCCCCAACTCCTTCCGGCCGGCTCCTCCCCAGCCTCCCTGCCGGCGCCTCCTCCCTGCGCTCCTCTCCTTCAGGGCGGCGTCAACCCTGCCTCCCGTGCTGGCCGGCGTCGCCTCTGCCCCTGCTGGCCGGCTCCTCCCTGAGCTCCTCTCCTTGCAAAGAAGACTCCAAGAGTGCTTGCAAAGAACGGTAGATATCAAGAATGCCGTGGCAAAGAAGCAAAAGATTGCCTTCCCCTTCACTGCGCGGCTCCCCAAATACAGCCAAAGTGCCCTCCCCTCTTGCCTTCTCCGTGTGGTGAGTACTCAGGTACAATTGAATGGAGGGTTGGGTTCATTGTGCATGCCATGTGTTTGATGAATTGCTCACAAAGGGTATGTCTCTATATTTTCCTTGGTTGATACTATGTGGGACATGAGGATGTCATATATTCGTTAATTCTCTTGATTTGTTAAGCAAACAAAGCAATGTAACGATTGTAGATGTAAATCACAATTTTGACAAAATGAATAATCTCCCTTGTAGCATTAGTTTAGTTTTATTTTTACCTGTAGTAAGACCATGATAATCTTACATTTAAGGAAATGTGGCATTACTGCAACTGCTTCATGGCTCCCAAAGGCTGCACGCTTCTTCTTTCGGATGGGACTCAATAAACATGTTCTTAAGGAATTAAGAAAGTGTTGTTCTGCATATATAGTGGTACCAGTTAAGGCAGTAATCTGAACCAACCTGCAGGTTGGGCAAATAAAGCTTAGCATGCATGCACGATCATCTAGCATCCACCTAAATATATTCCCTCCCGACCGCATCCATGTTTGCAGTGTGCATGTGAGACTGGAAATTGACGAAATGAAATTCATTTGACTCCAGAGTCCAGAATGAATAATTGATTTGCTGGTAGATTGCTTATTGTCACAACTCTTGAATGTTTGAAGGGATGGCTGAGTGGAGAGATGTTGTTGTTTATATGTTATTTGTTGATTGATTGCATCTTCTTAGCGAAATAAATAGTTTGATAGCATAAACCTTTTGGGCCTATTGGGGGCATTGCAGTTGTCTGACATGATGATTCTAAGAGATGTTCTAGTTTTCAAGTTTTCTTTGAAATGCCAAGTGCTAAGCTTATATCCGAATTTAATGATTCAAGAAGGTAGGCTTGTTTGTCTAGTAAAGCAACAAAATATTGCCTTCTTAGCAGTTATGGTGTTGTGTGCATCAACTAATGCATGAAGATGCTATTTCCTAGTCCATATCTAAGTTTGCAATTCTGTTTTGTTTGAGATATATCTTACTATTATTGTCTTAAGTTTCATTGGAGTCAAAGAAATCAATGTTTGGTTTGTTCATTCAAAAGTTATGCTCCTCTTGGTATTGGCTGTCCAGATTGGGGACAGATGGATTAGTAGGGTTGAATTGAATGTATTGAATGGAGTAGTTTCTAGTAGTCTTTACAAATGAAAGATAATGAGATAATTGTTGGCACTATAGTGTAGATTATATTTATCTGAGTCAACCTAACAGTGGAGCTTTCGTGGTTGTAGTTTTGGGGGCGTAGAGCATTATTGAAAGGGTATAGTTTGTAAAGCGTTTTGCGACGGTTGTTTTAGGTGGAGTAGTTTCGGGAGTGGCATAGCATCTTCCTCATGCCACTCCGCTCCTCCTGGTAAAAGGCAAGTACATCGAGTTGTGTGCCTAATTGAGTTGTTGTTGTTATTTATCTGTTCATGGCTAATTTCTATTGATTGTGGCAAGTATGAGTTATATTGCTGATCGTCCCTTCGAGGACGTGATTAGCTATTGGATTCGAGTGGTCACTAGTAAGACTTAATCTTGGTAAGTTTATTGTACCTTTGTTAATATGGCAGTGAGTAGCGAGTATGGGGTACGTGGATACTCGTGGTTAATTTACAAGAGTTGTACTTAACTGTGCCCCATCTAGGGAATTGAGTTGAGTATGTGTGCGAAGCTATTAGATGATTATGAATGTAGTTTGAAATTAATTGTGTTAATTGCATTTGTGCATTCATAATGGAAGAGGCGACCCATTCTTATGCGGGCCTCTATGTTCACACGTAGTGAACATGAAAGTCTTACCTTGTAGTCCCATTCATTGAGGTGAATGGGAGCGAGACAGTAAGAGTAGGCACCTTCCACTAGATGGAAGGGACATGAGGGTGCACACCGACGGGTGTGCACTCGGCAGTACCGGTACGTGCATCGAAAAGAGCATTCATGTGCATTGCATCTTTAATAATGAGTTTTGTGGTAAATGGTATGTCATATGGGTTGTGATTATGGTAAAGGAAGGTTGAGTCGTGGACTCCGCCCAAAAGGGGAGATTGAATTGAATTTATGAATTAGCACATTTCATTGCCTTGCTAATTATGTTGTATGAATATCGTGGAGGGAAGTCGAGTTATGAACTCAACTAAATTTGATGAAAAGGGTTTGAGTTGCAAAAAGGGGTGGTTGAGCCGAAACGCGTTGTGATTTAGAGTCAAGTAATGCTTCTTGGGCGTTGAATGGTTTTATTATCAAGTTGATGACTTGATTGCGGTATTTTTTTTGGTATGGTCAAGTTATTGCTTTAAACGGGTATAAATGCGTATTGTCCGGATGTGCTTCATTTGTATTACTTGCTCTTATGGTCAAGCTCTTGTTTTACTTATGATAAATTGGAATTGTTATTCTCGTGTACTTTGCTGAGTTTGAACTCACGCTTGTTATTTAATGTTTGTAGTTGTATTGAAGCCGGCATGCATGGATGGGGGTAGTAGCACAATCATGTTTTGCATCATCACCGTTCCATCATGTTGATTTATAGTTCTGATCTTAATAGCTCATGAAAATTCTTGTAAGGAGTTGTTTGTGGTTATGTTTAATGAGTTCCTATCCTGTAATAATTATGTAGTGGTTATTAGGATCTCTGTGATGTTAAGTTAATAGTTGCTAGAAGTTAACTACTAGAATGTCTTGATTAGATTCCTAGAGGCATATGCTTGATATGGTTATTGTTATTAGATTGATTATTCTCTTTTGTCTGCTGAGTGGATGTCTTAGTTTTTGGGGAGGTGCTGCCGAAATTTTTTAATAAATTCGACAACCTCCTAGTTGTTCGCTGGCTTTGCTAATATTTATTCTTAGTAATGTGTAATTGTTGGTGCTAGAGGGTGTAACATTCGGGGCACGAGGTGCCGGGGTGTTACAGTTGGTATCAGAGCGGGCTTTAGGTCCGTGGCATGTGAATTTAGCAAATTACTCTAGAGTAAACTAAAATTTTGTTGCGTGAAATTAGAAACACGGCATATGTTTCTACTCCTTTAAAATTTGGTCTTAGGGCAATAACCTTAAAATCTGAATTAGAGTGGTGAACTAATTTAAAACTTGACACACTCTGATGCACAGTAGGATGGGTATGGGTACATTGCATTGCGCCTAAATGTTGAGTGCTAAATTTATTGTTGCATATTGCTTTGATTATGAAAGGACTGTTGGAATCAGTACGCTTATGTTCATGTTATTGGTTAAGCTGAAAGGTTTCGACCTTGTTCCTTTGGCCGAGTTGTGGGTTTTGCTTGTGGGTGTGACTGGTTAGTGCCACCCCTTACTGTTTGGGAACCTCTCGTTCTTGAGTCGTCGTTTTCGTGAGATAGTTTAGAGGGTAAGGAGGGAAGGTTGATTTCTTTTGCCTTCGATGTTTGGATTTAAAGTGAAAAGTTTAGTGATGAACCCCTTTGGATTGCTTTTACTGCTGTGTTCGGTTTCGTTGGATTCTTTGGTTTTTGTTGGTTATCGTGGGTTGCCTTGCAGAGAAAACTATTATAGTTGTTGTTCTCTCCATCTAAGGAACTTATTGAAGTTTTCTTGGTGCAAAACTTAAATCGTGTGGATCTTCGGTGTCAAGGTTTTATTGAGAAGGATTTGGTTGATCATTTGGTTTTTCCTAAGCATCTCTTTTCCTTCCTAGAAGTTGTAAATCTTGAGATTTGTTTGAGGAGTTGTTTCCCGTCGGAGTTTGGGAATTCGAGAGTCGAATTCTCTTATGATTTATGATTGAGTTTTTTTGGAAAGAGAGATGGTTTTGTTGTTGCTCATACTTAAGAATCGTGGATTTCCTCAAAGGTTGAGTACGTGACACGGAGACGTTTAAGACATTAAGTGTATGATGAGTTGTTAGAGATTTCAGATGATGTGGAGTTACTTGATTACATTAATCTGGAGTTGTTGATTATATAAAGGCACCCAAATTTATTGTGTGGTACAGAATGACTAATTGGAATGGTAGGTGATTTTAAAGTGAAAAAGTTGATTAGAGTTATTACAATGGTGGTGAATCATGAAAATTGATTGGAAGTGTGAGATTTGTGTTCCGGTAAGTCTAGCATTGATCATGGTTGAGAGGGTCTAGAATCTTCTGTGGATAAATTTATTATAGCAAGGAGTTGATGTAAAGTGCTGAAGTATATTGGCGTAAAGGCATGAGAGTTGTTGATTTATGTTGCTTATGAGTCAATTAAATGGTGGATCGACAAAATGATTTAATCGATGCGAAATTAAAGAATGAGTATATGGAAGGGTTGTATGAATGATGGGGTTTTCGTCTTGGGAAAATGTCTATCTGGGAGTTTATCTATGGAATATGACTAATGGTGGGTATATGAATAGAAGGAAAGTAAAGGAAGATTGGGTTTTGTAACTTCCGTTCAAACCTGTGTATTTTTTTGAATTTGGTGCAAATGAAACATTTAATGACTAGAGCATTGGAATACTAGAAATGGTGGGATTTGAGATAAACCTTCCTTTGGCTTTGAGGATTGAAAATGAGGATGTAAGAGTCATCCTGAAAGTAATTGATTGATGGAATTCGGAATATTTGATTTCATCGAACCACGTTAGTCTTTTGCTTTGGTTAAGAGAGATGGCCTGATTGATTACTGTGGGATTTACGCTCGGAAAATGTAAGGCTGGATCGTGTTTAAGCGTGGGAGCTGAGTTATTTTAAGAAGGTTTCATAAGTGGTTTTGTTGGGAATAAGTTCCCATTTTCTTGGGAGAAAGGTTTGGTGATTGCGTGCTTGGATGAGTGACCTGGAATTTTGTTTTCTCTTCCACAATGTTGATTTTGGGTTAGCGTGAGAGGCTTTGCCTTGATTAAGGCAAGCTGAGTTGTTTTTTTGGCTTTGTGAGAGCTTCTGTCAGCGATTTGTGTGGGGTTTCTCTTTTAATTGGAGTACCCCCCGAGGTGAATTTTATTGCATTGATTAGAGAGTGGTAAAGGCGAATTATATGATGTTAGAGAATCGGGTCTTCTCTTGCAAATTTGGCTTTGGAAGAAAAAACTGAGTGATGATTGGGCTCTATCAAGATCCTCTCTGAAGTAGATTTTAATGCTTTGGGTTCAAGATGATGTACGTGGTTCATTTGGTCAAAAAGGGAATTGTAATTCCATTGTGTTCTAGCTGGAGTTAAAGGATATGGAAGCTTATGGTATAGTGTTGAGTATAATAATGAGAATTGAGTTTTCTTTGGTCATTGGGATTGCAGCTGTAAAAGTCAATGCAGTGTTTCTCTTGAAAGTTGAGTTTTCCTTGATGTGTATTTTATCGCATTATTTGAAGAGGATGAAAATGGTTAGTTTTGCTAAAGAGAATCGAGGGATTTTGGGTGGATAATAATTGAGGATTATACTTTTGATGTGATTCCTTGGTGGTGCTTGTTTAACCCTTATTAGTGAACTACTTGGAAGTTGATGGTAATTATGTCACCATTTCTATCGTGTGACTGAACTTTTGGGTTAAGATGGTTGTAGCGAAGGATTTTTAATTTACTGTGTAATGTTCTGTAGTGAGCGTTCACCTTGGGTAGTGGTCCTTTGGGATTTTGACCTATTGATTGACTTTGACTGAGTTCTTGCATGAGAAGTTGCACTTAATTGATCTAAGTCAAATCGTTTTGTAAATCGTTGGATTTGCGGTTTTGGTTTATCGTTTATAGCCGTTGGGGTTTTTGCGAGTGTGTTTTGAGGTGGTAAAGAAGGTTAAGACCTTTGTGTCTTTGTTTTGCATAGTTGGCATTCTTTGAATTCGAGGCCGAATTCCTTTAAGGGGGGAGAGTGTAATATTGCGAAGCGTCGCCCCAAATTTTAGGCCTTCCGCCATCTGACCTGGGGCCATCTGGCAGGTAATCTCAAAGGTGGTTGGCCCATCTGGGGGGTTAGGGTTAAAGATTTAGGTTTAGAAGGGGTATGTTTGGAATTTCCCCTCTCCACCTACCTTTTTACCTAACCTCACCTCTACATTTCATTTGTGTGGCTGCCATTTTTCCCCCAACCCAGCCCCTGCCGATTTTTTCCCAAGTCTCCTGCCGACTCCCCATTTCCTTTCTTCTCTGGCTTCCTGCTCCTATGGGCTGAGCGCCCCCTCCAGCCCTACCGGCCGCCCTTCGGCTCCTTCTGCGCGCGCCTCCGGCCCCAACTCCTTCCGTGCTCCCTCCCGGCCTCCTGCCGGCGCCTCCTCCCTACGCTCCTCTCCTTCAGGCCGGCGTCACCCCTGCCTCCCCTGGCAAGCGTGCCTCTACCCTGTTGGCCTCCTCCTGCGCTCCTCTCCTTGAGAAGACCCACCAAGCAGCAGATAAAGATCAAGAATGGCCGTGCAGCAGAAGAAGAAGATCTTGCCTTGCCTTCCCCCAGGCGGCTCCCCAGCCAGCCAAAGTGCCCTCCCCTCTTGCCTTCTCCGTGTGGTGAGTACTCAGGTACAATTGAATTGAGGGTTGGGTTCATTGTGCATGCCATGTGTTTGATGAATTGCTCACAAAGGGTATGTCTCTATCTGATGAATAGTCATATTGTGGGTACCCCCAGCGGCCCATGACGTCGAATGGGCCGCCCGGGGTTCAGCACTGGCCGAAGGCCCCGCGGGGCCACGAAGGACTCTTGTCCCCAATCGGGGGGCGGTCCGACCCCCGCCATGGGTCGGGCGCCCCACGACCCCCGACCAAGCCGACCAAAGGGAGGCCCAACCCCCGTCATGGGTCGGGGGTCCCCAGGGCTCCGACCCTCGGATGGGTCGGACGCTTCGCAAGCTCCGACCAAGCTAAGGAAATCTCCGCCACCGTCACCAGTCAACCTCAAGTTGGTCACGTGCCCCACGGCACACGACGGCTCAGGGTGACCGTGCGGGGGCAGGTGGCTCCTTCCCAAGGTGGCGGGGAGGCTGTCGAAGTCAAGCACCGGTCACATCGTCTCGTCACGCACAGTGGGAGGACGTACTCCCTCCCGAGGCAACGCCAGAGCCAGGCGCCACGACGTTAGCACTTGGCAAGCGCGCAGAGGGTAGGTGCGCCAACTCCCGGCGGGGTGGAAAACCACGCCACTCGAAGTGTCTACCGACTCGGCATGGGACGAGCGGGCGCCGGTCAGTTGCCAAGACCGAAGATTAGGACTCCTAGGCGTAGGACACCCCATCTTTTCTTTTTCGAACTCCCGTGTAACCTGCTCCCTCCGTCTATATAAAGTGAAGCAGGACCCTCTGGGAGGAGGGGGGCTTTTAGATGGCTTTTGGCGGCTTTTACGAACGAACATTTTCATACTTCATCCACTCGGACGAGGCGCTCGAGGCCAGCCCTTAGCCCTCGCTTGTAACACCACCCTGTGCAGTTATCTGCACTCGAAGTAATACAGAACCACCACACGAACTGGAAATAGGGACATTCAGCCCGAACCAGTATACATCTTGGGCTCCCTGAGTCAACTATTCAAGGAGAGGGAACGCGTGGCCCCTTGACTAGAAATTTACTTGCCGGGATTCGAAACACCGACCTATCTTTTCCTTGGTTGATATTATGTGGACATGAGGATGCCATATATTCGTTAATTCTCTTGAGTTGCTAAGCAAACAAAGCAATGTAACGATTGTAGATGTAAATCACAATTTTGACAAAATGAATAATCTCCCTTGTAGCAATTAGTTTAGTTTTATTTTTATCTGTAGTAAGACCATGATAATCTTACATTTAAGGAAATGTGGCATTACTGCAACTGCTTCATGGCTCCCAAAGGCTGCACACTTCTTCTTTCGGATGGGACTCAGTAAACATGTTCTTAAGGAATTAAGAAAGTGTTGTTCTGCATGTATAGTGGTACCGCATAAAGCGATGTCTGAACCAACTGCGAGTTGGGCAAATAAAGCTTAGCATGCATGCACGATCATCTAGCATCCACCTAAATATATTCCCTCCCGACCGCTTCCATGTTTGCAGTGTGCATGTGAGACTGGAAATTGACGAAATGAAATTCATTTGACTCCAGAGTCCATAATGAATAATTGATTTGCTGGTAGATTGCTTATTGTCACAACTCTTGAATGTTTGAAGGGATGGCTGAGTGGGGAGCTGTTGTTGTTTATATGTTATTTGTTGATTGATTGCATCTTCTTAGCGAAATAAATAGTTTGATAGCATAAACCTTTTGGGCCTGTTGGGGGCATTGCAGTTGTCTGACATGATGATTCTAAGAGATGTTCTAGTTTTCAAGTTTTCTTTGAAATGCCAAGTGCTAAGCTTATATCCGAATTTAATGATTCGAGAAGGCAGGCTTGTTTGTCTAGTAAAGCAACAAAATATTGCCTTCTTAGGAGTTATGGTGTTGTGTGCATCAACTAATGCATGAAGATGCTATTTCCTAGTCCATATCTAAGTTTGCAATTCTGTTTTGTTTGAGATATATCTTACTATTATTGTCTTAAGTTTCATTGGAGTCAAAAACATCAATGTTTGGTTTGTTTATTCAAAAGTTATGCTCCTCTTGGTATGGGCTGTCTAGATTGGGACAGATGGATTAGTAGGGTTGAATTGAATGTATTGAATGGAGTAGTTTCTAGTAGTCTTTACAAATGAAAGATAATGAGATAATTGTTGGCACTATAGTGTAGATTATATTTATCTGAGTCAACGTAATAGTGGAGCTTTCGTGGTTGTAGTTTGGGGGTGTAGAGCATTATTAAAAGGGTATAGTTTGTAAAGCGTTTTGCGACGGTTGTTTCAGGTGGAGTAGTTTCGGGAGTGGCATAGCATCTTCCTCACGCCACTCCGCTCCTCCCGGTAAAAGGCAAGTACATCGAGTTGTGTGCCTAATTGAGTTGTTCGTTGTTATTTATCTGTTCATGGCTAATTTCTATTGATTGTGGCAAGTATGAGTTATATTGCTGATCGTCCCTTCGAGGATATGATTAGCTATTGGATTCGAGTGGTCACTATTAAGCCTTAATCTCGGTTAGTTTACTGTACCTTTGTTAATATGGCAGTGAGTAGCGAGTATGGGGTACGTGGATACTCGTGGTTAATTTACAAGAGTTGTACTTAACTGTGCCCCGTCTAGGGAATTGAGTTGAGTATGTGTGCGAAGCGATTAGATGATGAATGTAGTTTGAAATTAATTGTGTTAATTGCATTTGTGCATTCATAATAGAAGAGGCAATCCATTCTGATGCGGGCCTCTTTGTTCACACGTAGTGAACATGTAAGTCCTACCTCGTAGTCCCATTCATCGAGGTGAATGGGAGCGAGACAGTAAGAGTAGGCACCTTCCACGGGATGGAAGGGACGTGAGGGTGCACACCGACGGGTGTGCACTCGGCAGGACCGGTACGTGCATCGAAAAGAGCATTCATGTGCATTGCATCTTTAATAATGAGTTTTGTGGTAAATGGTATGTCATTTGGGTTGCGATTATGGTAAAGGAAGGTTGAGTCATGGACTCCGCCCAAATGGGGAGATTGAATTGAATTTGATGAATTAGCACATTTCATTGCCTTGCTAGTTATGTTGTATGAATATCGTAGAGGGAAGTTGAGTTATGAACTCAACTAAATTTGATGAAAAGGGTTTGAGTTGCAAAAAGGGGTAGTTGAGTCGGCAGATGTTGTGATTTAGAGTCAAGTAATGCTTCTTGGGCGTTGAATGGTTTTATTATCAAGTTGATGACTTGATTGCGGTAATTTTTTTGGTATGGTCAAATTACTGCTTTAAACGGGTATAAATGCGTATTGTCCGGATGTGCTTCATTTGTATTACTTGCTCTTATGGTCAAGCTCTTGTTTTACTTATGATAAATTGGAATTGTTATTCTCGTGTACTTTACTAAGTTTGAACTCACGCTTGTTATTTAATGTTTGTAGGTGTATTGAAGCCGGCATGCATGGATGGGGGTAGTAGCACAATCACGTTTTGCATCATCACCGTTCCATCATGTTGATTTATAGTTCTGATTTTAATAGCTCATGAAAATTCTTGTAAGGAGTTGTTTGCGGTTATGTTTAATGAGTTCCTGTCCTGTAATAATTATGTAGTGGTTATTAGGATCTCCGTGATGTTAAGTTAATAGTTGCTAGAAGTTAACTGCTAGAATGTCTTGATTAGATTCCTAGTGGCATATGCTTGATATGGTTGTTGTTATTAGATTGATTATTCTCTTTTGTCTGCTGAGTGTATGTCCTAGTTTTAGGGGAGGTGCTGCCGAAATTTTTTAATAAATTCGACAACCTCCTAGTTGTTCGCTGGCTTTGCTAATATTTATTCTTAGTAATGTGTAATTGTTGGTGCTAGAGGGTGTAACATTCGGGGCACGGGGTGCCGGGGTGTTACACCAACCCCAAGCCTTCTCTTCCTTTCTTTTCTGGAGCCCTACCCAGGCCTTCGATAAGTTAGACTTCGCTCCCCTCGGACGGTGGGATGGACCAAGTGGAGGAGTTTATGGGGATGATTGCCAAATTGAAGGAGAATGGACTAACCGGAGTTGCGATCATCCTCAATTTTGGCTTTCGCCGAGTACAGCCTCTCAAGGAGTGAGTCAATCTGGGATACGAGTATGAAGGGGAGCGCGATCCTACCCGGGAAGCTCCTGAGCCGATTCCCAAGAGTATACTCCTTGGACGTCTAGGTAATTTCTTCGCCCCAGGCACCCAAATCGTCAATGACGAATGCCCGAAGCCCTTCAACAGATCGAGTCCTCCGCCTCCAGTAAGATGCTTTCTTATCTCTCAAGGTTGGATTTTCTGGTTCTTGAGTACTGCGATCAAGCATGTGTTTGTTGCCTGTACTTGCAGGGTCATGGCACTTTCTTCTCTGATGCGCCGCTCCCCGAATTACCTCAACACAAGAGTGCCAAACGAAAACACCCTGCCGGTGCCTCGTCCTCGGCGCCGAGTGCGAAGAAGGATAAGACGGCGGAAGCTGAAGACCCCACGGGAAAGGGGAAACGCCCGGCTGTCTATGTGCCCAAGAAGAAAGGGAGGCAGTCGACGGCTAACGTGCACCCTACTGGAGGCCCAAAGATTTGTGACCCGGCAGCCATGCGCACCTTACCAGTGGCCTCCTCCTCATCGAGCTGGTCTGAGAGCCCGAAGGCTCCTGAGCCTCTAGCCCAGCACCCGGCCGATGGTGCGCCTCTGCCCCCGCGCACGATTGGAGACCCATCATCCCCTGTGCCCGGCGTGTGGTCGGGTTCTTCTACAGGTGAACCCTCTGCTCGGAAGGGCTCGGGGATAAAAATAAGAAGAACTGGGTTCGCTAACCAGTTGAGATGATACACTTCTTTTATAAAGCCTGCGGCTAAAAGCTTAGTGATTTCTTCCCTGATGGCCTCTCGGTGATCCTGAGCGAATCATCGGAGCCGCTGCTTGATAGGCTTCGCCTTCTCGTCAATACTGAGAGAGTGCTCGATCACCTCCCTAGGGACACCGGGCATGTCGGAAGGTTTCCATGCAAAAATGTCCCGGTTTGCCCGAAGAAAGGTGACGAGCGCGTCTTCCTATTTGCGATCGAGGCCTATCCCGATCAAAGCCGTCTGAGCCAAGTTGGACGGGTCGAGGATTACCTTCTTAGTCCCTTCGTCGGGCTTCATGCTCGTCTTGACTTGCTTCTTGGCTGGGACTTCTCCCTTATCTTGTTGATGTGCGGCCGCCTGTCGGATCTTCTCCCTGTCAGCTGCCACTTCTTGCATTTCAGCCATCTCGCGGCTCTCCCTATCACACGCAATAGACTACCTGATGTCGCCACGGATCGAGATAATTCCCCTCGGTCCTAGCATCTTCAGTACGAGGTAAGTATAATGGGGCACAGCCATGAACCTGGCTAGGCCTGGCCTTCCCAAGATGGCATGATATGCCGTCTCAAAATCGGCCACCTCAAAGTTAAGATATTCCGTTTGGTAATTTTCTCTGGTCCTGAACGTGACTGGCAAGGTGATCTGCCCGAGTGGAACCGAAGAGGTCTCGGGGATTACCTCATGAAACAGCGATGAGGCCCGCTTTAGCTCTGAGCGGGGAATCTTCATGTCGTCGAAAGTTTTGGAGAAGAGGACGTTGAGTTCGCTCCCTCCGTCAACCAGCACCCTCTTGAGTTTAACACTGCGAATCACAGGATCCAAAACAAGAGGATATCCACCTAGATATGGAATGTGATCTGGATGATCCGAGCGATCAAAGGCAATTGGGACTTCTGCTTCTTCTTGAGACTCTCTGCATTGTTTGATTGCTTCTGAGTCCTGTGATCTCTCCTTTTAGCATAGGAGACTTGGTCAAATTGGTTTTGATCATTTGACTAGAGTTAGCAACCATGATCTCATTCGTGGCTTGCCTAAACTCAAGATGGTCAAAGATTTAGTTTGCTCTCCTTGCCGATATGGCAAGATGGATGCTACTTCTCATCCTTTAGTCACTGTTGTGATGATTGATGCACTAGGACATCTTTTACATATGGACACTATTGATTCAATTAGAGTGCAGTCAGCAGGTGGGGAGTTCTTGTCATTATGAATGATTTTTTGAGATATTCTTTGGTGTTTTTCATGGCCTTGAAGGATAAGTCTTTTACCCAATTCAAGGGTTTCGTCCATAAGTTGTCTATTGAGCTCCTATGTGCCTTAGAAGCTATACGCAGTGATAATGGCACGAGTTTAAGAACTCCTACTTTGAGAGTTTCTGTGTGGAGTTTGGTTTAGAGCATTTGTTCTCCTCTCCCTATGTCCCTCACTAAAATGGCGTAGTAGAAAAGAAGAACAGGACCCTAGAGAGATGGCCAGGACGATGCTAAATGAGTACAATACTCCTAGAAAATTCTAGGCTAAGGCTATAGCTACCGCTTGAAAGGCATTGTGGGGTGCAAATGTGTAACATTATGTAACATCCCAATTTTTGCTTTTCTTGCATTTTAGTGGTATTTTGAATTTCTAGAATTTATTTGGATTTATTTGGAATTATTTGAATTTATTTTGAATTAAACCATTTAGCAAATTAATTAAATAATGGAAAAGTTAAGATAAAGTTTTGCTGAAAATATTTTATTTGAGTCACAAATGTCTTAAAATATTTATGAGAATTTTTCCAAATTTTTCTCGATATTTTTAATGCCCCAAACAAATTATTTTATTTTCGGAAATATTTTTAATCGAAAAAGAATTAAAAATCCGGATGAATAGTGTTGGGCCGAAAATCATCAGGCGTCCCGTTTAAAAACACTAGCGCCGTGGCTGCTCGATCTTCATCCGACGGTTCACGATCGCGCCACGCCACCCAACCCTATTCCCATAGGACTCATGCGCCGCCACGGACTCCTCACCGCGAATTCGCAGAATTCAAGATGGACGCTAAGAGCCCCTATTTAATGCGCCACCACCTCCGTGTTCCTCGGTTTTACTATGCCAAGACCAACGTCGCTGCCGCCGCTGAGACGCCGCCCTTGCCGCACGACCCGCTGTCCGGCCGTCTCACGACTTCTTCGCGTCGGTTGCCGCCGCCGGTGATTCTCCGCCGCCGCCGCGCCACCATCGGACTCATCTCGTCGCCGCACCGAGCGCATCGCCGACGCCGCCGAGGACCACGGAACGCCGCTGCCGCAGACGCTGCCGTTTTCGTCTCCGGTCAAGCCAGTATGCCGCACCATTCTTGCCGCCGAAGCCGTCGACCGTCCGATCTCAATCGACGATTCAGATCCCGCCACGCCGCCCCAAAACAAGAAAGCCCATCTTCTAATCTCCACCGTTAGATGCAAATCGAGGGCCACCGTCGTGCCACGGCACCGATCATCGCGGCACGTGACGCCGACAAGGCGGACCCAAATGTCGATCTCACCGCGACGCTCATCAGGCGCATGAGTCGCCGACAAGGCAGTTCGCATGTCGGTCGCAGACGAAACATTTGGCGATGAGACGCCGACAAAGACGGGCCCACCCGTCACCTGCACGCGACCGCGGCGTGACGCCACGCCACGCGTCACGGTGGGACCCACTTGTCGAGAGATAGCCGAGTCGTCTTGACGTCACGATGACGCTATGCCGACGCCATCACGAGCCGATCAGTACGACGTCAGCAGAGGCCACGTGTCACTCTCTGGTGGCGACCGTGTCACAGATGACGCAATAATTGATTTTCCTAAAAAGAAAATATTTATTTAATTCGGTATATTGATTTTAAATATATTTTGAAACTTCAAATGCTTATAACTTTTATGCTTTTAACTCCGATTTGAGTGATTCCAATTTCTATAAATTTGTAAAATTGTGATCTTTCTGTTTATGAATTTTAATTGAATTTTTGAGCACTGTTTGCCCACTGTTTATTTATTTTATTGTTTGTGTTTACGCTATGCCAGAGACGCTGAAGTGCCCGGGTTTCGAGGAGAGGTTCTCGACCGAGAGCAAGCTCAGGAGCCGTAATCAAGATTTTTTGAAGGCAAGTTGTGTTTGATCATGTTGAACCAACTAGAGCAAATTATTTTGATTTAAACTATTGCATGCTAATTTGATAGAAATGATTTTGAATAAGTTTTGGGATTAGTTAAATGCCTAAGTTGTTGTATGCCACCTTGTCATATATAATTGTAGGCCATGAATCTTTTGTCACCCTAGGATATGGATTAATAGTTGGACTTTTATAATTTGCCAACATGGGTTGAGTAGACCAAGTAGTATGCTTAGCCCCTCGCCACGGCGCTTTCATGATTTTGGAATACCAAAGTGAATATTGACTTAATGAGATATTGAACATGCTTTGTGAATGAGACATGTGTTATTGAGTTGATGATGGCACGTGGTGCATTGGTAAAGAACTGGGTGGGAAAATGATTTAGACTGGGGCAAATGGCAAGATTGTTTCGTGGGCCAAGAGTGGCAATGAAGCAATGATTTGGTTTTATTGGTTTTGGATAATTGAGATCACACTTGGTTAGTCTTGCCTCGGCCAACTAAGGACTTAACCTTACGAGCATTTGAACTGAGTCTCTCATACACCACAAGCTCTGTAATGGGACGGACTTAGCCGAGTAAACCGGGAAATCTATTCTTTGCATCGCTGCTCGTGGTGGTGTGAGGCCGGAGAAGCGGAATGAGAACTCACATGGCGCAAGAGGGGGCCCCAGGTGTGGTAACCAGTCCTCCAAAGTTGAAACCTTAGCGGCAAGATCGGGTTTAGATGGAACTTTGGAAAAGCTTTCACATTTATTTGCCTTGGTGGTATTTCACCGTATCTTGTGGGTAAAGTGTATAACCTCTGCAGAGTGTACAACCTATTCGAATAGCCGTGCTCACGGTATTGAGCATCGCTCGGTGATTACGGTCAAGGGTTAGATTTTTATGAAAATGAATTTTTTATGGAAAAATGCTTGGGTTGGTAATGAGGAACTTGACATAGGATGGAAATATGATTGTGATTAAAATGTTTGTGAAAGCTACTATTCTTATTACTGTTTTGCTGCTTTGCAAATTATTATTTATTATTCTTAAATGTCAGATCGCTCATGAACCATAGCCTATCCTTTGTACTAAGCCATGCATGTAGAATATTAGAATTGCATTCAGGCATGACTTGTCGAGTGCTCAAAGTACTCACCCCACAACAACACAACTTCAGCTTGAAGAAGAAGCAAACCACTCAGAGGAGGAGTATCGAGGAGCCGACAAACTAGGAGCGAGCCTACATGGGCCAATTTCGTGGCAAATTGGTTACGCCACGAGTTTATTTTATTTCCGCGCATTTGAATATTTTAATAAGTCTTACTCATGAGGCGATCTTTTGTAACTTGACCATAAGGTCGATCAACTAGTTTGAGTATTTAATCAAAGTACTTATTATTTCGTTGGTTATGACTGTGATATGTACCAATGTTGAGACTGTGTGCACTAGCGTGATCCTGGACTAGTGCTGAATACACAGAGGGTCCGGATTTGTAAATTCGGGTCCCGACACATTATTTACATTCTTTACCCACATATGTTTGATTTTTTTTGTTAGCAATTTTCAAGCAATTGACTCAAACCATATTCGATCATTTCAAGAAGGACTATTAAGAGAATGATCTTGGTCATACACAACACATTCCAAGTTCATCCCAAGTGCAATGGGAAGCTGTCTTGTGATTGTGAGGTGTCGAGTTTAATGCACATAAAAAGAGTCAATTTTGCTTAATTGTCATTTTAGCACTTTGATTGATAAGCAGATGAAGGACTCAAGTATGGATCAATCTAATTTCACACAAGTTGTTATATGGACTCTAGAAAACTACAAAATTTAACAAATCATGGCAAATACCGCTAGAGAAGAAACTCAGTAAGTACAAACAACATTGTTCATTCAGTTTGTTAAAGCTCATTTTTTAAGTTTTAATAAGCTTAGCAAGATAAATGAATTTGGACATATCTAAGCTAGAGCATTTTTAATGATGTAGAATGGTGTATATCATGAACAAATAGACCATTTGTATAATAGACAAAGCTCAAAAATAGAAAATACATAAAACAGATTCTTAAACTCCCCTTCAACATGTGATTCAATTTTAAGCACAAAACTGGTTTAAGTTGAGTTACTAGCAAGATTAAGCTCAAAGAAGATCTAAATAACTCAAATGAAACCAGAAAGATAGAATGGAGAGAAGAAGTCAAGAAACTGCAAACTGGGTGGCTATAGAGTATAGAAAAGATAGTAGAGAATACTACAGCTCAGACTCGCTCTCATCTTCCCCAATGACTAACATAGGGAAGCTGCCTCTAGATCCCAAACTAAGGAATGCACACAGATCCTATCTACCTAGGGGGCCCAACACCTACTAGACTTATAAGACTGTGAGTGAACTCAACCTAGAGAGAAGAGAGAACAGCTAATTAAGTATGATAGCAACCTAAAGCACAAGATGATTGGTCCATACAAAGCATGCGAGAAGTCTAAGTGAAGTGAACTCATAACTCTAGAGAATAAACCCAATAAACACCCAAAGCAAAACAAAAGAAAGGGAAAACTGGAAGAAGATATATAATACATAATGGCAACATATCCTGTGCACACAGGCCTTCCCGTGTACACACCGTGTACACCAACTAACAAAAGTCACAAAAAATTCTAAAAAAAATTGTAGATGTACTTCATAGATTGCCCTACCTAGAGTTTAAAATTGTAGGTTCAAATTTATTTTGTAACTCTTGATATATAATGAAAATTGATCAAGTTTAGAAATTTCATACATAGGTAGGGCAATCTATGAAGTACATCTACAATTTTTTTCAAATTTTTTTGTGACTTTTGTTAGTTGGTGTGCACGATGTGTACAGTGTACACGGGAAAGCCTATGTGCATAGGATACGTTGCCATACATAATATACAAACTAGCTTGCCATCACAATAGGCCATAAGGGCACACAATTCTAAGCTCACTCCTTAAGGCAACTGTCGGCGTATTCCGCCTGACAGGACCCCATCAACGAACATGATTGACTACTCCCAGGACAGAATGTATGGCTCGATAGAGGGTGTCTTCGTGGCTGGAAACCCTAATGGCTCTCTACGATGGATCTCGGGGATCAGCAGATCAATGGACATGGTGATGTACCTAGGTTCAGGCCCCCAGCGCGAGAAATAGCCCTACGTCCTGCTAGATCTTTGTTGAAAAAATGTAGAGGTGATTACAATAGCTCTCTTGGACTTGTGCTTCTCCCAAACTTCCCACCATTATGTCTCTTATGTGTCCTCCCTCTTCTCCTCCATGCACCGAGGCGCCCTTATATAGACGGGCTGGCCCGGGCAGGTGAGAAGATGACGCTATACTGACCTACGACTCATTAATTACACCCATCATTCGAGCCTTATCTCGCTGACTGATTACTCATTTATTACGCCCGTAACTGTAGCCTCGTCCTTCAAGCCCCATTTAATGCCACTGCATGGCTTCGCCCGGTCCGCCCGGGATATGACACTCCTGTGATGGGTTTGGTGAGAGGTGTCAGAGGGATGGGCCGTCGTCGTGTCGATGGCAGAATCCTTCACAATTAATGGCCTTGACTCAGCATGTCAGGGGAAGGAGACTTTGAGGCGAAGCCTTCTCCTTATTCCTTTGGTCGCCTCCGTGGCCTGACAAGGGGGGCCCAGACGCCCGCCCACTTGCCAAGCCGCCTCTTAAGCCGACGCCAGGCGGGAGGGCATAATCGCCCACCTGCCCGCTAGGGCACCACGCGGGCCGCTCACCTGGTGAGTAGGGCGTAATCGCCCAATTGCTCGCCAAGGGGCCACGCGAGCTCCTCGCCCGGCAGGCAGGGCATGATCGCCACCTGCCCACCAGGGCGCCACGCGGGCCGCTCGCCAGGGAGCGACGTGGACTCCTTGCCCAGTGGGCAGGGCATGATAGCCCACCTGCCCACCAGGGCACCACATGGGCCGCTCGTCCGGCGAGCAGGGCGTAATCACCCACCTGCTCGCCAGGGGCCACGTGGACTTCTCGCCCGTGAGCGGGAATGATCGCCCACCGCCGCCAGGCACCACGCTGGCCGCTTCGCCCGGCGGCGTATGAATCGCCCACCGCCGCCAGGCCATGTGGACTTCTCGCTAAGAGGGCAGGGCTTGATGCCCACCTGCCCGCTAGGCTACCATGCTGGGCCAGGCCGCTTCTTGGGCCTACAACTTACACGGCGGAGAGGGTACCCCGGTGTAAAGTACACCGACAGCAACAAACCTAGAGCTATCCAAAGACTTGGTAAAGATATCAGCCAATTGGTGGTCACTCTCCACAAACTGAAGCACTATGTCTCCTTTCTCCACATGGTCTCTAAGAAAGTGATATTTAACATCAATGTGCTTGATACTAGAGTGCTACACTGGGTTCTTAGCAATACAGATTGTAGAAGTGTTATCACAGAAAAGTGGAACACTCCCTATCTCTAACATAAAGTCCCGCAAGGTCGATCTCATCTAGAGAACCTGGCTACAGCAACTGGCTGCAGTAACATACTCGGTCTCAGCGGTAGACTATGCAACTCTGGACTGCTTCCTAGATGACCAAGAAACAAGAGAAGTGCCAATAAATTGACAAGAGCCAGAAGTGTTCTTCCTATCTATCCTACAGCCAGTAAAGTCAGCATCGGAAAAGGCTTTGAAGGATAGATAAGAAGAGGAAGAGTACTAGATACCATAATCAATAGTAGCTCGAAGATATCGGAAGATGCGCTTCACTGCCTAGTGATGAGAGACGCGAGAAGAAGCCTGAAAGCGAGCACACATACACACGGCAATGTGTATGTCCGGCCGTGAGGCAGTGAGAGACAAGAGGGAGCCAATCATGCTCCAAAACTCCTTTTGATCAGTCGGCTCACCATCCTCATCGGGCTTGAGGACAGCAGTAGTGGCCATAAGAGTCATCACAGGCTTTCCATCGGACATATCAAACCGCCTCAAGAGGTCTTGATTGTACTTACCTTGGTGCATGAAAGTACCCTCCCGAGTTTGCTTGATTTGAAAGCCGAGGAAGTAGCTAAACTCACCCATCATACTCATCTTAAATTATGTGCTCATCATCTCAGAAAAATGAGACACAAGAGACTGAGACGAGCCACCAAAGATAATATCGTCTACATAAATCTGAACGAGAAGGAAATGAGAATCCTGGTGTCTGATGAATAGAGTTTTGCTTTCTATACCCATTTTGAAACCATGATTGAGAAGATAAGACTTAAGCCTCTCATACCAAGCTCTAGGAGCCTGCTTAAGTCCATACAAAGCTTTGGAGAGCTTGTAGACATGGTTTGAGTACTCAGGGTTCTCAAATCTTGGAGGTTACTTGACATAAATCTCTTCCTCAATGAAGCCATTGAGGAATGCACTCTTGACATCCATTTGATAGAGTTTGAAGCCCTGGGATGCAGAGAATGCAAGCAGGATTCTAATCGCCTCTAGTCTAGCTACAGGAGCAAAGGTCTCCTCAAAGTCAAGGCCCTCGATCAGAGTGAAGCCCTGTGCAACTAGCCTAGCATTGTTGCGAATGATAACCCCATCCTCACTTTGCTTGTTTTTAAACACCCACTTGGTCACAATGATATTATGACCAGATAGGGACTCTACAAGCTACCAGACTTTGTTACTCTCAAAGTTTTCTAATTCCTCATGCATAGCATTAATCCATAATTCATCGGACAATGCATAAGTAAACATCCTTTAGTTCTAATAAGGCAACAAAGGCCGAGTGAAAGCAGAAGGAAGATAAACCTGATTTTGAGCCTGTCACACGCTCAAATAGATCACCAATGATCTGTTCAGGTGGATGAGATTTCTGGATATGGTGAGGAGGACCAAAAGCAGAAGTGGCCTCTACCTCTTGAACAGAAGAGGCAGGAACAGAGTCACCCACTGAAGGAGAGTCGGAAGGCAAGGGCTGGTCTCCCAGAGATGCAGAAATGGAAACAGGAGGCACCTTAGGTGTAGAGGGGACTGGATCAAGTGGAACAACATCATCTCCATCATCCTCATCCTCAACGAAGATGGTCTCCTGGGCTAGCCTCATCAAAGGTTACGTCATAGGTCTCTATGATCCTATTCGCATCACAACTCCAGACCCTATAGCTACGAGAAGAAGTCGAGTAACCCAGAAAAATACTATCAGAAGAACGAGACTCAAACTTATCTTGGTTACCAGACTTCAAGATAAAACACTTGCAATCAAAAACGCGAAAATGAAAAACACTGGGCTTTCGTCCATACCTCAACTCGTAAGAAGTGTGATGCGAATGTGCTCTCAAGAAAACGCGATTAGAAACATTATAAGCAGCAGCTATAGCTTCAGCTCAAAACTTCCTAAGAGTACTGTACTCGTCTAGCATTGTCTTAACTATCTCAACCATGGTCCTGTTCTTCCTCTCCACTACGCCATTTTGCTGAAGGGCATAGGGAAAGGAGAACTGACGATACTCTAAACCAGACTACACACGGAACCTCTCAACGTAGGAATTTTTGAACTCCGTGCCATTATCATTGCGTATAGCTCGTAATGCACCTAGGAGCTCAATAGCCAACCTATTGACCAAACCCCTAAAGTGAGAGAAAGTCTCATCCTTCGAGGCTATGAAAAATACCCAAGAATATCTCGAAAAATCATCAACAATGACAAGAACATACCACTTCCCTCCTGCTGACTACACTCTAGCTGGACCAACAGTGTCCATATGTAAGAGTTGTCCTGGTGCATCAGTTATCACTACGGTGACTAGAGGATGAGAACCAGTAACCATCTTGCCATGTCGACAGGGAGAGCAAACTAAGTCTTTGACCATTTCAAGTTTAAACAGACCACGAATGAGGTTGTGGCTGCTAACTCTAGTCAAATGATCAAAGTCGATGTGACCAAGTCTCCAATGCTAGAAGGAGAGATCACGGGACTCCAAATCAATCAAACAATGAAGAGAGTCTCTAGAAGAAGCAGAAAAATCAGCACAAAAGACTCTCTCAAATCTAGAAATCCCGTAAACTAACTCTCCTGATAAATCAAAGATTCTACAAGCACTACTCTTAAAACTTACCTCGAAAGAGTCATCGATAAGCTGAGAAACAGAAAGTAAATTATAATGCAGCATACTTACTAAGGTAATGTCCTTAAGAATAAAATTTTCATTAATGCAAACAGTACCTTTGGCAATGACTCTACTTGAACAACCATCCCCAAAAGTGATCAACTCATCACTAGGGGCTCGGACTAAGGAAGAGAACCAACGGGATTCTCCGGTCATATGGCGAGAACAACCAGAGTCAACAATCCAAACATCTCCCTTCCCTATCCGATGAACCTGATTGTAGATCTGGCAACCCAATACTAAACCATACGACACCTCAAAGTACCAGCCACAGAAGAAGAAGACTGGTCTCTAGTGTCTCTCTGATGCTCAACTCTCACAAGATCAAAAGTAGCAACCCTAGTAGAAGGTCTGGAAGCTGAGACTGGGTTGACCTGCTGTCGTCGTACTTTACGCTAGGCTACCCTCTCCGTCGCAGATAAGTAAGACCACGTGGTAGCCTGGTGAGCTAGTGGGCGATCAGGCCCCACTCGCCCGGCGAGTAGACCACGTGGCGGCCTGGCAAGCAGGCGGGCGATCAGGCCCCACTCGCCAGGAGAGCGACCCAAGTGGCGGCCTGACGAGCAGGTGGGTGATCAGGCCCTGCTCATCGGGCGTCGGCCCCGTGGTGGCCTGGCAAGCAGGTGGGCAATCACTCCCTGCTCGCCAGGCGTCGGCCTGCGTAGGCATCTTGGCGAGCAGGTGGGCGATCACGCCCTACTTGCCGGGCGTCAGCCCCACGGCGGCCTGGCGAGCAAGTGGGTGATTAGGCCCTGCTCGTCGGGCATCGGCCTGCGTGGCGTCCTAGCGAGCAGGTGGGTGATCACACCCTGCTCTCCGGGCGTTGGCCCACGTGGTGTCCTAGCGAGCAGGTGGGCGATCACGCCATGCTCGCCGGGTGTCGGCCCATGTGGTGGCCTGGTGAGTTGGCGGGCGCTCTAGCCCCTCTCGCCAGGCCGCGAAGGCAACCAAAAGAATGAGAAGAAGGCTTCACCTTGAAGCCTCCTCCCCTTGACACGCTGTGTCAGAGCCATTGATTGCGAGGAATTCTACTATCGATATGACGACGGCCTATCCCTCTGACACCTCATACCAAACCCGTTGCTGGAACGTCGCATCCTGGGCGGACCGGGCGAAGCCACACAGTGACATTAAATGAATCTTGAAGGACAAGGCTACAGCGATGGGTGTAATAAATGAGTCATGGGTCGGTGTGATAAGACCACAGTGATGGGTGTAATTAATGAGCCGTAGATCAATATGATGTCACCTTCCCACTTGCCCGAACCAACCCACTCTATATAAGGGAGCTCTGGTGCATGGGGAGGGAGGATCCGAGCCGGACCCAAGGTAGAAATCCTTAGCGAAAAAAGAGCAGAACAAGTTGAAAGGACCATTGTAATTGCCTCCACACTACACCAACGAAGATCTAGCAGGATGTAGGGCCATTACCCAGCTCGGGGCCTAAACCTGGATACGTTGTTGTGTTCTTTGATTTGTTGATCCCTGGAATCCCTCGTGCGAGAGTGATTAGGGTTTCCGACCACTAAGACGCCCTCTACCGAACCATAACCTCCATCCTCGGAGGACCCCCTGTCCGTTGACGGGGTCCTGTCCGGCGAATACGCTGACAGGGGCACGCTAGGTAGGGGGCTAGTGGTTGGCTCACCCGGCCATCTCTCCGGCGGATTTTAGTCTTTTGTCTGCAGGGACCACGCATCTGGTGATGGCGCGTTCGCACTCACAGCAGCAAGAAGCGGCGGAGGCTAGCAGCGCTTAGAACACGTCCTGGCACTCTCGCTAGATGAGGGTTTGCCTCACGCCGCTCCCGCAGGGAGGCGGCTGAACCTTCGGTTCGACGTCAGCTGGCCATGGAGGCTGCCACTCTAGCCTAGAACCTGCATGCAGTTCATCTCCTCCTGGACCACCCTCCGGTGGAACTTGCAGGAGACACCCCAGCCATGCCGTGGCTGTCAAACATTGCTGGCCTCATAGACGTGGCCCAGCTCCGCGTAGGGATGCCCGATCGGTCGGGAACCGTCGGTACCCCTCGATCAAGGGAGCATGCTAACTGCACCCAAGCTTCCAGCCACCCGAGCGAGAAGCGTTCTGGCTAAGAGGGCCAGGATAAAGGAAAGGGCATACAAGAAGAGGGTCTCGGTTCCACGAGGAGCCGCGAGGACCTAAGAGTTCATCTAGAGAAGCGTCGCCGGTGGTGCGGCGATGATTTGCGTGATCACTTGCAGCGCCGTCGCGCCCAGGAGCAGGGCCGCGATAGGCGGATGGCTCCTGGGGATGACAGCTCTTCCCATGACTCTCACCTTTAGAGCGAGGAGGAAGTCCGCTCGTCTGACTCTTTGGGGAGTCGCGATCCGCACTCCCCGGCACGGTCTCCGGGCAGGTGGACGGCAGGATTCCCCTACGGTGTTGGATGCCAGGCGTTCTCCCAGCTGCTGCGTCGTGTGGCGTGGCCCGAAAGGTTTCACCCGGCCTCCATCGAGAAGTACGACAACACCACCAACCCAGAGGAGTTCTTGTAGATCTACACCACGGTGGTGCGTGCCGTTGGTGGGTCTGAGAAGGCCATGGCCAACTACTTCCCAATGGCCTTGACGGGGTCCGCCCAGTCCTGGCTGTTGAACCTCCTGTGAGGATTAGTACGCTCGTGGGAGGAGTTGTACAGCCTCTTCGTCACCAACTTTCAAGGCTCCTTCACACAACCGGGTGTGGAGGACGATCTCCATGCCCTTGAGCAGGAAAGAGGGGAGTCGTTGCGTGACTTCATTCGGCGATTCTACCATTGTTGCAACATGATCGCCCAGATTTCGGGGCAGTCGGTCGTCATCGCCTTTCGAAGAGGCATTCGAGACCGCAAGATGCGGGAAAAGATGGCCACCCGCAACATCACCACCATCTCCGAGCTCTTCTCCCTAGCGCACAAGTGCGCGCAGGCGGTGGAGGCTCGGGGGCCGGCGTCTGGCCTCGTGCGCGGGCGCGCTGGAGACGAAGTTGGGACCTCGAGGGGTCCCGGTCCGGCGAACAAGAGGGCGAGGAGGCGCGAGGTGGTTGAGTCCAGGCGAGTCCTGACTGCTGAGCGTGAGCATAAGGATACCAAGCCACGAGGGTGCGACCGCCGTGACCGGCAGGATGACCGTTGTGACCATCGAGGCAATTGCCGTGGTCGGAGTAATGACCGCCGCGAGGAGAAGGAGGGCGACCTTACGCCGATCCACAGACTAACACCCACGACTGGCGGTTGCGTGTTGTGAGTAAAATGGTCGAGCAGTGGCTTAAGGAGCATTGCCCCCGCGACGATGACCAAGATGAAGACCCCGCCCCGCTAGCCTTCCAGTAGGCGGATCATGCCATGGCGTACATTCATGGTGGCTCGTCCACCTACCCCTCCAACATGTCCTACAAGTGGTTGAGGAGAGAGGTCTGCGCTACGGCACCGAGCTTAGGGACTGGTCAGATGCTGAAGTGGTCGGAGGAGCCGATCACTTTCAGTCGGGCCGACCACCCTGAAAGCACTGCCGGCCTAGGTCATCTTCGGATCGTGGTTTCACCCACGATCCGAAATGTGAAGCTTGGGCGGGTGCTGGTGGACGGAGAGAGCTCCATCAACCTCCTGTCCTCCAAGGCATTCCGGGCGCTCCAAATATCGAGCCAGGAGCTACACCCGGCCTTGCCCTTCTATGGCATTGCCCCAGGGGCTGGCTCGGTCCCCCTGGGCTAGGTCCGCCTCCCTATCACCTTCGGAGAGGAAAGCAACTACCGTATGGAGCTGGTCGACTTCAAGTCGCCGACTTCGACCTCCCGTACAACACCATACTGGGCCGACCGGCGTTGGCCAAGTTCATGGCGGCAACCCACTATGGATACATGGTGGTGAAGATACCAGGGCCTGGCGGCCCCATAGTCATCTGGGTGGATAGGCCAGAAGCCTTGCGTTGCCACAAGCACGACTAGACTGCCGGTGCCACTCACAGAAGCCTACCGATGCCGCTTTCCCAGAGCCCTCCCAGAGACTCGTGCCTCGCCCGGCTCGGCCGGCAAGGTGAAGGTGGTCTCCCTAAGTGAGGGCAAGCCCGGGAAGACTGTCTTCATCGGCGTCAGCCTCAGCGCCAAATAGGAAGACGCGGTCGTCACCTTTCTCCAGTCTAATTCCGACGTGTTCGCCTACCAACCATCTGATATGACTGAGGTCCCAGGGAGGTGATCGAGAACTGATTGGCAACGCTCCCCGGGGTGCTCCCAGTCCGCTAAAAGGTCCGGGGACAGGCACCAGAGCGGCAAGATACCATTCGGGAGGAGGTAGAGAAGCTGCTGCGCGCAGGGATCGTTCGGGAAGTCTCTCACCCTGAATGGCTTGCCAACCCTGTGCTTGTCAAGAAATCCAATGGGAAGTGGCGGATGTGTGTCGACTTCACTGACCTCAACAAGGCTTGCCCGAAGGATCCTTATCCCCTTCCACGCGTCGATCTCATCGTTGACTCCACAGTAGGGTGCGAGCTGCTATGCTTTCTGGATGCGTACTCTAGGTACCACCAGATTAGCATGGCATCGGAGGACAAAGAAAAAACCGCTTTTGTAACCCCCATGGGTGTTTATTGTTATATCAAAATGGCTTTTGGGTTAAAAAATGCTGGTTCTACTTATCAACGCGCCATGCATATTACTTTCCACCCACAGATAGGGCGAAATCTTGAGGTGTACATCGATGACTTGGTCGTAAAAGTTAAAAAGAGCAAGGAATTGATCGAAGACCTGGAGGAGACCTTCGCCAACCTCCGGAAGAATTGCTTAAAGCTCAACCCCGAGAAATGTGTGTTCGGCGTACCCTCCGGAAAGCTACTAGGGTTCCTCGTGTCCAGGCGGGGCATCGACGCTAACCCTGACAAAATAGCGGCCATTGAACATATGAAGCCGCCGATTCAGCTCAAGCAAGTGCAGTGCCTGACTGGTCGCCTGGCCTCCCTTGGGTGATTTATCGCCTAGCTGGGAGAAAGAAGCCTACCCTTATTCAAGCTGCTGAAGAAGACCAACCACTTCGAGTGGACTGAAGAGGCTCAGCGAGCATTTGAAGACTTGAAGCAGTACCTCTTCTCCCCGCCTGTGCTGGTCGCCCCCAAGCCTGGCGAACCACTACTCCTGTACATCGCTGCAACCCCTACGGTGGTGAGTGCGGTCTCGGTGGCGAGAGGGAAGCGCCCGAGCTTGGCCTAATATGTCAAGAAGGTGCTACATGAGGCGAGACCGAGACACCGCAAGCCTGAGAAGATGTCAGACGCTGTCACCGGTGGCGACGGGCTTTCATAGCTCGTGTCCTCGAGAACTTCGTCCTTGGCCGTGGTCTTTGAAGAAAGACTATCGCGACTGCTCTGTCGCTGCCCCGCTCAAAGTGGGGACGATGGTGCAATTGCCGTGGCCTCCAACTCAAAGCGGGAGGGCGGTGCAACCGTCGTGGCCTCCAAACTCGGAGAGGTAGGCAAGACACCCGCCTCGGCCCCTGTGCTTGGGAGGGAAGGCGGTGTGCTACCGTGCACGGCACTGGGAAAAGCTTGGCCGGAGTACCCGGCGATCACCACATGATCACCACACTTGGCTGGGAAGGTCAGTGGATGAATCCTATCCTAGCCTTCCTGCAAGACCGAGTGATCCCTAACAATGATGCCTCAGCTGAGAAAATTGCACGCAAGGCCAAGTGCTATACTCTGGTAGGTGGGGACCTATACCGCCGAAGCAAAAATGGAATTCTCTTCAAGTGCATCACTTTCGGAAGAGGGAGGAACCTGCTCTCGATATCCATGGAGGTATGTCGGGAGCCATATGTCCCACGGACGCTTGTCGCAAAGCGCCCGCCAAGGATTTTATTGGCCTCTGCGCCTCCGGATGCTTATGAGCCGGTGAGGAAATGCTGGCATGCCAATTCTTCGTCAGTAAATCCACCGACCAGCCCAAGCTTACAAACCATCCCGCTTTCTTGGCGTTCATGTCTGCAGGGCCGACATCTGGGCCTGCTTCAGTGGGCCACGGGGCTTCACCCACCTATTCGTCTGTCGACAAATTCACCAAGTGGGTCGGCGAAAGCAAGACATGCCATCACGGCCTCACGCTATCAAGTTCATCCACGAAATCTTCACCTTTGGGGTCACCAACCGTGATCATCAATGACAACGATACCAATTCACCAAATAGCCTTCCCGAGTTTTGTGATGAGATGGGCACCAAGGTGTGCTTTGCCTCGGTGGCCCATCCAAGGAGTAATGGCCAAGCAGAGCGCGCCAATGCGCTGGTGTTGAGGGGCTTGAAGACCAGAGAATTTGATCGGCTCCATAAAAAGGGGGTGCAGTGGACGGAAGAACTCTCGGCTGTGTTGTGGTCACTCTGAACCACACTCAGTTGGGCAACTGGAGAAACACCCTTCTTCCTGGTCTACGGCGCGGAAGCTGTCCTTCCATCCGAGCTGTCGCTCGGCTCTCCGCGCATCTCGGCGTTCGGCGAGGAAGGATAAGAAGACCACCGCGGTGAAGAAGTCAACCTTCTAGAGGAGGTGCATGACCAGGCAGCCTTGCGTGCTGCTCGGTACCAGCAAAATCTTAGGCGGTACCACACCACCCGGGTCCACTAGAGGACACTAGCAGTGGGCGACCTGGTCTTGCGCAGAATCCAGATGCATGCCAGGCTCCACAAATTGTCTCCCCAGTGGGAGGGCCCCTTCAAGGTGCACTACTACAGCGAGGCTTATATCAGACGCACGATCACAGACGGTTTTGAAAAACCGTCTGTAATATGGAACATCACAGACGGTTATGTACTCAAACCGTCAGTGCATATATCACAGACGGTTTTATATTACGGTACCGCGTGTGATATAAGAAATATCACAGACGGTTTCTAAATATAACCGCTCTGTGATGGCTACAAGATTCATTACGCATTTTTCAAGTAAAACCGTCAGGATTTCACAGACGGTTATATAACACAACCGCTCGTAATATCTACAAGAATCATTACTGCATTTGGTTATATTTAGAAACCGCTCATGATATTTCTTGTATCACGACGCGTCGTAATATAAAACCCTCTCGTGATAATACCGCCTCCGTAAAAACAGAGCCTCGATCCACATCCACTTCGCTTATAGGGTTTCGCTTTCTATGCTAAGTGGCTACTGTGGAAGTGAGGCGATTTTTGAAAGAAAGCCATTGATTTCAAGGGTGATATTAGATTCATTTGATTTTGGTGATCTAAGGTTAGTAATGAGTTCTCTAATTGCATGCATCCAATTCAATATCTGGGTTTGTTAGGACAGAATTAATTTAAAGATTGTTTGATTAGATCTAGTTTAATTGTAGCTGGATCCATATGTTGTTTGTGATATTTGGTTAGTACTGTGTTTTAATTGCATTATATTCAACATCTATCTTGATAAGGAAGGAATTTGATGATTTTTTAGATCTATCTTGTAGCTAGAACCATGTGTTGGTTGTTTGATGAATAAGGTTAGCTAGTAATGGTTCTATTTGCATAATATAATATTCGATCATGATGTAGCTAGCTAGCTTGTTAAGGATAGAATTTAAAGATTGTTTAGATCTAGCTTATAGATCAATTCAAGTCTTTTGGTGATCTAAGGTTAGTAATGGGTTCTAATTTCATTATTATATTGAAGATTAATTTGAATTGTGTTAATTATTTCTTTGTGATGTAATTAAGGTATGTAATTGCATAATTAGTTTAAGAATGTGTGCATACGCACTACACCTGGTGCACTTAATATTTAACACTAAGTGTTACATGTGTAGCGTAGATGGATCGAAGTTGGATGTACGCCGAGAACCGTCTTTAGTGCCGAGTACCTTAATGGCGTCTCCACTTTCAAAAGAGCCGCAGAGGAGGATATGTTTAATAAGGGGTGCAATTCATGTCATGTCCGTGCATTGATTGCGAAAATCAAGATGTTTCAAACTTAGCGCAGATCGAAGCACACTTGATTCAAGGGGTTTCAAAAGGGCTATACATGTTGGACCACCATGGCGAAGAGCATAATATACAGAAGCGACAAGTAGTGTTAATATCGTCGACGATGTCAATGATATGTCTGATGATCATATCGATTGTGCTTCCGATGAGGACAGTTGCACGATGACAATTTGGATCGGATGCTACGCGATGCGTATGAAACCTTGATGACAGGGAATATGGATGGTTCCTGGGCTTAATGGAGGACTCTGAGAAACCTTTGTTCGCAGGGTGCAAGTTGAAATACACAAGGTTATCATCCGTGCTTCAACTACTCAAATTGAAGGCAAGCAACGGTTGGTCCGACAAGAGTTTCACAAATAAGTTACGCCTATTGGCGGACATGCTTCCAGAGGGAAACGAGTTGCCGACAAGCACCTACAAAGCCAAGGTGTTCTTTGTCCCTTGGGAATGGAAGTAGAAAGAATACATGCATGTCCAAACGATCGATCCTCAGTACCGCAAAGAGTACACAAACTTGCATATATGTCCGGTGTGCAACGATCCCAGCACAAGCGTAAGAGTCATTCAGATGATGATGGCGAGAGCATTGAGGTGAAAGAAGGTCCTCCCGCTAAGGTGGCATGGTATCTCGCCTGAATTCCCCGCTTGAAGCGCTTTGTTTGCGAACCCAAAGGAGGCAAAACTGCTATGCTGGCACTTTGAGGAGCGAAGAATGATGGAATGCTAAGGCACCTGCCGATTCCATCCAAAGGAGAAACATCGACAGAGCTTTCAAGAATTCAAAGGGATCCGAGAAATATAAGGTTTGGATTGAGTACAGATGGAATGAATCCTTTCGGTAACATGAGCAAATGCAAGATAGCACTTGGCCCAGAATCAGATCTACAACCTTCCTCCTTGGTTGTGTATGAAGCGAAGTACATTATGTTGTCTCAGCTTATCCAAGGACCAAACAACTCAGGAACGATATTGATGTGTACCTAGCTCCATTGGTGGAAGATCTAAAACACTGTGGGTTACCGGGTACACGATGGGATGCGATAAACGAGAGAACTTTACTTTGCATCGCTTGTTGTTCTCGCACCATAAATGATTACCCCGCCTTGCTAACTGTCTGTGCCGAGTACAAAAGGAACCAAAGCTCGCACTCACCGCTAGATGATACCGAGAGTTTATGGTCAATCACTCCCGCAAAACCGTGTACATGCGCCACCGTAGGTTCCTTCTGAGGAATCACCCATATCGCAAGATGAAGCAACTTTTCGACGGAAGGAACGAAATGGTCCAGCTCCAAGGCGCTTGAGCGGAGAGATGTTCATGACATTGTTAAGGATTTGATGTTGCGATGGAAAGGGACGTAAATCAAGTACCCGTGAAAAGAGCATGTGGAAGAAGAGATCAATATTCGGGACCTACCTTATCGAGCACCTAGAAGTTCGCCATCGTGATCGATGTCATGCACGAGAGAAGAATGTCTGTGACATGCGTGATTGGTCTCTTACTCAACATTAAGGGTAAAACAAAGGATGGTATCAACGCACGGCTTGACTTGGTCGATATGGGCATAAGACCTGAATTAGCACCGAAGAGACCGATAAAGGCCGACGCATTTGGAACTCGCTTGTTATACTCTGTCAAAGGCCGAAGAACTGAATCGTGCTGCTGCTTGCATGGTGTGAAAGTTCCGTCCTGCACTCCTCCAACATGAAGAGACTTGTTTCGCTGGAAGATTTGAAATTAACCGCATGAAGTCTCATGATTGTCATGTGCCGATGACACAGATGCTCCCTCGTCGCAATTAGAAGTATTTTGCTTGGCCAAGGTCCGAGAGACAATCACTAGGCTGTGTTATTTCTTTAACACAATCGCCGAAGGTCATCGATCCCGGCGACTAGATGCTCGCAAGTCGAGGTGGTGATGACTCTATGTAATCTTGAGATGTATTTCTCCATCATTTTTCGATATCATGGTCCATCTCATTGTTCACCTTGTGACAGAGATAAAGATATGCGGCCGTTGTTCTACGTAGCATGTACCCGCTCGAGAGGTACATGGGAATTCTCAAGTCTTACGTCTGGAATCGATCTCGTCCCGAGGGTAGCATTGTCGAAGGTTATGCAATGTAAGAGGCCGTCGAAGTTCTCGTCGATTACATGGCCCGTGTCGAACCAATAGGTGTGCCTCGATCTCGCCATGAGGGGAGGCTCCAGGTATCGGGACCATCGGAGGAAAGCAATCACGCTCGATTCGGTTGCGATGCTCGAGCCCATTTCACGGTTTTGCAACACATGGCAGTAGTGTCCGCCTATATCGCCGAAAGCACAAGCAATGGCTAAGGCAAGAGAATCCAAAGACGGCAGAGTCTTGGATCACGAGACAACATAACCTTCATTCAACAAATGGTTGAAGGAGCGACCTATCACTGGAGCTCGCCGGATGACACGCCGACATGGTTGGCAAAAGGACCAACTTTACAGCTTGTCACATGGAAAGGATATGACTTAAATGGGTACACATTTTACACGAGAGATCGTGACATGAAGAGCACAAACCGTAACAGCGGTGTCCGTGATAGATGCATTCAATAATACCACTGGTTGACGAGGAGCTCCTACTATGGGTTCATAGAGGAGATATGGGAGCTCGACTCACGACTTTTCAAGATTCCCTATTTCGGTGTCATGGTCCACCTCCAAAGACGTGAAGGTTGACAAGAATGGCATCACTATCGTGGACCTCGAACGTGTCGGATACCAAGATGAACCATTCGTACTCGCTAACCAAGTTGTTCAAGTCTTCTATGTAACCGACCCATCCCAACAAGAAGCGCCACGTAGTTCTTCAGGAAAAAGGAGAATTGTCTGAGTTGAGAATGTAGTAGATGAGGAAGAGTACAATCAATTTGATGAGTTGCCACCTATCGGAAATGACATCCTCGTCCCGTAAGAACAACATGAGGAAGCAAGCTACACACGCGTCGATCATCATGAAGGGCTAATTTTCATACAAAAGAATAAGCATGTGGTGGCGTAGTTATGAGAAGGGTGCATTGTCATCATGCTTACTAATTTTCATGTGTAATAATATTACATTAATGCTATTGTAAAGATGATACGACCCATCATGCTTTGTACATATGATTGTGATGATCTTTGTAAGTAGCTTGTGAAGCATCTGGATTGATGGAAAAGATGCAAGTATAAGAGCACGTATTTATTCCTTAATATCAATATGATTCCAAATACATGATTCAAAGATGGCCATTCGTACATAATTGATGACAAGAAATAAATTATGTAGACTATGGCGAACAAGAATGTAATCATGTCTACTTTGGCAATATGGAAATAGTTGTATGTGATTGCTCTCGATTTTAGGGTTTGAATTGAGGATTAGAATTCCACTTCAACCACAAGATAGCCTATATTCTGTTAAAGACAACTTTCCCGTAAGATACAACAAAGTGGCATGCATAAGAGTCGATCGAATCGAACCGACAAGTGAATGTAAGTGAACAAGATATATCATGACGGTTCTTTAACATAACAATGCAGGATGTTATTTGTCATGCATTTGGTTATGTTACCTAACCGCTCTGTGATATCTCAACATCGAGACGGTTATATTATATAACCGCCCGTGATAAATGCAACATCACGAGCGGTTCTATTATAGAACCGCTCGTGATATTTAAACATCATGCATCGCTCTATTATAGAACCGCTCGTGATATTTCAACATCACGCATTTGCTTCTATTATAGAACCGTCGTGATATATCATCACTGCACCGCTATATTATAGAACCGCTCGTGATGTGCTCTCTCTATATATCTCCTCGCCGCAGAGCTCATTCACAGGCGCCAAACCCTAACCCTTTGAGACGCTTTTGCCTCCTCATGGCGGCCTCCCCTCGGCGTCCTCCCCTCCCGGCGTCCTCCCCGGCCTCGGCGTCCTCCCCCTCCCTCGCGTCCTCCCCGCCTCGGCGTCCCCTGGCCTCGGCGTCCTCCCGACATCGGCGTGCTCCCCTCGTCGTCCTCCCCCTGCACGTGCTCCTCTCGGCGTGCACCCCCTGCTTCAACCGTGAGTATTTCGGGGACTAGCCATCGAGCTAGAGGCCGCTCGATCTGGAGGCACCGCTGGCCATTTGCTCTATTTTTCGGTCTTGCAAAGGGCACGATCTGCGGCTTGGGGACCTTGCGTGTGGGCTTAATGTTCAAGATGATTTAGGGATGGAATAGACTAATTGTGACAACAAATCTTAGCAAATAATTTCACTTTCATATATATATATTTGATTAGTGTGAGTTCGGCGTTGATTGAGGTTGTCGGAAGAGTGGTTGATCGTAATCAAGTTTTGATGTTGGTTGAAAAGGTCTTTTGTTGGTGATCAAGGATGATGTTTGTTTTCTCGTTGTTTAGAGCCCAAGAGCCAAGAATTCAGTTAAAATGTCTTTGTTACGGTTGGCTAGGAGCGATGGTGCTGCGGGTTGTTTTTGGTGCCCAAAGAATTAGTTTGGAGGGTCTCGCTTAGGTGGTGGTTTAGTGGAGTTTTGATTTCTACCGGTTGTCTATTGCAAACCTGTCTTTATATGCTTAGTTAGTGAATATGCATATAAGATAACCAATTGAGTAGATTTATACTTAACCTATCAAATATTAAATCATTATTGAGATAAAGTTGTCACAATCTAGTCTATTACTTGTCCATTGTGGCGAGGAGGGCCTTTTAAGGCAACCCGACATCTCGAGAACATTCAAACAATCAATATGAGCTTTATGCTAATTGCTTTATTCGTAATAATCGTATATGTTCATATGTGAGATCCCGAGCTTCGCTCTATTATTCTCGTTAATGTCAAATGGTTGAATCCATATGTATTCTTCGCTTGTCTGCTGTGTGGATGTCCTAGTTTTAGGGAGGTGTCATTAAATTTTTATTAAGTTCGCAACCTCCTAGTTCGCTTCTTTTGCTAAAAGGCTAATAACAAGCCATTTAGGCTAGTTCTTTTAAAAGGCTAATAACAAGCCATTTAGGCTAGTTCTTTTAAAAGGCTAATAACAAGCCATGGTATCCACAAACTCATTCACTCTAATGTGATTTTATTTGTTCTTCACTTTTAGTTCGCCTCAAACTATTTTAACTTGTAAAGAAGATGTCGTCCTCTAATCCATCGTCTCAAGGACATGATGTGCCCTCAAAAGAAGAATCGACCACACGCAAGAGGACCAAACAAAAGGCCAACAGACCGATATACCATTACGTAGATCGATCCAAATGATGGGGCCCCTAGAAAGCCAAAAAGGCGCGAATGCATTTGAGTATGTGTGGGATAGTAGCCCGAACGGGTTCCGATCACGCTATCTTCCCGGAGGTTGGTGACTATTGAGGCTCGCAATGCCTTGCTAACGGAAATTCTTTCATCGCTCAACATTCCGAAGAATCCGCCCCTAGTGCGACGGTATGCAATCGCTAGCGGCAGAAAGGCATGGAAGACCTTCAAGCATACGCCAGAGACTACGCCAAGAAGGATCTGTTCCATACTCAAGTATGGGTTCATTGATGAGGACACGTGGGGCGCTTTGTTGGGATGAAGACCACGCAGCATTTAATTGCGTCCAAAGTGAAGCAAACAAGGCCTTGCAAGCAAGGAACACTCACCCCCACGACTCTCGATCCTGGCTACGCTCTGGGGAAGAGAGCGAATGGGACAGGAGGACGAGGAGGGTATCGCGCCATTTCCATCGATCACAGATCAACGTGCGTGTAGATCGCTAAGAGCGAGAGCGAGGTCGATGCCACGCCCTCCGCAACTGCCTCCTTTGTAAACCCCATGACGAGGAAGTCTCGCCAACGCCGTAATATATAAATCGAACTACCAATTTTACGTAATTAGTCCATGACTTCATAAGTGAAATAACTTGTCCGGATCTTGCGGTAGCGTTGAGTACACAATCGTGCGATGGCTCTTTTTTCCCTGACAGAGAGAAAGATGCACCGTCCATAGCCTTGGGAAACAAGGAACACCACAGTCGCATAAGAGGCAAAGGGTTTTTGTTCCATGGAAAATGGATTCCTGCATTTACTTCCACATATACCAAGTAAGAAGAGAACTAAAGCCGAGCGAGTCAAATCTTATAAAGAATTTGGAGGACAAGTTGAGAGGAGAGTTGAGAGAAGAGTTGAGGGAGAACCGAGAGAAGAATTTTATGAAAGGATAAGAATCCTCGAGGAAAGGCTCACCAATCAAGAAAGAAATATCGCACAAGCCCCGTATATGTCCGCAAGTCAGCCCCATCGCCTCCTGAAGAGCAGTGTGCATCCGCTCTCCAAGTGACATAGATGAACATAGCGGACTTATCCTCAGATGTGACATTAAGGTGGCCACGCTGCAATCTCCAAGTGAGAATTAGCAATGGCACTGCTTCTCGACGGCTGCTTGGGGCATGGCGTATCCATCCCCAAAGGGGACCATGGTGCACGGTACCATCATAGCGCCGGGTTTCACCAAGGTCAATGTGGACGGGGTATTTGATAGTTTCAAAATTGTCGATCTACAGAAGCCGCCAAACGATGAGATCGTGAAACTTGGGGATGCCATTGGCACATTCATCCAATGGCCTAGCAGCGACATCTCCCTGCTCGTCCCTTCTGTCATGCAACAACCGCGACGATCTGATTCGCCTATTGTATCGCCGTCTGATCAGTTGGCTACCAAATCAGCAGTCGTAGAGCAGACTCCACTTGATGTACATAACGTTGACCTCTTTCCTGCCCATTCCTCTCCCGTGAAGGGTTCATACAAAACAAAGAAAGGCAAGGGCAAACAGAAGAAAGAAAGGCAAGAACAAGTCGACTATCCATCTGCAGAGTTGGCTAAACAATACAAGCTAGAGAGCCAGCATTAACTAACGGCAGCAGAACTTCACTTAGTATATCTTGCCAACAATTGCATAAGTGGTACACCCAAGAAGCTGGAAAGCCAGAGCGTGAACGCATAACAAGTATCGCGTTATGTTCAAGTATGAACATCTATTCAACGACTCACGGGGCTTCTTCACGGTCGATTTTCGGACTTGTTCCATCTCTACAACCTCGACGCCATCGACGCCAAGACTCATAAGATGTCGACCTTGTAAGTGTGTGCTATCACACTACATTCGCCTAATAGTGATAAATGTCCTCCAATATATATATATAATTCGCCTTTGTATATATAGATACATGCAACTTGAAGCTTACACGGAAGAAACTATCGATCGGTTTCTCGACCCACATATAGTCTCAAAGCAAACAATGGATGATGATATAAACATGGTCGAGAAATACGTCCGCAGAGGCATTGCTAGCACAAAAAGATAAAGAACTCATACTTATACCCCATAACCCGTGGTAAGTGCTACCACATGCTATACTTTGGTCAGACTGCACACAACTCTGTTTCATTCATTGTCCATTGTGATATACCCGTAGGTTTCACTTGGGTTCTAATTGTAATTGAACCAGCCACAAACCGGTTAAGTACCTTGATTCCAAGACGTGGCGGAAACCACGACTTGGTACCTATCGCAAAATTACTCAACAGTAATCACGCTTCCTCCGCACATGGTCGTGTAAGTTGTTCCGTGTTTATATTGCTATTGGAATGGCTTAGGCTAACCTTTTGCAATCTTGTAGAGCGCTCAAACACGTGAAAGATTGGACTAAACTACAAAGATGATTTGAACTTTCCTAGATCCGCTATACACAACAATTCTATTTCAAACCCCTAATAGTGACTCTAGAACTAACCGTAGGTTTTATTTGCAAAGGCCACCAAAGAAGGTCGTGAAATAACCTATGTGGATTTTATGTTTGCCACAACATGCAAACCATCGCGCTAAAAAAATAGCAATATGGTTAAAACTGCGTTGAGTCAGTCGATTTGAGCAACATTAGAGGAAAGTTTGTTTCTTCCTCGCTCACGCAAGTAATAATAAAGGCGCGCTCCACGCAAATTTGATAACTTCTGAGTTGTACAATTGTCAAATGGTATTCATTAATTCGGAAAATATGTCCAAAACTTGCGGTTATTCTTGTTTGTACGATTCATTGTATTGTCACATGATATTATCCTTAATACATATTTGCTCATCTTGAATGCAACAACTTAACAATGTCTTGCTTGTTGACCTAGATGTTTTCCCCCAAGTGAGAACCTCTATTATTTATGGTTTGTTGTTCAAATTTCCATCTACTTAGGTATTCTGCATCAATATTTACGAGACACGATCGATAATAGATGTTGTAATTGAATATCTGACTTCCAATCATTGAGGCATTTGTTCAATCTTAAAATTACATTTGTAGCCTTTTTACCCTTCTTAGAGTAATCTATGGAACTACATCTACAAATTTTTCAAAGTACCATGTTCTCCCACTGCGGCACGACGGTGACGCAACCAAGAGCATGCCGCTCGCACTCACACCGTGGCACGATGGTGACTTCACAAGCTAAGGCCACTTCAGATGGCATGAAGCAAATCACACACTCGAGTGTGTCCGGCCTCGATCAAGCACACTATGGTTGCCGAGACCTCGCCATGCTCATCATGGTCTTGGTCGATTTATTAGTCGAGTTCCATCAACATTATCATAAGAAGGAGAAAAGCGCTACAAATGTTTATATTTTAAGTCTATCCCGACGGACAAATTAAACAATGCATATAGGAAGTGCGATATTCAATTACCACATCTATAACTCGGTTGTGCCTTGTAAATATCGCAGTAGAAATATTGATGGAAATTTTAACAACAAAGATAAATAATGGAGGTTCTGGCCGGGTGGGGAAAAACGGACATCATAGACGGTTCTTATTTGTAAACCGCGTGATAAGTTTACATCACGATGGTTATTATTTGAAACCGCTCGTGATATGTTAGTATCACGCAGACGGTTATGATTTGAAACCGCTCTGTGATATTTAGCTATCACGACGGTTTTAAATAAAAACCGCTCGTGATAATAACTAATCACAGACGGTTTCAATAATAACCGTCTGTGATGTAAATTTTCTCAGACGGGTGGAAAACCGTCTCTGATGATCTCCTTCATCACAGACCTATTGTTACTGACGGTTCACAAAACCGTCTCTGATGACGTTTATGAACCGTCTGTGATGATGATTTCTGTAGTAGTGGTGGTCTCAGTATCTCGACCCGGGGCGGTTCGGTTGCCACTGAGGACGATCAAAAGTTGGCCAACTCCTTCAACATGGAGTTGTTGCGAAAGTTTTATCCGTAAGAACTGTAAGTACCCGGTAGTTTGCTCTGATCAGCTGTATGGGTGGGCTCTCCGCTGGCAGATCGGCGACTACCGGCGGTCAGTAAAGTCATTTGCCTTAAAGGCTTTTGCTTTACTTTCGCTGCTTGTGCCCTAGTGGGTCATATTTCACATGGGTGTCATGGTTACCGGCGGTTTGGTCACTCCTTGTTGATCTGCGGTAACACCCGGCATACGTGTCGGGCAGGGATAAGTGACTAGCAGCGTGAGTGTGGCACGGTGCTCGAACGCGGCTCATACACCTCGGGTTGGCTCTGACGAAGCACCGCTGGCTGTCACCGCAAGCACCGCTGGCCCAATACCACTCCTGGGAACCTGCTACCTTGACACGTGACGCTGCGGGCTGGTTCCGAATCACAGGGGTTTAAGCTCCAAAAAAAGGGACCATGACAACCTCGCGCGGGGACTTTCGTTCTATAACATATTTCCTGCATGCCCCGTGTAACGTCTACTTGTGTTTTCAGTAGCTACTTGCAATCGCAGATGAAGTGCTGAAGCACTGAACCGATTCAAACATTCAAGATGGCCCCGCGACAAGCCTGGGGGCTGGTCGTCCGGCGGCCCATGACCAAGATAAGTTGCTTGCCTTAGCACTATCGACTTATCTTTTACGCCTGCACCCTGTTGGGTCGAGTTGTGCGTGGTTGTCACTAGCGCTGAGTACCTAACGGCTCCTTATTTTTAAAGGGAGATGCCCAGTGTTTGCATCGCGCAAGGACGGGCGACCAGGAGCGTGAGTGTGGCACAGTGCTCAAACACGGCTCACACACCTCGGGTTGGCTCTACGAAGCACCGCTGGCTGTCACCACAAGCACCGCTGACCCGATACCACTCCTGGGAACCTGCTGCCTTGCCACGCGACGCTGCGGTTAGGTTCCAAGAGATCACAAGGATATAAGTTCCGAAAGGGCATGAGCTAGCGACAACCTTGCGCAAGGACTTAGGACTTTATTTGACTACGTCCTGCATGTTTTGGGTAACCATTGTTTGCATTGTAACAGCCGCTTGCAGCCACTCAAGAAACACCAAAGTACCGACCTAACCTATGTGTTTAGGTTCACATCGTGGCAAGGCTAGGGGTTGGTCGTCCAATGGTTGAGTTGGGCAAGCACAATCAAAACGTGAACGAATAAACATGCAAGTAAAATCAGAAGATGCCAATTTTATTACAATTACTAAGGTAGTTTTGGCATACAGGACTCTCTAACCTGTCTAGTAGTAGTGTGTGCCTTAGGAGCACCCAGAGTCTGAGAATGACCCTGAATACCTCTAAGAGCAGTAACACGCTCACGCTTTGTGATGTTGGCACGCCTGAAGTAGAAATTTACTAGGTGACCATCCTTCTTACAAAAGGTGTATGAATACTTCGCCTTACTAGAGGCAGAAGTAACAAGAGTAGCAACCCTCTGGTCAGAAGTCCTGAGAATAACCCCAGTAGACCTAAATATAGTGGTACTCGCCCTGGGAGCTACCATGATTTCACCACTCTTAGAGCCACGCACAATGGTAGGAGGATGAGTCCTACACTATAGGAAAAAACAGTATTGTCGACAGCCAAAACCGTCCACCCTAGAGACAAAACCGTCCACCATAAGTTGGGTCGACAGCTGGCCGTCCACCTTAAGCCGCTGAAAGTAAGTGGTCGACCATAATATTAAATTCGACGGGCGGGCTGTCTACCCTATTAGGGTCGACAGCCAAATACAGGCCATCCACCATAATAACACTAAGATCGAAGGGCAAAAGCAGCTGTCCACTCTAGACTAGGGTGGACAGCCTTTTCTTGGCTGTCGACCATAATAAGCTTAGGGTGGACGGCCTTTTCCACGTGGCCATCCACCCTAAGCTTAGGGCGGACGGCCACGTGGAAAAAGCTGTCGACCCTAAGTTATTAGGGTCGACGGCCATGTGAAAAAGACTGTCCACCCTAATTAATCAGCATTAAAAAAACAAATACCGATTACGGTGGCGGCAAGATTCAAAATCACATTTTGACAGATATATCCATACACATTCATATCCATACATTCATATATCCATACATTCACAAATTCATATACATACACATTCATATCCATACATTCACAATAATTCATATCCATACACATTCACAAATTACAAACTCATCACAATTCATATCTATACACATTCACAATTTACAAACTCATCACAATTCATATCCATACACATTCATAAATCACATCCACAAATCAACATATAGTTTACATTCAACAAAAGTTTGATATAGAGGTTTCATTCCAACAAAAGTTCAACGTATATCACATGTCCACAAATCGACAAAATTCAACAAAAGTTTGATATAGAGATAGCACATCACCTCAATCATTCTAGCTAGGTGGAGGAAAAACCGAAGAAGGCATACCAAGCATCTCATCGACAAAGTCCGCTGAAGCACTGCTAGTGGGTTTGGTGCCACTTACCACATGTTGAGCTGCACCAGCTGATCTTGAAGCCTCCTATAAAGTAAGAAAATAATGTATAACTTAGAACATTATTTCAATGACTTCCCAAATTACAATTTTTGGCCGTCCATTCTTATTCCAACCATCATATATCCACCTCCGAGAATTTTCCATAATGGGCTGAAAGAATGTAACATGAACCATCAATTCAGATTTGTTTGGACCATGCACTATCCGTGCTTGGATTTCGATTGGAAGATGCGAGAAAAAGGACTAAATATGCACAATCATGTGGGTTTCAATGTGGAAATCAGATATGTATATCAACTGCTTTGCTTTTTTGAGGAAAACAAGGAGATGATAGCCTAACAGGATTGTCTACTTGTCAATAATTATAGACTCTAGCGGGAGTACAGGATGCGTATATATAGATTTAGATTCCCTGAGAAATGGGTGTGTATGTACAATTCATCTACTAACATGGAATCTTTGCTTTTAAGGAACTTGTCTCAATAGTAAACAACTCCATAATGAGTTTTTATACTAACTCAAAGGATAATGAGTTCAGGATGTACTCCACTGCTTTGCTTGATTCAATACTTTAAACTAAAAAACAACAAAATGCTTCAATATGTCTATTAACACATCATACACATATATAGCAAATTGCTGGAATATGTCCACTAGCACATATACACATATATATGTCCATTAACACATCATACACATATATATGTACATTAACATATCAAATTCAATTGAAGAATTAATACATGCATGATTAATAATCTGACCATAGCATTAAAATTATCCAGTATCTATTGCACATATACTTCATGACCAAATGTAGAGATTAAAATTATCCATAGCATATATACTTCATAGCCAAATGTAGACATTAAAATTATACAGTATCCACATACTTGCTGTGGGGGCGGCAAGGGATGCAGGGGAGACCGCACACGAGGAGGCGATGGCTGGGCCACCGGTGGTGGTAAGCGCGGAGGCGCACGGGTGGTGGGGGCGGCGGCCCTCGGGAGGCGGCGGCTGGGGTGACGGTTGGGGCGGCAAAGACTTTGGGAGGCGGCGGCTCGCACTCGGGGACACGGCGGTTGGGCCACCGGCGGAGGAGGCGGTGGCGGCGAACGCGCACACGGGGAGGCGTGGGATTGAAACGACGAGTAAAATCGATCGAGTAGAATGGGGATCGAGTTCTGCGGGCGAGATAAATGCCATTTAGGGTCGACGGCCAGATAAGACGTTCACCCTAATTCAGTTAGGGTCAACGGCCACATAGTTAGCCATCGACCATAATTTACATTTCTGACTGCCAATTGGGCCCGTGTGTCAGTTAGGGTCGACGGCCACATTGGTTTTCCACCCTAATTACGCCCATTGGGTGGACGGCCAGATTTGACAGTCGACCCTACACTAGGGTGGACGGCTTATATGCATAACGTCGACCCTAATTTCCAACAATTCCCCAATTCCAGGGCGGGATAGATGGCGCACTTTTTTCATGTTTAGGGTAGACGCTGTTCTTTCGGTCGTCAATCTTGATGTATTTGTGGTCAACAGGGTGTTTTGGCCGTCTACCATATTTGTGGCTGTGGAGAATAAATACTTTTCCTGTAGTGCTAGCGTGCTCTAAGTAGTCGAATCCTAGACCCTGATTGAATCTGCTAATCTTGGATTGGTCTAGAATAAGATTGAGCTTCTTCTTGCCTCCTACAAACTTCTCAAGAGTGCTCATAAGATACTCACACTTTGAAACAGAGAGGCACACGAAAAATAGGGATGAGAAGAAGAACCAAAAGGAGAAGATTTACCAGCATATGCATTTTTCTCTTTCAGCACGACTGCCTCAATTTTGAGGGCCTCACAAGAAACATAAGGAACATTTCTAATCCTATGGGTTTGGTCTTCTTGCTTCTTCCTAGGTTCGACTTGGATTTTATCCAAGTCCTCCTCAATCACAGAACATCGCAAGCAATCTTTTTGTGACTTATCTAGTAAGTCCTTAGCAAGTTGAGCGCACTTGACATTTAAAGATTCATTGTCAAGTTTTAGTTACTTACAACCCTCACGTGAGTTGACTGGGTCCTTAGAAGCATGCATTTCAAGTTCACCATTTCTAGTAGAAAGCTTCCTAAGGTGAGTGCTCATGACATCAATTTCAGCAAGCAATTTAGGGCGATTATCACATGATGGAGTAGAGTGAGCAAAAAGAAAACTAGCATCCAAAGACATGGCATTAGAAAATTCATTGCTAGCATCCTTCAACCTAAGACTATCTAGTTCAGTCAACACACTATCATGCATAGTCCTTAGGTTCTCTAACTCCATAAGCAATGCATCCACAGGCAATGCATCAGTGACTCGGGAGGGAGAGGATCTAAGAGAAGCTAACTCTCGAGTTAAGGTACACCTAGCTCTAGCTTTAGCATGGAATTTGCCTAATTTGCAGAAAGCTTCATTGAGCTGGTCATAGGAGGGTACCTCATCCGAGTCATTGTAGAGCTTGGAGTCACTAATGCCGTTGGCATCCGCCATGAAGCACATGCCAGAGAACTTGTCGCTGCCTTTCTTCTCTTGCGGTTCATTCTCACCTTCATCGCTCCACGTCTCCATATAAGAAAGGCTGATGTCGTCGAGGGCGGCGAGGACTCGGTGGAAGAGCTTCTTGTTCTTCGAGAAGTTGCGATACTTCTTCTCTCACGCCGGCTCACAGACCAGAGGCTTCTTGTTGCGGTTCTTGTTGGTGTAGTCGTTCTTTCCCAAACCGCCGGAGTCGTTCTTGCCCTTCTCCAGCTTGGGACAGTTTGCTCGAATGTGGTTGGGGCCATCACATTCGAAACAAGTGATCATGCCACCTCTCTTCCTCTCTCTCACCCTCTTGTATATATGAGAGAATTTGCGAGCTAAAAGACCAAGCTCATTTTTTGGAAATTTTTTCAGTTGGTCATCGCTTAGCTCATAAAGGGCGGAGAGAGAGAATCCAACAGAAGAATCAAGAGAAGATCTAGTGGGATCAGTGACCAAGGCCATCGATTGAGATTTCGTCTTGCGAGAGACGACATCGATCTCATGAGTCTTGAGTCAGGAATAGAGCTCATCAAGAGTCAAGGTCGATAAGTCCGTAGTGTCCTTGATGGTGGTCACTTTCATTTCCCAAACTCAAAGGTCAAGTGTGGTCAAGAAATATTGAGCATTATCCGAGTCAGGGTATGTGCAACCGACTGCTCGGAGGTCACTCAAAATCTTTGTAAAACCACCAAAGCACTAGTCAAGACTCTCACCAGCGTGTTGTCAAAATTTGTTGTATTCACGCTTGTACTGATCCTGCCTTACGGTCTTGATTTGAGTAGTGCCCTCATCGTAAGCATCGAAAGTCACCCAAATCTCGTGAGTGGAACGCAGGTGAGAAATCCTATCATACTCACTATGACTAAGGCCCTATATGAGAATGTTCCTTGCCTTAGCATTCGCCTCAACGTTAGCCATATTGCCGACTGTGACATTTTCATCAACAAGAACATCATACGGGACCTTCACCTTCTGCTAGATCAGAAAACCCTGGGCAGTGATGTATGACTCCATTTGAGATTTCCAAAAAGAAAAAACAACACCACAAAAGATCGGAGGCTTGGTGGAATATTTGTCCGTCGCCATGGCTCTTGAGATCGGTCAAGATCTATGGAAGAGCAAAACCGGCTTTGATACCAATTGAAGGATCAAGATGGCAAATAGAGGGGGGTGAATGGTCGCAAACAAAATTTTCCCACAAAATACTTGAACTAAGATCTCGAAAAGATCGCAAAAGAAATCGTGAAAGACCCGAACAACTAGACAACTATGTGTACTCCTAGCTTGCATGGATGAGAACCATGGAATATGTAGAGATTTTTGAGTCACAATCCTAGTTTTCAAGTGTCTAAAATGAAAAGAAATCAATTCAACTCTTACTTTTAGAAAGGAGATTAAGCCAAATCACAAAAGTCACTTTCAGAAAAGCAAAAGCATAATTTCCATAAATTATCCTCACTTGGAGCAGGTGGTTGGTGGACTTCTAGTGCTTTAGAAATTTTAGGAATTTTTTACCTATGAGTAAATGAGTTGTGAAGAACTCCACCAAAAACCACCTCAGAAACCCTTATAGAAAAACCAATAAAAATCAAATACCATAGACTGTCAGGAACTTTAAATAGAAAGTTTAGGGCTCGGTTTTCACCTCATGGCACCAAAATGGTGAATCCAGTGGACTCCCAAATTTTGCTATAAATGTATATTGGAGTTATGCACCATATCTGTCGGCGTATTTCACCGGACAAGACCCCATCAACGGACAGGGTTGACTACTCCTAGGACGAAGGATAGGGTTCTGTAGAGGGCGTCTTCGCAGTTGGGAACCCTAATGACTCTCGCGCAAGGGATTCCAGGGATCAACAGGTCAAGGAACACAACAACATATCTAGGTTCAGGCCCCCCGATATGGGTAACAGCCCTACGTCTTGCTAGATCTTCGTTGATGGAGTGTGGAGATGGTTACAATGGTTCTTTCAGCTTGTTCTCCTCTTTTCACTAAGGGTTTCTACCTTGGATTTGGCTCGGATTGCTTTTCGCCTCCTCCCTCCTCATGCACCAGAGCTCCCTTATATAGAGTGGGCTGGCTTGGGCAGGTGGGAAGGTGACATCATACTGATCTACGACTCATTAATTACACCCATCACTACGGTCTTATCACACCGACCCATGACTCATTTATTACACCCATCGCTGTAGCCTTATCCTTCAAGCTCCCTTTAATGCCGCTGTGTGGCATCGCCTGGTCCACCCGGGATGTGATGCTCCTGCGACAGGTTTGGTGTGAGGTGTCAGAGGGACGGGCCGTCGTCATGTCGATAGTAGAATTCCCTGCAATCAATGGTCTTGACACAGCGTGTCAGGGAAAGGAGATTTCGAGGTGAAGCCTTCTCCTTATTCTTTTGGTTGTCTTCGTGGCCTAATGAGTGGGGCCCGCTTGCCCGCCCGCTCGCCAGGCCGCCACGGAGGCCGACGCTGGGCGAGCAGGGCATGATCGCCCGCCCGCTCGCCAGGCCACCACATGGGCTACTCGCCCGGCGGGCAGGGCATGATCGCCCGCCCGCTCGCCAGGACGCCCCTAAGGCATTATAGCAATGTCCAAAAGGATATGCAATAATCATCACAATATCATTAATCAAATCAATCACACTCAGAAGGTCTGGTACTGCTGCCCCTAGGCTGATAATACTGGAAAAGATAGACAAACCTCAAATTGCTTCAAATTGAAAATCTAATTCAAATCAAACTCAATTCCAAAACAAACCAAGCTCAAATTTTAGTCAAATACTCATCACACACAGGTATAGACCTCCACATGGTCTTTCAGCTTGCCATGTTTCTAATCACGTATTCTTGAGAGCACATTTACACCGCACTTCTTACGAGTTGAGGTTTGGGTGAAAGCCTAGTGTCTCTAATTTTCGTGTGTTTGGTTGCAAGTGTTTCATTTTGAAGACTAGTAACTGGATAAGTTTGAGTCTCGTTATTCTGATGGTATTTTTCTGGGTTACTCGACTTCCTCTCGTAGCTATAGGGTCTGGAGTTGTGATACGTCGGGACCTGGATATGCAAATCCGAAACCCTCTATGTATTCTGCACTAGTCCAGGATCACGATAGTGCACACAGTGGAAACATAGATGACATATCATTCCATACATTGAAATAACTAAGAAGAAGCAAATTATTATTGAATAAAGCAAACAACCTTATGGTCAATGTTCATAAACCAATGCCTCATGGTTTAAGAAACAAATAAAATTGTTGCAGCGAAAATAAGATAACTTGGGCCATTCGACATGCCATAGGCAATCGTCTAGGGAAACGCTTTCCTAGTCGATGTAGTCTTCATAGTACTCCTCCTCTTAATATTCATTACCTGGCCCTTCCTCAGCAGCTGAACAACAAGGGCGTAAAGCTGTGAGTACAAAACGACTTTCGACAAGTCAGAGGAAATGATGCAATATATTCATGCACGGCTTGACAAAGGATAGTCATATGGTTAATTTGCAGAAAGCAATAACTTGAATTTAAATACAATAAGTAGATTGAAAGCAGATTGATGAAAACAATAATAATTAACTGTAAATCAATGGTAGACAATAATAACAGAATGGCGAGGCATCACCCTACATCATTCGAAACAAGTATCAACCACCAAATTCAATAGTATAGCTTGATACAACAAAACAACTATGAACTCCCCGTTCACAACCCAACAATTCCACATTTCATGAAACACTCTATACCCCGTGTGAAATCTCCGGGCTTGTCCATGACCGCAGGCACGGCTATTCGAATAGTTTTACACTCTGCAGAGGTTGTACAGCTTTTCCCACTTAAGGAACAAGTTGGCCTAGAGGGGGATGAATAGGCAACTTTTCAAATTTTAATTATTTAAATTTAGTGCAACTATCAAACTTCAACAACTAGGATAGCAGAAGCAATATAAAAGAATGGAGAATTTTGAATAACGGGAAGGCAACAACAATTAATGAGAATGCTTAGAATGTAAACAAGAGACATAAGAGATTTTATCCCATGGTTCAGAGCTTGTCTCCTAGTATACGTTGGAGCACTTCTCCTTGAAGTATAGCTCCCCCACAAGCTAGTCGCAGTAGCTTTGGGTCTTCACTATGGCAACTCTTTCACCACTCCGGTGAGGTGAGTTCCAAACCTCTCACAGCAAGGTGGCCTTCCACAATCTCCTTTGGACAGGTCACACCTTTACTTCCTCCAAGCCGTCTAGGATCACAAAGACCCAAGAGTAATAGACTTAGCTCAAGCCCTGTCTCTTGGTTCACAATACACATCACTCCTAGAATTAATGCTTGGAGCTAAAACACTTGATAGTGTTAAGGTTTTGGGTTTGAAGATGAAGCACAGTCTCCTTTTATGGAATGAAAGCTCTAAGTTTGCTAAAATATCAAGGAGATCAAAAAGTTGTATGGTTGTCGGTGTACTTTGCACTAGGGTACCCTCTCCGCCGCAGATTGGTAGGCCCAAAAGGCTGCCTGGCCCAGCGTGGCAGCCTGGCGGGCAGATGGGCGATCAAGCCCTGCCCACCGGGCGATAAGCCCACGTGGCGGCCTGGCGAGGTAAGCCCGCGTGGCGGCCTGGCGGGCATGTGAGCAATCAAGCCACGCGTGGGGTGGTAAGCCCACGGTGGCCGGGCGGCGACTAAGGCGGTCACGCCGCCACTTTCATTGGGTGGGAAGCTCACGTGGCGGCCTGGCGGGTAGGTGGGCGATCAAGCCCTACCCGTCGGGCGGTAAGCCCACGTGGCGGCCTGGCGAGTAGTTGGGCGGTCACGCCCTGCTTGCCATGCAGGAAGCCCGCGTGGCGGCCTGGCGGGTAGGTGGGCGATCAAGCCCTGCCCGCCGGGCGGTAAGCCCACCTAGCGACCTAGCGAGCAGGTGGGCGGTCACGCCACCACGCAGCGGGAAGCTCAATGTGGCGGCTCGGCAGGCGGTGGGCGATCAAGCCCGCCGCTGGCGGTGGTAGTCCGCGTGGCGGCTCGGGCGGCAGTGGGCGGTCATGCTCGCCTGCCGGGCGGAAGCCCGCATGGCGGCCTGGCGGGCAGGTGGGCGATCAAGCCCTGCCCGCCGGCCTTGTCAGGCCACGAAGGCAACCAAAGGAATAAGGAGAAGGCTTCCCCTTGAAGCCTCCTTCCCCTGACCTACTGTGTCAGGGCATTGATTGCAAAGAATTCTGCTATCGACACGACGATGGCCCATCCCTCTGACGCCTCTCACCAAACCCATCGCAGGAGTGTCATATCCCAGGTGGACCGGGCGAAGCCATACAACGGCATTAAATGGAGTCCAAAGGACAAAGCTACAATGACGGGTATAATAAATGAGTCATGGGTCGGTGTAAGGCTGGAATGATGGGTGTAATTAATGAGTTGTAGATCAGTATAGCGTCACCTTCTCACTTGCCCAAGCCAACCCCGCCTATATAAGGGAGTACTGGTGCATGGGGGAAGAGGATCGATGGAGCAAGCTCTCGTCAAAGGATCCAAATCCGAGACTTATCCAAGCTTGAGAGTAGAAGAACCATTGTAATCACCTCCACATTTCATCAACGAAGATCTAGCAGGATGTAGGGCTATTACCCGCGCTGGGGGCCTGAACCTGGGTACATCACCGTGTTCATCGATCTGTTGATCCCTAGAGTCCCTCGTGCGAGAGTCATTAGGGTTTCCAACCACAAAGATGCCCTCTACCGAACCATACCCTCCATCCTGGGAGTGGTCAACCCTGTTTATTGACAGGGTCCTGTCCGACGAAATACGCCGACAGGGGTGCGCCAGGTAGGGGCTAGTGGTTGGCTCACCCAACCATCTCTCCGGCGGATTCCGTCCTTCTGTCCGTAAGGACCTTGCATCTGGTGACGGCGGGTTCACGCTCGCAGCAGCATGAGGTGGCGGAGGCTTGCAGTGCCCAGAACAAGTCCCGGCGCTCCCACCGGACGAGGGATCGTCTCATGCTGCCCTGTAGGAGGGCATGCCCCCCTGGCGGCGACGAACTCCCGGTTCGACGTTGGCTAGTCATGGAGGCAGCCACTCCGGCCCAGAACCTGCATGCGGTCCGTCTCCTCCTGGACCACCCTCCGGTGGAACTTGTAGGAGACACCCTGGCCACCTCGTGGCTGCGGGACATTGCTGGCCTCATTGACGTGGCCTAGCTCCGCGTAGGGATGCTCGACCGGTCCGGGACCATCGGTACCCCTCGATCGAGGGTGCGTGTCGATCGTACCCAAGCTTCCAGCCGCCCAGGCAGGAAGCGCTCTGGCCAGGAGGGCCAAAGTAAGGGAAAGGGCATGCAAGAAGAGGGTCCCGGCTCTGCGAGGAGCTATGAGGACCTGATGGTTCATCTGGAGAAGCGTCGCCAGCGGCGCGGTGGTGATTTGTGTGATCACCTACAGCGTCGTCGCGCTCGCGATAGACGGATGGCCCCTGGGGGTGAGAGTCGCGATCCACTCCTCTGACTCCTTGGGGAGTCGTGATCCGCACTCCCCGGCACGGTCTCCGGGCCGGGTTTAGGTGGACAGTAGGATTCCCCCCTACGGCGCCGGATGCTAGGCGTTGTCTCGACTACTATGTCGTGTGGCGTGGCCTGAAAGGTTTCGCCCGACCTCCATCGAGAAGTACGACGGCACCACCAAATCCGAGGAGTTCTTGCAGATTTACACCACGATGGTGCGTACCGCTGGCGGGTCTGAGAAGGCCATGGCCAACTACTTTCCAATGGCCTTGACGGGGTCCGCCCGGTCATGGCTATTGAACCTCCCGCGGGGATCAGTGCGCTCGTAGGATGAGTTGTGAGGCCTCTTCGTTGCCAACTTCCAAGGCTCCTTCGCACAGCCGGGTGTGGAGGATGATCTCCATGCCCTCGAGCAGGAAAAAGGGGAGTGGTTGCACGACTTCATTTGGCGATTCTACCACTGTCGCAACACGATCCCCTAGATTTTGGAGCAGTCGGTCGTCATCGCCTTTCGAAGAGGCGTTCGGGACCACAAGATGCGGGAAAAGATGGCGACCCGCAACATCGCCACCACCTCCGAGCTCTTCTCCCTGGCGGACAAGTGCGTGCGGGCGGCGGAGGCTTGGGGGCTGGTGTCTGGCGCCGCACGAGGACGTGGTGGGGATGAAGCCGGGACCTCGAGGTGCCCCAGCCCTGTGAGCAAGAAAGCGCGGAGGCACGAGGCGGTCGAGACCAGGCGAGTCCTGACCGTTGAGCGCGAGCATAAAGACTCCCGGCCACAAAGGCGCGACCGCCGTGACCGACGGGATGATCGTCGCGATCGGCGGGATGACCACCGCGGTCAGCGTGGTGACCACCGCGGTCGAAGAAACGACCGCCGCGAGGAGAAGGAGGGCAAGTCTTTCTGCCCAATCCACAGGACCAACACTCACGACCTGGACAGTTGCTAGGATGTGAGCAAGATGGTCAAGCAGCGGCTCAAGGAGCGTCGCCCTCATGACGACGATCAAGATGAAGACCCTGCCTCGCTGGCCTTCCGGCAGGTAGACCATACCGTGGTGTATATCCATGGCGGCTCGTCCAACTACCCCTCCAACACGTCCTACAAGCGGCTAAGGAGGGAAGTCTACGCTACGGCGTCGAGTTCAGGGGCGTGTCAGATGCTGAAGTGGTCGGAGGAGCCGATCACCTTCAGTCAGGCTGACCACCCTGAGAGCACTGCCGGCATAGGTCACCATCCGGTCGTGGTTTCGCCCACGATCTGGAATGTGAAGCTCGGGCGAGTGCTCGTGGACGGAGGGAGCTCCATCAACCTCCTGTCCTCCAAGTCATTCTGGGCGCTCCAAATATTGAGCCAGGAGCTGCGCCCGGCCTTGCCCTTCTATGGCATAGCCCCGGGGGCTGGCTCGATCCCCCTGGGCCAGGTGCGCCTCCCCGTCACCTTCGAGGAGGAAAGCAACTATCGTACAGAACTGGTCAACTTCAAAGTCATCGATTTTGACCTCCTGTACAATGCAATACTTGGCCGACTAGTGCTGGCCAAGTTCATGGCGGCAACCCACTATGGATACATGGTGGTGAAGATACCAGGGCCTAGTGGCCCCATAGTCATTCGGTTGGACAAGCCAGAAGCTTTGCGCTGCCATAAGCACGCGCTGGACTTGGCCGGTGCCACCTACGTGAAGCCGGCAAATGCCGCCATTCCGGGAGCCTCTCAGGCGAGACATGCACCTCGCCCGGCTCGGCCAGCGAGGTAAAGGTGGTCTCCCTGAGTGAGGGTGAGTCCGGGAAGCCCGTCTTCATTAGCACTAGCCTCAGCGCCAAATAGGAAGACGCGCTCATCACCTTCCTCCGGTCTAATTCCGACGTGTTCGCCTAGCAACCGTCCGATATGACTGGGGTCCCCAGGGAGATGATCAAGCACCGACTGGCAATGCTCCCCGAGGTGCATCCGGTCTGCCAAAAGGTCCGGCGTCAGGCACCAGAGCAACAAGATGCCATTCGGGAGGAGGTAGAGAAACTGTTGAACGCGGGGATCGTTCGGAAGTCTCTCACCCTGAGTGGCTTGCCAACCCTGTGCTTGTCAAGAAATCCAACGGGAAACGGCGGATGTGTGTCGATTTCACCGACCTCAACAAGGCCTGCCCGAAGGATCCTTATCCCTTGCCACGCGTCGATCTCATCGTCGACTCAACGGCGGGATGTGAGCTGCTGTGCTTTCTGGATACGTACTCTGGGTACCACCAGATTAGCATGGTGGCGGAGACGAAGAAAAACCGCTTTTGTAACCCCCATGGGTGTTTATTCTTATATCAGAATGGCTTTTGGGTTAAAAATGCTGGTTCTACTTATCAACACGCCATGAATATTACTTTCTGTTCACAGATAGGGCGAAATCTTGAGGTGTACGTCGACGACTTGGTTGTGAAAGTTAAAAAGAGCGAAGAACTGATTGAGGACCTAGAGGAAACTTCGCCAACTTTCGGAGGAATGGCTTAAAGCTCAACCCCGAGAAGTGCGTGTTCGGCGTGCCCTTCGAAAAGCTATTAGGGTTCCTCGTGTTCAGGCGGGGCATCGAGGCCAATCTTGACAAGATAGCAGCCATTGAACACATAAAGCCGCCAGTTTGGCTCAAGCAGGTGTAGTGCCTGGCTGGCCGCCTGGCCTCCCTCGGGCGATTTATTGCCCGGTTGGGAGAAAGAAGCCTACTCTTATTCAACCTGCTAAAGAAGACAAACCACTTCGAGTGGACTGAGGAGGCTCAACGAGCGTTTGAAGACTTGAAGCAGTACCTCTCCTCCCCGCCAATTCTGGTCACCCCCAAGCCCGGCGAACCATTGCTCCTATACATCGCTGCTACCCCAGCAGTGGTGAGCGCGGTACTGGTGGCGGAGAGGGAAGGTGTCCAGAAGCCGGTCTACTATGTCAGTAATGTGCTACATGAGGCGAAGGCCAGGTACCCGCAAGCACAGATGATGTTGTACGCCGCCCTGGTGGCGTCCAGGAAGCTGCGGCACTACTTCCATGGGCGAGAAATCACGGTAGTCACTGCCTACCCCCTGCGAGAGATCCTTCACAACCAGGAAGCTGAAGGCTGCATCGCCAAATGGTCGGTGGAGCTGGGGGAATTCTGTCTCAAGTTTGTACCCCACACCGCCATCAAGAGCCAAAAGCTGGCGGAGTTTGTTGCTGAATGGACTCCCGCCACTCTTGAAGCTGAAGAAACACCCGCGCCTTCCCCCTTGACCTTATTCTTCAATGGCTCCTTCAGGCTCGAAGGCGCGAGGGCTGGAGTAGTCATAGTCTCCCCGACCGGTGACATCCTCCCATATGTGGTCGCCCTCAACTTCAAGGCCACCAACAACATCGCCGAATATGAGGGACTGCTGGCAGGGCTGCGCGCTGCCTCGGCGTTAGGCGTCCGGTGCCTCCAAGTCAAAGGCGACTCCCTGCTGGTCATCAATCAAGCGCGGAAGAAATTTGAATACTCTGACCCTATCATAGCCGCCTACTTGGCGGAGATCAGGAAGATGGAGCGCCACTTCGAAGGACTAGGATATATCCATATCCCTTGACGCGACAACCATATGGTGGACGGGCTTTTACAACTCGCGTCCTCAAGAACCTCTATCTCGGTCAGGGTCTTTAAAGAAAGACTATCGCGACCGTCCGTCGCTGCCCCCGCTCAAAGCGGGGACGATGGTGCAGCCATCATGGCCTTCGACTCAGGCGGGGAGGGCGGTGCAGTTGTTGCGGCCTCCCAGCTCGGGGAGGTAAGCACCCGCCTCGGCCCAGTGTCCGGGAGGAAAGGCGGCAGTGCTGGTGCGGCACTGGGAAAAAGCTTGGCTGCGGTGTGCGGCGATCACCGTGTGATCGCCACTCTTAACCAGAAGGTCGGTGGATGGATCCTATCCTGGGCTTCTGCAAGGCGAGTGATCCCCAGCGATGATGCCTCAGCTGAGAAAATTGCACGCAAGGCCAGGTGCTATACTCTGGTAGGTGGGGACCAATACCGCCGGAGCAGAAACGGAATTCTACTGAAGTGCATCACTCGGGAAGAGGGGAGCAGCCCGCTCTCCGATATCCATGGAGGCAAGTGCGGGAGCCATATGTCTGGCCGGACGCTTGTCGGCAAAGCATTCCGCCAATGATTTTATTGGCCTACTGCCCTCCAGGATGCTTGCGAGCTGGTGAGGAGATGCAAAGCATGTAAATTCTTCACTAGGCAAATCCACCGACCAGTCCAAGCTCTGCAAACCATCCTGCTCTCTTGGTCGTTCGCGATCTGGGGGCTGGATATCCTGGGCCCGTTCCCGTGGGCCACGGGGGGCTTTACCCATTTGTTTGTCACCATCGACAAATTTACCAAGTGGGTCGAAGCCGAAACAGTACGTGCCATTACGGTTTCCGCTACTATCAAGTTCATCCACGGAATCTTCACCCACTTTGGAGTGCATGTCGTATCATCACCGAAACGGCACTTTTCGGTTCTGTGCCTAGCTCTTCACGAGTTTTGTGATGAGATGGGCACCAAGGTATGCTTTAGCCGGTGACCCATCTATGGAGCAATAGCCAAAAATTGTCGAGCGCCAATCTTGTTGGTGTTGAGAGGCTTGAAGACGAGCATTTGATCGACTCCATAAGCGGGGTGCGATGGGACGGAAGAACTCCGGTATGTTGTGGTCGCTCGGACCACGCCCAGTCGAAGCGGCGGAAAACACATTTCTTCCTGGTCTACGGCGCGGAAGCTGTCCTCCCATCCGAGCTATCGCTCGGCTCACCACGCGTCTCGTCGTTCAGCGAGGAAGGACAAGAAGAATGCCGCGGAGAAGAAGTCAACCTTCTGGAGGAGGTGCGTGACCGGACGGCCTTGCGTGCCGCTCGGTACCAGCAAATTCTCAGGCGATACCACACCACCCGGGTCCATGAGAGAACACTGGCAGTAGGTGACCTGGTCTTGCGCAGAATTCAGATGCATGCCAGGCTCCATAAACTGTCTCCCCGGTGGGAGGGCCCCTTCAAGGTGGTCTTAGTATCTCGACTCGGGGCGGTCCGGTTGGCCACTGAGAATGACCAAGAGCTGGCCAACTCCTTCAACGTGGAGTTGTTGCGAAAATTTTACCCCTAAGAACTGTAAGTACTCGGTAGTTCGCTCTAACCAGCTGTGTGGGTGGGTTCTTCCCGGTTGATCAACGACTGCTGGCGGTCAGTAAAAGTTGTTAGCCTTAAAGGCTTTCGCTTTATTCTTCTTGCTTATGCCTTGGTGGGTAATATTGCGCGGGGGTGTCATGGGTTCTGGCGGTTTGGCTACTCCTTGTTGATCTACGGTAACACCCGGTGTTTGCGTCGCGCGAGGGCAGGCAACCAGAGGCGTGAGTGTGGCACGGTGGCTCAAACACGGCTCGCACACCTCGGGTTGGCTCTGTGAAGCACCGTTGGCTGTCACCGCGAGCACCACAGGCCCAATACCACTCCTGGGAACCTACTGCCTTGCCGCGCAACGCCGCGGGCTGGTTCCGAGTCACAAGGACCTAAGTTCCAAAGAAAGGGACCATGACAACCCCGCGCAGGAGCTTGTGTTCTCCAATATGTCATGCATACTTTGCGTAACACCTACTTGTGTTTTCAGTAGCTACGTACAATCACGGATGAAGTGCTGGAGCACTGCTAATTCAAACACCCGAGATGGTCCCGTGGCGGCTGGGTGGCAGTGGGCAATCATGCCTGCTTTCGCCCAGAGAAGCCCATGTGGGCCTAGCGGCAGTGGGTGATCGAGGCCCACCCACGGGCGAGTAGGTGGGTGACCACGACACGCTTTCGCCTTTGTATTGGCCTACATGGCGGGCTGGAATTGGTCGCTGGCGGCCTATGACCAAGATAAGTTGCTCGTCTTAGTATTGTCGACTTATCTTTTGCGTCTGCACCCTGTTGAGTCAAATTGTGCGTGGTTGTCACTGGCCCTGATAACTTGATGGCTCCTCATTGATAAAAGGAAATGCCCAGTGCTTGCGTCACAAGGACGGGTGACCAGGGGTGCGAGTGCGGCACGTTGCTCAGACGCGGCTCGCACACCTCGGGTTGGCTCTACGAAGCACCACTAGCTGTCACCACGAGCACCGCTAGCCCCATACCGCTCCTGGGAGCCTGCTGCTTTGTCACACAACGCTGCGGTCAGGTTCCGAGAGATCATAAGGATATAAGTTCCAAAAGGGCAGGAGTCAATGACAACCTTGCACAAGGACTTAAGACTTTGTTTGTCTACATCCTGCTTGTTTTGCGTGACCATTGTTTGTATTATAACAGCCGCTTGCAATTACTCAAGAAACACCTAAGTATCGACCTAACCTAAGTGTTCAAGTTCGCATCATGGCAAGGCTGGGGGTTAGACACCCGATGGTTGAGTTGAGCAAACACAATCAGAACGCGAACAAACAAGCACACGCAGGTAAAATCCAACAATGCCAATGTCATTACAATTACTAAGATTGTTCTGGCATGCAAAGAAATAGAAACAAACAGAAACAAAGAAAATGAAGGAAGCAGCCCGGGCCATCAGTTGTCGTTGACGACTTGGATGTGCCCATTGTCCTCCTCGGCCTCTGGCTCCACTGCCACCGCATCGAGGTCCGGGCCCTCCACCGCCATCATGCCGGCGATGTGCTCCTCAGCCTCGTGCACGCGCGCCTGCGCCTGGGCCTCGTCTCCCTCAATGCCGTTCGCGATGGTCATTGGGTTGAAGGAGGCATCGCGACTGGCTAGCACGCCAGCACGAAGGTCGCGGTGGCTGCGGCGACTTGCCGCCCTTCCTGGACGGAGTGGGCGGCCATGGCGGTAGTAGGCGAGCGCGCGCAGCAACCCAAAGTGATGCGATGGGCGTCTTTGCATCATTGTGGGCTCGAGCGGCTCGCGAAGATCCACTCCCAGTGGCTCCAAAGCCCTCGCTATATGCCGGTAAGCCGGCCGGAGCATGACGCCGAAGTTGTGCAGCGCGCGACGCTGCTCCTCCATCGCTTTGCCTTTCTTGTTGCCTCGGTCTCCGGCACACAGGCGGCGAGGTTGCCCGTGGCCCTCTCTTGGGCCATGGCGCCTCCTTCTTCTCTGACTCCTCGTGCTTGTGCCGCCATCTGCTGCGATGTACGGGCTTTCTACTGGTGGCTACCATGAGGAGGGCGTTCGCGGCTGAGAGTGCTTCGTCGAGCTCGGCTAGCAGCGCACTTAGCGATGGCAGCGAGCGGCGAGACAACCGGCGGGCCGGGAAGTGCCGGTGCAACGAGCGTCCATCTGGCTGCCGAGGCGCCAGAGTTGCCCTTGGGCAGAGGTCCCGCTGCGTCCGTTGGCGCCAGGATGTCTGCTGCCGTCGGCGCCTTGGCGAACGCCCTTGGAAGCGACTTGAAGCTAAAGAGGTCACGAGACCGTGAGCCGCCGGGCACTAATGCTGATTAGTCGGCACCGCCGAGTTGGTGCTTGGTGGAGTTGGTCTTTATTGAGGACAACGCCACAGGAGTCGGCGTCGGTGCAGCCAGCGCCGGAGGAGGGGCGACGGACATTGTCGCCCTAGATGAAGACGCCCGCTCGCGCGCTTAGTGGAAGCGGCGGTCGGTGGCGCGAGTTTGGCCCGATCTGAGCCCTCTTGGGGTCCGCGCCCAGGCGTCCAAAGCGATCGGCCGTTTGCCTGCGCTCCGATCGTTGGCCGGGGCCTAGTCCCTAATCACCAAGGGACCGCGGGCCAGCAACACGGCGGGGCCGGTGGAGTCCATCACCAGGAACGATTGGATGATCTGAAGGCACTTTGCAACTCCAGATCGCAGAGCGGTCGGGCCCCAGCTGGAAAGTCCAAGCCGCTTGGCACTGGCGGGAGCAGCCCGGATAGCCACCTTGAGATGGCGGGGCCATCAAGATTTCCCTCACCTGGCACAAAAAGAAGACAAAGATATCAGTTGATGGTGACCACGAAGAGGATTATGTATTCGTAAGAAGGGCAACAGAACTTACCGCCTAGGTACGTGCACGTCATGTCGTCATCCCCTGTATACTGCCATGCAGGGTGGGCACGACGACGGAGGGGGCTAATCCTCCGAGCCACGAAGTCCCGGACCACCAGCACCCCGATCAGCCCGGCGTCCTGCAACCGGTTGATGCGGGCCGCCATCGCCAGGAGCTCTGCTGTCTCCTCGACAGGCGAACTCCAGCTTTCACGGACCTCCGCCCGTGCATGGGGCATCCGAGGAGGTCAACCCCGCTATCATCGCCGATGTAGAGCCAGTCGCTTCACCACGTCTTCCAGTTGGATCTTGGCTAGAAGGGAATGTAGCGAGGGGCCGACCCGTCGCGGAGACGGAAGTGGCAACTCCCCACGACCCCGTTGTTAGGGGAGCTGCAGCAGATGAAGAAGTAACGAAAGAGAGGAAGGTTGGGCATCACCCCTACGAACATCTCGCAGAGGTAGGCGAAGATGGAGAGAATGACGATGGAGTTGGGGGAGAGGTGGAGATGATGGATTTCATAGAAGTGAAGAACAGTGAGGAAAAATTTAGAGAATGATGGCACCAGGCCAGCCAGAAGCCCCCAGGTGAAGACGATGATCTCCCCTGGTTCGTAGTGTGGCGCGGGGGTCCCCTGGCGAAGGTGGAGGGAGCTCTCGGGCGCCATCTTGGAGAGCAGATCCACCCTGTCTGCTCCAACGGTGGAAGGGAGAAGAGGTTGCGCCATTGGAGCCGAAGCGAAGTTTTTTGAACAAGGAAGATGAAAGGGCAAGAAGCAAAGTGCGCAAGGGTCAGAAAGCGTGAACTGCTTGTTGGGGGCGCGTATATATATAGACCCCCCACACAGACGGTTCGCGAGCAAGCAAAAGGACGCGACGTTTCGGGTCCCGAGAAAAATCGGCAAAAGTGGGGAGGACCGAGAGGTTGCGTGCTCAGAAGTGGTGGGCCCATCCAGGAATGCACCGACATTAAATGAGATCTAAAAGGCAACTAGCACGCATTCCAAGACGGACCCGGGGACTACTATCGATGTACTTTGCACCGGAGTACCCTCTTCGCCGCAGATTGGTAGGCCCAAAAGGCGGCCTAGCCCAGCGTGGTAGCCTGGCGGGCAGGTGGGCGATCAAGCCCTACCCGCCGGGTGATAAGCCCACGTGGTGGCCTGGTGAGGTAAGCCCGCATGGCGGCCTGGCGGGCAGGTGGGCGGTCACACCCTACCCACTGGGCGGTAAGCCCACGTGGCGGCCTGGTGAGCAAATGGGCAGCCACACCCTACTCGCCGGGCGGGAAGCCCGCGTGGCGGCCTAGCGGGCAGGTGGGCGGTCACGCCCTGCCTGCTGGGCGGTAAGCCCACGTGGTGGCCTGACGAGTAGGTGGGCGATCACGCCTTGCTCGCCGGGCGGGAAGCCCGCGTGGCGGCCTAGCGGGCAGGTGGGCGATCAAGCCCTGCCCGCCGGGCGGTAAGCCCATGTGGTGGCAACGGCGGTGGGCGGTCACGCCACCTTTCGCCGGCGGGAAGTCGCGTGGCGGCCTAGCGGCGGTGGGCGATCAAGCCTGCCGCGAGGCGATAAGCCGCGTGGCGCCTGGCGGCGGTGGGCGATCACGCCCTACTCACCGGGCGGGAAGCTCGCGTGGCGGCCTAGCGGGCACGTGGGCGATCAAGCGCTGCCCGCTAGGCGTCGGCTTAGGTAGTGGCCTGGCAAGCGGGAGGGCATTCGGGCCCCCCTCGTCAGGCCACGAAGGCAACCAAAGGAATAAGGAGAAGGCTTCCCCTCGAAGCCGCCTTACCCTGACATGCTGTGTCAGGGCATTGATTGCAAAGAATTTTGCTATCGACACGACGACAGCCCATCCCTCTGACGCCTCTCACCAAACCTGTCGCAGGAGCCTCATATCCCGGGCGGACCGGGCGAAGCCATACAACGGCATTAAATGGAGTCCAAAAAACAAAGCTACACCGACGGGTGTAATAAATAAGTCATGGGTCGGTGTAAGGCTGGAATGATGGGTGTAATTAATAAGTTGTAGATCAGCATAGCGTCACCTTCTCACTTGCCCGAGCCAACCCCGCCTATATAAGGGAGCTGTGGTGCATGGGGAAGGGGATCGATGGAGCGAGCTCTCCTCAAAGGATCTAAATCCGAGATTTATCCAAGCTCGAGACCAGAAGAACCATTGTAATCACCTCCACATTTCATCAACGAAGATCTAGCAAGACGTAGAGCTATTACCTGCGCTGGAGGCCTGAACCTGGGTAGATCACCATGTTCATCGATCTGTTGATCCCTAGAGTCCCTCGTGCGAGAGTCATTAGGGTTTCCAACCATGAAGACGCCCTCTACCGAACCATACCCTCCGTCCTAGGAGCGGTCAACCCTGTTCGTTGACGGGGTCCTGTCCGGCGAAATGCGCCGACAATGGTAGATGGCTCAGGAAATGCTTATATAGGTATTTGGACAGAAAATAGCCATTGTACCTACCACTGTGACCGTGGGACGTGTCAAACTGTCAAAATTCGGCTAAAACACGTTTACCACGGACTAAGCAAAATGACTTAGAGATACTGATCCTATGTACCCCGGACCAAGCTTAAACATTTATGCCGGACCAAATAATTTGGTCCATCGTACAAGGAAGTTTTGGATGATTTTGGTTCGGCGAAGGAAAGAGAATTTAGCACATGCGCCAGACCAAAATATTTGGTCCGCCATAGATGGGTTTCACAGGAATCAATAGCCACAGACTTTTTGACAAAGAAAAAGTCCAACTGAGAGATTCTCTTTAGCGTCAGACTAAATATTTTGAAGGAGAAGTTTGATCCAGCATAAATGGAAAACTCTCGGCTTGTTTTGAGTAAGGAATATTTGTACCACGAACTTATGGAATAGAAAGCAAGATTTGGTCCGGCAAAAAACTAAGACTTTTTGAGCGTGTGCTAGACTAAATTATTTGGTCCGTCATGAACATGGAAAGATTTAACCGAGAGAATTACACCTGCGCTGGACTAAACAAGGGAAAGCTGAAATTGGTCTGGCGTGAAAGCGAAACACTCGGTTAGGGAGGAAGTTTTGGCGCCAGACTAGAATAAAGGTTTGGTCTGGGAGGATAATTAGAATGAAGTAGGAATTTTTGAATCAAGGGCAGATGAATTAGCAATTTTAACTCCAAGCTGTTCTAATTTGACTTAGCATTGTGAACCAAATTACTAGCTTGTGCACAGTCCCCCTTGATCCAAGTACAGCTAAAAGAAATAATCCTAGCTATTTAGCTTGAATCAACTCTCAAACCATAAACTAGTAACAAAGCACCTTAATCTTGTCATTTCAGTAGACTTTTGACGCACACCAATGTCCTTCCATAGCTTCAGATTATTGACTTTAGTCATCATCACCAAAACCATTTTATTAACAGAAATAAATAATTAGGGGGCCTAGATGCTATCACCCACAAGACATGATCATCCCTTAGTGCCAAGCGCTACAAACACACTTCCTTTGGTGTTCTGGCAGAGAGATCACTACAAATCCTTTACAATGTACGTCTAAACTCGGTATTGCCCTCTAAGGTTTCGCCCCTTGGTGCCCCCTCTTGACCATGTGAGTCTACCCGTCAATCCCGGAACCCACACCAACACTTGGCAGTACTCAAGACTAGACATTGCAAATTAATCGGCTAGGTCCGTCCCATACCAGACTTGTGGTTGCATGGTTAGGCACAGTTCAATGGCGCACAAGATTAAGTTCTTAAGTTATCTCAGGTAAGACAGCCATATCCCAATGTGCTAGAAAGTACCCCTTTTACTGCACGATCACTTGCCCGAGGGAAAATATTTTGTTCAACCAAGACCAGTGGCATCCCCTAACATGGTACAACAAGTTTTACAATAGTGGCCAACAGCCATGATTCAATATCTCATTAGGTCAAGATTAACATTAGTTCACAGGTGATATGAATCCCAACGTACGACTAAGCAGGTCTAAGCATAGCTACGTTAAACCAATGTTGGTATTATGATTATGTCCAACTAGTAATGTCCCAACCTAAGGTTAACCATGGGTATATGTCATTCCAATAATTAAGGTGGTATAACATCAATCAGGTGAGTAGCTACTCCCATAACACTACACCATGACACACCTTTGCCAACAATTATTAGTCGGGAAAGGTGGTCTATTGCCGTCAATTTATCTGTCGGCAAAGGTCAACAATTTACATCATATAAGCTGTGGGGATTGGTAGCTTATGTCAACAAGTAATCTGTCGGCGTTCATCGTTCTAACTGATAAACTATCGGCATAGGTCTATCCACATATTAAGTGTCGGCCTTTCCATAATACTTGGTCGGCATTGATATAGACCAAAAAAAACTGGCACGTGGGCAGGAAATTTTGCGCGGGCCTTTTCCCTAGCCTTCCCCCTCAAAACCCTAAAAAAACCACACCCACACCCAAGAGTGACCCACAAGGCACTGACCCGTCCGGCCGTCCCTGTCCAAATTCCAAAATCCACGAGAGTCGGGCCGCCTCCGAGTTTCGACCCCAGTCCCCATCTCCCGCGCCGCCTCCAACCCTAGTCCCCAGTCGGCCAGTCCCCATTCATCGCTGCCGTCCAGCCGGCCGCATCGCCTCCTCCAGGCTCTAGCCGGTTGCGGCCCGGCCATCCCCAACCCATCTGACGAAGAGGTAAGAGCCAAGATTCGTTTCTCTGAGTTTCGATTGATAATTTCGCTGTCGAAACACCACCTGAACGCGGAAGGCTTATGGACGATTTGCTTCATTTGGTATTTAGTTTGAGAGGTGGCAATGTCATTAGTTTTGGATCTAGTGTTTTCTTTTAGGATCCCAGTGTGGAAAATCAAATAGGACCTAGATAGACATCGACTTTTGGATCTAGTGTTTTCCTTTACAGAGAAGTAACCTTTCGTTTCTTTATTTTCTGTTTTAAGGTTGAGAAGTAACCTTTAGCCATTAATGTTTTACACTATGGAATAAGAGAAGTAATACAGAACACTCTCTACCCTTTTAACTTTTATTCACCATGAAATGGTGTTCACTATCACACTAATGCAGTCACACGTATGTATCTGAATCTTTTTGAGCAAAATTTGGACCTAGAAGAGTTCTTCCAATCAACATAGGTATGATTGCATTTTTTCCTCATCTTTGCATGAGATTACGCAACTCAATTTCCTTGAGCATTGAAATCGGCATACTCAATTGAACATATCCATCCAAAGCTGTGTAGGTTGTTCATTTATTCTTTTCATTCTTACACATGGAAAAAAAATATTTACGTGAGATGATCTAAACTATTGATTACGGACATATTAAAGCTGAGTGATTAACGTTGAAATTGAAACTAGCATCTCAAAGTGCTTTGTCATGAGTTGATATGTGCCTTGCTTGATTTTCTTTAGATGACATGTCCAATGTGTAGGCGTGGTTTCATCTTCTGAAGAAGATATTTCCTTGATTGGAATTTCTTATTTGTGTCATTTGGCTTCTTTGCTTTAGTTTGGCACTTTTCACCTTTTTTAATTGTATAACCGATGTTTCTCGAGTTCTTTGTCACGTTACTGCGTGGAAATAGCTTCTAGATACTCCTGAGAGGCTATAGATATAAAGATTTGCTTTGCTCAGGGTATTTCTTTACTGTATTATAAAGATTGTGTACTCCTGTTGTGGCTTCATATAAACTGTATCTTCAACATGCATATACTGAATATGTTGTGCTTTGCAAGTATGAATCTTATATCGGTTTGCAAAATGGCAGTTCCATTATTGGCTAGCTGAGATTGGCAGTTACCCTACAAGTTTATCCCCCAATTACCAAACAAACTCAAAACCCTTACTACTAGAGAATTTAGAAGGTGGAGGTTTTGTTTTGTTTATTTCTATATTTATCATGTTTTTTTTGTTTAGTTGTGTTGAAAAGAAGCATACGTGAAAACCCGTTGTGGCTTTCATAAAAAACAATCTCCAACTCATTTGTATAATCAAATCCACTCAATAACAAATACAACAAAAACAACCAAGCCTCTTATCCCAAACAAGTAGGGGTAGGCTAGGAATGAATGAAACCCACTCAAAGTCAATAAAAGCCCTAAAGCTGCAGATAACAAATGAAAAGCTTTATTTGAATCTTAAGCCTTACAAACAAAGACACATTTGACAAAATTCAATTCATGCAATGTTGAAATCGATGGGCAAATAATAGCGAAATTTAGTTAAATCACCATTAAAAGCTCATTAGTGGCTCTATATGTCAAGATACATCGTGTTTCCTGTTTGTATGAGCAACACCACAAATAAAAAATCCATGTAGCTTCTACTTTGCATGCATCGTAATCCACTAATCCATCCATAATTCCATATAATACCACCATGTACTCCACAACTATAGAAGCTAGCAATCAACATACATTTGCATTTTAGAATTTTGAATTTATTGAGTACATAACAGATCGAGGAGAAGAGCACCAAGGGTTGAAGGACCAGCAAAACCTTGTCATCTTCATCGGCCATTGAGCAGTGATTGGTATGGTCTTTTTTCTTATTGTAAACTTCAGTTCTTTGTTGGAATGTGCAAAAATGAGGCGTGCGAGGTGTTTGTTTTGCTATCTAGGTTTTGTAAAAGGTGCATCATGGATAAAACATGGATGGATATGCCTAGGCAAACTGATGAGTATATAAAAGGAGTTGGCAGTTTTCTAGAGTTTGCTTTTAGTAATTCAGCTAAAGGAAACAAGATATTGTGTCCTTGCAAGGTTTGTAAGAAATGTTGTTGGAGAGTTGGCGATGTAGTCTGCGAGCACTTGATATGTGAGGGATTCTTGAAGGGTACAGGACTGGTGAATCATGGAGAACCGAGCTCTAGTTTTTTGCAAATGACCATCGGTGATAGGGTAGAGGTAGAGAAGTCAAATGAAGAAGATGGCATTTCTGATTTACTTCGGGACTTAGCAGGGGGTTTAGATGACACGGGGAACTTAGAAGGGAATGAGGGGCAGCACAATGAGGATATGGAATCGTTTTACAAGTTGGTAGATGATGCTGGCCAAGAACTCTACCCCGGTTGTAGAAATTTTTCAAAGCTACGTTTCATTATTAGATTATTGCATATCAAATTTCTTGGGGGATGGAGTAATAAAAGCTTTGACATGCTATTAGAGTTACTTAAGGATGTTTTACGAGGGTCATCACTTCCTATAAACTTCAATGCAACTAAAAATATTGTAAAATGCCTTGGTCTTGGGTACACCAATATTCATGCTTGTGAGAATGATTGTATCTTGTTTTGGAAAGAGCATGAAAAGGAAAATGTTTGTTCAAAGTGTAACACTTCAAGATGGAAATCGAGAAAAGAAAAGTCCTAATGGGAAGCGTGTACATAGAGTTCCTATGAAAGTACTTGATACTTTCCTATAAAGAAAAGGCTTCAAAGGTATTTTATGTCGTCCAAAACAGCTGCCGACACAAGGTGGCATGATGAAAGACGCACGAAAGATGGCCTGCTTAGGCATCCGGTAGATGCTCCTTTCTGGAAGGATTTTGACTCTAGGTATCCGGAGTTTGCCTCTGAAAGTCGAAATCTCAAACTTGCTGTAGCTAGTGATGGCTTCAATCCTTATAGGACCTTCAATTCAACTTATAGCATATGGCCTGTTATTTTGATTCCATATAATCTGCCACCTTGGAAGTGTATGAAGCAACCAAATTTTGTTCTCTCTCTAGTAATTCCTGGTCCTAAAGCACCTGGGGCTGATATCGATGTTTATCATGAGCCGCTTGTCGATGATATGGTAGATATGTTTGTTGATGGTGTTAAGACATATGATGCTTCTAAGGATGAGTTCTTCCAATTGTGTGCTGCCATATTATGCACCATCTCTGATCTTCCTGGTCTAGGCTATTTGCTTGGATGTGTTACCTTTGGCAAAGTTGCTTGTCCTGAATGCCACTCACTTACATGTTCTCTCCAACTAAAAAGGGAGGCAAGTATGTGTACATGTGCCATCGTAGATTCTTAGATGCCAACCACATATTTAGATCTGCTGCAGAATCATTTGATGGTACTATGGAGCATAGGGCAGCCCCTACACCACTTAGTGGAGAGGAAATTTTGGAGGTGACAACAAACATGCACACTACTTTTGGGAAGGATCCAACTACAAAGAAGCCAGCTAACCCTATACGCAAGGGTAGGAATGAGCCACCGCTTGTTTCGAAAAGGAAATCTATATGGTTTAAGTTGTCATATTGGAAGGACCTACTACTACGACATAATTTCGATGTTATGCACATTGAGAAAAATGTTTGTGACAACATTATTAATACACTTTTAGACATTGATGGGAAATCAAAGGATAATTTAAATGCTTGCTTTGACATGCAAAATCTTGGCATTAGACATGATCTTCAACCCATCAATGTAGATGATAGGTTCTACATGCCTCCAGCACTATATGCAATAAGTCCAGCTGAGAAGAAGTTATTTTGCCAACTATTGAAGGGAGTGAGATTTCCAGATGGTTTTGCATCTGATATACACAATAACGTGCATCTAATTATTAATGTTAGAAATGAATGTAGTTGCAATTTAATTGTGTTAATTGCATTTGTGCATTCATAATGGAAGAGGCGACCCATTCTGATGCGGGCCTCTGTGTTGACACGTAGTGAACACGAAAGTCCTACCTTGTAGTCCCATTCATCGAGCTGAATGGGAGCGAGACAGTAAGAGTAGGCACCTTCCACGGGATGGAAGGGACGTGAGGGTGCACACCGACGGGTGTGCACTCGGCAGTACTGGTACGTGCATCGAAGAGAGCATTCATGTCGCATTGCATCCTAACGATGATTGTGAGATAAATGGAAAGGTGTAGAGTGGGGATCGAGTCATGGACTCATCCAAAAAGATTTAAAGAGATATGTGTAAGAATTAAGTAATGAAGTGAAAATAAGTAAATGTTGTTGAGATTTTTGTTTTATGAATTTGTGCCTTTGGAAAATAAATATGCTCTTACTGTTGATTTATTTGTTTTAATTGGTCTGTGATGCACTTTGCTGAGTTTTGGACTCATGCTTGTTTGTTTAATGTTTTTTAGGTACTCTGAGGACAGCTCGTCGGGTCGGGAAATAGCGTCACGTCACTCACTTTCTTGCCATGTTCAAATAGTAGATTGGAGGAATGTTACTCTTGATAACTAGTTGAATTCATTGTGTAATCGTGTTGTAGTTAAGTTTAATTGATGAGTGTTGATCTTATGCTTAGATGTATGTGTTTCTGTTGGTAGTTCCTCTTATGGTTCATCATATTTATCCTTTTGATACTTGCATAGTTGTTTATGCGTAGTTGGTTATGATGGAAATCGGATATCATGACTTGTTGTTATTGTTATTAGATTGCTTATTCTATTTTGTCTGCTGAGTGGATGTCTTAGTTTTAGGGGAGGTGCTGCCGAAATTTTTGATAGGTTCGGCAACCTCTTAGTTGTTAGCTTGCTTTGCTAGCATTTCATGGTGTTTTGTAATCTTGGTGTTTGTGGGTGTAATATCCAGGGTACGTGGGGTACCGGGGTGATACACGTAGAGAAGAATGTCTGTGATAGCTTGATTGGTCTCTTACTGGACATTAAGGGTAAAACAAAGGACGGTATGAATGCACATCTTGACTTGGTCGATATGGGCATCAGACCTGAGTTAGCATCGAAAGAGACTGGTAAAGGCCGAACATACTGCGAGCCTACTTGTTACACTCTATCCAAGGCCGAGAGAACCGAACTGTGCTAGTGCTTGCATGGTGTAAAAGTTCCTTCCGGTTACTTGTCCAACATGAAGAGACTTGTTTCAATGCACGATTTGAGTTTAACTGGTATGAAGTCCCATGATTGCTATGTGCTTATGACACAGATGTTCCTTGTGGCAATTAGAAGTATTTTACCGACCATGGTTCGGGAGACAATCACAAGGATGTGTTATTTCTTTAACACAATTGCTCAGAAGGTCATCGATCCCGAAGGACTTGATGCTCTGCTGAGGTGGCAATGACTCTATGTAATCTTGAGATGTATTTCCCTCCATCATTTTTTGATACCATGGTCCATCTCATTGTTCACCTTGTGAGGGAGATAAAGATACGCGAGCATGTGTTCCTATATAGCATGTACCTGTTCGAGAGGTTCATGGGAATTCTCAAGTCCTACGTACGGAATCGATCTCGATCGGAGGGTAGCATTATCGAAGGTTATGCAACCGAAGATGTCATCGAATTCTGCATGGATTACATGGCTTAGGTCGAACCGATAGGTGTGCCTTGATCCTGCCATGAGGGGAGGCGCCAGGGCATCGGGACCATTGAAAGGAAAGCAATCACGCCTGATCCGTTTGCGTGCGCGAAAGCCCATTTCACAGTTTTGCAACACATGGCTGTTGTGGCCCCGTATATCGACGAGCACAAGAATTGACTACGGCAAGAGAATCTGACGTGGTAGGAGTATTAGATCATCAGACAACATAACCTTTAGTTCAACAGATGGTTCAAGGAGTGACAACTCATTACTGAAAGCACGTCAGGTGATACGCTGACATGGTTGGCAAAAGGGCTAGCTTTTACGGTTGTAACATGAAAAAGATATGACTTAAATGGGTACACATTTTACACGAGGGATCAGAATATGAAGAGCACAAACCAGAACAGCGGTGTTCGCATTGATGCGCTGAATACCGCTGGATCAATGAGGAACTTGTATTATGGGTTCATTGAGGAAATTTGGGAGCTTGACTATGTGCTATTCAAGATCCCCTTATTTCAGTGCCGTTGAGTTAACCTGCAGCACGTGAAGGTAGACAAGTATGGCATCACAACTGTGGACCTCGAATGTGTCGGATACCAAGAGGAACCATTTGTTCTCGCCAACCAAGTTGTTCAAGTCTTCTATGTAACCAACCCGTCTAACAAGCAGTGCCACGTCGTTCTTCAGGGAAAAAGGAGGATTGTCAAAGTCGAGAATGTGGTAGACGAGGAGGAATACAATCAGTTCGACGAGTTGCCTTCTATTGGTACCGGCGTCACAATCCAGGAAGTCCAACCTGAGGAACTACACACGTGTTGATCATCGCGAAGGGTTAATTTTTGTACAAAAGAATAAGCAAGTGTTGTCATCATGAGGACTTCATGTATATATACCAAGTGTTCCTGTATTATAATTAATTAATGACATGTATTAATTACTGAGATGTATTGATTAAAATTAAGCAGGTGTATATTGTACAAAATGAGATGTATGTATTATGATTAATTTTACTACATGACATATATGTTTGCACAGCAAAAAAAATAATACAATGGCCCATCCCAGATGGTTCTAGGATTGAACATCTGCAATGACTTTATCCCAGATGGTTCAATCCTAGAATCGTCTGGAATGGTCTTCTCGCGCCACTCAATAAATCCCGTGCTTGCCATTTCACCAAGTCATGTGCATACTTAGTTTATTGCAACCCTAGCTATCGCGAGCCCCTCTCCCTCTCGGCGACGCCCTCCCCTCTCGGCCGTGCCCTCCCCCGTCGACGACGCCCTCCCCCCTCGGCCGTGCCATGCCCTGTCGACGGCTCCCTCCCCTCTCAGCCGCGCCCTCGCCCTACCTCGGTGGTGCCCTCCCTCGGCCGTGATCCCCTCCCTCGGCGGTGCCTCCCAACTCAACCGCGCCCACCCCTGCGGTGGTGTCTCCCCTCTCCATAGATGGTGCCCTCCTCTCTCCCCTTCTTTTTTGTTGCCTTTCTTGCTCTATGATGATAATGTGTATTTTGATGACTAGAACATTTATTTATATAAACTAGGCCTTGAACCATATGCTTAAATGCTGATTAGATTATATCTTGATTGTTATATCAGTACATATGCTATTTACATACTTAGCTACATACACTTTGTTATCTTAACTATTACTACTATGCTTAATTGAGTGGATCAGTTCTAGTACTATTGTACTATGATGAAATCATGTTGTTAAAATGCTGAACTGGTAGTGTTTTGTTGATTCAGTTAGCAAGTGCTTAATCTGCATATTAAGGTGGTAAGGGTTCAAGGCCTTATTCACTAAATTAATTGTTAACCCATTCGTGATTAAGCTTGAAGGTTTAAAATCTTCAACCAATCCTTATCTGAGAGCAATATAAAACAATCTTCATTCAATTTGCCCGATTGGTGTTGCATGTACAAAATACCTCTTAACTTACCTTCTCTTAAATTTGCATATCTTAACTTACCTACTCTTAACCTTGCATCATACAAGATGGCGTCTCCTCAATTCTCGGCACCGAAGGGATCTGATGACGTGCCCAACGTAGAAAGAAACAGGCCTAGTGCAAGAGGGCTTAGTAAAAGGTCTCAAAGCCGATACACCATCACGGCCGTCAATCCGGATGATGGGGCCCCTGCCGCGCCTCCAAAGGCTGCGGCAGCTTTCCAAACCATGTGCGGGATCGTTGGGTGTGAACGGGTCTCCATCACCTATCCTTCATGGAAGACACTGATAGATGAGGAGCGCGACAACCTTGTGACAGAAATATTCGCGTCATTCGAGCTTCCATAAGACGCCATGCCTGCACTGCGACGGTACGCGTTGCTAGTGGCGAGAAAGGCGTGGAAGAACTTCAAGAGCGTCCTCGTTGCTAATTACGTCAATAAGGAAATGACTCCATTCCAGAAGTACGGGTTCATCTCTGAAGACGTTTAGGGACAATTTGTTGAGTTGAAGACAACAGAAGAGTTCATGCTTCAAAGCGCGACACACAAGACCGTCCAGTTAAAAAACACACACCCACACAGACTCGGCTCAACTAAGTATGCAGGTAAGATGGTGCAATGGATGAGGGAGGACGATGAGGCAGTCCAGAAGGAGGTCGCACCACCATTTGCCTCGATCGTGGACCCGCGTGCCCGAAACTGGGTAAGAGCACGGTCACGTCACACTTCTTCAGGCGGTATGTTCTTTGCAAACCCCACTAACGAGGAAGTGTCCCAACGCCTAATATCTTTGAGCACAGAATCTTCCCAAGGCTCTTTCACTTCGAACAAAGAGAAAGACATACTCTCCACGGTCTTGGGAAACAAGGAGCACCCAGGTCGCACCAAAGGCCTAGGTGTTTTCGTTCCCTAAAAATTGGGATTCCTACAGGACTCCGCCACGTACCAGAATAGGAAGAGAAGCAAAGCCGAGCGTGAGGAATAGCTAATAGCCCTCATTGAGGAAAGGGTTGAGGAAAGGCTTAGAGCACAGTTCAATGATCAGCTATGAAGCCTCGAGGAAAGGCTGGAGCAAAGGGTGGCTGAGGAGAGGTAGGCACGGAACGTGCTAGCCTAAGAAGCACATGCGCAATTCAGCCCAACCAATCATCGGAGTAGTTGCACGTCCACCCCTGAGACGAACGTGGATGAAGCCATATTTCCTCCTGATGATACCCTGGTAACATGTTTGCAATGCTCCTTACCTACACTTTTAATGTTGGACATGTTATTAGCTAATTACTTATGTACCCTTATGTAGGTGCCCATTCCTTGCAATCTATAAGTGAGGCTTGCCAACGGCTCTATTCCCCTGCAGGCTGCTTGGGGACAAGTGTATACATTCGGTGTAGGGGCAGTTGTGCATGGTCATACTGTAGAGCCGGGCTACACGAAGGTCCATGTCGATGGTGTACATGAAATTTTCAAGGCCGTCACGCTGGACATCCCCCAAACGACGAGATCTTCACACTAGGTGATACCATCGGCACATTCATCTAGTGGCCCAAGAAGGACATCTCCTTCGATGCCCACCCAGGTGCACTGAAGCTACAAGCAGTCCAAGAGACACCACATGATGCGCCGGAGCTACCAGCACTACCGGAGCCATGCCATGCATTGAAGGAGCCCGCCAAATCAGCTATCATGTCTGGTCACACGTAGACCGTTACTACAGTAAGGGCCCACTCATATCCTATGAAGACGAAGTTTGGTACAAGGGGACGCGGAGACAAGGGCAAATTGAAATTGACCACGTCAGCCGATGACTTTCCGTTTGCCCCATTGGTGCAGCAATTCGAGCTGGGGCAACTATTCGTACCGGATGAGTGCAAGGAGACGCTTTCATTAGTCTGCATTAGATTGCAAGACTGGTACATGCAACAAGCCAACAAGCTGGTGGCACAACGGACAACGAGTATCTCAATGAGCTTGAAGGAGTATTTCTTACACCAGTTTTTAGATGGCGTCTTCGTGGTCGGCTTCAACGACTTGTTCGATCTGTACAATCTTAGAGCGCTCGACGCCTCACTCATAAGATGCTGGACAATATAAGTGTATGCAATCACCATCTACATTTCAAACGCACCGATAAATGTCATATATATATCATCCTTGATTTGTATATGTAGATATATGATCCTGGAAGCAGCAACAAGGGAATAACTGGTGGGTTTCGCCGACCCACACATGGTGTCCAAGCAAACCATGGATGAAAATAAAGAGGTCATTTACGAGTATATGGAAAAAGTACTGCTGACTCATTCGAACAAAAAATTCATACTTTTACCCTACAACCCAGGGTAAGTGCTTTGTCTAGATACTATACTCGTTGATTTCTACTATATATCACAACTCAAAGTTAGGTTCAGTGACCATGACGACATACCTGTGTAGGTATCACTGGGTTCTAATCGTAATTATACCAAGATAGAAATGAGTAATTTACCTTAATTCCAAAAAGGGCGGCACTCATGATTTGAAGCCTATCAGAGATTTTCTCGACACGTCGTTCGGTGTCTACAAAATGAGGGAAGGGCCACACAAGAAGGGCCCAACCACTCTAACGCATACTTTTAAGTTTCCAGTATCCGATAGTATACGCAATAATCCTTCACACTCTATAATAATACGTTCGGAACTAATTAACCTATTATGTTTTGGCAGTGCCACCAGCAGCCAAAGGGACTGACCTATGTGGATTCTATGTTTGACACAACATGGCACTCCTTGTTGGTTCCAAGCAGACCAATGTCATACAGGTCTGTCAATCTTGCAACAATTGTCTCCACTTATTAATTTATATACACGCGAAACTTTACTCTTCTTATTGACAGGCTTGGCAATGCGCTGAATCTGCGTTGGAACAGCTGACCTACTAACTATTCGAGGACAGCTCTGTGCCTTCTTGCCGCGTGAGGTCTTAAATCCAAAGGGTAGATGCTACTCAGGGCTCAACGAATCATGAGTTGTGAATTTGTTACTTACCGTACATTCAGATTAATTTGTGAACCTTGTGCTGTGAATTTGTTATTTCTACTTTTGAATCCAATTGATTAGTACATATGTGAGTTGATTTTTAAAATGGATGCACTATACATATATTGTAATGTGCGATGTGAGTTGATTTATGAAATAGATGCGTTGTATGTTGTGGGCAACATATCATGTGCACACAGGGTTTTCGTGTATACACTGTGCACATCAACTAATAAAAGTCATGAAAAATTCTAAAAAAATTCTAGATATACTTCATAGATTACTCTACCTATGTATAGTAGGTTCAAATTCATTATATATCGAGAGTTACAAAAAAGAGAAAATTTTGACAAGTTTAAAAAGACAAAAAACTCTTTTTGTCTTTTTAAACTTGTCAAAATTTTCTCTTTTTTGTAACTCTCGATATATAATGAATTTGATATTGAAGTTTTATACATAGGTAGAGTAATCTATGAATTACATCTACAATTTTTTTAGGATTTTTCATGACTTTTATTAGTTAGTGTGCACGGTGTGTACACGGGAAGCCCTGTGTGCATAGGATATGTTGCCGTATGTTGTGTAACATGTGATTGGAGTACATTTTTTAAATTTATATCATAATAATATGCTGGTCATGCTGTGTACTGTCTTTTTGTTTCAGAGGGCATGGCTAACAATTCTTGAGGCTAGCCAATATATTAAAATTTAGTATAAAATAGAAAATCAATATCACAGACGGTTCTAAAGAAGAATCGTCTGTGAATAGGCACAAATCATAGATGGTTCCACTGCGGCACCGTCTGTGATGACGGCATCATCACAGACGGTTTCAAATTGGAACCATCTGTGATATATTCCACTTCACAGACGGTTCTTCTTTAAAACCGTCTGGGATAATCCCATCATCACAGATGGTTTGTAAGTGGAACCGTCTGAGATGATACTACATCACAGATGGTTTGTAAGTGGAACCGTTTGTGATGAGTTTTTTCACAGACAGTTGGAAAACCGTCTGCAATGACTCTTTGTCATCACTGACACTTGCTTACAGACGGTTCATAAAACCATCTGTGATGAGGTTTCTGAACCGTCTGTGATGAGCTTTTGCTTAGTAGTGTCTCATCGTATGCTTTACGATGCTATCATACACAATTAGCTGTTCTCTTTTCTCTCTAGGTTGAGTTTATGCTTTAGGATGCTATCATACACAATTAGCTGTTCTCTTTTCTCTCTAGGTTGAGTTCCCTCACAGTCTTATAAATCTAACAAGTGTTGGGCCTCCTGAGTAGACATGGCCTGTGTGCACTTCTCAGGTGAGATTTAGGGTTAGCTTCCCTATATCAGTCATTGGAGAAGATGAGAGTGAGTTTGAACCGTGGTGTTTTTTTTCTATCTTTTCTATGCTCTATAGCTACCAAGTTTACAGTTTTCTTGATTTCTTCTCCTCATTCTGTGTTTCTAGTTTCTATTGAGTTCATTTGTGTTTTTCTTGTACCTAATCCTGCTAATAACTCAATTTAACCATATTTGTGCTTAAAATTGATCACTTGTTGAGGGGGAGTTTGGGAATCTATTCATGCATTGCATATAGACTGCATTTTCTGCTTTTATAAACTTTGTCTAATTTATTCATCATGTCATACACCATGTGGCATCATATGAAGAAAATCACTAGCGATATGTTCAAGTTTATTTATTTTGCTACGGTTCTTAGATTCCTGCTATATGCATACCTCCTAAGAAATGATCTTCAATCTCAAGTTATCAACACAAAATTATTTTAGAGCAGTAGATGCAATATAACAAGACAGGAGTTAATAATGTTTACCATGGTGTGGAATGAGTGATCCAGAATCCTTCACACCAGCATCGTGTTTAATCAGAGACTCGACAGGTGCTCATCATTGCCTTCTCCGTTAATAATTTGGATTGAGGTTTCTGCCCTCATGATTGGAAACTATCATACATGGTTCACACAATGATGTGTGCATTTCTTTTGCACTAATGTATCGTATAGCATCACAGTGCTATATACTAACTTTTGCTCATAATTCTTCCAGTGTAGGATTCATTACCTGGGAAAGATGCTGCCTTACTTTGATCCGGAGTACGAGAACTTCAATCAGCGAATCAACCCTCCTCGGTCAGTCTTTAACATAGCCGTCTAATTCAGAATTTGTCTATTCATTATCCAGTATTTCATTAGAAATTCTGCCACTTTCTGTTAATTTTGCAGGGTTTGCATCGACAATAGCACATGCAGCGACTGCACCTTAGTGAACATATACTCATCTTCTGATCCAATTACTACTTTTTTAGTCTGTTAAATGCTTATATTTTTCTTCAATTTCTCCATTCTATAGTTCTGTCGTTCTCGAAATTTTGCTTTTGGTATATGGTACAAACTTTGCTTCATACAACTTTCAGAGAAGCAGCTGTGCAAGAATTGCTAACCTATTATTGTACACTGCATATGGTGGATGGAATACAAAAAGCTTATTTATACTATTATCTATCTCATGTTAAGCATTTATAGATTCCACTAATAGCTGTTCAACTTCTGGTTTTAACAAACTTGCTTTAAATATTTGGAGAGCTTAACTACATTAGAATCTATTGTAAACTTGAAGTTAAGAGGTCACTTTGGTTCGTTTTTGAAATGACATGTCCTCTAATGCTTACAATGATGCCAATGGAGACATATGTGAATGCTTTGATCTCTGATCAGTTAATGCGAGCTCAAACACCACTTTTTTGTACTTTGAAATCTGTGTGAGATTTGTTTTCCATTTACAGAGTAAAGCAAATAAGTGCATATTCTCATTCTCCTTGTCCTTTGTCATGCTTTGCAGCTAACCTCTTCCGCCTCCTTTTCCATTTTGTCGCTTCCAGATCTGCCCACTATTTTTGCCGTCTGAGGGTAAGTGGTCATCAAATCCCACTCATTCTTATTAGTATGTTTTCTGAATTTTTCAGGGAGCTCACTTTACTGCTTGTTGTACTCATTTTACTCTAGTTGTATTTTAGTTAATCGAGATGCTTGATCCACAGAGTATAATCCTTTACGTTGATTATTCTGTATGCTTTGCATGCTTTTGGAATGATACTCTGTTTTACATTAGTAGTGGCCACATTCATGTAAAAGGCCTTTTCCCTCAATTTATTCTGTTGGACCATTTGCAGTGCTACATGTTAGATGCCGTGCTATCACATGTTAGACGCATATAACAGTGTCATTTCTAACTAATGTTCAGTGGTCCGAAATGTTGGTACTGAACTAAAATGTGTTCCAAATATTCCATGTTGATAAAAATAAAGCTAACTGTTAAGGTCCTCGTCCATTTCATTTTCTAGATTACTGGCAACTGAGGAGGCTATTCTGAATGTATCATAGGTTGTCTGCAAGGTTAGATTTTTAGGTCACATCTTGGTTTTGGTTCAGTTCTGTTGGCGACGGCTTGAGAGGCTTCCTTTAGTTTTGATGAGCAATAAGTATTGTTATTATTGTTAGTTGTCCACTTCATCTCAAGTAATCTATATTACCAATGAATTGCCATAGCCATCGTGTGACCTTTGTGTGTAATGTTAGGTTAGGTTTGTTAATCATTGCCTAGCAGTTGAAGCCGCCACTCCAAAATTCTTTGGTTTGGCAGTTAAAATGGTTAAAGGCAATCTGCAACTTTAGCTGCTTCATTGATCAATACAGACGGTTAAAGCCTCCACTGTCTGTGATAAGAGAAATATTATAGACGGTGTGATAGTTGTATATCATAGGTGGGATATGTGTTTGATGTGCCGTTATTATCATTTACACATGCTTACAGACGGTTAACAAAATCATCGGTGATAGTGATTGTACTCAACTTTGCTTGTTAACATTTATTTAGAGATTGAGGAATCTACGGTCCTCAACGATTATTACTTTATCACAGACTACAAAAACTATAGCGATGCGTTTTTCTAGGGCTTAATCTTTGTCAGTTGCTCGTGGATAATTATGCGCTAAAGCATACCACTGGATCTTGTTTCCACTACTTATTCCGCTACATTTTATTTGGCCTTTAAGACCTTTCTTTAAGAATTATGTACTGCTGACCTTTGTATTTATGATATAATATTGTGTATAGATGTAATCACCAAGTTGTAAATATGTGTACTAACTATTAATCATAGGACTAGTACAGTATATACATGACCTAAAGTCAAAACATTTTGAACCTAAAGTCTTTTTGATTGAAATATTTTGAATCAAAAGTTTTGAGTCAAAAGTTTTCAAATTGATAGTTTTTTGAACTGAAAGTTTTCTGAGTCACAAATTTTTGAACCAAAATTTTCGAATAAAAAATTTTGAACCTAATGTTTTTTAAATCAAAATTTTTTGAACCGAAAGTTTTCGATTGAATTCATTTGAAATTTTGATTCCTAAAGTTTTTTAAATCAAAACTTTTTGAACCGAAAGTTTTCGATTGAATTCATTTGAAATTTTCAAATCAAAATTTTTTGTATTAGAGGAGAAGGAAGGGGTGAGAAAGGGGAAGACAAGGGAAAGTAATGGGAGGGGTGTCATCTGGCAACAATTAGGCGTGTCCTGACTAATTGGTAACGTTTGATGTCATCTGGCAACAATTAGGCGTGTCCTGACTAAAGAATTGGTGACGATAAGCTCAAATTAGCAATACCCGTATTGTCTTGCACAAGTAGGATGCTTGCTTCAACGCCATTCTTGCGTTCTGAAAATGGTACAGTACCTTGTCTTCAAACAAGAAAAGGATAGGAAACAGAAAGGGAAAAAAGGAAACTGTTCATATATATCCAAGTGTAAAACGCACGAAATATGCTAGAAATGCATTGATGGAATAATGGCTTTTAAATTTTTTGGAAGAAAAAAGAGCAAGCTAATTACGTGTGCAATAAGTTTTTTCATGTAACTGAAGATATGATTCTGCTAATGCGATTTTCTGAACTTGATCGTTTCATAGGAGTGATACGCTGCGTGCGTTGTTTTTTTCGCAGAAACAATTTCTTTTTTTTTTGACGTTGTTTTTTTAAATTCGTTGAGAAAACGCGCGAAACAGTTGAAAGGACACAAACACAACCACGTTTTTTTCGCATCCATATGGGGTCGTCTCACAAAGGATCCGTGGTTGCGCTAAATCGAAAGGTCCTTTTCGCGAAAAATAGCTGAATGATCCAAACGTAAATGCACTCCTTTTTTCGGTATTTATTTAGGGTCCTTTCACGTAAGATCCATGATTTTTCTAAACTAGAAGGTCCTTTTCGCAAAAAACCGTGGAAAGAATCACGAAAGATCCACAATTTTTATCTTTTTTTGGGTATTTATTTAGAGTCTTTTCACGAAAGATCTGCTATTTTTCTAAACCAGAAAGTCCTTTTTGTAAAAAACCACGGGAAGGATATACACATAATTACGTATTTTCTGAGGGACCTAAACGTGAAAAAACAAAATAAGCCGAGCCGGCTCACAACGCGGCTAGGCTCAAAACGCCTAGAACGCTGGAATCCTACGAACTTTATTTGTGAAAGATCCACGATTTTTCTAAACTAGAATGTTCTTTTCGTAAAAAACCATAGGAAGGACCTACACGTAATTATGCATTTTCTGAGGGACCTAAACGCGAAAAAATAAGCCGAGCCAAGTCGCGACGCGGCTTGGCTCAAAACGCCTAGAACGCCGGAATCCTGTGAACTTTATTTAAGGTATTATTTCAGATTTCCGGTATTTGTTTCCTTCAGTTAGCAGGACAGGCGGTGGACAAACATGAGAAACAATGTATGTATCAGCTTGTTGGTGATGTTTATTCCCATGCTTATATCCAGGAGCGGATCGGTTTTAAATTGCGATTTTTGCGGCTTTGCGACAAGGTCTCAAAAAATCTATAGCAGCTATCGCGAAAGCTATCTTTTTTCGCGTCTTCAGTAGTAAAATTTTTTAAAAAAATTAAATATGTATATAATATAAGTCACCTCTAAACAAATCATCAAAACATAGTACTTTAGAAGGTAATAATATTTTTATAGTAAAAATATGAGTTTAGTTTGGAATTAACAAACATACTAATACATATCCAAAATACCATAAATGATAACTATATTATAATGTTCTTAACAATAAGTACTTAATCACTGAGAAAATGGATGTTTTATTATTGAAAAAGTGCGAGATAAAGTCTTTTAGTAGGTTTTCTTATAGTTCACCCTTATAAGAGATGCATTTGGGCTTTTTTTTTTGCAATGTTGAATTTCAAAATAGACTCAATATTTTGACTCATGGATACCTATATAAGATAGTGAAGCTATCGTTAACTATAAGCTACATCAATTAGTGGTGCTATCGCTAGCTATAGCAATAATATAGTGAAAATTTGGCCAGTAGCTTCGTATTTGGAGTCCAAAAAAGCTATAGCGCAGCTATAGCTAATTATTTAGAACACTGATGTTCACTTGTGTCACATGATACCGGTGCTCACTAGCAAAGCCCAAAAAAATCCCTTGTGTTCCTTGTGTTGGTAGTAGGTTACGGGTGGATAATGAGCCAACTCAGTTTGGTCAAAGTCATTAAGGTAACAAGCCAGCTTAACTTGACTAGTTATCTTAGTCTATATTTGGTACAGCTCCAGCTTCACTAGATCCATGGGTCTCACGGATCTGGCAGAGCTGGAGCTGTGGGTATATTAAGAGTGTTTAGGTGTGTTATCTTATTTATATTTTAGACTAAAAATATAAACTTAATTCACTTTATTTTAGCCTACAAATTTCAGATCTGAGGTAAAACTAGAATCTGAAGCTTTACCAAACAGGGCCTTAGAGCTGAAACCTCAACTTGGCTCGACTTGTTAATGACTCTAGTTGGCTCGTTAAGCTCATTATAAATCTGAGCACCAGGGTATACATGGATTGTATTCAAATAAGAGGTTTATGAGTGTTTGATGTTGCGAAAAAAATGGAAATGTGAATGTGCTATATAGCATTAGAGAAAAACTAACCAATGGTATACCGTTGCAACGGTATAGGATGAAACTTACCCGTGAAACATGAAACTTTGGTTGAAACTTATCTGTGAAACTCGAAAACCTGATGAAACTTACCCGTGAAACATCATGAAACTTACCCGTGAAACCTAGCAATGAAACTTACCCGTGAAACTAATGAAACATGCTATACCGTTGTAACGGTATACCGTTGGGTAGTTGCTCTCATAGCATTAATACTCTAAAGTTTCAGGTACTTACGCTTTCAAGAACAAGAAACTATCAGGAAATCACCACAAGTTGGGATTCTGATTGTAAATCCAATTCTATGATTGGCCATTCTATACAAGAAAATATGATCTCATCTTCTCATGCAAAAACAAACTATGCACACTTGAGTACTACAGACTAAAGAAAAACAAGCTGTAATGTAGAGAAGAAGCAAAATGATCAAGTCCATGCAGATGTTATAGCATATTATTGGTCCTTTTAAGACTATGTCCAAAATGGTCATAATCTATGATAAACTAAACACAAGCACTAAAGTCATAATCTGATTGATCACCAAACTCCAAATAGCATTTTTTTGTCCCCACGAACAAAATTTTAAAAAGAATTGGCAAAAACTTAGGCACATGAAGTTCCAATAAAAAAAAGTTTAGCGTTGAATGTGCTTGTGTCACAACACAACTAATTTCTGGAACAACATTCTATCTAAGTTTAATAAATGATGCAAAGACCTACCACCTCACACAACGTTCATCAAAAGTAACAAACATTTCTTCCCTGAACCTTGATTGTCCGAACATCATAAGTTGCTTCCATTCCATTGAGGAAATCAGGAAAAAAAATCCAATTTAACCCTATCCAAAAGTCCAAAAGCTTAATACCAGAGCACCGGGAAGCTCAACCCTCACCAATCCACATATTCTTCGAGCTCCCACTGCCCCCAAAACAACATAATGCTACCTCAAATTTACACACATATTTCCCCCTTCATTGATCTATATTATGCAACAACAAGAAGAAAGTGCACACATGTAGGCAAAATGCACCTCGCTTGACGAAGATCTCAATATGCAGCGCCAACTTAGTCTCTGCATCGAAGACCAGATCCTGCAAGGGAAGAGAACCTCGGGTTCACATCCATTCAAACCCTAATCCGCTATCGACATAAGAAACCCGCCCAAACTTGAACCGAACCTGCAGCGTAGCCTTCGTGGAGATGGCATGGTGCGCGGAGGAGAAGAGCGTGAACCCCATGGGCTGGTCGCCCTTGAAGTTGATCTGGGAGACCTCGAACCCTGGCAGCCAACAATAGGTTGTGTAGCTCCTCTCCTTGACGTAGACAGGGAGCCCCATGATGAAGATGGTGCAGACCTCGTTGACGCTGGGGAGGGCAGCCGCGGCAGTGGTGGCATCAGGCATGCTGGGGATGAGGGGAGGTGGCAGGATGGTGGCCGGTGAAGGGGAGGACGACGGCGGCGCGAGCATGGGGGAGGGGAGGCGTGTGGATGGGCGATGGATCGGAGTCTAGAGCTGGCTTGTGGACCACTGGACCATATTTAGTGAATTGTAGGCTATGGCTAACTCGTTTAACTTGCTAACTCACCCGTTTAACTCATTAAATTAACAAGTTCAAATCCCAGCTCGGCTTAACTTGCAATGAGAATAGGAAAGACAAAACTTCTTGTGCTGATTGGTTTTTCACTTTTTATTACGAGCATCACTTCGCATGGGTAGAATTTGACATGCATCCTTAAATGATGTCAGGTGTCATGTTATATTATTGACTTGCTACAGCTTCCTCAAATTTAGGCTTGAAATGAAACAATCCTATTTCAGGATCCATGCTCTTCTTCCCTACAAAACAAAAGGATCCATGTTCTTCCAATTTCATTAGTATTAAAGGGAAAAAGGAATGAGGAAGGTCATCTTACTTTTGTTGTCACTATTATCTGTCAGTACTCCCTCCAATCTCGAATAAGTGTCAATTTAGATAATGGCATAGTTTCTAAAATATAATTTTCGTCATCAATTTTTATTATACTATATTTGTAAAGCCTAATAAGATTATAATATTACGATAGCATTTTTTTAGACAAATATACTTAAGTATTTTATATGATTGATCTAAACATTCAAAAATATTGCTGGCAAAAAATAAAATAATTTAACTGCATGCATTCCAGGACAAACTTATTTTTGACCGGAGGGAGCAGTAATTAATATGATGCATGGTTCCTAGGCAGTCTAGAGTTAGAACTACAGTTAAACTATGTATATTGCAATTTGTGACTTTTCAAAGTAGTAAAAGATGACGCTTTGACCACTAAATTTTATAATCATGTAGTCAAAAAAATATAAAAATGTAGGATATTATGAAATTATTATTTATATTAAATTTACTCATTTCATTTTCATATATCCAATATACATTCTAGATAACATATTTGATCAAATTGATATGGTTTGACTACACGCATTCTAGGGTGTCCTTTTTTTTCACTAGAGGGCGTATTATGGTAAGCACAACATCTAAGACACACAAAATACACAATTAATTTTGATTTCCTAAAATTAATAAAAAACAAAGATGTTACTGACCCCAGTAAAAATCTCCCAGAATCCACTCGATCCCGTCTGACCCTGCGCACATACAAATGCCTGGACTTTTACCAGGTGTATCACCTCACCATGTTTCTCTCCAAAATGCTAAGGTAGCTGTTACTACGGGACGCATGTACGGCCTAATCAGTTACTAAAATAAACAGAGACGTTTTATCTCTCTATCTGTCTCTCTCTTCTTCGGTTCTTCCTCCTCCTCTTGGCTGATGCCTCCCAATCAAGATCGACTGTCTTTTCTCAACTCCGTTCGTTCGGTATAGCTTTATGACGGTTCTGATTAGATTGAAACGTGAGAGTTATCTGCTGTTTTCTGAAAGCGAAAAGGAAGCGCGCGACTGCAAGAGCAACACTACCGTATAATATTACACACAATGGTGAGTCTCCTCATCATTGATCCATCAATTGTTTGATTTGACTTGATATGGTCATGTTCTTTTCTCTGATTTATTGCCAATTAATTAAAGTTCCCTGTACGTAAGTGTATGCATGGGGTTTAATTTCCATCTCCAATATGCCTCGGTTAATTAAATTCTTTCAGAGTGTACATGTGAACGTGGTACTGTGCAGCTGCGGTTACATATATATAATTAACGCAGATCCAATGGAATGATTGATTGATTTTTTTTATCACATACAAATACATTTAGGGTTTGTACGACCTATAGTAAAATAATGTCATATACGATTGCTTTTCTGAAATCATCACTTTTTAGCCCTATGGCAAATTTCTTTTGCAAATTTGGCTTCTTTGAGAATGTAATTGTAAAAATAGTTCTATCCTTGACTACAAAAATGCTAGAAGGTGACATATGCTTCCGTGATGCTGGAGCATAGAAGGTGATATGGCACTTCTATGGTTGGAGATAAAGCTATTTTTTATAATTACGTTCGTAAAAGAGCCAAATTTAAAAAAAATACACACGCTGGAAAAGTGACTGAATTCTGCTTTTCTATACAACATAATAGTCACAGTGCGGAGCCCATATATAGGCCATCCCAATGCAGTGGTGAGGCCGGCTCGGAGACTATTCTTTTAGGGGTTGTTTGGTTGCTTGGTTCCACATGGTTAGACTCTTAGGAGCCAGGGAACTAACGTTTGATTGCTTGTTGTATCGCGTGAGCCTACACCCATATATGCAAGATGGTTGTTTTGCAAGTGATATTTTTGAATAATTGAATAAACATAGAAAACCAACTTAGAGTTAAAAAAAATAGGTGACTCACGAATAGCAAACCGCTAAAAAAAAAGTAGTTGATTTTTTCTACGCACCGTTTATATGATGGGTTGGGCAATCAACTTTCCCCATTGGAGTTGGGCACTCTTTGTCTTGTTGGAATAGGGAAATAAAAGCATGCTTGGCGCTAAGCTGCATCGAATTTGTTGGTTTTTACGAGTGTAGCAAATATAAATGTATCAAAAATCCGTATCATCTATATGACAGTTGGGAAGGACACACAAATTAGGCATCTGATCGAAAGTGAGGGAGCCACTCACACGTGCCTGTTAAAAAAAACGCCACACACACGTGGGAAAAGAAATACTATGTTTTTACTCCCTCTCCATGCATCATGCAAAAGCTCATGCATTACTTGCCCACATCGATCGATCCATCTGTTGTTTGCGTGCACGTACGTACAAGTTGAGTTTAATGAGCTTAATTATTGGTTCACTGATCTTGTTATGTTTTGCATCTTAACCAACTATAATTAAGCCACCACCACGTACAAAGTAAAGCTAAATGAAGACTACAACACATGGCAGTGAGTATGTATATAAAGTAAAGCTAAATGAAGACTACAACACATGGCAGTTAAGTTAGCCTTGCCGGGTTAACACAACTAATTGCCCATATATTTTTTTTTAGGCAAAGTGGCCTCTAAGGGTCTAACCTCTAAATTCATTAATCGAACAGTACAAGGTGATTACAGTTCCACAAGAGCCAAAGAAAAAAAGAAAAGAAAATTACAGTAAAGTTCCTGCAAACCCAATGAGCCTGAAGCTTTATTGTGTTCATTGCCAACTATGACGATCGATGAAGAGTGCAGAGCGCCAGAGACGTATGTAGCGGCGCTGGCTGGAACCTTGTGAGTGACACGTCGCCGGTGATGTATTATAACGGCTGGCTTTATTAACCTGTGAGTCGGCAGGTGACGTCGGTCGGGAAGAGCTGCCTGGAAGCCGTCGGTCAAAAAAAGGGCCTCCTTTGTCGAGGGAGGTTGAAGAAAAATGGGACGGTTCGGACTAATTTGATGGAGCTGATCTTCTGTCCTAGCCGTCGGGATGGAAGACGAAGCTGTTTTTTTGGGAGTGAAGCGGTTGGCTCAGGCTCATAAATGAAACTGAGGATTTTTTTTTTTTTAGAAAAGAGAGACAAATCAATAACAACACCTATACCCGTAAGAATTGGAGAGCAACCCCAGCGCCACCTGTCGCTTTGGCATTTTTGCGAAAAAGTCCCTCCGTTTCTCCGAAATTACGGATAGGTCCCTGTGCGATTTTTTAAGAGACAAGAATATTTTTTTCACTTCGCGTTTGGGTCCCTGGCCTGGTATTTTTACGGAAAAACCTCCCGTTAGTTTCAAATCGCGAACAAGCCCTTTTCTAATTTTTTCGGATAGCGAAACGGTCCAAAAATAACATCCGGATCCTCGCTTCTTACGTTCAGTCCTTTCTCCGTTTTTCGAAAAAATGTTTTCGCCACGAAAAACCGGAAAAAATTTTCGCCACCAAAAACCGGAAAAATTTTTTCGTCACCAAAAACGCAGATTCATCAAGTTTTATAGCAACTTATGTATTTGCCAGCGGTCGAATCATGGTTTTAAAAAATGTGGATTCGTCATGATTCAAAAACCCGAAAAAAATGTTTTCGTCACAAAAAATCGCAGTTCATCAAGTTTTATATCGACTTATGGATTTGCTAACGTCGTAATCATGGCTTTTTAAAAATTGTAGATTCGTCATGATTTATAGCGACGGGTGGATTCGCGGTGGGTCCTAACGACCCATTTTTTTAGCGGCGCAACAAAAAACCGGAAAAATATTTTCAAAGACTCAAAAACGGAAACAATGTTTTTAGTCATGGATCGCCGGTTGGTCCTAACGACCCATTTTTTAAACAAACGCAACAAAAAACCGAAAAAATGTTTTCATCACCCAAAAACCGAAAACAATGTTTTCGTCACCAAAAACATGGATTCATCGAAGGTTTATATCAACTTATAGATTTGCCAACGGTCATAATCATAAGCATGCTATCGAAATTCAACCGTGGCGTAGAAGCCGCTTTTTCACCTAGTACACACAATGGTCGAAGGAAACGGCGCGCCAGCCACCACGGAGATAAACTCCACAAGCCTCTGCGGAGCGGAGACTGAAGTTAGCCACCTCTGAATTTGGATTATAAATCAACAAACTCCACCTTGAGACAAATTCAGTCTTGTAGCATGAATGTTGTAGACATCTTCCTGGATAGCAAAGAAAACAATGCCGACACCCAAATAGCCACTAGGGCTAAACAGTTATACCAACTAAGTTTGAGCAAAGCTCAAACTTAGCAACAGGAACTGGTTTCGTCATCATATCAGCGGGGTTATCATAGTCTTGATCTTGCATACCTTTATGTTACCTTGAGCAATAACATCACGAATATAGTGATACACGACGTCAATGTGCTTTGATCTCTCATGAAACATTTGATCCTTTGTAAGGCATATAGCACTTTGATCGTCACAAAATAAGTTGATGCAAGATGTATCTCCACAAAGCTCGACATATAAACCTTTCAACCAAGTAGCCTCCTTGCATGCTTGACAAATGGCCATATACTCTGCCGGTGGTGGACAAAGCAATCGCTGTTCTGCAGAATTGCCTTCAACTCACACACACCCACCAATAGTGAAAACATAACTTTGTGAGTGACCTTCTTTTGTCCAAATCAGCGGTATAATCAGAATCCACATATCCAACAAGTCCTTCTCCGGTCTTGCGAACTTCAAACAAGCATTGGAAGTACCTCGAATGTACACGAAAATCTATTGAACTGACCTTCAATGTTCTTTCCCTGGATTAGCCATATATCTACTGACCAAACTCATAGCATGAGACAAATCCGGACGAGAACACACCATGGCATACATTAAAGAACCGACAGCACTAGAGTAAGGTATTCTGGACATATACTCAATTTCTTCGTCAGAATCAGGACATTGAAAAGATGACAGTTTGAAGTGAGGAGCAATGGGAGTACTTTATCGGTTTAGCTTCATGCATATTAAACCGATGAAGGATTTTATCAATGTAACTTTCTTGGCTAAGGAATAATGAACCAGACTTTCTATCCCTGATAATTTCCATACCAAGAATCTTTCTAGCTGCACCAAGGTCCTTCATCTCAAACTCACTACTTAACTGTGCCTTTAAAGTAGTGATCTCTTTCTTACTCTTGGCAGCAATTAACATATCATCAACATATAACAGCAAGTATATAGGTGACCCATCAACAAATTTCAAATAAACACAACTATCAAATTCAGACCTCTTAAAGTTGTGTGAGAGCATAAATGAGTCAAATCTTTTATACCATTGTCGTGGAGACTGCTTCAAACCATAAAGAGACTTCTTCAATCTACAAACCAAGTTTTCCTTACCAGGCGCAATGAAACCCTCAGGCTGGTCCATATAAATTTCTTCCTCTAGTTCACCATGTAAGAATGCAGTCTTCACATCTAACTGCTCAAGCTCAAGATCATGCATAGCAACAATACTAAAGAATGTGCGAATTGAACTATGCTTTACAACCGGAGAAAACACATCATTATAATCAATGCATGGTATCTGTCTGAAGCCTTTAGCGACTAACCTTGCCTTGAACCTCTTGGGTTCGATAGAAGTGACACCTTCCTTTATTTTGAAGATCCATTTTACAGCGAACGGTCTTCTTTTCTTTGAGTGCGAACAATGTCCCAAGTGCCATTCTTCTCAAGCGATGCATCTCTTCTTGCATGGCGGACATCCACTTGTCGCGTTCACTAGAAATAATAGCTTGATGAAAGTCGAAGGTTCGCATACCTTCTATCTCCTCTGCACAACTAAGGGCATGACCAACAAAATTACACTCTTCGATCGAATTTAGTAGGACGAACTATATTTCTCCTTGGCACATCAAGCGCAATAGATTGTTGTGGTGGTGCACTGTGAGAGAAGAGTGCTCAACAATGGGTGAATCATCGATAGAGGTAACAATATCATGAACGTGTATTTGGGACAACAACGTCATCATCATCAATCACGTGATCCTCATCATCCAAGTGCTCCACCACGCGCTTACTTTCATTGTCCTTCATCGAAACATTAGTAGACAATTCACATGATACATAGCAGATTCATTGAAAACAACACTTCTACTTATCAAAATCTTTTTGGTTTCGGGGTTCCACAACTTATATCCTTTTACACGAACCATAACCAAGAAATCGCCTTAACTGCTCTAGGTTCAAGTTTTCCATTATCCACATGTGCGTATGTCAAGTGCGGTGTGCGGACCATACCTCAAGAGGAGTCTTCTTGTTGAGAGCTCTGGAGGGTGACCTATTTATCAGGTAGCAGGCGGTAGATGCAGCTTCAGCCCAAAAGTGTTTGCCCATAGTAGCGTTGGACAGCATGCAGCGAGCTTTAGAGATGATCGTCCTGTTCATCCGTTCAGCTACACCATTCTGTTGAGGAGTGTACGGAACGGTGTAGTGCCTGACAATACCTTGTCTTCTGCAATAAAACTTAAAAGCACGTGAACAGAACTCCATCCCATTATCAGTACGAAGGACTTTTACCTTCCTTTCAGTTTGCCTTTCTACCATGATCTTCCAATCTTTAAAAGCATCAAATGCATCATATTTATTTTTCAAGAAATATGGCCACACCTTTCTGGAGTAATCATCAATAATAGTAAGCATATAGCGAGCACCACCAAGAGAATGTTTACGGGATGGCCCCCACAAATCAGCATGCACATAATCTAATATACCTTCAGTTGTATGAACAGAAGTAATGAATTTTACCCTCTTGTGCTTATCGAATATGCAGTGCTCACAAAACTCCAACTTGTCGGTGTTGCACCCATCGAGAAAGCTCTCTTACTCAATTCGCCATGCCAAGTTCACTCATATGCAGAGGCGCATATGCCAAAGTTTAGTATTTGGAATGATCGAAGCGATGGCGGCAATGAAATGCTGAGCACAGGTGATAATCTTGCCTCTAAGAATATATAAATTTGCAGATTTCATATCACCTTTCATTATAATGAGAGAACCTTTCAATACCTTCAAAACTCCACCAAGGCGAGTAGCTATACCCTTTGAGATCGAGGGTACTTAGCGAGATGAGGTTCTGGCCATGGTTGGGGCGTGTCTCACATCTGTCAAAGTCCTTGTCATACCATCATGCATTCGATCCGAACGGAACCAATACCTATAATCGACATGCGGTGTCATCTCCCATCCGCACAACTCCTCCATTCTGCACAAACTCATAAGTATTGAACCATTCTCTGTTAGAGCATATATGATATGAACAAGCGTAATCAAGTATCCATTCAGCATTCATTGAGACACAACCGGCAAAAGCAATAAGAGCATCACCACAGTGGGAACTATCATTAGAAACAACAGAGGCCTTACCATCATCCTCGGATTTATGCTTAGGTCGGTATGTACCGTTCCTCTTTTCTTTGTTCTGCAGCTTTCCAACACTCGAGAGATATCATGGTTATTTTTCTTACAATACTGCAGAACTTTTCCTTGCCTCTTGACTTGGAGCGCCCCTCTACGGATTGGCTTTTCCTCTCATTGCGGTGTTTGATCTCTTACGCTCGCTTACGCCACGCATCGAATAACGCCTCACCGTTGGAGGTTGATTCTTCCGAGTGTACCATCTGTTTCATCTTTTCCTTCGATGAAGAGCCTCATATACTTCATTCACGGTTAGTGTATAACGGCTATACAATATGGTATCTCGAAATTTGCATATGAACTAGGCAGAGAGCACAAAAGCGGATATAAATCTTCTTCATCATAGATTACATCCATAGATTGTAAATCGAAACTATTTCTTTGAAAACCGAGAGATGGTTAAGAAGAACCACCTCGATACCACTTGTTAGCAAATTGACACGCAACCAAATACGAAGTAGATCAAAACCAAAACAGATCGAGACACAAGAATTTAACGTGGAAGAACCTCTCCGGCGATTATGTAAACACTCCCGAAATAGTGAAGTTTTGCCGGCCGGCGCCCGTGGTTTTTTACCCTTCGTTTTGGAGGGGTTTTTCCACGTTAAATTCTTGTGTCTCGATCTGTTTTGGTTTTGATCTACTTCGTATTTGGTTGCGTGTCGATTTGCTAACATATAAGGAGAGAAATATTTGACTAAGCCGATAGCAAATTCTTTAAACACGATCTCAAAAGAGTACAAATGATTATTGCTCTCTTACAATCTCTTGAACCTTTTAGAACTCTCGGATCCTTACCCTATACAAGAATCTAATGCTAAAGAATAACCTAGCCTCTAATCATCTCGTGCACCTTTTGGTCTGAATAAGTTGGCTTGTAGTTTCTTGGTTACTTGGGTTCTCCATGACTACCCTCTAAATTTATATAGCCTCCCTAGTTCATTGAAGATGAGTCTAAAACGTTGAGAAGATAGACTGCCTCAACAAGTTAAAGCTATGTTAGAAATTAAAGGTAATTGATATTACAAGATTAAGGGGTGAATGTTAGAGTTAATTTTGTAACTAGGGAGGAGTCTGAATCGAAATAGGAAAAAAAAGAGTCTGATTCTAATTCAGTTTTGAATCCGTTTTTGATTCTTAGAGCTGTACGTTAAAAGTAAAAATTTCTTGGTAGTTCTACTGTTTATAAGCAAGAGAGCCATAAAATAAGAAAAGATACTAGTTGTGTAACACCGTCAAAAAGAAAAGCATAGAAGCACTTATGTTTTGGAGTTTTTTTTTTGGCCGTGTGTTGATCGGGCTAAAACCAAGGTACGTACAAGCATGCAGTACTGCCAGCTAGACAAGCAAGCAAAGCATTAGTCGTACGTCAGGTAATCGTAGCTTTTGTTTCTTTCCTGCTTCTGGGTTTCGAGCCACCCAAATTACGTGCAAAGGCTCTAAGTATGGCTTAGTTTGCCATGTATGTATACACCTAATATATCTGCGTACTATACCATCGCATTCCATTCTCTGTATCGGTTTGCTTTGCGCGCGCGCATATATGCGATATAGCTTTGCACTGACGCAAGCTGCAGGGGGACATCAACCTGTCGATGGAGGCCGCCGGTGTGCAGGAGAAGAAGAACTGGGCGGCTGAGGGGCTGCTGCTTCCAGTGAGCATGGTGCTGGTTCAGGTCTTCACCATGGGCGCTCTCCTCCTCTCTAAGGTCGTCTTCAACATCGGCATGGAGCCCTTCGTCCTCCTCGCCTACCGCAACCTCATCGGCACCATCACCATCCTCCCCTTCGCCTTCTACTACGAGTGGTACGTACCTATAGCGACCTCGCTACGCTACGCACTCCCTGCGTTCTTTTCCAGAAATTTCTTGGTGCCCAGGGGAATCGACGTCCCTATTAGCGAATCCACCATGATGCGATGTTTCAAAAATCGAAAACGAAAATCATGATGCGTAAATTTGAATATGGAATTGGAATTTTGCAAGTTTATATAAGTTTGAGTGTACTATATCCATGACTTTTTTGGTATTTCTAAAACAATATTACGTCACGGTGGATTCGCTAACGGGGACATCAGTTTCCCTAGGTATCAGAACTACACTCTACCTTTTTTTCCTTACAATCTGTGTTTAAATTTCTGAAAACTATCTAGACTGGCAATACAAAAACTATATCATCAGATTTATTGTTGAAAATGTTTTCGTATTATTATAATTTTACTGATTTATAATTATACAAGTCATAAAAAGTAATCTCTCAGTTATTTTATCTTCGACGTTATACGTTTCCGAGTTGTGACTTTGAACTTTTTTTATAATATGTTGTGTAAATTAAAAAAACTATAATATGATTAAAGTAATTTGAAAGACAAATCTAGTGCTATAGGTTAAAATTTATAATGTTTTGTGGTACAAATTCTCAACCAGCAAATAAAAAAGAACAGAGGAAGCAATGATCATAATCACATCTCTTGAAGACCGCGATAACACAATAACACGAAATAGAGAAGAACAGCCTCACTACCTCTGTTCTCTTTCACTTCATGTTTTGGACAACAGCATGGTTTGCAATACACTAATTTGACCATTTTCTTTTCTATTTTCATGTTAGGAAAATTATTGAAAATATAATAACATATAATTACCTTCAGGAACAAATCTACAAATAAAATTTTTATATGACAAATCTAAATATTTTTGTGTATATTTGTGACCAAAAATTTAAAAAGTTGATTACGCGCATTCTAAAATGACAAGTAAAAAAAAAAAAACAGAGTACTTTACATTTACCTACTCTCTTCAAATGGCTAGTCTATAGGTTGCCTTCTAGCTCGTTGAGAGAGTACCAAACGAATGATACTTTTCCTCATGTTCCATACATGCATGCATAATATGCACACTACTTCATCGATGGATTGACAAGAAGTGTGGCTTGCATTGCTGTGCTACGCGAGCAGGATGGGGTTTGCTTCTAGACTACTCTTTCTCGTGCCTCCTGAAAAAAATGCATATATGCATGTTGTCCAGTGTACCATGTATGCACGTGGTGTCAACACACAAAAATACGCTAGAGATACGCGAATACACGCTATGCTTGCATCATGAAATTTAACCCCTCGGGGGATAAAAACGAGCAAGTAAGTTAATTTCATGCACAATAAGGGAGTGCCATGTAATGACTGAAGATGCAGTGATTGAAGATATGATGATAGCTTGAATCGAAGTGACTTGATAGGACAGAAAGCTGCAATTTTGGGATCTGTTTCTCGGTTTAGCAAGACAGCTTGTAGACAAACGTACATATGAGAAACACAACACTTTCCTTGCTATATATATGCGTACTATCTACGATGTATCGGCCCTGTTGATGCGTAACTGCTTAACCAATTGGTAAGAAGAGACAACAAAGCTATTCTGTTTCTGTTGAGGAAAGGGTGCTCACACTGTCAAGGGCGTCAGGACCTAGGGTAGCTGGCCCTTGGCTACGGAGTTCGTAGCCACGATCCGTCTTCGCCGGCGAGGTTTTGCCCCTCTGCCGTCGGCTTGTTGGGAGAGAGACGGGAGATTAGAGATAATGATCTTGCTTAATCTTCTCAATGTGTGGTTACAGGAATATATGGCCAAGGGCCTTAACCAATCTCTCCTAGACTTAAGGAATAAAAATAGAAACTAATCTCTCTTTCCAAACTTAGCCACTCGCGGTGAACTCCTCCTGCAGCAGCAGCAGCAGCGTTACATGTGCGCGGCGGCGCCGCCACGGCGGCGCCAGACGTCGTCGCGCCCACATGACATCTCTTCCCTCGAGACCCAGCTCGTCCTCGAGCTGAAAGTTAAGGGTACTTGATGCGGAACTCGTCGAGGTCCTCCCAGAGCAGACTCACGGCTCGCCAAGCCAATGACAAGTACTGACGAACCCCACGCGCCAAGCGAGCTTGCTCGACACGCAATGCTCTGAATCACCCCCCGTTGTGGATGGCGGCAGGTAGAAGGCGGAGGTGCGCCGATGAACTTCTTGAGCACGCCAACATGGAACACATCATGAAGTCGGGCACCGAGGCGATTCAGCGAAACAGCGACATCGTTGATGATCTCGACGACGCGGTAGGGTCCCACAAATCGGGCTTCAGCTTCCTCGTGGTCGCCCTGGGTAGTGAGGACGCGGCGCCGCCGAGTCGAAGAAGTGCCCAATCGCCCACGATAAGAGACCGCCCGATCTTGCCGGTCGTGAGTGGAGCTTCTGGGGCCTTTGTGCTGCTCGGCGATGGCGTACATCAGCCAGAAGGCCTCGCGAGCCTCTATGTCTGGCGACAGCGGCCACCAGCGTCTCCCCGCTCATAAGAGCGGATGGAAGGAGGGTCACGCCATATACCACGCGAACGGCGTGTCCCGGAGTGAGTCTGCAGCGGTGTTGTAGGTGTACTCGGCCCACGGCAACCAGCCGCAGCGGCGGGCGGGACGATCTCCGGTGAAGCAGCGCAGTACATCATGATGACGCGGTTGGCGGCCTCCGTCCGTCGTCCATTGTGGATGGAAAGCCGACGTCATGTGCAACTTGGTGCCCATAAGCCGCATGAGCTCGCGCGAACGTCGAAGTGAACACCGGTCGCAATCGGAGACGATGGATCGCGAACGCCATGGAGGCGAACAATGTCGGCGAAGAAGGCTCGCGCCACAGACTCCTTGCCGTGTCACGGATCGCGCGAGAGGATGAAGTGGCGTGATTGTTGAACCGGTCGACGACGGAGAGAATGACCGTCTTCCGTTCACCCTTGGTAGTGCTTCCACGAAGTCGAGACCGATGTCGGCCTGCACCGCGACGGCAACGCAACAGCGGCATAAGCAGCCCATTTGGTGTAGATGTTCGACTTGTACCGGCCGACAAGTAGGGCACGACCGTCATTTAATTCTCGCACCAAACCACGCATGTTGGGAAAATGAAAGTCGCGGCGAGGCGGTGAAGCGTCGCGATGGGCGCCTCGTGCCCATCCTCATGGACGGCCGCCATGATCTCTGCGGCGGCGGTGAGGTGGGTGGGATGTAGAGACGCCCGTGGCGACCATGTCGCCGACCACGCCCCAGGTGCGGCGCGTGTACCGCCTTGAGACCTCATCGTGGATGGCCACCAATGCCGGATCCGTGGCTCGCGCGTGGCGGCGGCGATGAAGTCGGCGCGGCGCCGAAATAGCGATAGGCGCCCTCCTCGTCACGGCGGGAGGGCGTCGACCACGGTGTTCGTGGACCGGACTTGTATTCGACGGTGAAGTCGAAGCAACAAATTGCCCACCCAATGGTGTTGCGGGATCGTGGCAAGGCACTGGTCGAGCAAGTACTTGAGGCTATAGTGGTCCGTCTTGACGGTGAAGCGTCGCCCCGTAGAATCTGACGCCAATGCCGTCACGGCTGGACAAAAGGCCGATGAGCTCCCGCTCATATGCGGCGAGCGAGCGATGGCGCGGCGCCACCGGCCTGCTGAAGAACGCGATGGGATGGCCATCCTGGACCAGCACCGCGCCGAAGCCATAGGTCGACGCGTCGCACTCTACAACGAATGGCTTGGCGAAGTCCGATGCAGCCGCAAGACGGGCCGACGTCACCGCCCCTTTGAGGGCGCTAAAAGCCGCTGCTGCGTCGCCGTTCCAGGTGAACCCCTCCTTCTTCAGAAGAGCTGTGAGAGGAGCAGCGATGGTGCCGTAGTTGTGGACGAACTTCCTGTAGTACCCCGCCAGGCCGAGAAAGCCTCGCACCGCCCGCGCCGAGCGCGGTTGAGGCCAGTCGTGGATGGCCTGGACCTTGGCCGGATCCATGGCCACACCCGCCGCGGATATGGTGTGCCCGAGGTAGGCGACAGCGTCCGCGCCGAAGGAGCACTTGGAGCGCTTGACGAAGAGACGATGCTGTCGGAGCACCGTGAGGACGACGCGGAGGTGACGCAGGTGGTCCGCCCAGGAGGCGCTGTATATCAAAATATCGTCAAAGAAGACAAGCACAAACCGGCGGAGGTAGGCGCGCAGCACGTCGTTCGTGAGCGACTGGAACGTGGCAGGGGCGTTGCATAGCCCGAACGGCATGACCAAGAACTCGAAGAAGGCGTCATGCGTCCGGAACGCGGTCTTGTCGATGTCCTCCGGCTTCATACGGACCTGATGGTAGCCGGATCGGAGGTCGAGCTTGGTGAAGAATCGGGCGCCATGGAGTTCATCCAGGAGCTCGTCGACGACCGGAATGGGGAAGGCGTCCTTGACGGTGATGGCGTTCAGCGCGCGGTAGTCGACGCAGAACCGCCAAGAGCCGTCCGCCTTCTTGACAAGGAGGACCGGGGACGAGAACGCCGAGCTGCTGCGCCGAATAAGCCCCTGGTCCAGCATGGACGCACATTGACGCTCCAGTTCGTCCTTGTGCAAAGCGGGTATCGATGCGGTCGGATGACCACCGTGGCGCCCGCACCAAGGTGATGCTATAGTCACGGCCGCGCGATGGGGCAGGCCGTCGCGGCTCGCCGAAGACGTCGTCGAAATCCGCCAAGAGCTCTCGAGGAGCGAGCTCGCCGCCATAGTCGTGCTCACGGCCGGCGCACGAGGGCTCGCCAGCCCCTGCCAGCAGAAAGCGCGGCCCTGGTATGTGAAAGAGACCGCGCGGTTGCTGAAATCCCACACGATCGGGCCGAGCACGGCGAGCCACCGGGTGCCGAGGACGACATCGTACCCCGCCAAGGGCATGACATAGAGATCAGCGGGGAACGAGGCGCCACCGATGGTCAGCGGCGCGTCGCGGATGACGCCGACGCACGCGACGCGTTCGCCGTGAGACGCGGTCGGTGTTGTAGAGGCAGTCCGGTCCGAAGGGCAGCGGCCTCCGAGATGAAGTTGTGGGTGCTGCCGGAGTCCAGCAAGGCGACGAGGGATGCGGATCCGAGCCCGGCCTCCAGTTGCATCGTGTCGGTGAAGGCGACCCCGGCTAGGGCCTGGAGGGAGAACACGGGCGCGTCCGCAGTCCCCACGTCCTCGGCGGTCTCCGTGGCCGCCCCGTCGTCCTCCTCCGCAAAACCATCGAGGAGGAACAGCCGCTTGCACACACGGTTGTGGCCCCTGGTGAATCTTTGTCATCGCAATTGTAACAGAGCCCGAGACGGCGCTCTTCTTATTCCGCTGGGTGAGGCGTTTGATGGGGCGACCCTCGGCGGTGATTGTCGCGGGTGGCTGCTGGCACCGGCGCGGCAGAGCGGCGGGCGGCGGCCGAGCCGGCAGCAGAGGCCGGGGCGGCGCTCTGGCGGCGGCGGTATCTTGCTTCCCGCATTCGATCGGCGAGCCAAGCTCATGGCGCGCGCGACTGGGGTTCGGATTCGGACGTCGATGCTGAGCGGCGGCTGGAGACCACCGGTGAACAGCTGGACCCTCTGCGCCTCTTCAAGCGGGCCAGCACGAGGGAGGAGCGCCTGGAACCTATCTTGATACTCGGCGACCGTGCCCGTGCGCCGGCATTCTGCCAATTCGGCCAGCGGGGCAGAGCGCAGCGGTGGCCCATAACGCAGGTTCAACAGCTCCTTGAAGCGACGCCAGGACGGGGTGCCCTCGTCCGTCTGGACCTGGATGTACCACATCTGCGCGCCCTCCTCCAAGTTGTAGGAGGCCATCCAGACCTTCTCCTCCTCCATGATCCGTTGCTGATGGAAATACGACTCACAGCGATTGATGAAGAGCAGCGGATCGGTTTTCCCGTCATAGCGGGGAAAATCCATCTTCTGGAACTTTGGTGGTCGATCATGATGGTGCTGCCCATCGTGGCCCCGGGCCGCCCGATGAGGAGGCGGACTTCTCCTTCTGGAGCTCGGCCACGGACGTCTGCAGGGACGCCACAGTCGTGGTCAGGGTCGCGATCATGTTGGCAAGATCGGCGGTGGTCGGTTCAGACATGGCTGAAGTGATCGACGCAGCGGCCGATGGTGGCGAGCGGGGTGGGCTGGGTGGTAGCGCAGCGGTGGAGGGATGTTGCGGCGGCGGAGCGGATGAAGACGAGGAACGCCGGGGAGCTGATACCAGGTTGTCAAGGGCGTCAGGACCTAGGGTAGCTGGCCCTTGGCTACGGAGTTCGTAGCCACGGTCCGTCTTCGCCGGCGAGGTTTTGCCCCTCTGCCGTCGGCTTGTTGGGAGAGAGACGGGAGATTAGAGATAATGATCTTGCTTAATCTTCTCAATGTGTGGTTACAGGAATATATGGCCAAGGGCCTTAACCAATCTCTCCTAGACTTAAGGAATAAAAATAGAAACTAATCTCTCTTTCCAAACTTAGCCACTCGCGGTGGCCTCCTCCTCCTCAGCAGCATAGCCTTACATGTATGTGGCGCTGCGCAAGTCACGGCGGGCGCCAGTCGTCGCGCCCCATATGACACACACTGTCACGCATATTGCAATCAGTATACATTAGATAGCACTTACGTTCTGGGCATCATCAGTTTCCTTCCGTCACCCTTAGTAACGATTCACAGGTCAACTTTAATCATGTGAAGCATGTTACTGGTCGCTTACTGGGATCCAAAGTAGTTGAGCCTTTCAATACGAATTCGTCAAATTTAGACTAGAAATGAAGGAAATATTCCTCTTTGAGGATCAAATATGCTTGATCCAATTTCAGTAGTTTTAGAGGGGAGAAGAGTGAGCTAGGAAGATCCACATACTTTTATTCTTTCTGATGGCTGCTTTATCATTAGCACCATTTTTTTGAAGGGGATTATTACCCTCATTATCAGTCATATATCGTTCCACAAAAGTTGCACTCATTTTCCGGGTATTTTGGAGGCATCTCATGCTTTTGTTTTGTTTGAGGAATGCAATGGGTTGGTCATCAACATCTCAAAACTCATGAGTCACGACAACAAAGCTAGTTGAAAAAAAGAGTAATCACCAAATTCATGGGATGATCTCTCGATGGATGAAGTGATCCCTTAAACCAAAGGCAAACATACTTACTTTTGACATCATATCTTCGTTCTAATTTAGTACTTTCGACCGCTAGCATTTTCTCCAGAGATTTTACGCTTGTAATGACTCACCGGTGCAGGGAGATGATTAAAAAGGTGAACCTCAAGATATTGGGCTGGATCTCCGTCAATGCTTTTTTTGGGTCAGTACTGTACTGTGCCATACTTTGAGAACAAGCCGCAGGTGAGCTTCTTGAAAAACTTGTATCGTACTCTGAAAATTCTGATTTGGTTTGCTGATTAATTCAGGATTGTGCTAGCAATGGGACTGCACTACTACGGTCTTCGCACCACCAACGCAGCCTACGCTGTCAATTTCCTTAATCTGATCCCCATTGTCACCTTTATCATAAGCATCATACTCCGGTATGTATTTTTTTTTTCGAAACAAGATGCAGTGGTATTATTCTGCACTACCAACATCTATATGGAAACGGGGAGAGTAGTTATTATTTACAGCATGCGTGCATGAAGACATGAACCTGACAATGTATCATTAATGAATAGTACATTTGTGTACTTACCTGAATGATCATCAGGCCATGTAATGCTGGAACTGCATGCGTCAATCTGAAAATGTTTGTCCATAAACAAATTCAGACTGGAGAAGCTGAAGATCACGACACGCCCTGGCAAGATGAAGGTTGTGGGCACCGTGATCAGCGTGGGAGGGACGATGGTGATCAGCCTGTACAAAGGCAAGCTGCTGCATCTCTGGCCTACCCATCTACTGAAGTCGCAGCTGCAGGCGGCCGGCGCCGCCTCGTCTCCCTTAAGCCACCACAGCATGCTCATCGGGACATTGTTCCTGTGCGGCAGCTGCTTCAGCTACGCCTTCTGGTTCACCATACAGGTAGGTGGCGAGCAGGTTCTCGATTCATGTACCTTGAGTTTCTGAAATTGGCAAAAAAAAAAAAATCATACTAAAACTGCGCACAGGTTCGAGTGGCCAAGGTGTTCCCGTCCAAGTACTTCTCGTCAATGCTGGCGTGCGTGTTGGGGACCGTGCAGGCGGTGCTGATCGGGATCGTGCTCGACAGGGACCTGTCCTCATGGGCACTCAAATGGGACCTGCAGTTGCTCACCATCGTCTACTCGGTAACTAGTAGATGTTTGATACATCCATCCGTGAGCCTTGAGCATCTTCCATGATTATTATATCTAGGTTGAATGGTCCGATTAATTGATTGGCTCTTTCTTGCCGACGTACATACATAGGGGGTATTCAACACGGGCATCACCTTCTGCCTCATCTCGTGGGCGGTGGCTCGTCGCGGGCCCACCTACCCCTCCATGTTCAACTCGCTGTCGCTGATTGTCACCATGGCCCTCGATTCCTTGCTGCTTGGCACCGATCTCTCCGTGGGGAGGTGAGATTAGATTTCTCATTTTATACCTTCAGCCTTGGAACAGTCAGAACTCGCACGATTTCTACTGTAGCAAATCCGGCAAGCTGCTGACAGTGCCATAAGAACAATATAGCAAGGGTACACTAATGGACGTCGTAACCTGCCTACTTTGTCTGCAGCTTGCTAGGAGCAACGCTGATTATCGTAGGGCTGTACGCCTTCCTCTGGGGGAAAGGGAAGGAGATGCAGCAGCAGCAAATCAGCACCGCAACGAACACAGATCGGAGCAAGGGTGGCACAACAATGAATAACCGCATCGAAACTGAGCAGGTCGGGAATCATGAGACGCGAATTCGCCTAGAAGTGAGCTAGATAGAAAACCATAGACAGTGTTGCTAGAACAAAGAAAGGCAAACAATGTAATGGAAACGATCAATGGAAATCAATAGGTTGGAATTAATATTTACGATCAGTCACAGAGATTCTTCTTTTGTGGAAATAACGGTGTAGTACAGAGCATCTTTTCACTGGTCGACCAGGACCTGGACGGCATTCCCTGTACCATGTTTCTTATATCTTGTTATTTTTCCATTTTGCAACGAAAATTAAAGTTTCTTGTACTGTTGTTCTCATTGGAATATTGGAAAACAAGGTAGAAATGAGAGATACTACAAGCACCGCTCGCGCACTAGCGCGATAATCTAATCTGGTGACCTTCTAGCCTTGTGATAATTGGCAAACTTGTGCACCGCGAATCCATGTGCTCCACGCGTGATTTTGTTAAAAATATATACAAATGTAACTTAAAAAATAGACAGTAACTCAGATGTATTCAAATGTAACTTAGAAAAAAATAGACAGTAACTCAGATGTATTCAAATGTAACTTAGAAAAAGATTCAGAGATCATCTACAGGGGAAAAAATAAAAAATGTAACATAAGAAAGGGAGTAAATCTGAAAAACTCATAATGTAAGTCAGCACATTCTGCATGTAACTCAGAATTCAAAATGTAACAAAAGAAAAAGAAGTAAATCTGAAAAATTCAAATGTATTACGTAAGCACATTTTGCATGTAACTCAGAATTAATTCGTAATAAACTTTGGAAAATTGCAGGATATGTCTTAGAAAATTTCGAGAAACAGCTTAGAAATATCTCATTGGATTTCGAAATATATGACTATGATTATTTCGCAAAAAGGAAAGTAACTCGGGAGAAGTAATTTAGAAATTTTTAGTAGGAAGTTAGAATAATTTGTAAAGTAGCTCAAAATAATTCAAGAAGTAACTTGAGCAAACTCCAAAGAGGAACTCAGGAAAAACAAATCGAGTAGCTGAGAACGGTTTTGAGGGGGATCAGCAATAGCTTGGGCTTGCCCCTCGTGCCTGCACTCTTGGTCCTTCAGCAGCGTTGCTGATCGGTCTTTTGACATTGTGTGGGGACCCGGATTAACCAAATCCGAACCCCTCTGTGTTTCTACCGCGCTAGTCCAGGAACAGCTAGCGCACACAGTCGTACAGTGATGATAACACAGACATATCAAAAGTAAATAACAGTAATAAGCAAAAGAGTGTAACAACATCATCACATTATTACAAGTATGGAGCCTTACGGCTTAAGTGAAAATGTAGTAGCGGAAATGTAGAACAAAAAGAGCCAATCAGTGTGCCCACAGGCAACCGACTGGGGTACGCTCCCTAGAAGATCAAGTCATCCTCCTCATCATAGTCTTCACCACAGATGTCTTCATCTGCTTTATGGAATAAGCAGCCCCGCAATGAAAAGCGGGGGTGAGTATGCAACATACTCGCAAGTCTCGGAAACTTAATGCAAGTAACTAAATGCATGGCTTGAAAAAGGAAGCATAAAGGGTTCATTTGCATAAAGCGAAATTGAAATTTAAATACAAGTAATAATTTCATAAAGCAGCATTTAACAAAATGTAAATAGCATAAATAATTAAACTTGAAGTATAACAATTTTCCAGGTTCCATCTACCTAGTTGGCTCTAGCCGCCAAACTAAATCCGGGAGCTCTAGCCGCTCGCGGATTCCCAACCACATTTTCATTTTAAACCAAATCATCATTTTTCCATTTAAAACCAAAAACCAGAAAATCTACTATGTGAAAGCGTTCCACGCTTGCCCTTGTCCGTGGGCACGGCTACTTAAGTAGTTTTTAAGACTCTGCAGAGCTGGTACACTTTACCCACACGACATGATCAACCCTTTGCGCCAAGCTATTGACACACTTCCTTTGGTGTGCCGGCAGGGAGATCATGACAAGGCCTTTACAATGCATATACCGCTACCGACTTCACCCGCTAAGGTTTCGCTCTCACATTTCTTGCGCCTTGCAAGTGTCATCCTGACAAACTCGCACAGCCCACTGGCGAAGTCAAATAACGATACATGCAAATTACTTAGCCAGGTCGTACCCATATAGACATGTGGTTGTACTGTATAGCATGGCCCAAGGTAACACACGACCGGTCCTTAATTGACTAGGGCGGACAATCACATTCCAAAAATTTTGTGCATCCCGCACCCGCCATACAACCAATCCGCCCCGGTCTAAATCATTTTTCATTTTTAATTTCAAATTAATACCGGCAACACCAATTGCCATAATTTCCACAATTCATTTTGAATCAAGAATGAAATCATTTCCATAATGGTAAGGTACCGACGTGATTAAGCATGGCTAAGCATTTTCTACCGTTCCCTTAATAAAATGATTACCATTAATTACAGTAATTAGTTTTCCTAAGGAGTCAAAGGTTGTCAAGTTGAATATCAATGTGGCATAACAAAGTTGGAATATAGCTAAGCATTGAAACAGTATTTAAAGTATGATACGCACATAATAAGCATTGCAATAATTTAAACACAAAATAGCATTTCATAAATTTTGGTTCAATATGGTCAAAGGAGACTTGCCTTCACCCACTCCTTCGCTACCTCTCATGCGGTGCTCAGCTCGCTCAACCGACAAGTCTCCTACACGCCTTGAAACACGCAAATCGAGGCAAAAATAAATAAAACAAAAATAAATAAAATCCAAAAATTCAAAAGAAAGACACCAGAAGATAGATCTTGCTTTTATATGAATTTAGTAATTTGAATCGTTCGAATCGGAGTTCAAACGGAGGAGAACGGGGCTTCCGAAGTTTAAATGGAGAGAAAAACAGAAATTTAAATGGAGTTGACACGTGTCGCGCTGTGATTGGTTGAATATTCGGAAATTCAGAAAACAAAGAAAAGGAGAACATGCGCTGACGCGTGGGGCCCCGGTGTCATTGACACGGTATACGTGAACCAAGTCCACAGAAGGGCTCACGGTATGGTGACTAATCATGCTGACGCGGCAGCCACGTAGGAGCTAGGGCTGATGTGTCGGTGACGTGGCGGTGACATGGCAACCACGGGCAAAGGAAAGCTGATGTGGCGATGACATGGCACGGTGACGTGGCGGACACGCATATCTACGGCGATGAGGTGGCGCACACGTGTCGTACACGTGGCAAACACGCAAGCAACTAGGGCCTGTGTGGCACCGACGTGGCGCTGACATGGCGCAACGTGGCGTGACATGGTTGACACGTGTGCGTGTGGTGTGACATGGCGTCTACGTGGCTTACACGTGGGCATTAGGGCGCATGTGGCAGTGACGGGCGACAACATGGCAGAGACGCAGCAGTTGACAAGGCGCGCTGGCTCAGGACTTACCGACACGGTCTGGCGAAGATCCGAGCCGTTCTTTGGCAATGAGCGGTCACGGTTGAGGAGGAGCTCGGCAGCGGGGTGGCGGCGATATCCGCTGAGGCGAGAAAAACACGACGGCGGTGGAGGAGTGACGGATCCGACCAAAGAGTTAGCGAATCCGGTGAAGAACAACAAGATGAACTCAATGGTACCACAAGACGCGGTGGAGACTCACCGGAGTGAGAGAAAACAACGGCGGAAGTGCACGGCCGCGGCTTGGAACTCCGGTGAGGTCGCACGGCCACGAGACGGCTTCTCCGCCGGCGAGACTTGAGGGAAAAGTTGCGGCGCAAGGTGGAGAGTGCGGCACGCGAACCGGAGAAGGCTTAAATAGCCTAGGGTTGCGTGTAGAGGCGCGGGATCGAGGTTGGTCGGGCTATAGGTTTCTTGTTGGCCGGTGATAGGTTTAGGGTTTGGGTTAAGGGCGACGTGGCGCTTGTCGAGGCGTCCCACGCCTGTGAGATCCGACTAGTGAGGTTTGACTGGTTTAGGGTTAAGAACAACAGCCGAAGCGGTCTGGCGGTAGAAGTGGCGGTGAACAGGATTGGGCCGCGCACATGAACAAAGAGCATCGGCCCGCACGGAAGAAAATAATTAGAAATTGATTTCCGAATTAATTAAAATACCAGAAAATCCAAATAGCTTCAATAAATCCAAATAAATAGCAAACAAATTCGGAAAAATCTTCAAAAACACAGAAAAATTAAATGAATCACAAGGAACCCAATAAAAATAATAAATAATTAATTTGAGTTATAGTTTATTCAAATTAAATCCTTTTTTATTTTGAAAATTCAAATTAAGCTAATTAAATTCAAATAAATTGCAACAGGTTCGGATTTTTTAAATTCAAGCACAAGGAAGTTGAAAAACGGAATGTTACAAACCTCCCCCCCTAACAAGAAATCTCGACCCCGAGATTTGGAACTACCTAAGGAAAAAGGTTGGGGTAGTCCGCCCGAAGATCCTCCTCGCGCTCCCAGGTGGCTTCCTCTTCTGGATGATTGCTCCACTGGACTTTTGTCTTGTGATTCCTAGTTGATGTGCGAGAAATAGAGAAGACTTCTATTTTAATTTTAGGTAAGCAAATGAGAGATACTAATACTTTCTACATGTCTCTTTTTTTTAAATAACTAGTATTGTTAATAATCTAATTTATATAGTGGTATGTGGTATGATTAGAATATTTGAGGTGAAGGAAAAGATGCATTGTCATTACTCTCATTTGGGGAAAACTGAATGTTTAATATCAAGAAAGGTATTTGAATACAATGGTTGATCTGTATAATTCAACGTTAGTTGACGAAATAAGCTGAGAATAAATGTCATTTCGAGTTGACTTTAAATTGGAAAACATGTATAGATAATTCAAGTATTGGGTTGAGGTAAGAGGATTATAAGATGATTCATGGTGATTTAACTTGTTTGCTCACTTTGGTAAACACAGGTTTTCATTTTCTTTGGTTTTGAAAACTATGAAGGACTAAAATGTATAGACTCAAAAGATTGATTGCAGAATTGAATACACAAGGGCGTACTCAATACCACAACAAGTGCCGTACAATCGCATAAGAAAGATGTTTACGTTCGAGCGATATCGAGGCGGGGGTTGTTCTAGGCGCTAGATGTTTTCTAGGTCTTTAAGATAGTGTCGGGACCGAATATGCAAATCCGGACCTCTGTATATCTTGCACTAGTCGAGGATCACGCTAGTGCACACAAAGCTCAACATTAGCGAATATCATAATCATACACACCGTAAATAAGATAAAGACATAATATACTAAATATTAGCAGTTGTATGACCTTATGGTCAACTTACTTAACAATGCCTCATAAGGCTGAACCACAAATTGAACTGCAGCGGAAATGAAGTCGTAGATAACCCCTCAGTATACCACAGGCAACTGACAAGGCTCGCACCCTAAACATTCGTCTCCTCATGGTATTCCTTCTTCAGCACTGATGATGTTTGTAGGCAAGGGTGAGTATACAACATACTCAACAAGTTGTGCACAGAATGCAATTCTACCATAACTATATGCAAGGCTTATTCCAAAGGAATGGCTAAGTGGTTCTTAAGCAGTAAAGCAGCATTTAAGAAACATACATAATGTAGATTGAAAAGACAGTAAAACAAATAATAACGAGTAAGTAGATTCCATTGCTTTCAAATCAACCCAAGTCTCATCCTAACTCAAATTCCATTATCCACATGGCATCCCGCCATCCAAGCAGTTGACAAGTTTTAGTTAACTACCCCTTGACTGTAATTCCCGAGCATTGCTCAATACCGTGAGCACGGCTATCCGAATAGATTGTACACTCTGCAGAGGTTATGCACTTTACCCACATGATACAATCATGCACCACACAGGCGAACGATCGTAACGAAGCCTTTACAATGCATCCTCTTAACCCAAGCTACCGCTAAGGTTTCAACACTGAAGGGCTACGCCGCCACGACAGGGCCCCCCTCTTGCGCCATGTGAGTTTCCCCCGTGCACCCGGACTCACACCACCAAGATAGCACTTAAGTTAAGCATTTGCAAATTAGTCAGCTAAGCTGTCCCATTCCAGACATGTGGTTGCAAGTTAGACTCAGGTCAAAGGCTCGCAAGGTTAAGTCCTTAGGATTGATTAAAGCAAGTCTTACACATACCCTCTTGCCCATCGGGCCCACCCTGGCACCCTTGCCCCTGCCACTTGCTTCAATCTAAATGATTATCAAACCCAGTTGATTACCAAGCATCACATGCTATACACAATTCAACCTCGTTGCGTGACCTTCTCGCCACCACAACTCAATCTCTTTGTGTAACCACACATGACACACAAATTAACATCATTGTTCCATATACCATTAGTCAAGATTAATAATCATTATTGCATGAACATGTGATGTCGTGGCATGGCTAAGCAATTCTATTTCGTTCTAACCATCCATGTTGATTTCATTATTAACCAACTATAGAACCAACTTAAGGTGACAATGAAGCATGGCATACAAATAACAAGGTAGGGTATAATTCAAAGGGTATGATAGCTAATCCCAAACTTATGTTGAAATCATTTATACACATAAAATAACAAGTAATAAGTTAAATCAAAATAGCATGCAATCTAAATTAGGTGCAACATGATCAAAGCACAACTTGCCTTCGTTAAGCTCCTGCTCCTGATCTGGAAATAATTCACGAGCCGAAATCCTTCCGAAGCTTCGCACAATTCAACGTCTACGCGAATCGAGAGAGAAAGCAAATAAAAACCAAAAACAAAGAGCAAACAAATTCAAAAATTCAAATAAAAGCCACCATTAGAAATATCTCAATTTTACAAATTTTTAGGAATTTGAATCACCTCAAACGGAGTTCGTATGCGAAAGTTATGAGGTTTTGAAGTTTGGAAAATCTTGAAAATACCCTGAAAATAGAAATTCCAAATTTAGCGAATTATTTTTATAAAGGAAACTCTGATTTTCCGGCGTCAAGTGACACATGCGCCGCGTGGCACCAACTCAGCCAACAGACACGCCACCTCGGCGAATCCCGCGCGACGTGGCGCCAGTGTCGTGAAGCATCAAACCACGTCACCGGCAGCACATGGCGCCTAGGGTCGCCATGGCGGCGAGCAAAGACCTCTTCAGACTCACCTCGGCGTCGCCTATCAAATGACGCACTGGCTTCCTCTCTTGGTCACCGAGCGGCGGCGCGCATTCTTCTCCGGCGGCGACGGTCTCCTCGGCGAATCCTCTCTCGGTGTTGCCGGTAAAAGCGGCGGTGCGACGGGTGCCTCGGATCACAGCTAAGGCTAAAAAGCTCGGTTTGGGGCTTGGAGGCGATGGACGGCAACGAATCGGCGGAGTTCCTCCTCGGCTGCGCCTCGACAAAATCTTCGATTGCGGCGACTACGCGGCGTCTCTTGGGCTACGGCTTGGAGCTTCAAGGCTTTGAGGAATTCCGCACCCGGTGCCTCCTTTTATACGGCGCGAGGTGGACGGATAAGGCAAGTTCCAGCGCAGCGTCCATGGAAAGTCGCAGCAGAGCTCGACTCGGACACGGCGTGAAGAAATCGACTCGGGGACGATGCACCTGGACCGGACGATCAAAATCCGATGGCCAGATTAATTTGGGACTTCCCTTTTATACGCACGATGATGAAGGCCGTTGGATTATAATCCAACGGTCGGAAAAATTTCTCTTTTAAAGCCGTTAAACTGCCACGATTGTATGGGCGGGGCCGTTCATCTGTTCATGCGCAATTTCTAGCTTTTCGATTTAATTTAATTAGAAATTGTTTTGATTTATTTAAAATACTAAAATACTCTAAAAAATTCCCATAAAATTCTCAAAAATATTTTGAGCTATTCTGACTTAAATAAAATATTTTCACAAAAATTTTATTTTGCAAATATCTTTTATAATTATTTCTTGACAAAGGATAATGTATTCTAATTCAAAAGAATTCAAATAAATCTCAGAAAATCCAATAAAATCCAGAAAAATCATAAAAATCATAAATTGCATTAAAATAATATTAATTAATTAAAATGCTGAAATTTTGGGATGTTACAATAGCTTGGAAATTATTGATGTTTTCCTTGTCGAGGTGAAGCAAAATTCTTCTTGGGTAGGTGTTGGCGAAGTATTCAAGTTCTTCTCGGTTGATACAAGTGTCATTACCCATTTTATTTGAAACAACAGAAAGGTTGTTTGCTAATGATATAAAATAGATGATCAGGAAGTGACTAGGATCAAAGAGTTGATCTTAAAATTAAACTCATATCCTAGTAAGGTTCAAATACATAAGTATCATACCTAGCACTACGCCTGGCAGGTCATAAACTTCTTTCGCGAATTCATGTCAGTGAGGTGAATGCCACGAATGATTGGATTAACATTTTGAGTTGGATTGATATATGTCTAAGGAAGTGTTTGTCTTCAAATTCTTGAGGTTGCCTTAGAGAATATTATGTAGCTTGTCGGGATTGAGAATGAGGTGGAGTTTGCTTCTTGCTTAAGGCAAAAGCTTGGCATAATACTTATGTTTTTCATAGCAAAGGCAAATAATATTGACTTTCCGATATTTTTTTTTGTACCGCATAATTATTCATTGGTGTTTATTAGAAAGATGAATAGATGACAATTGAGATTGAGGATAAAGTTGAGCGAAATTCTTCTAGGACAAGCATCTTCGCTCAATCGCCTTTTCTTTATCTCGCTTCTTCGTGAACCGCTTGATTTTATTTCTTCTATTCTTGGAGTTATAAACTTGATCGCTGAAATTCTTGGTATGTCTACGACTATAGGAGATATTTGTTCACTTGTGGACATCGTTTAGAATTTGGTTCTTTTCGTGATGATTTGAAGCATTCACGCTTTTCTCATGGTGTCATGTTCATTATTTGTATACTTAATATTATCTTGTGAATTTCAATTTGTTGTTTCTCGAACATTCTTCACCTAATGACTTTCTTTATCGGACAAGGAACATGCTATTGGAGATTACCATTTACTACTTTCTTAGTGAAGGTAGTTAGGATCAAGTGTTATTTCTATAATTCCTTAAGTGATATTTCTTGTGTGGTGGTTTTTTCCTTTTTGATCACCAAATCTTGAGTAAATTGTATTGGCGACTATCGATCAAGGGCATTGAACTAGACAATAATCTTGACATTCACAAGGGTAACAAGCGATATTGCTTATAGGATATTTTCTAGGAGAATGATTTCCTTCACAGCTGGAGCAATTGATTGCACTCTCATCAACGACATGACCTATTTCTCCATAGCGAGTGCAAGCACGAACTTCGGACCGACCGGGTTGACAATACTTCAAAGAACAATGTGTAGGTATCAAATAAGATATAGAAGTAGGTTTCTAGTTTAAACCATTTCCTTTTACGATAGAAGCTACACCAATATTAGAAATATCTTGTGCGAGCTTTTAGAATGGAAAGGTGTGTATTTGGTGATTTGTTCAATTACGGTGAGCATTTATACCATGGTTACAGATTCTAACATTTTTTTTGAACATTGAGAAAGTGGAGAGTTATGACGATTGCTATGTTGAAAAGGAAGTGCTCTAGCTAAATACAACGGATTTGGTTGAACTATGGTAGGATTATCATTTCTTGGCAGTGGAGTGTCTTGCGGGGTTTCACGAATTAGATGAGGAGTGTTAGTAGTTTACACCTAGAATCATTAGTAAGAATAAGCTAATTTAAAGAGAGATATAGAGTATGTTAAAATATTTGAGATGAATGAAAGGTTGCATCTCAACCAGAGTTATTTGGGGAGGACTGAAGGTCAATTATAAAGGCTTAAAAAAAATTTTATTACTCATTACTTTAGTAGACATATTAATGAATTGTGTCGCAGACATCCTGCAACAATATTTATTAGAGTAAAGCTACTTAGATGGAATTCTGTTGGGTTACACAAGAACATTTCGTTCTTTTAAAATCTTATTTTAGGAAAGGTTTCTATCTTGGATTAAGTAGTTTTTGGCTTGGGTTATAAGGCAACGTTTAGTTCTTTAAAAATTTTCTTAATTAAATTTTTCTTATTATGTAGGGTTAACATATCGTAAATTTCAACCTAGTGGTTTAACATTCACGAGAGTAACCCAAAACAATACAAAAGATTTACAACAAAATTTCAATAACACATAAACAATATGTATACATTTTGCTTAGTATGTAGGAAGGGTATCTATGGTTTTTCTTCTACTTGCGAATCATACATATTTACGCATAAGAGGTTTACTATATCGCTAGAATAATATGTAGCTCGCATATTGCTAGCTTTTATTGTAGGCTATTCGGCAACGAGTTTCTTTTATTTTATTTTTTATTTTTTTTTATTTTTTTATTTTTTTTGCACCACTTGTTGTGTTGGTCTTCCGAGACTTCTATGACGTCGAAGAGGTTGTGATGCTTCGCTATCCCCATCTTCTTGAAGTTGCTGATATAGACGTCATGATGTTGCTGACTTGTTACCAGAATTCTTTTCAAAAGATTTGTTCGTGGTTTTCATTTCGCAAATAGAATAAGGAAAGAAATACTTCTAAAAGGAATAACTTAAGAGTGGAGAAAGAAAGTTCTACACAAGGGAAACGAGTACATAAATAAGGAGACTAAATTCTATAGATTAGAAAAGAGTATATGTATAACTGATGCTACTCTCTTTATATTTCTTTTAGAAAAATAGGACTTTAAATTCTTCCGCTTTTCATTTAAACAACCATTCAAGCTTTCCATTGAAGTATAGAACTTTTCCGGTTCTAGCTCATTTTTATGGTATATAATCTAGATAAGCAATGAGGTGAGTTTTAAAACATGATTAGAAATTATTATTGATCATTAAGTTTTAACTAGCCTAAAGCAAAGATAAGCTAGTTTGGTGTTGCTAATGTGGTAAGATCTTAACTTGGTTTATATATGAATGGTGTGATCTCAAGCAAAGCTAAGAGTAGTAATGGAGACCAGACACTAATCTCATTGAGGTTTTATTTTAAGAAAGGTTGATGACCATAATGGTTACCCCGGTAAGAAGTTCTATGAAAAGGAAATAACTTTGTGGAAGTGTTATAGAGATAAGAGATAAACTATTTTATAACTTCTTAGTTATCCTATGGGTTAAATTTTCCATATTCGCACATAAGGACAACTTATTGTGAAACTTTAACCAAGAGGTTAAGTTTACACATAAATCAGTCTTGACATTCAGGATAAAGACCAATTTCAAGTAGCGAAACATAACGACAACGTAAATTGCTCTATATAACTAGGGCGGAATAATATGCTACACGTAAGGGTGCTTATCTTATGGTAGGTCCTAACATATTCTAATCTTCCGCCTTTTCCTGTTGGGTGATGTTGTCTCTTCATGAAGTAAAATCTTCGTTAATTGAAATATTGTAGAGGACCGTAAACTTAGAGATATTCCATGAGATAAGGTCAAATTTAACTTTTCAAAATAGTATTCCGAAAAGGGAAGAAATAAGATCCTAAGAGTAAGGTAAGAAGAGATAAACTATTAATTACCGCTTTGTTGATTTGATTTCAAAAATAGTTTTGAAATTCTAACGCCATTCTAACTAGGGTTGCGACCTACAATCGATATGGCTCGATACCACCTCTGTGGGGACCCGGATTAACCAAATCCAACCCCTCTCAGTGTTTCTACCGCTAGTCCAGAACAACTAAGCGCTACACAACGTCAAAGGATGATGATACACGTACATATCAAAAGTAAATAACAGATAATAAGCAAAAGAGTGTAACAACATCATCACATTATTACAAGTATGGAGCCTTACGGCTTAAGTGAAAATGTAGTAGCGAAATGTAGAACAAAAAGAGCCAATCGGTGTGCCCACAGCAACCGAGATGCACGCTCCCTAGAAGATCGAGTCATCCTCCTCATCATAGTCTTCACCACAGATGTCTTCATCGCTTTATGGAATAAGCACCAAGCAATGAAAAGCGGGGTGAGTATGCAACATACTCGCAAGTCTCGGAAACTTAATGCAAGTAACTAAATGCATGGCTTGAAAAAGGAAGCATAAAGGGTTCATTTGCATAAAGCGAAATTGAAATTTAAATACAAGTAATAATTTCATAAAGCAGATTTAACAAAATGTAAATAGCATAAATAATTAAACTTGAAGTATAACAATTTTCCGTGTTCCATCTACCGGTTGGCTCTAGTCACCAAACTAAATCCGGAGCTCTAGCGCTCATGATTCCCAACCACATTTTCATTTTAAACCAAATCATCATTTTTCCATTTAAAACCAAAAACCGTAAAATCTACTATGTGAAAGCTGTTCACGCTTGCCCTTGTCCGTGGGCACGGCTACTTAAGTAGTTTTAAGACTGCAGAGTTGGTACACTTTACCCACACGACATGATCAACCCTTTGCGCCAAGCTATTGACACACTTCCTTTGGTATGCTTGCAGAGAGATCATGACAAGGCCTTTACAATGCATATACCGCACCGACTTCACCCGCTAAGGTTTCGCTCTCACAATTTCTCTGCGCTTTGCAAGTGTCATCCTCGACAAACTCGCATGACCAATGGCGAAGTCAAATAACGATACATGCAAATTACTTAGCCAGGTCGTACCCATATAGACATGTGGTTGTACTGTATAGCATGGCCCAAGGTAACACACGACCGGTCCTTAATTGACTAGGGCGGACAATCACATTCCAAAAATTTTGTGCATCCCGCACCCGCCATACAACCAATCCGCCCCGGTCTAAATCATTTTTCATTTTTCATTTCAAATTAATACCGGCAACACCAATTGCCATAATTTCCACAATTCATTTTGAATCAAGAATGAAATCATTTCCATAATGGTAAGGTACCGACGTGATTAAGCATGGCTAAGCATTTTCTACCGTTCCCTTAATAAAATGATTACCATTAATTACAGTAATTAGTTTTCCTAAGGAGTCAAAGGTTGTCAAGTTGAATATCAATGTGGCATAACAAAGTTGGAATATAGCTAAGCATTGAAACAGTATTTAAAGTATGATACGCACATAATAAGCATTGCAATAATTTAAACACAAAATAGCATTTCATAAATTTGGGTTCAATATGGTCAAAGGAGACTTGCCTTCACCCACTCCCGCTGCTGCTACCTCTGTCTGGTGCTCCGCTCGCTCAACCGATGCGTCGTCTACACGCGAAACACGTAAATCGAGGCAAAAATAAATAAAACAAAAATAAATAAAATCCAAAAATTCAAAAGAAAGACACCAGAAGATAGATCTTGCTTTTATATGAATTTAGAAATTTGAATCGTTCGAATCGGAGTTCAAACGGAGGAGAACGGGGTTTCCGAAGTTTAAATGGAGAGAAAATCAGAAATTTAAATGGAGTTGACACGTGTCGCGCTGTGATTGGTTGAATATTCGGAAATTCCGAAAATAAAGAAAAGGAGAACATGCGCTGACGTGTGGGGCCTCGGTGTCATTGACACGGTCTACGTGAACCAAGTCCACAGAAGGGCTCACGGTATGGTGACTAATCATGCTGACGCGGCAACCACGTAGGAGCTAGGGCTGATGTGTCGGTGACGTGGCGGTGACATGGCAACCACTGGCAAAGGAAAGCTGATGTGGTGATGACATGGCACGGTGACGTGGCGGACACGCAGATCTACGGCGATGAGGTGGCGCACACGTGTCGTACACGTGGCAGACACGCAAGCAGCTAGGGCCTATGTGGCACCGACGTGGCGCTGACATGGCGCAACGTGGCGTGACATGGTTGACACGTGTGCGTGTGGTGTGACATGGCGTCTACGTGGCTTACACGTGGGCATTAAGGCGCATGTGGCAGTGACGGGCGACAACATGGTAGAGACGCAGCAGTTGACATGGCGCGCTGGCTCAAGACTTACCGACACAGTGCGGCGAAGATCCGAGCCGTTCTTTGACGATCAGACGGTCACGGTTGAGGGAGGAGCTCGACGACGGGGTGGTGGCGATATCACGCCGGAGGCGAGGAAAAAGACACGACGGCTGGCGGAGGAGTGACGGATCCAGCCAAAGAGTTAGCGAATCCGGTGAAGAACAACAAGATGAACTCAATGGTACCACAAGACGCGGCGGAGACTCACCGGAGTGAGAGAAAACAACGGCGGAAGTGCACGGGCGCGGCTTGGAACTCCGATGAGGTCGCACGGCCACGAGACGGCTTCTCCGCCGGCGAGACTTGAGGGAAAAGTTGCGGCGCAAGGTGGAGAGTGCGGCACGCGAACCGGAGAAGGCTTAAATAGCCTAGGGTTGCGTGTAGAGGCGCGGGATGCGAGGTTGGTCGGGCGGCTATAGGTTTTGGCGGCGGCTGGTGATAGGGTTAGGGTTTGGGTTAAGGGGCGACGTGGCGCACATCGAGGCGTCCACGCCGTGAGATCCGACGGCTGAGGTTTGACCTGGTTTAGGGTTAAGGGCAACCTTGCCGAGCTAGTCTTGGTTGCCGTATGCGTGTGATGAGGATTGGGCCGAGCGCACATGAACAAAGAGCATCGGCCCGCACGGAAGAAAATAATTAGAAATTGATTTCCGAATTAATTAAAATACCAGAAAATCCAAATAGCTTCAATAAATCCAAATAAATAGCAAACAAATTCGGAAAAATCTTCAAAAACACAGAAAAATTAAATGAATCACAAGGAACCCAATAAAAATAATAAATAATTAATTTGAGTTATAGTTTATTCAAATTAAATCCTTTTTTATTTTGAAAATTCAAATTAAGCTAATTAAATTCAAATAAATTGCAACGAGTTCGGATTTTTAAATTCAAGCACAAGGAAGTTGAAAAATGGAATGTTACACATTGCCACGCGTACTATGGTCTTGGGCTCGTTCGACACCTCGTGCTCATGGTCGCCACTCGGCTCGCCGCCTCAACCTTGGTCCGTCGCCGCTCTGGTGGCTAGCTGGGGAAACCAGAAAGAAGATGACGCAGAATTAGGAAGTGCTGCCGATACAGGAGATTGATTTAGCCAGAAGAGCTACAAGGCAACAGACAAGGTGTGAGCCCAAGGCCTGGAGAGTGAATTTTCTTTAACGAATGTGCTGCTATCGTGTGGATTGGGAGCACGGGTAAGGATCCAAGTCTCCCCGCCAGGTCGCGCCATTAGATCCCAATTTAGATATGTAACAGGCCTATAAATACAAGGACAAAGAGGTTCAGTTGCAGAACATGGAATGTAGAATTAATAAATTAGCCTTTTTTTAGTTGTTCAATAATCCTATATCAAATGTAGCTTGGGCTGAGTCGTCATTTTTTTTTGCGACGATGTTAGTCTAGCATTTTATTTTATTTCTTCAAATTTCTCAATTAATACTGTTGATCCTAAGTCGCTGCATCACATGCCACTTAGTTGTTTTTCTCTTGGTCAAGAAGTGAAATTACGGATGTTTGGTGCTGTAACATCCCAAATTTCACTCTTTAAAAATTTCTTCCTGTATAAAAGGTCCCATAAAAAATTTTCACCAATTTTCTCGCTAATTGAAGCTTAACTGGGAATTTCCAAAGTTAGAAAGATTTAATTTGCATAATGTAAACCTCAATTAAAAGATTTCTAGTTGGCTTCCTTGTATTGCAAGGAATTTTTCTGTATTTTCTAGTATTTTTATTTTATTTGTTGTTTATTTGAGCTCATTTGAATTTATTGGATTTTCTAAAATTTAGAATATTTTTTAATTTCCAATCCTTCGTGGGACTTTTTCTTCCTCGGCCCAATTTCCCTTATGTCTCTTCCGTTGTCCGCACGGCCTGATAGGCCACTAGGCCAACCCAACCATCACTCGAACTGATCCGCCTCGCACCTCGGCCTAGACTAGCCAAACCCTAACCCAGTCATACTGTCCGTGCCGCACTGCTACCTCGCGAATCTCACCGTCCGAGCAGCGTTATGCAACCCTAGGTGACCCCCTTTAAAATCCAAGGATGCCTACATGTGCGCCGCCTCATCTCCCACCTGCTACCATCATCCCCACATCGGAAACTGCCACCACAACCTTCTTCTCCGCCTCCGACAAACAGAGCCACCACAACCTCCACTTGTCATTGCATTTTTCACCACTCCGGTGAGGTTCTCATAAATCCGATTGCGTCACCATGTGTTCTAGGGCTATATCTTGTCATCCCTAGGTTTAATTTGATTTCATGCTTTGTGCATTGAGATTGAGCCGATTAAGGGGGTGTTTGGCACAGCTCCAGTTCCATCAAAATCTATGGAGTTGGTGGAGCAGGGCATTTCTAGCTCAAGAAATTTGTGAAGCTGGAGCTGTGGGTACATTAAGAGTGTTTAGGTAGATCATCTTGTTTATATTTTAGACTAAAAATATAAACTTAATTCATTTTATTTTAGCCTATAAGTTTCAGCTCTAAGTTGGAGCTGGGATCTGGAGCTCTCCCAAACAGAGCCTAAATGTGGTGCACTGCCACCACTTCTCCACCTTGTTCAGTTGCCATCAATGAACCCCTACCGCCGTTGTCCCCATCATTGAGTTCGCCTCTCCGCATTCTACTTAGTGCACCTATCCCCGTTACCGGAGCTTCGTCATAGTGCTGTCGCTATCTCAAACCAGCCTAATCTAGTTTGCTTGTGGCATGTTGATGGATTCCACCCGAGTTTAATTTTGTTCTGCTGTAGTTGTATTAATTAGTGCTTGAGACCTGCGAGGCCTAATAAATATAAACTAGACTATAAGGTCACAATAGTTATTTATTTATTTATCAAATTTAGCTTATTTATTTATACTTCGTTGTGTATGGATGATATTTTGTTTATGTTAGCACTATGTACACTAGCGTGATTCTGGACTAGTGCAATATAAATAGAGGGTACGGATTTGCATATTTAGTTCCCGCAGGTGCACCTTAGGCCAAATAGGGTGTAGTTTATCTTTGCTATTTTGGTGTTTATGCCTCCGCTCTTTTTTGGTTGGGTGCATCTTTCCCTATTCACGCCTTCATGCACTTATCCACAGGGGTGGATCTAGGTAGCCAAAAATTTGAAAACCACTACAAGATCACTTCTTCAATGACCAAATTTGTTGATTGAATTGGTTTTGATTTTGATGGTTTGGGATTTTAAAGACCTTAGAACTATTTATATTGTACTTTTAACAAATTTCAAATAAATATGTTAGATTTATGATATTATGAAAATAGTTGTAAAAGATTATAGAGTTGTACACATTAAGTATACATCCCATCGAAAATTTTCAAGTTCTGTCTCTGCATATCTATGCTCCCCGATGCATCAATACCTCAGGTTCATTAGCAGTGTGTTCCACAACTTCCCTTCCCTTCTTCGCTATTGCTTTGACAACTTTTGAGGGCGACCCATGAGAAACGAGATGGATCTTTATACCTAACCGCTCCATCCTCAGCGATTGCATTTGACCGCAACATTATGATGATGTTGGCCTTGGGTTATTGCAGGGCCCTTGCCTTTTACTTACAACAAGCAAATTTGCTTTATACTTACCGTGTGCCATATTAGCTTTTTAGTGAGGTGGAAGAGAGAGACGGAAGAAAACAAAGAAGTTTGATATGTTATGAGATAAGAAACCTAAACCAAATATGGTTAGGACTCTATCTCTTCTAATGTGGTCGAATCTGAACTCTCTCTCACACCGCTATATATATCAGGTGCCCCTCATTGTAAACGATTGAATCAATAAAGTGAGAGAGAATTCCACCCATACATTGTGTCTATTGTTTTTGCTCTCATGATTGCATCTACAACTTGTGATTGATCGTGGTCGACGATAACGTTTTACAACACGTTATCAGCACGAGTCTCTACCACAAGGAGAAGGATCGTCGACGACAACGAACGACTACGACCGGCGATTGATCGCCTGATCCGATCGGCAATCAACTCGTCATCACGCCGGCACCCACTCGGATTGCCGAAAAAGTTCTACGCGACTCTATCCTACGCGATAGCCTACATCACGCGATCTCTCCACGTAAGCTAATCGCGATTTTTGCATGCCCTCGATCCTGCAGATCGTTGTTTTACTGTTCATCCAATAAAAAAAACAAATAAAACAAAGTTGCGCCGGCAACTGTCGGCGTACTCTGCGCTGGGGTACCCTCTCCGTCGCACAAAAGCAGTCAACACGGCGGTCAACATGACCGACCCACGTGGCGCCCGGCGAGCGGTGGCGAAGCATACCGCTCGCCGGCGGTAAGTCCACGTGGCGCCGGCGAAAGGTGGGCGAAGCGCTACCGCCGCCCGGCGCTAAATCCACGTGGCGCCGGCGAAAGGTGGCGAAGACGCCGCCGCCCGGCGGTCGGTCCACGTGGCGCCCGGCGAGCAGGTGGACGAAGCACGCCGCTTTCGTCCGGCGGTCGGTCCACGTGGCGCCCGGCGAAAGCGGTGGACGAGCACGCCGCCGCCCGGCGGTCGGTCCACGTGGCGCCCGGCGAAAGGTGGGCGAAGCACGCCTGCCGCCCGCCGCAAGACAAAAAAAAGGTGGTGCGGCCGCTTACACTCGGCTCCTTCCCTGTCGTGCATCGCTCGGGCGGCGGGGCAATGATGTCGACCATCAATCGCAAAGATTTCGCTACAAACCCATTCCTCGACGCCTCTCACCAACCCGTCAAGAAGGGTCATATCCGGACGGACCAGCGGCCATGCGTCGGCATTTAATGAGGCCGGAGGAACGGACAACACGGGAAGGGATAATAAATGTATGAAGATAAGCATGATGACCCTCCTTGGTACCTGCCTTACCGGCTTCGACCTATATAAGGGCCCTCGGGTGCATGGGGAAAAGGGGTCGAAGGTTGAAGAACGAGCAAGCAAGAGCTCCGTAGCATAATCTAAGAGAGAACTTGTAACCTGAGAGCTTTGTACTAGCTTTGCACACTCTATAAACCAATCAAGCAGGAAGTAAGGCTATTACCCAAGGCAAAGAGGACCTGAACCTGGGTAAAATCTTTGTGTCATCTTTAGTTCATAGGCGCCGGAATCCCTCGCGTGGGAGTCTCTAGGGTTTTCACCCTCTAGGTTTAGCCAGCCGCGAAGACGCCCTCCTTCCGAACCAAACCGGGTCTGTAGACTTCGGGCCTGTCGGGCGGAATACGCCGACAGCAACCTGTCGGCGTTGCTTGAAGTTGTGTGTGCCGCCGATCCGCACCATCCCGCCGACGTGTCCGCCTGTAGTTGGACCACCATGTCGTTCGTCACGAGTCCGGCCTTGCAGTCGCATCGCTCCTGGTGGCAACCGTACCCACCTCCGTGTCTCCGCCCGCGATCGCTCCACGTTTCAGCCCGCACCGTGCACCGGCTTTGCACCCGAAGTGCCACCTCGACCTCCACACCGGGACTTGAGCACAAAGCGATGCTTCGGCTCCGCCACCAGTGTTCCCACCAACGTAGCGGTAGCGGCACCTGTGCGGCATCACTTCGATTCTAGCCACGGCCTTGTGCCTCGCACCCGTAGCCGTGTTGCCTCGACCGTTGACCTCGCACCCGTCGCCTCGGTTCCTCGGCCGCCGGCCTGTGAGGAGGAGATGGCCGGGCTTGTCCGCCCGCGTGACTCCAGCGGCGGTATTCATGACTGGAGAACTGCCGGAGGCCACACGGTGAGGAATGACAGGGCCTACAACTCTTCGTCGGCGCTCATGCGAAAAGTAGATGGCGGCGCTCCTGCTCGTGGTGCGGTCGGTGTGGCGGCTAGGGGTGGGAACCCTAGCCGCCGCTCTTTTCCCTGCGTCGCCCCTGATGGGTTGTAGAAGGCCCAATGGCCATAAGGCTTAGTGGCCTGCGCTGGCTAGGCCTACGCTGCCTGGATGGACTTAAAAGGGCCCGAAAAGCCATAAGCCCTCCGACGAAAAAAAAGAAATTATTAAACCCTCTGAAATTGATTGTAAATTCTAGAAAATTAATTTCTTGGTATATGGGCTTCCATATTTTTTTTGGGTAAAATTGATATTTTAGCATTGGAAGTTCTATGCCCTGTATTTATTTCTAGCTTTATGCCATGTGTTGAATTTTATTCTCTATTATTTAAGTAATTCTGAAAATTGCTTAGTAATTAATAGAAATGCTAGAAAATTATGGAAATAATCGAGCAATCAAAACGGTTTTGGGCTTGAGGGCATAAGTGGTTGGGTTTTGATTTCTGTTTGAAGGAACGGATGCATGACAATTGGTGTCTAAGGAAAACACACATGAGGCTAGGTTTCTTAATTGGCGCCCGAAATCGGGAAGTGCTCCCTCCCTCATGTGAGCCCTCGGGGCAGGTTGACCTAGCCAAGAGTCATGTTGACGGAGGCATTCATTACATGATTTCATACCCAACCAACAAATGCTACACAAGATGTAATTAGCATTTTGTTAGGTTTATTTCACGTTGAAATTTATCCTTCTGTTAATTAGTAATTATTAATAATGCTTACTAATTAGCAGAGAAAAAAATGCTAGGAAAATCCTGGAAAATATGTGATAATTATCTGCTGAATAGATATAGACCATACTTTACTAATTCAAATAACAAAGCATACAAAATAATATTTTACCTGAAGCAAAACCCCTGTTTTGTTTGCATATATGATATGTCTGACATCACAAAGAAAGAGTTTGCTTAGATTGCCCTGAATGGCAGCAATTACCTCACTTGGGCAATTGATGCCAAGATCAACTTGATACCGATCTCTTGGATCCACAATTTCTCACTGGTGGGTGCTCCAAATTTCTCCTGAAACCGCTAAGTCTTGGCTTTGCACTTCCTGAGGCACCATCTCTATGCGGACCTGAAGGCCGAATATTTGATGGTGGAGGACCCGCTTGTCCTATGGAATTCCCTGAAGGAATGATATAACCAGCAAAGATCCATTTGGTTTCTAGAAGCACAACGTGAATGGACCCTCCTGCGCTTCCAAGATTTTAAGTCAATGGAAGTGTACATCTCTGCCATGTACAAGATCATTGCAAGATTGCTCTGCACAATAAGAAGATGATCTTATTAGGGGATGAGCTAAAAGAATTCTAGAAGAATAAAGATATGTCCCAAGAGGATGATATAAATTATCTATATGGAGACATGGTGTAGTCTCCCAGTTTTTCCTTTAGAGTTGATGTCATATTATCCTTTAGAGACTTCTTAAGAGTCTCATTTATCAGTTTAGTCTTTGTGTTCCTGAATGAACAATGGTCTACGCTCCTGTTGAGCGATTATTAGTTAAATTTAATAAAAATGTGATTTTCCTAGGGAATTTATGTAACATCCCAAAATTTGAGTTTTGGAATGTTTAAAATCAAAAATGAATCATTTGCAATTTCTCTCGAAAGTAACCGAAGCTTAAATTGAATTTTCTAATAATTAGATGATTTAATTTGATTAATCTATGCATCAAATTAAAGGTTTCCAGTTTTTATTGGGTTCCTTGTGCTTCAAGGAATTTTTCTCGTATTTTAGAGATTTTTCTCAATTTATTTGCTATTTATTTGAATTTATTTGCATTTACTTGAATTTCTCGAATTTAAATAATTCGGAAAACATTTTAATTCTTCAAAACCCTCTCGGCCGAATTTGCCTTACCAAACCCTATTCTTCCGCTTCCGCCCATTCTCCTCGTCTGCCTACTCGCTAGCCCAATTGCTGCTTCACCGCTCGGGACGGCGACACGTGGACGTCCGAGATGCACTCGCAAGCGTCGCCGCGCCGCAGACTCCCAAACCCTAGCCGCGCCCTTTTTTCGGCGTCTGTGTCGCACGGCTCCTGAGGGCTATTTAAAGCCGTCGCCACCTCCGTGATGAGGTTCCCCTCATACCGAGTCCGCCGCCTCCTTCCTCGTCGATCGAGACGCCGCCAAGACCGAGATCACCTCGCCGGTTCTCGCCGCCTCAACACCTTCTCCGCTGTCTTCCGCCTCTCCGGGTCATCCTCCGCCTCGCCGCTTGCACGCCAACTCATCTCGAAGCCCTCTTGGGATCCGCTACTTCTTCCGTCCGATCCGGTGCTATTCCGCCACGCCGTGTGTCGTCTTCCTCGCTCCGGTAAGTGAGCGCCGCCTCACCGCCGAGCTCCTTCACGTTCTTGGCGTCCGACGTCTGCCGACGATCCAGATCGTACACGCCTCACCACCGCCGATCGATCCTCGGCCATCCGATCGCCAACGGACGTTGCTGGATCTTGCCAATGTGGCTAAGCCCCGTCGCACCGGCGCTGCGTATGGGTCAGCGTGTGCCAAGCAGCGCCACCACTCGGCTAAGCCGCCACGTGGTATGCCACGTCGTCGCGGTCCGCCACATCACCCGAATGTCACCTCGGTGGCGCTGGTTCACTCGTGGACCGAGTCTCGACTCGTGGGTCCCACATGTCACCGGAAAATTTATTTTTTTTCTGATTTTCAAAACCGAAAATCCCAGCCAATCACAAGCCGACACGTGTCACCCTTTCCGAAATTTTCTGATTTTCTCTGAATTAAATCTTCCAAGGCTGCTTCCTTCGTCTCAACCCCGATTGAGCCGATTCAAATTTCTAAATTTTTGTAAAATCGAGCTCTACATTCCAGAGCCATTTATTTTCAATTTTGAGGTTGTTTTCCTCTCTGTTTTGTATTTATTTGGTTTCATTGCTTTATTTTCCAGTGAGACGCTAATCCCGAAGGAGCGAACGGAGACTTTGAAGACCAAGAATCAGACTTGAACAACAAGGCAAGTCGAGACCTTTGATCATATTGAACCCATGTTTGCAAAAAGTACTTTGTTTTATACAATTGCATGCTATTTGTGTAACAATGCTAGTTTATGGGAGTAGCTATTTACCGCTTTGAGTATGCCCTTTGATTATTGGAATGCCATGTATCCATTGTTACCCTTAAGTTGGGACGTTATTAGTTGGACATAATCATAGTACCAACATTGGGTTATCGTAGTTATGCTTAGCCATGCTTAGTTGTCCGAAGGATTCATATCACCGTGAGCTAATGTTAATCTTGACTTAATGAGATATTGAATTGTGGTCATGACCATCGTTGTAAACTTGTTGTACCATGGCAGGGGATGCCATTGGTCTTGGGTTGAACAAAATGTTTCCTCGGGCAATTGATCGTGCAAAAAGGGGTGTTGTTTGGCACATTGGGATGTGGTTGCCTTTGCTGAAACAATTTAAGGACTTCATCTTGTGCGCCATTGAACTGGCCTAACTGCAACCACAAGTCCGTATGGGACGGACCTAGCCGATTAATTTGCAATGTCCAGACTTGAGTATTGCCATTGTTGGTGTGGGGTCCAAGATGGACGAGTAGACCCACATGGCTCAAGAGGGGCCCCGAGGGCTAAACCTTAGAGGGCAAGATCGGGTCCGACATGCATTGTAAAGGCTTTGTAGTGATCTCTTTGCCGACACACCAAAGGAAGTGTGTTCTAGCGCTGGCACTAAGGGATGATCATGCCTTGTGGGTAAAGCCGCATAACCTCTGCAGTGTCAAAACTATTCGAATAGCCGTGTCGCTGGTCATGGACAAGCCCGGATTTCACACGGGTATATAGTATTTTTCTTGAAATGTGGAATGGTGGGGATGTGAACGGGGAGTTCACTGTTGTTTGTTGTCGCAAGCTATACTGTTGAATTGTGTGGTTGGTACTTGTTTCGAATGATGTAGGGTGATGCCTCGTCATTCTTCATGTTGTCTACCATTGATTTACCAGCTTATTTATTATTGTTTTATCAATCTGCCTTCAATCTATTTATTGTATTTAAATTCAAGTTATTGCTTTCTCGCAAATGAACCATATGACTATCCTTTGTCAAGCCGCATATGAATATATTGCATCATTTCTACGGCTTGTTGAGTACGCTTTGTACTCACGACTTACGCCCATGTTGTTCAGATTGTTTGAGGAAGGACCGGTAATGAGTATCAAGAGGAGGAGTACTATGAAGACTACGCCGACTAGGAAGGCGTTCCCAGCACGATTGCCTCGTGGTATGTCGAATGGCCCAAGTTATTTTATTTCACGCAACGGCTTTATTTGTTTCTTAAGCCAAGAGGCATTGATGTATGAACCTTGACTATAAGGTCGCTTTTGTTTTATTCAATAATAATTTGCTTCTTTTTAGTTATTTCGATGTATGGAATGATATGTCATCTATGTTTCCACTGTGTACTAGCGTGATCCTCGACTAGTGTCAGATACACGAGGGTTTCGGATTTGCATATCCGGTCCCGATAATTTATTTAATCATGCTATGCTTTTTTCTATATTATTTGTTCCCGATGCAACAAATGTTTGATTAATTTTACTTGTTTAATATAGAACTCCATGAATAATCCAATGGCGAGAAGGAAATTGCTTTGTAGATAGTTACACCACAAATACGATTCTTAGGAAAACTAAATATTTTCGTACATTGATTAAGAAAATTGAAATATTATGACCATCGCCAAGTTTATGCTCTTATTGGTAGTAATCGAAGAGCCATCATAGTTCTCCCTATGGGCACTCAGATAATTACAGAGGATGCCCTATTATATCCTCGAGTCCAATAAGACTCTCTCGAAGTTTTAAAGACATCCGCCTAAATGGTTTCATATAGAGACCAAAATGAGGATGGTAATCAATACCTACTCATGACCAAGTTTAACTAATGTAATAAACATGTGATTGAAAAACTTCCTTCCTTCTCCTCCCAAGTTATATTACACATATATAAACTAGAAGTTTATGTTGCGATGAAAACCATAGTTAAAACCCCAGAAATATTTAAGATCTGGCGTGATCGTCTGGGTCATCCTGGGTTAAATATGATGAGAAGAATAATAAATAATTTTGCTGGCCATAATATAAAAACTACAGCCTTTCCTAAACCTGAAGCTTTTATGTGCCCTACATGTGCTAAAGGAAAGCTGATAGTTCGTCCCTCTCATCTTAAAATTAGGGAAGAATCACTGAATTTTCTGGAGAGAATTCAAGGTGATATCTGTAGACCAATTCAGCCCCTATCGGACCCATTTAGATATTTCATGGTGCTAATAGATGCTTCTACTAGATGGTCCCACGTATGTCTCTTATCTACTAGGAACCATGCCTTTGCTAAATTTATCGCCCAAATCATTAGATTAAGAGTCTCTTTTCCAAAAGAAAGGATTAAGTCCATTCAATGGACAATGTCAAGAAGTTTACCTCAAAAGCATTCAATGATTATTGTATGGCTCTAGGCATTAATGTAGAGCATTCTGCATTCCCTATATCCACACCCAAAATGGCCTTGAAGAGTCATTAATTAAGAGAGTAAAGCTTATAGCTAGGCCACTCTTGCAGAATTGTAGGTTACCCACCACTTGTTGGGGCCATGCAAAGCTTCACGCCGCATCATTAATTCAACCTCGCACTAACCGCATACCATGAATTTTCCCTTGCGCCTAGTGTGTGGAAAGAACCAAGTATTTCCCATCTCAGGAAATTTGGTCAGGTCAGATATGCGCTAATGTCTCCACCCCAACAGTTTCACCATGGGACCTCACCGAAGTTGGGGATCTATGTAGGTTATGAATCTCAATAATTAAATACCTAGAGCCTATGACAGGGATCTGCTCACGGTTCGAGACGCACGATTCTATTTTTGACGAGGACAATTTTTTCGATTAGGGGAGGAAAGTACCACATTGAAAAATGCCGAAAATAGATTGAAATGCCACCGCATTCATCCTAGACCCATGCACTAAAGAAGCTTCTAACTTGAAGTTCGGAGAATAATAAGTCTCAACATATAGCCGATAACTCCGCCGATGCCTTTCACCGATTATAAGGAGTGACAAAATCTCATATACCGCAAAGAATGCACTAAAGAGTGGAAATACCCTAGAAGGCTATTGAACCCACTCTTGCCCTCATGGTAAAAAGAGGAGGCTCTCCAGTGCACGGACTCGATTCCCATGAGACGCCCCAAAACAGAGAACCGAGCAAAAGAGATCACTACCTAAGACAGCTTGAAGAAGCTCAACTGTTATTGAGAAAATCTCAAGCAAGCCATCCTCGATGATGGTAACCTCCTCAAGTGAGCTATCCCGAAGATGAAAATCCTATGAACATTTATGCCGCACAAACCGACGCCGAAAATCAGAACACCCGACTCCATCGCTGTGGGGAATCACGAGGAGCCGAAGAAATGAATGAAGAAATATCCACCAATTATGTGGATTCAGAGAATTATATAAAAGAAAGACTACAATTGTCGACATCTATTTCACCTCTAAAATTGCTAAAACTCTCGAACTAGATCCAGAACCAAAGACCATGGCAGAGTGCCAGAAGCGCTCAGATTGGGTCAAATGGAAAGAAACAATTGAGGCGGAATTGCACTCGCTAATAAAAGGAATGTATTCGGTCCTGTTGACTAGACACTTCCTAAAGTGTTCCTTGTAGGATCAAAATGGATTTTCATCCGGAAGAGAAATGAAAACAACGAGGTGGTGAGATATAAAGCGAGGCTTGTAGCACAAGGGTTCACGCAGAGACCCGGCATCGATTACGATGAAACATATTCTCTGTGATGAGTGGAATAATGTTCCGATATCTAATATCAATGGGCAAGAGTTTAAATTTAAAAATGCAGTTGATGGATGTGGTGACCGATATTTATATGGGTCAATGGATTTGGACATTTATATGAAAGTCCTCAAGGAGTAAAAGTCCCGGATCCTAATAATCACAACATGTATAGCGCCAAACCGCAGAGATCGCTATACGGATTAAAAGCAGCCGAAAGAGTGTGGTATAACCGCTTAGTGAGTTCCTCCCAAGAAGGGATACTCCAATAATGATGATTGCCCTATGTGTTCATAAAGAAATCCTGTAATGTATTCAGATCATCTCAAGGTATGTCGATGATCCTAATATCATCGAACCACAGAGGAGATAAAGGAAGCGAGTGCTACCACACGACGGAGTTTGAGATAAAAGATTTGGGTAAAACCAAATTTTGCTTAGGCTCGCAGCCTAGAGCATCTCCTGTATGAATTCTTGTTCACTACCGTCCTATACCCGTAAGGTATTGGAAAGGTTTAATATGGATAAATCACATCCCTTGAAAACCCCATGGTCGTAAGATCCTTGAAGTGGATAAAGACCCATTCGCATCGAGGATGGAAAATGAGGAAGTCTTAGGACCCAAAGTCCCATATTTAAGTGCTATTGGAGCACTCATGTACCTTGCAAACCGCACAAGGCCCGATATTGCATTTGGCAGAATTTGCTAGCAAGATATAGTTCACTCCAACCGTAAGACATTGGGCGGTGTAAACCACTGACTCGAGATATCTCCAAGGTACTCAAGATCTTGGGTTGTTTTTCCAGAAGAACCAAGGTTTGACCATGGTGGGATATACTTGATGTCAAGCTATCCGTCCGATCCCCACAAAGGCTAAATCTCGGTCGATTTTGGTTTCTCTCATGGGTACAAATTGCTTTTAGCGGTCTTGTAAACACACGCTGGTAGCAACTTCTACCAACCACTCAGAGATTATAGCCCTATATGAAGCCTCATGTGAATGTGTTTGACTACGACGTGTGATTGGCCATATCCAGAAGTCATGTGGCCTTAACGCCGTCGATACCCCCACAATTATCTATGAAGATAATTCTACTTGTGTTGCACAAATGCAATTGGATTATGTAAAGAGCAAGATCACGAAGCATATTACTCGTAAGTTATTCTATCCTCACAAACTCTAGAAGAGTGGTGAGATAAAAATCTTACAAACTAAGTCATGTGAAAATCTTGCAGATTTATTCACTAAGTCCTTGCCTAAATCCACATTTCAAGATATGTTAAAGGCATTGGAATGAGAAGACTTAGAGAGATGCAGAGTTCAGGGGGAAAAACCCTTGAACCATAACCCTTATTACGATCCCAAGATCCTAATAAAACCCTCAAGGTAATAAGTTGTACTTTTTTCCCTTTGTGAGTTTTTCTCAAGTTTTCTCACATAAAGGTTTTAATGAGGCAACTAGTGCAACATAACATGCGAGTCACGATGTACTCTTTTCTCCATCTCCTTTTTCCCATTGGGTTTTTAGTGGAGTTTTTAACGAGACATATGCATTACACTAGATTCACCAAGGGGAGTGTTATGAGATAAGGAAATCTAAACCAAATATGGTTAGGACTCTATCTCTTCCTAATGTGGTCGAATCCGAACTCTCTCTCACACCGCTATATATATCGGGTGCTCCCTCATTGTAAACGATTGAATCAATAAAGTGAGAGAGAATTCCACCCATACATTGTGTCTATTATTCTTGCTCTCGTGATTGCATCTACAACTTGTGATTGATCATGGTCGACGACAACATTTTACAACATGATACTCATGCAAGTGCTGCTACCTGATTTTGCCAGACAAAATGGACTACCATGACAACACCAAATTAGGGAAGTTAGTAAGAATGGGTTAACACAGAAGGATCCAGTAGCACTGAAATCGGACATGGGTTGACCAGCAAGAAAGGAAAGCTGATTTTGGAAAGACACGAAGAGAAAAGTTTAGCTGATTTTGGAAGGTTCTACCAATTGAAGGAAGGGCCTAGCACAGGAGACAAAGAAGGAGGCAAGACGATCAAGATGGTGATGGAAAGAGATCTTCTTGGAGAAGAAGTTCCGCTGGTATGAAGAGCAATTTGAAGCAGAATCCATGTTCAGTCGGCCATTTTCAAGAGTGGTCATACCCTATACCGATTGATGGGAAGACAGACACCCAATCTACCGACACTTCTACATTTAGAGCTTTTACTATCCTTAGAAGGTACTATGAGGTACCATCAAATTGTCCTTAAACTCTTGCACCTCTTGGTATCCCCACCCTTTAAATTATTGGTATTTCTTGGTATTAGCTCAATGTATATTTTGGCACCTTCTAAGAATGGCAAAAAATCGATGCATATAGGGTTGTAACTAGCTTGTTAGCAAAATATTGTACACATGGGTGATATTTCAATCAAAACCGTTGTATTTCATGTGCCAAGTATCGCAAAACATGAATTAATTAGCAGTTTACTTTAGCACAGCTTGTTTCCTGTCTGGTAACAAGGCTACGAGCTACCCTCCTTCAGTCACAAATAATTGCCATTTTGGATATTGACATGATCCCTAAAACTTAAATTTTACTATGAATTACTACTAGTAATTAATACATGTGCAAAACATAATAAAAAGGTAATATTATGAAAATATTTTTTGAAATTGTTTGTGCTAAAATTGTTTGCCCCATTGTTAACATTGAAGGACAATCAGGATTTCGTTTGGGGATCCGATCAGCAAAAGGCTTTCGATGACATTAAAGAGTACCTGATGAAGCCTCCAGTTTTGGTCGCGCCGAGGAAAGGGATTCCATTTAAGTTGTACGTATCGGCTGAGGAGGAAACCATCGGAGCAATTGTAGCACAAGAAGTTGATGGCAAAAAACAGGTGATATTCTATTTGTTTTATTTGAGTCCTCGGATACTGAAATCGTGCAATTTTCGTGGAAAAATTGTGCTTGTCTCTATATTTCGCTTGCACCAAGTAGAGACATTACATCTTAGCATTGACTTGCACAATAGTGTGTAAAACCGATATCATCAAATATATGTTGCCGGCACCGATTTTACGCGGACGACTCGGGAAATGGGCATATGCCTTAACAGAGTTCGACCTAATGTACAAATCAACTAAAGCAATGAAGGGGTAGGCAGTGGCTGATTTTATTACCGGATGCAAAACAACAGCCGGACTGGTTGCTGTGGCCCCTTGGCAATTGTATTTTGACGGGTTAGTGTGCTGAGAAGGCGATGGTATTGGCATAATGCTAGTTTCACCAAAGGGGCACAATTTTGAATTCGCATATCGGCTCAATAGCCGATGTTCCAACAACCAGGCAAAGTATGAGGCACTACTCAGAGGATTGCAATTGTTGGAGAGTATCGGGGAAAGCGATGTCGAAGTCTATGGTGATTCACTGTTGATCGTGCAACAAATCAAGGGAGAATATCGATGCAATGACGAGATATCGCCGAAATATTCGTAATAATGCTCATATGCATTTACGCTTAGGGTACCCTATCCGCCACTGTATAAGTATGACCACGTATACTCGGGCAGCAAAGCGGCGACAGTCGAGCCTGGCTGGCGCTGGCCCCGTGGCGCCTAGTGAGCAAGCGGCGGGCGATCAGCCCTACTGCGTGTCACCAAGGCGCTTGGCGAAAGGGCGATTGCCCCGCTGCTGAAGGCCACCAAGGCGGCTCAAAGCGGGCGACAGTTCGCTGCTGAAGGCCACTTTCGGCGCTCGGCGAAAGAAAGCGCTGACGCCCTCGCGACAGCTGAAGGCGTTCTGTGGCGCCTCGTGAGCAGTGGGTGATCAGCCTCGCCACGGGCGCCACCTCGGCGGCTCGAGAGTATGCGAGCGATCAGCCTCGCTGCAGGCGCGCCCTATGGCGGCTTGGCGAGTAGGTGGGCGATCAGCCTTACTCGCCGCGCCGGCCTTTAGGTGGCTGGCGAAAGCGGGCGTTCATGCCCTCTCGCCGCCGGCCCACGTGGTGGCTTATTAGCAAAGGTAGGCCAGTTCTCTCACGCCACGCGACGACTTAAAAAGAATTAGAAGAAGGCTTCACCGAAGTCTTTTCTCGACACCCCGCGGTCGAGCCATTGATTGCGAAGAGTTCTCATTGCCGATGCGATTTAACAACCCATCCCTCTGACACCTCTCACCTAACTTGTCGTAGAAAATCATATCCCGGGCGGACCGGGCGAAACCACACAACGATATTAAATGGGGTTTGAAGGACAAGGCTACAGTGATGGGTGTAATAAATGAGTGGTAGATCAGTACGATAAGATCACAGTGATGGGTGTAATAAATGAATCATAGATCAGTATGATGTCACCCCCTTACTTGCCCGAGCCAGCCCAGTCTATATAAGGGAGCTCTGGTGTATGGAGAGGGGATCCAAATCCAAGAGGTCGGAAAGACTTAGCAAGAAAAAAGAGAAGAACGAAGAGCATTGTAGCTAGCTCAATATAGATCAACAAAGATCTAGTAGGACGAGGGTCATACTCCACACCGGGGCCCGAACTCGATACATCATTGTTCCTTAATCATGATCCCGGGATCCCTCGCACGAGAGTCATTAGGGTTTCCGACCGCGAAGACGCCCTCTACCGAACCTTAACCTCCACCCTTGGAGGACACCCTGTCTGCTGATAGGGTCCTGGCCGGCGAAATACGCTGACAAGGGCGCACTGTAGGGGCTAGCGTTGATCACCCGCCCATCTCTCCCAGCAGATCCTGGCCATCTGCTTGGAAGGACCGCACATCCGTGATGGTGGGCTCACACTCACAAAGAAAGAGGCTGGCAGAGGCTAGCAAAGACTCGGAATACGTCCCGACGCTCCCGCCGGACGAGGGATCGTTCACGCCGCTTCGCAGGGAGGCAAGGTGCTCTCTCGGCGACGGCAGAACATCCAGTTCGGCGACAGCTGGTCATGGAGGCGCCACCCGCCCGAACTCGTGATGCGTGCCTTCTTCTGGACCACCCTCCGGTGGAACTCGCAGGAGACACCCCGGCCACGCCGTGGCTTCAAGACATTACTAGTCTCATAGACACAGCCCAGCTCCATGTGGGGATGCCTGACCGGTCAGGTACCATCGGTGCTCCTCGATCAAGGGTGCATGCTGACCGCACCCAAGCTTCCAGCCGCCCAAGCGGGAAGCGCTCTAGCCAGGAGGGCCAGAGTAAAGAAAAGGGCATACAAGATGGGGGTCCCGGCTCTGCGAGGAGCTGCGAGGACATGAGGGTTCATCTAGAGGAGCATCGTCGGTGGCGCGGCGATGATCTATGTAATCACCTGCAGCGCCGTCGTGCCCAGGGGCAAGGCCGTAATAGGTGGATGGCTCCTAGGGATGAAGGCTCCTCCCATGAATCCCACCTTCGGAGCAAGGAGGAGGTCCACTCCTCCGATTCTTTAGGGAGTTGAGATCCGCACTCCAGCACTGGCCTCGTGCCGTGGTTCGTGGACGGCATGACTCCCCTCGGCGTCGGGGAGCCAAGCTTTCCGGCCACTCGCCTGTGGCGGGTCTTAAAGGTTTTGCCCTAAGATCCATCGAGAAGTACAACCAAGCAACACCAAATGAAGAATTCTGCAGATCTACACCATGGTGGTACAGACGTCACATGGTCCGAAAAGGACATGGCTAATTACTTCCTAACGGCCTTTGACAGTTTCACCGGTCTTAGTCTGCTGAACCACCCGTGAGGATCAAGACACTCATGGGAGGAGTTAGCGCCTCTTCGCCGCCAACTTTCAAGGCTCCTATACTCCAACCCAAGTGGAGGACGATCTCCATGCCCTCGAAAGCGTAAAAGAGGAGAATCATTGCGCGACTTCATCCGACACTTCACCATTGCGCAACATGATCCCTGTGATTTTCGGCGAAGGCTCGTCATCGCCATCGCTGGAGAGGCGTTTGAGACCACAAGATGCGAGAGAAGATGGCCACCCGCAACATCACCACCACCTTCGAGCTTTTCTCCCTGGTGCACAAGTGCGCGCGGGTGGTGGAGGCTTAGGGGCTGGTGTCTGGCCCCACGCGTGGACGCAACGGAGACGAAGCTAGGACCTCAAGGGGTCCCGGCCCTGCGAGCAAGAAGGCGAGGAGGCATGAGGTGGTTGAGACCAGGTGGGTCCTGACCACCTAGCGCGAGTGCAGGGAGACCCGGCCGCGAGGGCACGACCGCCATGATCGACTAGATGATCGCCGTGGTCGGAGGAATAACCACCGCGAGGAGAAGGATGGCAGGCCCTTCTGCCCGATCCACATAACCAACACCCACGACCTGGCCAGCTGCTAGGTTGTGAGTAAGATGGTAGAGCAGCAGCTTAAGGAGCGCCGCCCCCGCGACAACGACCAAGACGAAGACCCTACCCCGCTTGCCTTCCAGTAGGCAGACCAAACCGTGGCATACATTCATGGTGGCTCGGCCACCTACCCCTCCAACACGATGTACAAACGTCTGAGGAGGGAGGTCTGCGCCACGGCACCGAGCTCAGGGGCGTGTCGGATGCTGAAGTGGTCGGAGGAGCAGATCACCTTCAGTCGGGCTGACTACCCTGAGAGCACCGCTAGCCTTGGTCACCTTCTGATCGTGGTGTCACCCACGATCCGGAATGTGAAGCTTGGGTGGATGCTAGTGGAAGGAGGGAGCTCCATCAACCTCCTGTCCTCCAAGGCATTCTGGGTGCTCCAGATATCACAATAGGAGTTGCACCCGGCCTTGCCCTTCTATGGCATCGCCCTGGGGGCTGGCTCAGTGCCCCTGGGCCAGGTGTGCCTCCCCATCACCTTTGGGGAAGAAAGCAACTACCGTACGGAGTTGGTTGACTTCGAAGTCGCCGATTTCGACCTCCCGTACAATGCCATACTTGGCCGACCGGCATTGGCTAAGTTCATGGCGGTGACCCACTATGGATACATGGTGGTGAAGATACCAGGGTCTGGTGGCCCCACAGTCATATGGGTGGACAGGCCGGAAGCCTTGCGCTGCCATAAGCACGCATTGGACCTTGCGCTGATGCCGCCTTTCCGGGAGCCCCTCAGGCGAAGACCCGTGCCTCGCCCAGCTCAGCTGGTGAGGTTAAGATGGTCTCCCTGAGTGAGGGCGAGCCCAGGAAGATCGTCTTCATTGGCGCCAGCCTCAGCGCCAAATAGGAAGATGCGCTCGTCACCTTCCTCCGGTCTAACTCCGACGTGTTCACCTGGTAACTGTCCGATATGACCGGGGTCCCCGGGGAGGTGATTGAGCACCGATTGGTGACGCTCCCAAGAGTGCGCCCGGTCCGACAAAAGGTCCGGAGATAGGCACCAGAGCGGCAAGATGCTATTCGGGAGGAGGTAGAGAAGCTGCTGCGCGCAGGGATCGTTAGGGAAGTCTCTCATCCTGAGTGGCTTGCCAACTTTGTGCTTGTCAAGAAATCCAAAGGAAAGTGGCGGATGTGTGTCGACTTCACCAACCTCAACAAGGCCTACCCGAAGGATCCTTTCCCCCTGCCGCGCATCGATCTCATTGTTGATTCGACTCAGTGCGGCTGGTCAGTGCTTTCGGACGCCAGACTGGGTACCACCAGATTAGCATGGCGGTGGAGGACGAAGAAAAAACCGCTTTTGTAACCCCAATGGGTGTTTATTGTTATATCAGAATGGCTTTTAGGTTAAAAAATACTGGTTCTACTTATCAATGTGCCATGCACATTTCTTTCCGTCCACAGATAGGACGAAATCTTGAGGTGTACGTCGATGACTTGGTTGTGAAAGTTAAGAAGAGCGAAGAACTGATCGAAGACCTGGAGGAAACCTTCACAAACATCCGGAAGAATTGATTAAAGCTCAACCCCGAGAAATGTGTATTCGCGTACGCATTCTGGAAAGTCAAGGGATTCCTCGTGTCCACGGGGCATTGAAGCTAATCTCGACAAGATAACGCCATCGAAAGCACATGAAGCCGCCTACCTCGCCAACTCAAGGCCCAAAGAAGGACCCGGCCCATCCGGAATTTTCATCCTCGATCTTCACCAGCCCTCCGTCTGATTGGACCAAACAACCGAAAGCAGGAGGACACCCCACCGGACGCAAATCCCGACTATCGAAGCGCCAGACACGGCGTCGTCCGAATCGGGTCTGGTTGTGCTAGCAACAGACTCCGACTGGAGGAAACCCTTCATCGACCGACTAACAGACGGGTCACTCCCCGCCGACCCAACCGAGGCCCAGCACCTCACTCGGCGGGCCAAGTCATTCGTTCTGGTCGGAAAAGACCTCTACAAGCGAAGCCCGTCTGGAGTCCTACAGAAGTGCATTCCCGCTGATCGCGGGAAGGGGTTGTTGCTCGACATCCACGGCGGAATTTGCGGCCACCACGCCGCCCCACGATCCCTCGTGGGAAAAGCTTTCGGCAAGGGTTCTATTGTGCACAACAGCGTGGTCGACGCCCAACAAATCGTCACTTTCTGCGAAGGATGCCGCCGCTTCAGCCAAACTCATCTCTGCGCGCCAAGCCCTCCGGATAATCCCCATCACCGCGTTCGCGATCCAGGGGATTCGACTGGTCTGGCCCTTCAAAAAAGGCTCCGGAGGTTTCACCCACCTTCTCGTCGCGGTGGACAAATTCACGAAGCGGATCGAGGCTAAACCGGTTGCCACCATCACATCGGTGCAGCGTACCAATTTCTTCCTCGACATTGTTTATCGATTCGAGTCCCGAACTCCATCATCACCGCATAATGGAACCACAGCTTCACGGGAAGGAATTCCTTGAGTTCTGGACGACTTCCATATCGCGTCGGTAGGCGGCCGTACCCATCCGCTAACCAACGGCCGTGTCGAGCGACCAAATCCAGATGATTCTCCAGGGCTCAAGCCCAGGATTTTCACCGATTGAAGAAGTTCGCAGGGCGGCGGGCGGCCGAAGCCCTCCGCTCTTTGGAGCTCATGGACTACCCCAAGCCGGTCGACCGGGTTCACGCCATTCTTCCCGGTGTTGGCGCCGAAGCAAGATTATAACCGACTGGAGTCTTGCGCCTCTAAGGCTTCGAAGCTTTCGACGAGGCCGGGGGCTCAGCACAAAGAAGACCTTGATCGATCGACTCGATGAGGCGCGTGACGTGGCTATCCTGCGGTCGGCCAAGTATCAGCAGGCGCTCCACCACTATCACGATCGCCAGGTTCGAGGTCGCTCCTTCAACATTGGTGACCTGTTCCTGCGCCAGGTCCAGTCCAACGTAGGCAAGCACAAGCTTTCTCCTCCATGGGAAGGTCCCTTCACCATCGCGGAGGTCCTCCGGCCCGGCACCTACCGGCTTAAGGATGCTGCAGGCAATGTCATCCCAAACGCTTGGAACATCGAGAAGCTCAGGCGATTCTACCCCTGAAGCCTTCCGCTTCCCTCGCGTTTCCTACAACCCTCAGAGCTCGGGTAGCGTCCTGCTCACTGGAGAGGCATGCATCTCATATGAAGCCCACGATTCGGCCGCCCGACCGGTCTCAGATCCTTCCCTAGCAAAGGACTCCTCAACCCAAGTGTTATGACCTACACCAAAACTCGGTGGTTTTTAATTGGCTACTGGCATGGCAGCCTCTGGAAGGGGGAGAAGAAGCCGTGTCGGCAACCAAGAGGCTCCTGAGGAGCTATTCGTGGCCAAGTTTTCGGCTCCCTCGATCATTACCTCGAAGTGTCCATGCTCGCACTCTCACGCTCGAATAACCCCAGCGGCTTGAAGAGCTACGATGCGCCTAACATGAGCTTCGACACGAAAAGAAATGTAAAATCGAAACATGGAGTAAACTTGACTTCCCAAATATTCATTCCTTTACATCATTGAAGCACACAAATTCATACTGATCCTCTACAACCTACCTTACATGAGCATCGTCTAAAGCTAAAAGATTAGCGGATCGAGCACTTCTTTGTCGGCAAAAGAGGCATCACGGCATGACCGCCGTCATGGATAAGGAGGACATCGCCATCGTGATGTATCTAACACTCCGGAATCAAGAGCGGACCACCGTCTTCGCGAGTGCAAGTGTGGCTCTGCAACCGGGCGCGACCAACGCTGCTCAAAATGACTTCGCCGATGAGCAGCATCCGGAAAGGGCATCACACAAAATGCCGCCAGAAGGCGGCGCCCCGGTACCCGAGCTGCCTCGTCCATAGGGGCTCTGGATTCTCCAAAGAAGCACCACACAGCGACACCCCAGACAACGCCCCCGCGTCGGAGGCAAGGTCCGAGCACGCCAAGGCTGAGGCGCCTAAGTGGAGGTTTCCCAACAGGGAAGGGCCGACGGACAGCGCCCTTCCTCCCGTCTTCCTCATCATTCGAGACCTCGAGGCGAACTCGCCATCGCTATCATCTCGGCTGCGCCGCACCTCGCCTGCGCTGGGCCGAATCGCCGATCTCGGGCGACGGTCGTCACCGCGCGTCAAAGAGCGTCGCGGTGGGCGTGACAAGCAAGCACGTACTCGCCACCACCGAGGCGACCCTCGCAGCCTCATGGCGAGCGCTCCCGCAGGGCAAGAGGCAGGTACGCCAGGGACCCGCCATTCGGGCGAGGCACGAGGCGTACTGCTGGGTGGTGCGCTCCAGTGGCTCGTCCAACCGCATCCCTAGAGGCCTCACGCTCTCGCTTATGTTCGTCGTGACACGGACGGCACGGAAAGGAGAACCTCGTGCTCCTCGCGATCCGGGCAATCTCCGCCCGCGCCCAGGCAGCGCTGCCTCATGGCTTCAAGATAGCCTCGGCGTGCCTTAACACCTCCACCTCCGAAGCCCGGACGACGCGAGAGTCACCACCGGAACCAGCCGGTGGCCCTCGCGCCCTGCTCCGCTCGAGGAGGAAGGCGAGGGCGTCGTACCCGGCTACCAATTGGAGCTGCGAGAAAATACAAGAACATCGTCATTAGATGCGACGAGAGCAGTGCTGCTTGTGTGAAGCTATAGAAACTTCGTGTGAGATTCCAGATGGAAAAAGTCGACGAGGGCAGCACGAGCTCGCTCCTCGTCGCGGATGTCCCGGCGTCCATGCAGGGCCTCTTGGGGTCAGCACCCCACGAGTCTCCCTCCGCCGGCCGCCTGTTGGCCCTCTCGCCGTCCTCACCACCGCTCGCCATCTCGTCCGCTCAAACCTCCCCGCAAGACAGATTGGCTGGAGGAAGGATGAAGGAGAGCGCACACGAACGCCGAGCATAATGCTACCTCGCCTCCAAGACCCTATTTATAGGCAAAGGGCGACGCAGCCCGGGTAAGCAATGCCTCGTCCACGACGCCAAGGCGTCCGCCCATCCTGACTTCGTGCGAGAGCCATCATGGCGCATTAAAGAGCCACGTCGCGCTGGGCGGCAATGGGACGGGATGGTGGCGAAAGGACGCCATCCGACGCGGCGATCAATGCGACGTTCGATCTCCTTCTCTGGGCGGACGTCGCGCATGGCGGTAGCCGCCTCGACCGAGAGCATCAAGACGCACGTCTCTATGCGTGCAACCAAAGCCCAATGCCACCCGCCGCGGTAGCGTTAAACCCAAAGGCTGAGGTAACCTTTTCTTGACACCACTTGCATTCCCTTAGCGCCTCGGGGTTCCATGATGGCGCGCTTCATTTCCAACGAGCGACGCAGGCGGTTGCCGATGCACACTTAGTGGGAATAGCAACCCGATTGACCGTTGTTCTTTCGGATGGCAACCCATGTCGACCCAAGCGTCACGACCTACGCCCCTGCGGCCACGGTTGCTAAGTGACGCCTCATGGAGAAGGGCATGCCCATGCGAAGCTAACGACGACCTCCCTACGACAGCTCTCCTCCGCTCAAATGCGTGCGAACACCTTCTCGCAAGCTCGCCAAGGCCGATGGCTTCGGCTAGTCGTTGGTTCTTCCGGTTCTAATCCCTTGCTCCGGGCACTATGGCCTACGCCCTTGTGGCAACAGTCACGAAATAGTGCTTTGCAAACAAGGGAGGTACCCACGCGGCATAAACCACAGCTGGTCGGGAACATTCCGCTCCCGTGGTCGCAGCTATGCGCCCAGTTGTCCGCGGTGCCTTATGTCTTCATCTACGATCGACGCCCGACCTACGCTCAAGGGTCCCAAAGAACCCCGAGGACAATGGTCCGCCCGGTGGTCGATCACGTAAGAAAATGCAAGCGGCAAAATCTAGATTATAAAAGCACACCAACAAAGTGTCCCAAAATACACACAACTTGGATCAAAACAAAAACAAAAGGATCCCGCGATCGGCTGCTGAAGGATCACCAGACAAGTCGCCGCCGCCCGTCGTAGCCGCTGACGTAAATCATCGGGCTGCCGACCTCGGCCCCTGATGACCACGCCTTAGCCCCGCCAATCGTCCCTGCGCGCTGCACTGGCCAAGATCTCGCTGGTCTCTTCGATCTCAGCGATGGTCGTGGTGCGCTACAGAAGGAGGCGGCCAGGGTCGCAGCGCAAAGCAGCCAAAGACATACTCTGCAACGTCGGTGGCGATCGCTTTGCCCCTCATGGTAATGGCGCGCTGCAGGCCTGGTAGGTCATCCAGGGCCTCGGCTGCTTGGGAGAGCCCGAGGCATACTGCTCTGCAGTCCGCTCCAGGCTCTTGCAGCCCCACCCCAAGACACCTCAGGCTCTAGCGCATGCTCTCAAACGTAGGGCGGAGCATGGCCAGGAGACTCTTATTGGCAGTGTCGCGCTGTCCGCGGTACTGCCTCGCCGGTCAGCAGAGCAGTTTTACCGAGTACGCCACGCCGCTGCTTCTCGGCAGGCTTCGCGAGCTCCCTCTTCCAGGACTACGGCCACGAGCCCGCTAAGGCCGTGCTTCCTCACGCGCTTTGGCGAAGCTCCTCCTCGACGACTGGACTTCGCGATCGCTACTAAGATGCGGCCCGCCTCCGGCAGCGAGCGCGGCGGCTTCAAGGCTAAGAGAGGCTCACAAGCGGCATAGCGCCAAAGCCTGTCGGCAGGTTTCCCATCACAGGAGACCGGTTGAGGCCACAAAGTGAGCGACAACCGCCATCTCCGCGGCGCGCGTGGTGGAACCAAGACCGAGCCTAAGGGCTAACAAAGGAAAGAAGAGACCTCTACACAAGAAAAACAAGATAAAGGCAAACCCAAAGGTCGGATCGACGAACCCTCACCTCGATTGGGGGTTCCCGACATTTAAAGACCGGACGAAGGTGGGGTGATCTTGATTCGCCGCCTTACCGAGGGTCCAGACTAAGACGGGATTCTTGGGAACCCGAACCGCAGTGGTTCCACCACGGCCACTCGCTTCTCAACCTCCGATCATTACCGCCGCCATTTCGCCGATTCAGAAACCGGAAGCAAAGGCGAAAAAAACGGCGTTAGCAAGGCGACCAGTCAACGAGGTCGCCGCCTCCTCAACCTATTTATATGGGCGAGGGCGGCGATCAAGAAGGCGATTGCTCGGACGCGAAGGACGTGCGGCGATTAACTCCGCTACCAGAGCGACACGACGGCCTCGCCACTCCCACTTCCCCGCATTAAATGCAATAAGATTCTGGCGCAGGGCACCGCTCCCAACAGAGGCGCACCACGACTCTTCTGGCTCAAGCTTCCGGCCGCCACGATCGCGACTGAAAGCATCATGGAAGCAGCTCACTATTGAAGAAAACCAGAACGCAAGATATCAGCTAAGAAAATTCTTCCTTAAGCTTGCTTTCTCCCTCCCGAGATCAAGTCATGTGCGTGGCGGCGGTCAGACGCCCCCCACGCATCACTCGGGGGCTACAACACCACACACCAAGACGATATCGATGACCCGACTAGCCACTCGGATCTCTCTAGCGGCAACCCTACTCGACACGAACGCTATGGCCTCACGCCTGCTGGCTACTTGCCATAAGTAGCGCTTCATGGAAGAAGGAAGTGCCCGAGCGATGAAAGAACCGGGCTTGGCCGGAAACATTCCACCTTTCGCCAAGCAGTGCACCAAGCAAAATACCTCGGCCCTAAGATGGTTATTTTGCGCCTCCTCCGAACAATGCAAGAGCAGACCAACTTACGCCGGGTAACCTTCACTTCGTTTCTAAGGCTACAATCGTGAAGGCACTTGTCGGGGGGCGTAAATAAGAGAAAACCAGATTGACGGGCTGATCCGACTAAGCCCGAACAAACTTCAAACCGACGTTCAACAAAGTCTTTACATCAACGAAAGCAAGAGAAACTAGGTTTCTCCCTCGTCCCGATGGAGGATATCCTGCAGCGATATCCGGCTGGTGATTGTTGCGGCGTACGGGTCAATCCGAATCCTCACTCTCGACCCGCCTGGTCGGTCTAGTCTGGCGATTCTGGCCGCCGATGACCTCGGTCGATGTCGTGCGAATGCGAGGCAACGAGGACAAGCGCCGAGGTAACCTTGTCGGCTCCCACGCCACCGAAGCGCCGACGTGTTCCCGACGCGAGCCAACGCGGTGGCAAGCGAGCTCGGGCTTCGACTGCAGTGGCCCCGAGCACCGGCCAGGTGCACCTCCCGCCGCCTCCGAGGGCTATCACCGCGCAATCGACGACAAATCCTCCTCCGCCAACTTCTTCTCCGCCACACTACCTCAAGGACGCTGAAAAGTCAGATCACGGCCTCCACGGCCAATTTCTGTGTCTCTTCAGCATCACCAAGTCTCCTCCGCAGCTCTACAGGCCACTACAAGCGTCAGAGGCATACCGAACACCCACGATAGCAAAATCTTCAAGCCAGATCGGTGGCTTACCGTCCGCAGAGGCCTCCGACCTGGAGATCCTTCTGGCCTTGGCCGGCCTCCTTTTCATGCCTCGGCGCCCCTCCTTCGTAATCAAGCTCCCGACTTGATCATATTCGATCCGAGGCGGCCGCTTCGACAAATACGGTTCTTCGCGTGATTAACAACATCCTCGCGCTGCTGGCCTCGGCCGAAGAGACTTCAATTCTGCCGCGCCTCTGCCGCCTCGCTTCACGTTTCCAGTGCCCCCCGCACAGCCAGAAGTTTCGGTCGAAGACGGTCTGCTTCCTCGCTTCGACCATGCGAACTCGGAGGAACCTCGCTTTACTCGCCGAGCGGACCTTCGCCTCGCAAAGCGACATTTCATCGACTCATCGATCGCTGAAAACAAGTCGAGATCGGTTAAGGCCCCGACTTCGGCTTCGCGGCCGATTGGGACGCCCACCTCGAAATCACGCCGACGCCTGCCGACGCAGCTCAAGGGCGAGCTGATTTTTTCGGCCCGATCCACTCGAAGTCGCAACCCGTCAGCTTGCCGCTTCGAAGGTCCTCCACAACTCGGCCTCCGCGTCATTATCTGGAAGACAAACAAGGGTTCGCCCGGGGGGTCCACGGCCCCCAGGTGTCAAGATAAGTCGGGCTCCGGCAGTGCGGGAGATCAGGCCCGACCTCCGCGACGCCCATTGTACCGCATCCGTCGCTTAGGCCGCCTTCTCTGGCGAAGGTCTGCCGGCAATGTGGGCGGCCGCCTCGCGCGCGGTCCGCAATCCCGACATGGGTCCGCCCTGCCGCCCAAGCGCTCAGAGGTCCTGGCTTCGGCGCATAACGAGGCGGGCTGCTTCGCCGATGCCGCGGTGGACATAACGGGCCCTACCGGCGGCGTGGCGGAGGTCGCTTCCCCATTTCGCCCTCGCAAGGTTCACCCGCTAAGCGGCGCTGGATCAGCTCCTTATATCCGGGATCCTCCGGGACCGATCCTTGGCGCCGATCCTCGACCATCGTGGCGGCGCCGACATCGAGCCATCGGCCGGGCAGCGATCGATCGAGCGCTCTCCGCCAGGCCATGCAGCGTGGAGCCGCATTTTCTTCACCGACCTCCCGGCGAAGACAAGTCGACCCCTCGCTTGCCCGTGAGATGTTCCAACGAGGGCACTTCCACTGGGCGGCGATGACGACCCCAAACAAGAAGGTTCTTCGCTCGTCCGCTTGGGACCAACGACCAAGAGGACCCTACGATATGGATCGGAATGTGGTCGCCATCTGTGCTCGAGGATGACTCTCGAATCACCGTTGTCCAAAGAATGGTCGACGGAGACCTCTCGCTCGCAAGCCTCCTGCATAGCGTTCTTTCCTCTTTCTTTTCCTTTTCTCCTCCCTCCGCTTCTTCGAGCGGACTCCGCTGCTTTCGGAAATCTTATGCGCACGCGTCCGCAGGCTTTCTCCTTCGGAAGAACACTCGAGACCATCCCGCCAACCCCGGTGGAATAAAGACACCGATCGGATGCACGAAAAGGCCCGCTTGAAAGGAGAAGGGCAAAGAAAGAACCAAGCAAAGACGGCCTTACCAGTCCGGAGGGTGACTCCGAAAAGGGCTCAGTTGGCACGCCATACCCCAGCCGGTGCAATAACCGCACCAATACGGCCGCCACCCTAGCCTCGACTCTCCGACTCGACGAGTTCCGCTCCACTATCCAAGATAGTCGTCGTGGACCCCCATCTCGGGAACATGGGCGGTCCTCGCCATGAGAGGTTGGACGCCAAGATCCTCATGAAGGCGCGCGACGATGGTCTCACGGCCAGCCCTCAGATCACTCGGGCCTTGATCCTCTCGACGATCACCTCCACCTGCTCCTCTCCTGTTTGTCAAGCCCCAGACTATTCTCCTCGCCATGTATGGCATTTAACGGAGAAGGTCGGGCACTTCTCCGGTTCGGGACGAACCATTCGGAGTGCCACCCCGGCTCGCACGACGGCAGCCTCAAATCAATATAATCCGCCATGCTGCCCCGACAAGATCTCAAGAGCTACGCGCCCATGAGCCAGGGGCCTGCGGACCGATCTTTCCTCGACTTGGCGTGAAAGAAATACTTCCAGAGCGCCCAGTGGGGATCGATCCCCAGGAACGCCTCGCACAACGTGATGAAGACCGCAATGTGGAGCACTCCGTGGGGGTTGAGCTGGTGCACCTCGACCTTATAGTGATGCAGCAGTCCACGAACGAACCAGTGGAGCGGAAGTCCGAACCCGCGCTCGTAAAAGGAGGCGGGCACGACGATCTTCGCCGTTAGCAGGGCGGGACCGCGCCTCGCTTCGCACTCCTCCACCGCGAGACGCTGCTGCGGAGGAACCTTTCTCTCAAGCCTTGAGCACTAGCCGCGAGATGGAGCATTCGGCCATCGACATCTCCTACGAGGATGGGAAACGGGAAAGGGTAAGGAACAAACTCCCGGACTTTTTTTTTTTTTCTTGAGCAGGAGGATGCTTACGCCCGAAGGGAAAATGCGAGAGTCTGCGAGCGCCGCGTTGGTTTTTTGCAGGCGCCGAGCAGGCGCCAGACCGGCCGAGTGATTGTCCAAAGCAGACGCGCCGAAACAAGCGCCAGACGCGTCTGCCGAGTTGTCAAGACAACACGCTTAGCAAAGGCATATCCTTTCCAAATCTTTTTTCAGATTAATGCTTGGGACGGGGGCGCCAGAACACTATCGCCGGTGCCCGCCCCACTATTCTCTTTTTAGCCTCTAGACTGATCGGCTGGGCCGCATCAGTAAAAAGTCCGCCGGGCCACGAACGGCCCCGAGGTGGCAAGAACATTCAAACACCCTGTGGCTCAAGCCTTGACAACCCTAAAGGTTTCAAGGTCGCACACAAACAAAACGAAGGACGAGAACGAGTGAGCCCCGGGTTCCCCAGCTTGGGCCTTGCGGACGACCCAATCACCTTAACTCGTGTCCGAGACCATACTTCACTCTCTCCCGCTGAACCCATCGTAGGGTGGCAGCCACCGCGCTCCCGGTCACCGACGATCGGGACCATCTTGCGGATCGAGTAAAGAAGGGTTTCATGGTCGCCTCATGGGTCGGATGTCTGACCTGTGATCGTCTGCTCGAAAAAAAGATCCCTTAGTAGGGATCTCCGTGGCCCACTCGATAACCCGCCAAGAGTTCATGAAAGCACGGTGCCGAGCCGGCGCATGCAAGCACGCGATCGCCACCCTCCAGTCCCACACTGCGGGACGGGCGCGACACAATGGGATAGATAGATACCGCTCTTCCCACGGATAACCTCGCCAAGACGAGGATTCGGATTCGACGCCCTCGCTTAAGCTCCTACAGAAACCACCAACAAACACGTTTAGCTATGACGAAGAGAACGAGCACCTGTAAACCGGGCCTCGCTAAGCGCGCCAGGCCTCCTCGCTGTGTAGCGCCAACCAAAGCGAGGACCAACGCTTGCATCGAGAGAACCCCAATCAGCTCTCCACTGTTTCCTCGGGGCTCGAGGCTACACCCGCAAAATTAGTTCATCGAAGTAAGGACTCGCCGAGTTCCATAAACTCACCAGGGGCTCGGATCGGACGACACCTCCCTACACACACCTCGACAGACTCTAGGACCAAGTCGGCTGATCTCAGAAAGCCCGGCCGCCAGGCGCCGCCGCACGGCCGAACTGTCAAAAGATCGGTGTAAATCCCCAACCACTTCTCCGACCTTGCTACATGGGTTACACCAGCCAGTGTGCTCGCACACGACCGTGAAACGGATCGGTGACCGCGATTTGGCTGGGCTTACCATGCGACGGACCGCCCGAGAACACGCGACGTTCCGGGCGACTTCTCGGCCATCTTGACGAATACTTATGCCGGGGTACCCCACAGCAAGACTTCGACTATGAAGTTGCCAATACGAGCGAAGATATCTGATGGGCCTACTCAGGCCCAACCCAAAACAGGGGGTTCCTTCAAAAGGCGGAAGACCAACGGTTTTGGTCCGGCCCACAGGCTCCGACCACATCACAGGTCGGAGCCACCATCAGGCCCCGACCTACGGCCTGGTCAGATCCGACTCGGGGTCCGACCACCATGGCTATGGCCTGACGCACCCACATATTCTCGACTAAGGGTCACTCGATCGCTCCGACCTCTGACCATTCGCCTCCCCACCGGCGGATCCTAGGCTACGACCTGTCTCCCCGCTTGGCCATGAAGGTGGCTCGGCCCAAGGCGGCCCGAGGGATCGACAAAGTCAAGCAAGCTGCCTCATCGCCTATCATGCACGATGAGACGCTACGCCTCCCGAGGCAATCTCGGCATACCATCGCTAACGCCAAGACTGACAAGCGCTACAGACAACCCGACGCCGCTTCCCAAAGGAAACGACGCCAAGACTAACCCCGTAGGTATCACTATCGGTTCTGATATGGTTCTGGTATCAGAACTAATAGTGATGATTTGGTCATCATAATCGGTTTCTGATATTAGAACTGATCGAGATTAGAACCGATCGTGATAGTACACATACCAAATGTATGAGCATGAATTTCAAAGGATTTTGAAGGATTTTTCAAGAAATGTACATGACTAAAGTATGAGCATGAATTTGAGCAATTGACACTAGATTATCTTCAAGCTACTAACCAAAAGTTCCTCTTAATAGTACGGCACCAACACCAGCAACTCAATCTTTTCTCCAAACACCTAGATCGGCAAAAAGATAAAAAAAGGTTCCTTATAACTTATACCTTGCTGTTAACTTTATGTTCCAATTTTCTTATAGCTCAATGGTTTCACCTCATCATTGGACCAACCTATTTTTCATAACCTCAAAAAAAATTATTAGTACTTAAAACATGATTATCATTAATTACCTAAACCAAAAATGAAATTTTGGGGCCTAGATGCTTTACAACCGTGATAGCCACTCCTCATCATTATCTAAGGACTTTGTATCGCCACCTAAACCGACCTAGATGATGAAAAAAAGATCTTGATGACCATTTCTGTAATAGTGATTGATGTGATTTTTATCGTTGTGATTGATGTCATTTTGTTGTAATTTATCTTTCCTACTTTAAAATAGGGATGAAAACGGAATAGAAATAGTCGTTAAATGGTTGTTCCATTTTTGTTTTCCTGTCTTTTACGTGAACTGAAGCGAAATCGAAACCACGAAAATAGATCTGAAAATGTATAGTGACGGAAATGGATCACGAGCGAATGGAGCGGTATGGAAATGAAAGTGGAACATAGTATATGATCACAATATACATGACCGCAAAAATAATGTAACTTATTCCACCTCCAAGGCGGATATAAGAACAATATTATGTTTATTGGTATCACTAAGAAGTTTTTTCTCAAAGTTTGTCAGCTAAAGACTCACTATTTATCCTCTAGATCTGACCATCAAGTCCTCCTCCAAATTACTATCATCGACATCTTTTTGCTCCTCCAACTATAAAGGCGTAACGCCCTAAAATTTGCATATTATTGTTCAATGTTCATTTATGATTTTCTAAGATTTATCCTGGATTTTCTTGAGTTTTAAATGCCATTTTGCTATTTTTAGATTTATAGAATTAATTTATTCGTAAAAAATAAAACCAAAATTATGCTAGAAATAATTTTCCTAGTTCAAAATGTTCTAAAGTATTTTTGAGAATTTTTGAACTCTATTTGATATTTTCTATAAAGCCATTTGTATTTCTAAAATTATTTTAATTCAAAAATAAATGTAAATTCTCCATTCTCCTTTTTGTACCAATTGGGCTAAGTTTCTGACGGAATTTCTGGTTTCACTTATACGAATTTCTGTTTCCGTCAGTAATGGCTCTCTCGTTTCCATTTTCGTTTCCAACAAAAAATGCCATTTCCATTTCTGTTTTTCTTCGGAACAGTCTGGAATTCCGTTTCCATTTTTATCCCACCTTTAAAAGAAGCTAGTGATGGTTCATCAGTCTGTCTCTCTTCTCCCCTCCTCTCATAAAAGGATTATATGCTAACATGTGGACATTCCTAAAAAATATCTAACAAAAAAGAAAAAACAATATCTATCTCTCTCTACTCTCCTCACATAAGAATTACTAGATAGAGAGGCGAGCGATGCCGTGCCAGTGAAAAAATCTAACCTAAATTTTTCTGCAAACAATACGTAATTCCAGTCTATTGTGTCGAAAGAACTGGCGCTCGTGTTAAATTTACGGAACTACGGGGTCCTTTTTGCAAAATAACTGGCGAAAGGACTTGTTCGTGATTTTGGAATCCTCCAGGTCAAAAGAACCAGCATTCGGGACGATTTTGCGGAATCATGGGCTCTTTTTTGCAAAATAGCCGGTGAAAGGACCTATTCGCAATTTTAGAATTTCCAGAGCCCTTTCTGCAAAATAACCGGTGGAAGGACCTATTCGTAATTTCAGAATTCTTGAAGGGTTTTTTTTGCAAAAAATGTACCTTGTGCTCTGGATGAGCTCAAAACCTTCCATGTATAATAGAGGTAAGTTAGGGTAAAAGTCTAGAGATAGATTTGCACACATATCTCTAGCGATGAAAATATTTTTTCGGAAAAACGGAGAACCCAACCGCTAATACAAAAACTACGGATTTTTTTTGAGAAACGAAAATAAATGCGAATGACCCAGACGTTAATATATTTAAACGATAGGGCGCGCAAAAACTACCGATCAAAGGGACCTGATGCATTTTTATTTCCGCAAAACCACCCACTGGTAAAAAATAGTCTAGAGGAAAAAAGCCAAAAATTATTAGAGATGACAATCTTCTTTTGTCGAGCCTAATACTATACGCTGCTCATAGAGTAATAATACACGCTTAAAAAATATCGAGATCGAGATGGAAAATCGAGTTGGGGAAAAAGTCTAAACATAGAGCTTCATTACATTTCCTCGTCTTGAAAAAAAATTTCTAGGAAAAACGGATTTTTTTATGTATTTCTTTTTAAAGAATCGCCGTGACACATGCTAATCCATGAACCACTATAAACCTTCGACGAATCTACGAAACGATGGAGCCCTTTTTGCAAAACCACCAATCAAAGGGACCGGATGCATTTTTTTATTTCCACAAAACCACCCACCGGTCAAAAATAGTCTAGAGGAAAAAGGGCGGAAAATTATTAGAGACGACAATCTTCTTTTGTCGAGCCTAACACTATACGCGTTCATCGAGTAATAATACACGTTTAAAAAAATATCAGAGATCGAAATGGGAAATCGAGTTGGGGAAAAAGTCTAGACATAGAGCTGCACACATTTCTCTGGTGCTGAAAAAACATTTATGGGGAAAACGAATTTTTTTTATGTATGTCCTTTTTAAGGTCGCCGATTCGGACCACGCAAGTAATCCATGAACCGCTATAAACCTTCGCGAATATTTTTTTTTTTTCATTTTTGGTTTTTGTGTTTGTTAAAAAATGGGTCGTTAGGACCCTAGGCTTAATTTATGGGCCGCTATAAATCTTCTGGACTAATCTACATTTTTTAAAAACCGCCATTATGTGCAAACATGTGGGTCTTCCTAAAAAAATCTCTAACAAAAAATGAGAAAAGAAATTTATCAACAAACAAGTGTAACCTCACCAAAAATTCTCTATCAATAAATGTTGACAGGAGGACCCAAATGTTTACCCACAACAAATTCGCAATATGGTTACAATGTGGCTTATTTATGTTTGGTTGCAACACATAGGCATTCAGTTAGTAATATTAAGGTATACTAGCTTGTTTTCTTTGTTAGCTATTCTAAAATTTTTAAGTATTATGTCCATAAATTGTTTAATAAAATGCTTATAAACATAATTAACATCTATAGCATATTTATAAGGCTAGCTACTTGAATATAGAAGGAAAAAAATCATTATCGATTCTGATACGGTTAGTGATTTTTAAGTACTATGTCCGAACTGATAGTGCTATTTTACTATCCATCCTAATATGGTTCTGGTATCAGAACAGACAATGATGATTTGGCCATCATGATCAATTTATGAGATTAGAACTGATCGTGATAGTACGCATACCAAATGTCCTTGCGCTTGACCTATCGGCTTCTCTTCCCAATCCATTCAAATTTCAAAGGCCGAGACGTCCACCTCATGCTTGAACTCTTGGCTTCCCCTCCATTCTATAAAAAAGGAGTTTACTCTTCTCTGCCCGCGTCACCCATCTGCCTAAAGCATGTCGCCTATATGCCTCCTTCCCACATGGCTCATCTGCCCCCCAAGCACGTTACCGTTGTATCCTCCCCTAAGCTCATCGTCGTCTCCTCCCCTAAGCTCATCATCGTCTCCTCCCTGAGTACGTCGTTGTCGTCCCCTCCCTTGAGCATGTTGTCACCTCCTCCTCCTCGAGCACATCATTACCTCTCCAAGCACATCGCCATTGTCTCCTCCCTCGAGCATGTCATCATCACCTTTTCAGTTAGTTCTTTGTGAGTATAATCATCTCCCTAAGATTAATTTCTTTACTATTATTGCAAAGGGGCTAGACAATTTACTTGTCTTGGGGACCTTGCATGTGAAGAGGTATTGTTCGATGAGGAGTTGGGCTAGTTAGACTATTTGTGATAATATTGATTAATTTTTTACATCTTGCAATACTTGATTAGTTCAATTGGTGTGAGACTCCAGATTTACCATCCGGAACCTCCTGTGCATTTCTGTACTAGTCCCAGATCAGTAGCTAGTACACACAGTCGAAATAGTGGTAAATCAATGACCATATCGAGATTAAATATTGAAGTAATAAATAACATCAAATAAGAACAATAACCTTATGGTCGAGATTTACCAAAACCGCCTATAGCAATTTGAATAAGCTGCGTGAAGACAAAACTCCAAGTGATGACCCAACCATAGGCCCACAGGCAATCGAGTGGGGAGCGCGTCCTAGTCCAGGTGATCTCCTTCGATAGCTTCAACCTTCTGAGAGATGATTTGAGTGTAGCATGTGAGTACATAAAGTACTCCGCAAGTCTTGGTAAAAATGCATAATGAAGGCTATAACAAAGAAGGCTTAATATGGTTCTTTTGCATAAAGCCACATTTTCAACAAACTTTACTTGTAATAAATTTTTGTAAAGCAGATTTATCAAATATTTGTATCTATTGAAATAATTATATCTCTAGTGAAGGTTCTAGCCACCAATCACTAGTATACAGGTTTTATCCGTCACATTTAAAAGATTAAGGTAAACCAACTCATGACTCTATCTGTCATGATCAAAATAGGTTCCATCTACCTGATTGGCTCAATCTGCCAATAAAACATCCGAGAGTTCTAACCACTCCCGAATCCCAAAGTTCATTTTTGAAAACAAAACCAAAATTCTACCAATATGCAAAGCATTCTTTGCCCGCCCTTGACCGTCGGCACGGCTATTCGAATAGTTTTAACTCTACAGAGGTTGTACACTTTACCCACAAGACATGATATTCTCTTGATGCCAAGCTATTAACACACTTTCTTAGGTGTGCCGGCAGAGATATCATGACAAGGCCTTTACAATGTATACGCCTAACCCGACTCACCGGCTGAGGTTTCACCGCTATTAGGGTTCCATCGCTTGATATAAAGCCCCTCTTGAGCCGTGCAGGAAAATCGACTTGCCTCCATCTAGCACCCACATTCCACCATCTGGTGAGTCTAAGTTAGGTTTCTACAAATTAATCGGCCAGTCAAAGCCCATTTAACATGTGGTCAGTCTTGTTGTGCTAAGAAAGGACAATCATAAGAGTCGGTCCTTAATTTGACTAGGCGGCTTCCACAGACCAAGACCGTGCTCTGTCTGCACTTGCTGGCAACAAACCATTCCGCCCCAATCTAAACCATTTTCCTTTTTATTTTTATTTTACAAACAAGCGGCAATACCTTTTGCCTATATTTTCCAACACAAGTTTGCAAGAGTTTATAAAGAATCCCCACCCGTAGGTGTATACTGACCGTTTGCAAGAATAAGCATTTCTACCAAACTACTCTATTCCACCAATAGTTATTTAATAAAATTCAACTCTCAGTGTTGATAAAAATGATTATAATCAATTATGTAATCTCCTAAAATCATGAAGTCACCAAGATCTCACATTATTATCATGGCACTTGCATAATCCAATTCAATATGATATTCCAACAAGTGAAGTCTATATCAAGAGTAATCATGACTCCAAAATCATATTAAACTACAATTGTCACTGAATATGAAATATCTTCCTAGAACTATAAATTACATTATTGATTTATCCATCATTCTTGTATTATCCATCATTCTTGTATTGATCAATCTTATCATCCACTTAATCCACGAAAAATACTTCACAATATCATTCACTAAATCCACCAAGTATGATTCACAACATCATCTACATTAATTCACCGAGAATACTCCACATAATCATCTACTAAACCACCAAGAATGCTTGTTAAATTCACTAAGTATGATTCTAAACATTATCAATTTAATCCATAAGTATGATTCTCACTATTATCTATTAAGTGCACCGAGAATGCTTCATAATATTATTTACTAAACCACCCAAATATTACTCTCAAAATCATCTACTTTAATCCATTGACAATGGTAGTTCCTATGATCATAACCAATTAATCTTAACCAATCACGCATATTCCATATTAACCAACCAATTCACATATTATTATCACCATCCATATTTCAATTAGTATTTATTTTCTCAATCAGCTCCTCAATAATAACTTCCCACAAATATTAACAATCCAACTTTACAATATTTCAATCATCAACATTCCTAGATCACTATAATAATTATTAATCCCCATCAACTCTAATATTCATGTAATCTCCAATAAAAACTGGGTTCTAGCTCCAATTTCCATTCTAATCAAGGATTATTTAATCAAGAATAATTACTATGGTGGATTACTTATTCTAAGACGACAAAGGTTTATGGATACAATATCAAGGAGGTATAAACAATAGGTATAGCTAACAGTCTAACGTTAACATCAGTCTTTTATATAAATAGCAATGCATGTTTAAAGAAGCAGTTACAAAAGCATTTACAAAACTGGGTACAAAATGCGTCAAGAAAGACTTGCCTTCATCGACGAGATGTGATGCGCTGCACTGAAGCTCTTCTTCTTCGTCAGCGACTACGGCAAACTCTTCGACTACGCGCAAAACGGAGCGACACAAAAGAATAAAATAAATTCTAAAAGCACTAAAAATTATAATAAAAATACTGGCATACAGAGAGTGATTTATTATGAATTTAGGAATTAGAATCACTCAAATCGGAGTTCGGATGACGGAGAAACAAATGTTTGAATGATCTCGATTTAATTAAATCCGAAAAATACGAAATGGCACTGTAGCATCGTGATGCTACAGTAGCCTGTGTTACAGAGGAATGAACAGAGAGCAGCAATGGAGGGAGCAGCGCTAGAAGGGAGAGCTCTCTAGCCATAGAGGGGAGGCTCACGGCCGAGATGTCTTGGCGGAGGTGGCGCAATGGCCGAACGGGCGCCAATGCCGGCGGCGACGGCGAGCCTGGGCAGTGCATGGTTGGGTGCGCCGGGCGCATAGACGCAGGGACCGCCGGTCATGGCGGCGGCGGCGGCAAGGGTGGCGAGGATGCGGCTCGGCAATGCGGAGCAGGCGCAAGCGGCTAAGCGGCGCAAAAGCGAGACAAGACGCAGCGGGGGCGGCGGCGATGGTGAAAAACAAAATCTGGCGGCACGACGGCCAAATCCGCACAAAACTCAAAATTTCGCGAAGCGAAAGAGAGCATCGCGTAGAGAATGACAAGGTGATTCTCGGCTAAAAAGGAATTGCGCTAGAAGTTACCGGATTGGAAGGAATCGACGACGAATGGAGCGACGGCGACGGCGAACAAACTCGAAATCCGGGGAAACTGCAACGAAAATCAAATCCAATTGAATGGTTGTGTTCCGGAAGCAAGGGGCACAAAATAGCCGCGATTGGTTTGTCTAGAAACTCACCGAAGCAAGAGATGGCTCGCCGGTGTCTTTGGAGGGCCAGCAGGCGTCGGTTTTCTCGAGTTTTGGGATGGGAAATAGCACTGGACCGACGGGTTAGGGTGAGCACGGGATGGAGGATGCCGAGATGAAGAGTTGAGAGGTGGAAGCTCGTTGTTTCGTTGAGAAACGGCCGAGTTACGGAGGTTTGAATGCATTTCGGTTTCTACTTAATTAATCTAATTCCGGCGAGATTAAGGACTAACGAAGTTGAAAAATGGATTCTCCTCATCAATACCTTTCCAACGGATCTGTCCTTGTTCAATTTGGTGGAGAAAATGAGAAGTTATGGTGAAGGAAAGAGGAGACTTCATGCACAGACTTGAAACGTTCTCTCTGGAATTTGCATGATAAGAGGTTAGAAGATGAACAGTGCTCGCTAGGTGGCAGCTCCTCATTGGTCAGAAGAAAATGAGGATAAATCACGCACGGAATAAAATAGCAAACATGCTCTAAAAATCCTAGAAAAATTTCTAAAAATATTAGAGATTATTTGGAACCTAATAAAATTGGTTTCATTGAATTTTGATGAATTTTGGAATTTAGACAATTCCGGAACGAATAAACTGAATTAGAGAAAAGACCGCGAGAGATAAAATACCAGAGAGATTCTAAAAATCTTGTAACAATTCCCAAAATCATTATAGAATATTTGGAACCTATTGCAATGGGTTTCAAGATTTTTGGAGCATTCTGGAACTCGGGTGAAATTTCGATTAAGGACCGAAATTGAGAATTTTGACTTTGTGGACAATAAATGATTGAACTTCAATTTCGGATGGATATGGATGCCAGTTTAATTAGAACACCGAGGAAAATCCAAATTTTGAAATTAATTTAATTTTTAAATTAGCTTTTAGCAAAAACCCGAAATTGGGGATGTTACAATTGGTATTATCTATTAAGCGCTACTTGATATTTGTTCATGCTCATTGTGTTCACTGTTCTACTTATGCTTGGGTATTATTGTTTTGTTCATACTACTGTTGTTTGTTTTTAGCATCTAAACTATTGCTGGCAGCCTCTGTTTGCATGCTTTTGCTATCTGTGTACTATTGTAGTTTCATTAAGCATTCTTGAGTATTAATTCTCTTAAATATATCTTGGTCTAATTGATTAGGTTTTATAAATAGTCAACTATTAAATCTGTTTTCAAAGGTAAGGTTGTCACAATCGGTCTAATATATTGTCCCTAATGGTGAGGATGATTTTCTAATACAGCCCGGCATTTAAGAACACCTTAAAATAATCTTTAACTTGATTGCTAGTTGTATGCTTCTACTAATCTTAATTGCATGCATATGCTTAATTACCTAATTATGAGTATATTTAATTTTATGCTTCAAGTATCATATATAAAAAGGAGCCTGCAAACAATATAGCGAATGTAAGTATACTGTGAATTTGTCAATTGCGCATATACTGTCAATCTATGAATATACTATGAATTTGTCAATATGTGAATGTGAATATATTGTAAAGGTGATACTTGAGATTTATCTCTTTCAGTTCCATGGTTAGAACCGATAGAGATATGTAATCTATCTATTCCAAAGGTAGAACCGATAGAGGTAATTCACTAATCTCTATTGGTTCCACGCTAAGAACCGATAGATATTATAAACACTTTTCTATCGGATCTGATCGTGAAATTGATACAGATTTCTAATTATCTTTATTGGTTTCTAGGTCAAAACCGATAGAGATAATAGTTCTTGGTCGGTTCTGACCTTAGAACCGACACAGATAACACTATATCTCTATCGGATGAAAATTGATCATGATAACCACTCGTTATTACTATCTAAAGATTTTGCATCACCACCAAAACAGATCTAAATGATGAAAAATAACCGATCTAGATGATAATTTCTACAGTAGTGCGTATTTATATGGGATGGATAGCGTTCTTTTATGGGACAGTTGGCTGAAATTGATATGTATCACTCGCAGGCAGCATACGTGGTGGTAATACACGGTGAGACAATCAGTAAAACTAGTCACACAACTGAGCGTAATTTAAGTCATTGATAGTAAGAACCGAGATCTTTTTTTGTGACATTTGCCCCAATACTCGTTTTTCATTGAAATTTTTTAAAGAACAAACCGCTCAGGTGGAGAAGTTGCCACTTCATGGGAGTTCAAACAACAAAAACACGTTACTAGTTTACAACGCATGACCAACTAGTAAATACGTTTCTTATTTGTACATGGATTTGCTTTTTCTTTGGTTTAGTCATAGCTTTTTAGTGACAATTTCAATTTATGAGCGGTTTTTGCAGTGGCTTACTGCTAACGAGAACAACATATTGATATAAGTCTTGGCAACAAACTGTGCATGAATCAGATTTCACTATTCATATGCATAGAGTTTACTATTCATATATATTACTATCATACCAAAGGGTTTAGCAATATGTGTGGTAGTAAAATCTGACGATACATTCGGTAAATTGGCAGTAAAATCTTATTCATGCAGCATTTATTGGCGAGATTTATATGAATATATTGCTCTCGTCAGCAATAAGCTACTGGCGAAAACCATTTGTGAATCTGAGCTCGTCAGCAGTAAGCTATAGGCGAAAACCATTTGTGAATCAGAGCTATCAGTATAAAGTTATGGCTAAATAAAAAAAACAGCTTCTAATTCAAATAAGAAAAGCATTTACTAGTTGGCTTGACCACGTAACTGATGGGATTAGTCAACTAGAGCAATTCTGTTGCGTTGATTAGTGGAATGCATTGCTCGATCGGACTGAGTTAACTTGCCTAGGCATATAATAAGCTATTCTACACGTGTATATGTATGTATATGTATTTGCATATCTATATGTATATGTATAATCTGCACCATTATAATATAGCTCCACTCAAATATCTGGTTGAGATCTTTCTTTTATTCCTTTCGATTAATATTAGAATTTCTAGTATTATTTTTTTTAGGATTATTGTGAGATTTTCTTGCTCTTAAAACAAGAGAGATGTCTTTAATAGCACTAGTTGGTTTTATTTATATAGATTATGCTGGACAGCTGCAGTCAGTTGGAAACAAAAGCTAGACATGTCAGCTAACAGCCGTGCTGATCGCTGTTGGAAGGGAATTTGTCCTAGTGCTACTTGATCTTAGTAATTAAGAGCAAAGCGTCCCGCTGGTGCACATTCAGATCACATTGTTCGCGATTTTACCGCACGTCATCGTCCGCTAGGGACTTATTTACAATCTGAAAGCTACAATGTTCCACTCGGTGTACGTAGACACCTTATGTCTGAACTAACTGTGTTCTTGATTTGATAACTTGTATAGACGCTTCTTTCAACATGTACAGAAGCACCTTGCACTGTGTAACTTTACTTCTAAAGAAATCTGAAGCTAAAAGCCTCATTTTTTTTCTCTCGTGGCACGACAGTTCAGATTCATGCACGCAATGCTGTACCGATGCTCTTAATTCTTATCCTGCAGCAGAAATATATGCCATTTTATGCATTGCAGTTTCAACTAGATGTGTCAGATTCAGAGTCCTTGGTGAGAATGGAACTCATGTTACGTGTGTGCCTGGATGCTTGAAAGCCACAGCACGTCGATCTGACTGCGCGGCAAATGGAGACAAGTGAGCTTTGAACTCATCGGGAATTCGCGGCGCTCGCTGTTCGATGGGTCGCTTTTGAGTGCCACCTTTGTCTTTGGATTGGTATGAACACACAAGAAAGATGGCATATAAGCACAAGAAAAACATTGTGAATTCCTGGACAGTCGGGCTTATTTCTATTCAGAACGTCACAGACCAGAGGTGTGGTTTTTCTGACTTAATTAGTTAATTTGTAAAGAAGTGAATAAAAGACCACTACCACAAAACAGTACATAGGTGACGTCTTATTTGTGACGGTTCTTTTGAAACCGTCACAAATACACTTATCTATGGCGGTTCTAAAGTTGAAAATGGTGGAAGGACTATTTGTGGCGGTTTTCGTTTAGAATCGTCACAAATAACTGATTATTTATTGCTGTTTTTCTTTGGAACCGTCACAAATAATCACAGGACTATTTGTGGCAGTTTATGGATGGAACCGCCACAGATAATAATATTATCTGTGGCGGGTTTTCTTAAAAACCGCCACTGATAATTTGTGGCGGTTTTAGGGAAAAACCGCCACTAATAATATTAGTATTTGTGGTAGTTTTTTGTTAAAACTGCCACTGATATTATTATATGTGGCAGTTTTAATTAAAAACCGCCACAAATAATATTCCCATAAATACCCCCTATAGCCACGCCATGGTCATCTTCCTCCCCGAGTCAAAATCTTACTAGCTGATTTTATATTTCGTTTTGCAAACATTTTTGTGCTTCTACTTCCTGTAATTATTCCAAGGTGTGTGATTCATTCTCCTCTCATCATTTTTAATAGTGTTGTTGTAATTTAATGCTTAGACCTAGTTTAATTAAGGCTTAGATGCAAGGTTTAGATTTAGTTTGTTTTTATTTACCTAGCATTTTGTGGATGATGAATTTATTATCTTGCTCCATTAGATTAAGTTGTCTACCTTTTTTAGATGATTAATTATGATCAAGTATATATGAAATTTATTTAATTAAGATTATTAGCTATTAACAAAAAATAAATTTTAGTTAATATGGTAGATTGTTGATCTTGAAATTGGCTTGTATTTTGAAATGATGAGTATATTATGTAGCTCATTCGGAGGTTAAATTTAATTTTAGCTAGGTATGAGCATATATAAAAATGAAGTAAATAAGATTTGTTTTTAATTACCATTAATTTCTTACCATTAGCGCGTGCATATACATCTTGCTCCATTAGTGGCTATTGTTAGCCAATTTTTATCAAGTGTATATCAAATTTATTTAATTACGATTATTGGATATTAAAAAAAATTAAAATTTAGCTAATATGGTAGATAGGTGATCATTAAGTTGGCTTACATTTGGAGATAATGAATTTATTATCTAGCACTTTCAGAGGATAAATTTAATTTTGGCTAGGTATGATCATATATAAAAATTAAGTAAATAAGATTTGTTTTTTAATTACCATTAATTTTTTACTATTAGCGTGTGCATGTACATCTTGCTCCATTAGTGGCTATTGTTAGCCAATTTTAACTAAGATTATTTGATATTAATAATTGTTTACATTAATTAATTATTGTAGATGGACTAGAGTTCGATGTACAATGCGAACCGTTACAGCCGAGAATACATCGATGGCGTTTCTTCTTTTCTAAGTGCTGCTGAAGAGAATAGCTTGCAAAAGAAGACGAAGTACATACATTGTCCATGCATTGATTGCAAGAATGAGAAGATATTTTCGGACAAAGACCATATCCACTTGCACTTGATTCAGAGGGGTTTTGTACCTGGCTATACAAGTTGGATAAGGCACGGCGAAGAGGAGATCATACTTCAATGTGATAACGTCGATGACGACAGAGCCGACAATATGGCAGATGACATCAATTATGGATCCGATGAGGATAGGTTGGTCGTCGATGACAACAATAATTTGGCTCGAATGTTACGTGATGTAGAAGAGAACTACACTAGTCAGATAGAGTTTAATCAATTCAAGGGTTTGATGGAGGACTCGGAGAAACCTTTGTTCCTAGGTTGCAAGGAGGAATACACAAAATTGCACACTGTGCTTTCACTGCTGAAATTGAAGGCAGACAATGGTTGGTCGGACAAGAGTTTCACAGCGTTGTTACATCTCTTAGCGAACATGCTTTCAGAGGAAATATGTTGCCTAAAACCACATATCTAGCTAAGAAGATTGTATGTCCCTTAGGATTGGAAGTAGAAAGAATACATGCATGTCCAAATGACTGTATACTCTATCGCAAAGACTATGCAGGTAGGCATGTATATCCGGTGTGCAAAGCATCACGATACAAGCGTAAGGGCGATGACAACGAAGGCATCGAGATGAAGAAAGGAACTCCTGCTAAAGTGGTGTGGTATTTGCCAGTAATACCTTGTTTGAAGCATTTATTTGGAAATAAAAAGCACGCCAAATTGATGCGATGGCACTCAGAAGAGCGTAAGAGGGATGAAAAACTGAGACACCCTACTGATTTTGTCCAGTGGAGAACCATCGATAGCCTCTTCAAAGAGAACTTCGGAAACGAACCGAGAAACATTTGAATTCCTCGAAGAAGTCGAAGAGCTCGTGCATCGCGATGCATTGATGATCATGAATGCGACATGGAGGAACTTCAAGGCGAGGCTGAATACAAACTATGTGAAGAAAAACCAGTCAACCATCGGAGACTATCCAAAATTAGAACCATATTGGGATGAGTTTGTGGCAATGAAGCAAGATGAAGCGGCAAAGAAGTTCAGTGAGGACCACATAAACATCGCAAGGAGGAATACTCACCTCCACAGACTAGACACGAGTGGGTACGCCAGTAAAATTCCTCAATGGGAGAGACAAGAATTAGATGCGGTCCAATTGACTGGCGCAAGTCCCTTGACTAGACTACCAGACCGAGTCAAGCATTACGTGCTAGCGATGGCATCTATCACGTCTGGTGGGGCTCTATCATTCAAAAGCAGCGATGATGAAGTAATGTCGCAAAGAGCTCAACAGCTGCACGCCGAGTCTAGCTAAAAAAATTTCCACCCAGATAGGGAGAAAGATGAACTAACGGCGGCCCTAGAAAACAAAGAGCACCCTGGTCGGACACAAGGTGTTGAGGTTAAGGTTCCCTAGAAGATGGGATTCCCAGAGCACGGAGACTCTTATAGGAGTCATAAGAGAGCCAAGAAAGAGCGTGCCGAAAAAGAATTGGAAATAATGAAGGAAAAGGTTCTTCGAGAACTACAAGGCGCTATATAAGAACAAGTTCAACAATAAGTACAAGAAGCCATGCGCTAGTCGCAAGTCCACAATGTTCTCTCTAGCCCTACAAATCGTCGCAGCAGTTGCCACGCCATTGGTAGAACTAGATAACACCCATTATACTGTGGACGACATACAAGACCCCACACCTTGCCAGCTCAATGTGCCCGTCATAAACATATCCTTGTAAGCTGGTACAGTAATAACTTATCCAAGCCAAGAAGGGGGTGTTCTGCACAACTCCCCGATAGCGCCAGGTTATGTAAAGGTCGGGTGGATACGATACTTCCACAGTTTGTCGGCATCGCGCTGGAAATTCCCTGCAACGACGAGATTACAACTCTAGGAAGTGTTGTCCACTCATTCATCCAGTGGCGCAAGCGTGACATCATCTTGGACCATGTAGTGCCTGCCTCTCCTATGTAGAACTCGCGCTACCATCACCAACACCTAAGCGTCAAATGGCAATAAAGGAAGATGAAGCTCCAAAGAAGTCCAGTGAGGACCGCATCAACATGGCTAGTGTGAGTACTTCAACGAAGAAACTAACTATAATCCCTGATCCAAAGAAATGGCACATTAGACAAACTGTATCAGGCGAAGCTAGAACAGAGTATGATGTGGTGCTAGCAAAAGGTAATGGCAAGGAGAAGACTGAAGTCCAAGATAATCAAGAAAGATTGCCATTCGAAATAGGGAAGCCGTTAGTCACCACTTCAAAGTTAAATAGCCTATCACTAATGATGTGGCGATTACATACCTGGTACATGGAGCGATCCAACCAAGAGGTACTCCCGAAGCTTATCACTGCCCTTTTTCGAGAGGAACATTTTCACCATGAGGGAGTTGGCTGCTTCATGATAGAATTTGATAACTTGCACAACTTATTCTATCACGACGCTCTCGATATAACTTTTTTGAGATGCTGGTCACTGTAAGTGTCTAATTTATAAATCATGGTCTATGTTCATGTAATACCAATAAATGTCGTGTCTAACGTTTTCCTTATCTAGATATGAGATGATCGAACTAAGAATAACCTAGGGACCAGTGGAATTCCTCGACCTGGGAACGGTCTGTCAGGCCAAAATCACAAGAGTACCAAAGGAGCTCGAGGATTACATATATAACACTTTGATCAAGCTATAAGACAAGGAGTTTATACTTTTACCATATAATTTTAAGTAAGTTAGCTTCTCACTAGCTAGTTAAATTACTCGTTGATTTTGTTCTTTACTTTGATCTTAGGACTAATGACTATGGCATCATACCCGTGTATGTAGCTTCCACTAGATTCTCATAGTAATTACTCCAGAGAAGAGCAAGATGCTGATCATGAACCCGCTGGATAAAGATAGAAAAAACTACGAAGACATGATAAGTCTAATAAATAAGGCATTCAAAAGATATTGTAAAAAGAGCTCGAGATACTTCCCATACCACAAATCCTTTTCAATCTATACTAAATTTCCGGTATGCACGCAAGCAATATTCTTGTATCGCATTTCATAGTAAATAATTCGTTCCATGACATTTTAATTTATTCAATTTTTATAGTGTCACAAGCAGCCACAAGGCACAAATTTATGTGGATACTTCGTGTGCCAATACATGCGTGAAATCTTAGCTTCTACAGTAATAAACAATGATGTAGAGGTTTGTCATGCTTACATCACACATTGATTCACACCACTCAATTTCTATATACTTTGAGATTTATTTTTCCTATTTATAGCACCTCAAGTTGCCTACGGGAGGACTGCTTCCTTTGGAAATCTAAGCCATTTAGGAACAACTCGCCTACTTCATCATAAAGGAAATCATCAACCCAAAAGGCGAGTTTCATGACAAAGACAACAACGATCCAGTCATTCATACTCATTTTACACATCGTGTCTCCAACTAACACTGAAGACTAGTAGGCTTGTAGTTTAGAAAACTAGTTTAGTCTTTCATTATTTAAATTTTGTCTCATTACAAAGTGTAAATTGATGTTTCATTATGGCTAATCTTATACTACTTTGTGTGCCTGTTACAATGTGTATGATATATGTATGCAATTTCAGAGGGCATGGCTAGCGCTGCCTGAGGCTAGCCCAAAATGCCCATTTTTTATTTTGTTGTCTGGAGTTATCAGTGGCGGTTTTTAGCTAAAACCGTCAATAATACTCCTAGTATCAGTGGCGGTTCTATCCAAAAACCGCCACTGATATGCGTATATGTGGCGGTTCTATTGAAAAACCACCACTGATATAAGGATATCTGTGGCGGGTTGTGGAAAGAACCGCCATAGATAACCCTATATCTGTGGCGGTTTATGGCTAGAACCGTCTATCTAAGAACCGCCACTGATAATATTATTAGTGGCAGTTTTGAATAGAACCGCCACTGATAATCCTCGATTATCAGTAGCACTAAATCTATGGCGGTTCAAAAACCGTCACTGATGGCAGTTATGAATCGCTATAGATGGCCTTTTTTAAGGTAGTGGACCAACTTATGATCCATCTCCATAGCCATAGCCTCATGGTTTTGTGTTTCAGGTTAGCCTTCGATGCATGCCATATGAGGTCAAACGGGAGATGCAAACATGAGCTAGTCTAGTGTCCAAGGTAAGAGCTTCGATCACAGGCTGCCTTCACCTGTGCACACTGCAGAAGGACGTATAACAGTAGCTGTCGAACATCTTATGGGGTTAAACTGCTTTCTCCTCGATTACTCTTTCTAAGCGAACATAACCTGAAGCCTCATTACGAATGAGATAAGAAATTCCAGTGCAACTTTTTCTCCTTTCATTGCTACATACAACACTACTACAGAACCGACCTTTAATACCAGCCCATCAATGCTGGTTGGGCACAACCCGGGGCCGATAGTTACTTGATCCGGTTCAGCAACAGCGAGGGCTGCGGTGAGGGGGCTCGATGCAGTTCAAAACACCTACCAAGACTATTTAGCGGGGTCTCATTAGTACCGGTTTGTGACACTAACGATCTTGATGTTAGATCATCGATCTGGTTCGTGTTTCCAACCGCTACTATGTCTACTAGGTTCCAATTTAAACTTCTTCCTCCTCCCGCTCTCTGCCAGACCAAGATTATTTCGGTCTTGCGTGAAAAGAACGGTGGAGCTTGACCAAGAGCTTCAAGGAAGGAGGTGCTGCCCAAATTTCAAAATTTTGGTCATTTTACTCGCAACCAAGGTAACTAAGGTTAGTAACATCATTCCTCACTTAATTTGGTGTTAAATGGAGCCTCTTTTTTTGCTTGAATTATGAAGAAAATTTGATCTTTTCCCATGATTGATGAAAGATTATGAATGTAGAGGGAGATGCTGCCTAAATTTCAAAATTTTGGTCATTTTACTCGCAACTAAGGTAACTAAGGTTAGTAACATCATTCCTCACTTCATTTGGTGTTAAATGGAGCCTCTTTTTTGCTTGAATTATTAAGAAAATTTGATCTTTTCTGATGATTGATGAAAGATTATGAATGTAGAGGGAGGTGCTGCCCAAATTTCAAAATTTTGGTCATTTTACTCGCAACCAAGGTAACTAAGGTTAGTAACATCATTGCTCACTTCATTTGGTGTTAAATGGAGCCTCTTTTTTTCTTGAATTATGAAGAAAAATTGATCTTTTCTCATGATTGATGAAAGATTATGAATGTAGAGATCTAGCTTGATCTTTTCAAATAGGATACAAAAACTTGTTGTGTAAGCTTAGAATTTGTTTCGATTATAATGTAGCTCGCATTTAATGTGTGGATCTAGCTTAAATTTAGGTTTTAGTTCCATCGATCGATGAAGGATGAGGTTTGGTTGCATGTAGTTGGGGGGAGAATGGTGCATGGAAATCATGGAGTTTGGGATCTTCAAGCGGCAATAGTTATGTGGAAAAGAAGAAATTTAAATTCATTTGTGAATTAAAATAATATCGAAATATGAATGGCTTTATAGAAAATATAAAATGAGTTCAAAATTTGAGAAAAGTTTTCAAAAATACTTTGGAATATTTTAAACTTAGAAAAATTATTTCTAGTATAATTTTGGTTTTGATTTCCATTAGCAAATTATTTTTGAAAACAACATTAATTAAGTGTTAGAGATTTAGAAAAAATAAATAGAAATAAATGATTGAATAATAATTTTGAAATTTTTAGGGTGTTACATTTTCAACATGACTGTAGCGGTTGTTATAATTTTTAGGGTATTACAATTTCAACATAATTTGCAAACAAAGTTGTCGTGAATTTTATTCAGAATTTTGAATCCAGACTCTGATCGACCAATTCTTTTTGTAGGTTGCAAAAACTTGTTGTGTGAGTTTAGATTTTGCTTGGATTATTATTTAGCTCTAATTGAAGGTGTGGATCTAACTAATATTTAGGTTTTGGTTCAACAATTCATTATCGAAAAATGAGTTAACAATTACCTTGATGTAACATAATGTAGATGGACCAGCAATGGATGTACATGGACCGACGCTCCCCGGAGTTCTTGCAGGGTTTGCAAGATTTTCTTTGTGCGGCCGATGCAACATGACGTCAGGCTACATATGCTGTCCATGCATAGACTGCAAGAATGAGAAGGATTGACCAAAATCCAGCCACCTCCACTTCCATTTGCTCACAAGAGGTTTCATGTCAAACTATACTGTTGGACCAAGCACGGTGAAGAAGAGATTATCTGAGGAAGGCGGTGAAGAAGAAGAGGCGGACAACAATATTCGGATCTTGGCCAACACGGTTCTTCGAAGATACATTGGAGGAGTTTGGTGATGATGACCTAGACCAGATCTTTGCGTGATGGAGAGGAGAATACATCGATGAAAGACATTACAAAAGTTTGGCGCCTATGGGAGGACCACGGAACACTTGTTGTACCCAAAGCGTCGACAGGCCATAAAAATTGCGTACCACACTAGAACGATGCAATAGAAGGCGACCAATGGATTGTCGATAAGGGATTGACGAGTTGTTATGCCTCATAAAGAAGTTACTTCCAAAGGGGAACACATTTGCCCAAAACTACGTGCGATGCCAAACAAGTTATGCGCCCTTTGGGGTTGGAGGTCTGAAAGATACATGCATGTCGTAATGATTGTATCCTTTATCGCAATGAGTATGAGGATTTGGAAGCTTGTCCGGTGTGCAAAACTTCGCGGTATAAGACCAGGCGTGATGAGCCAGGTGAGGTAGAGGGGCAGCGTAAGAAGAAGAGACCTCCTGCTAAGGTGGTGTGGTATTTCCCTGTAATCCCCCGGTTGAAGCGTTTATTTGCGAACAAAGCGCATGCCCAGATGATGCGTTGGCACAAAGAAGACCGTAAGGACAACGGAAGGCTAAGGCACCTGGCGATGGCTCCTAGTGGAGGAAAGTCGATAGAACATACCGGACTTTCTTTGAGGATGCAAGGAACATAAGGTTTGGGTTGAGTACGGATGGGATGAACCCGTTCGGCGATATGAGCGGCGATCCACGACACTTGGCCCGTGACTCTATGTATCTACAACCTTCCTCCTTGGTACGTGTATGAAGCGGAAGTACATTATGATGTCATTGCTTATCCAAGGCCGAAACAACACTGGAAGCGACATCGATGTGTACCTCAAACCGTTGGTTGAAGATCTGCTAACAACGTGGAGCGATGATGTACGTGTATGTGATGAGTACAAAGAGCACTTCACTCTATGTGCATTGCTATTCGTAACCATCAACGGTAGCCTACACTTGGTAACCTATCGGGCCTATCTATCAAAGGATATAAAGCACGCATCCTTTGCTTAAAGGATACGGACAGCAAGTACCTAAAAAACTCTTGAAAGGTTGTGTACATGGGCCACCGTAGGTTCCTCCATATGAAGGACCCGTTACGGAGGAAGGGTGAGAATTTTGATGGGACAGAAGAGAAGCGTAAAGCCCATGCATCGCTGTGGGGCGCTGAATTTTTTAAATAATATATTTTTATAAACAATTACGAAATTAATATGCGAAAAAAATAATTACAGGAATACTACTTTGTCGCTATTTTGAACCGACATTAGTCTTTATCATAAGTTCAAATTGCGACAGAGACTTAGTCACAATTTGAATTTGCGAGAGACCTAGTCATAGCAAATTGACTGCAAGCGAAACTCATCATGAGTCCTTTGTCGCAAATTCAAATTACGGCAGAATATTAGTTAGATAATTTGTTTACTAGGCGAATATTAGTTAGATAATTTGTTTACTAATTCATTGATTTGGAATTTGGAAAAAAATATATGTGTAATCGTGGACAAATATTATAAGATAATTTGTTTACTAATTCATTGAGTTGGATTTTTTAAGATAATTTTTTAAATTTACAGAAATATTACGTCAAAAAATTTGTGAGAAATACCCTATAGTCGCAATTCCAAATTGACATGTTGTACATGTTTGTCTCAATAGTTGGGGCCACCAAGCCGTGGAAATCGTGGCCACTTAAGTGTTTTCACAGCCCCGCGGGATAGGCCAGATCCAGTCCAAAAAATACGGGAAAAATCAAGAGCGACCTACGCAACGTGTGCTACTACTTACGTATGGGCGAGATAGGCGACGCGTTGCCCGGCATTTTATTCACGGAAATCGGAAAAACACTCATGATCACGAAACCACCAAATCGTGGCCCTTAGGGGTTTTCGTAGCCCATGAGACAAGTGGGACACGGTCCAAAAATCTAGAAAAAAAATAAAGGCGGCCCTCGCAATGCGGGCTACAACTACGTATGGGCGAGATAGGCGACGCGTTGCCCGCATTTTATTCTGAAATCGAAAAAGGCACTCACGGTCCGAAACCCACGAAATCGTGGCCACTTAGGGTTTTCGTAGCCCGAGGCAGTGGGACCACGGTCCAAAAATACAAAAAAAATCAAGGCGGCCCTCGTAATGCGGGCTACCACTTAGGTATGGGCGAGATAGCGAGATGTTGCCTCGGAGGTAAGTTGCGAAAATCGGAAAAGGCAATTGCGGCCACGAAACCATGGAAACTTTTACGACTTCGAAAAATTTTGAAACTTTTTATGGAGGTTTCTGATAAATCAGTGATATTACCATAAAAATTTCAAATGATTTTAAGATATGAGGAATTTTTAAAAATTCAAACAATACATATATAAGAGCACATACACCGAAAGTTCAGATGATAAAATAAGCAATAGATTAGATTATATTACAAGGGCATTACAACAGTGACAAACTAACTAAGGAAAGCACTATTCGTCATGGTGGAACAAATGATCGTTCCGCCTATCTGAGTCTGACCCGAATGATGTAAGACATTTTACGCATATTACGACCGTTCTAATTTTGCGATTTGTCCTCGGACACGCTCTATCCCTACTATGAAAGAACTCCATGGGGATCCATGATACTCGGTATGCATGATTGGGTGGCCTATGCCGTGCGTCTCGGGTGTATAAGACATAATTTTTGGTCTTTTTATGTGGATTTCGCCTCCCATATGGGCATGTCATCCGATTCAGCGTCCCCTATGTTAATACCGGTAGGGTTCCGGATGGTCTGCATAACAGTCAAGGATTTGTTGCGTGTTGCGGACTTCTCGGCCGTGCTTCCCTTGTCCCTTCTTCTTGAGAGGAGGAACCCTCCTGCACCTCTGCTTTGTGTTGGCGTTGGCGGAGACATGCGAGAGCTGCTCTGTTTTCGCTCGCACTCCACTATATGGTGCGGGAGGTGTGTGTTGGGCTTATCCTTGGACAGCCGGGAGCGTGCCTGCGATCAATGCAGATATGCCGCTTTAGTCGTTGAAGAACAAGTAGGCGTGCTAAAGTGCGGCTTTTACGGCGGTAGTGGCACCACGTAGATGGTTGCTCCCCGATTATCCCATCGAGAAGCATGAGATGTGGGTGGTACATCTCGGGTCCACCGGTTGAAGTACCGGCACCGTTCATCCTCGGCCAAGGGCACGCAGGTAGAATCTCCGGTCCGCTAGATCACGTGGCATGTATCAACCATCGCCTCCGAGCCATGTCACATAAGCGTCGGGGCTTTCGGGTGGCCCTAGAGGAGGTTTCTCCTTTGACTTGAGCACATTCGCAAGTTTCCTTTTGAACTCCCTGTGCGATGAGCTATTTTAGAACTACGGTTTGTGAGTTTAACATGAGTATGATGCATGAAACTCACCGATTGGTTGGCCCCTTGCACACCGGCCCTGAGCTCTGGTCGATCTAGAAAAGGGACATATCCTGGCGGCCTCTCCCACCGGGTGAAGTTCTCGGGCGAAGCGGGGTAGGCGTCGTGGCGATTGTAGAAATTAAGTAATCACGTCGTTCCGGCCCGTCAATCCATTGGAAGAAAGCAACACGGTCCTTGTCTTTGAGAAAAGAAAGAACGATGCATGAGATGGTAGTGTTACCTGTATTGCATGGATGCGATGGGTTTACCACGTAGGTGCGGCCTACTATGATGAGGCCGCGGCGGCCGTCTCTCCATGGGTAGATTGCATCATCTTCGCGGTGAGTTGCGATCGCATTTGGTCGGAGCAACTCCGCGAGCTGAAGCGTCGGCGCAACTCTCATCTGGATATTGGGGGTTGGATGACCTCTGCTTGCTAAAGAGGCATTGTAGAATGACATTGTGCCCCAATTTGTGTAGATTCGGTGGCGTTTATTCTTTGGTTTGGCTCATTGGATGTCTACCCTCGCCCTGTTTTATAGTGGTGGTGAGGGTTACTCCACACAATTACAGCTCTTCTTGCGGCGTGTTGCAACGTGTTGTCATTCATGGCGTGTTCTGATGTGTTGTCGTGTCGACTGGTAAAGCGCTAGCGTGAGTAGTCTGTCATACTGGAAAAGCTGTTGCGGCGTGTTGTCGTGTCGACTGGTAAAAGCTTGCTAGCAGCGAGTAGTCTATCATATTTGAAAAAATTTTGCGTGTCTTTGTCGTGTCGACTGAGTAAAGGTGCTAGCGGAGTAGTCTGTCATGTTGGAAAAGGCATTGCGTGTGTTGTCGTGTCGACTGGTAAAATTTGTGTTGGATGTCACCCTGTTTTATAGTGGTGGTGAGAAGCTAGCATCAGTGTATTACGAAGATGAATTGATATCATAATAGAACATAACGTAAGGAAATAAAGTACCATGCATAAGTTTGCTACATAATGTGAAAAATAAATTATGTACAGCACATCTAGTACGATAGAAAAAACCTAACTTCTGACGCGGTTCGTACTCCTCGAGTGGTCCCGGCCTCCTCTGTTGCACACATGCCCGAGAGGGTCGTCGGTGGTCGAGAACTTTGTCCACGGGTACTCTAGCAGGCCGTCTTTAGTCTTGGAGGAGAATGCGAGCGTCGAGGCGATGGGTGGCTCGGACCAAGGCGCCCATGAGCTCTGAGGGCCAGGGCGACCGCACGTCGTCATTTCTTGAGGCGGATCTCTGAAGAAGTCCAAGTCGGCGTCGCCGAGAAGAGAGTAGTCGCAGAAGTGCTCGCTCTGCTCACAGTCTACATAGGCCCTGTTGATAAAGTTGTCTTTTAGTACATTACATAACATTAAGATCATAAAAGATGAAAAGAGCGGTAGCGGTATACTGCAGTCATAGGTGCGTATGGTGCGGAATTCGCCAACCAGACCCCACTTCGGGGCGTGAGGAGGGCCACTGCGTGTGTGGTGTGGCTGCGGCGGTGTCGACCCGTCTGCGGAGGCACGCCGTGAACTCTGTCTGACGTCGTCGTCCCTAGGCCTCTGCCGCAGCGTAACACAGGCGATCACGACGGCCCCGGCGTCTGTTTACTGCGCCGCTCGAGCACCCCCACGACCTCAACCTGTCCCTCGCCTGGCCTGCACTCAGCGGTCGTCCACCTCGTCTCGACCTCCCTAGCAAGGTCGCTATGCACCGCAATTGAAATGCCACTTAGTTCGTACAATTCGATGAACGATACATTGCAAGGATTGTGGAAGAATCTTGACCGTCGGCTGAAACGCCGAGTTTGGTGGGGTAGGTGTCCTAGCGGAGGGCTCGTGCCTCGGAGGCGAGTCAGCAGCGCGCTGGCAACCCAGGCGTGTGCGTGGTGCGTACCACCGGATGTACTCGTCGTGCGTCACGGGTGCGTCTGACGGGCATCCTCTGGTGAGCGTCGCCAAGCGCTGCGCCTTCGCTGAGCGTGAGGGATCATTCGTGCGCCCCTACTACCGATACCGATGTACCCCTTCGTGTGACCTGCGCATGAGAACATGAGCAATGACTTTAGTTCCGCAAACATGAAAAAAATGCAACTGAAATAGACATGGAAGAGCACTTACATGTGCTCGTGTGGTGGGACCACCTCACCGGTGGGGACAGGGAAGACCTGACGGAGGCCGAACTGCCTCATCACGCGGTGCCTGACGTGCGTCTCGGCGTACGCGTCGAAAACAAGGTGGCGTTATGTGAACCAAAAAGCGGCGTCACGGGTGCCGCGCAAGGAGAGGCCGTCGGTGCTCGCGCTTCTACCGACTCCGGAGGTAAGGGCGCGGAATGGCGATCATCATCGGTGGTCGAACATCGCTATGTACCACGAAGTGCGGCGTGTGTAAATCGCCACAAAGCGCGCACATCGGCTACACAAAAAGAGATGGTAAAGTTAGAAAGTAATTTGAAAATAATCGCATAGCTCATGGTAAAGATCATTTTACTAACCGTCGGCGGACACCTAGCGTCCCCATGGTAGGGCGTTCGGCGTAAATCCGGGCCGTGGTAGAACTCAGCTCCGTGAGGGTGCGGATCGATGTGCGGCCAGCCGATCTGGAACCTCTCAAAGACCACGGTGAGCGAGAGAGGACAGCCCGTGAGAAGGACCACTCCCCCGCGGCGACAACCAACCGCAAAGGCCCCGCAGACGTCGTAGCAAGCCTGGTAGGTCCCCACGCTAGCTGCGGGATCTCCTCCATCTCGGCGTCTGCGATCGACCTCGCGTACTGGATCAAGTGCTTGTCGACGGTGTCTCCGTGGCTAGAGGTGAACAGAACCCAACCGAACAGCCACAACAAATCGCCTCTCGAGTGGCGACTGAGAACATAGTCATCTGCTCTGGGTGCCATCCGCTCGGGCTACAAAAAAAGTAATGGTCAGTTTCACAACTTTAAGACATAGTGAAATAAAATTTACATAAAGTTAATGTCACTTACGTAAAACTGTATCAACCACTTCTGCGTCGGACCGTGCTTGTTAGCGAAAGGTGTCTAGTCGCTGCCAGCTGGCAGCACATCCACGAAACGGGCTAGGAGCTCCGCTTTGCCACTCCGGTGGGCGTCCTCGAGCACTACGCGTGCCGGTGCAAGGTAGGCCAAGCGGTGAGTCACGTCCTCCGGTGTGGCGCCATCTCACCGCCGCGGAGGTGGAAGGTGTCGTCTCGGCGCCCGGCGATCTACCAAAGCGTAGCGAGCTCTTGTCGTACGGGAACCTCCTAGAGGAACCGCGCCCGTCCTCTGCATCTGCCGTGGTCACCTCCACCATCCGTGCTATGGGCAATAGCCCTGCACGTCTCAACTGTAGGAAGACATTTTTACAACTATTAGTTCAAGTGAACAAGATTTAGTAAGGGAAGTCTGCGAAAAGTGGGCGAACACAGGAACCCATCGAGGTCGACCGCCATGCCCTCATCGGGGTCCGCAAGTGAAGGGCACTCGGCTTCGACGGTGCCTCCCCTCTGGAGGCGTAGCGGTAATAGCGACTCCGATGAGTCGCGTCGACCCTTTGGGTCGACAACTCTCCCTCTATCGCCATACCTGCAATTGAATAAAAAAATATTAGTATAAAATTAAATAAACAATTAAACTGATGCACTGATGACAAATATAATTTGAATACAAGCTACCACAATTTACAGTCCAAAAACGCTAAAAACTGGAATGCAATAATGACACATCCTACGAACATACAAATCCGACCCAAATAGAATTCTGTAATGATACACCCAACAAATAGAATTCGGTAGTAGTACACCCTACAAATAGAATTCGGTAATAATACAGGCATTACACATCATATGACCATACATGCATTACAAATAGGAATTCAACATATCACATTGACATGCGACTTAACAATTACATACGCGAAGCCCGTACAACAATTTCACGGCCTCTGAACTGTTGGGCAATACTTGAAAGAGTGTCCCATCTCTTTACAAATGGAGCATTTCTTCGTGCGATGCCCGCTTTCTGCAGCGTCCATGTCGTTCCTTATACGTCTTGTTTGTTGTCGCCCTACGCCCTTGAGCCTGCTAATATCAGGAACCCGTGTATCCTCCCATCTTTGATGCTCCGTGAACAAACCCACCACTCAAAAGCCATATATTTCTCGCTCCAAGTTGCCGCCACCGCTTCTTTCTTGAAAAATTGCGATAAGAATATACACGGGTCCATACGGATTATCGAGCACGCAGCCATTACGTGCGAGCATGGCTTATCTTGCAGCTCGGGCTTATTGCGGTACATACACATGTTTGCCGATGTAGAATGCATTAAGTGAGCAACTTTCGCCCGGTTCGTCCCGTCTGCTTTCTCTTTGCATAATACCTCGAAGCGCAGCTCCCTCGTACCCATTTTCAATGATCTATGCATCTCCCTTCTTCCCTTTCTCCTCCATATACGTCTGAGATCACCTCAAGGTATTTCACATCAGGGATTACTCATGCGGGCAATCGCATACAGCATGACGATCCTAAAGTGCTTAGCAACACCATGAAGAACACCCTCCACTATAGCAACAAGAGGAAGGGGTCTCGGTCCTCGCATGACCCAGTTGTAAACCTCAGCCAAGTTAGTCGTCATAACCCCATCACAAGGGAACTATCGGTGTCGTAAAGCTATGCCCATTTACGCCTAGGCTCATGCTCTATCCATTAGGAGAAGCATTTAAATCGACCTTCCATTCCTCCGGACCAAGTGCGGAGGGTCGATCAAATAACACTTCGGTGCTCTTGGGGCTTCCTCATGCTAGGAATTGGCCTCTTCGTTGCTACTGCGGTATGCCTCGATGTCACTCGTCCAACTTCTTCCACATGCATCAAACTTTCTCTGTTGGGTGCAGTCGCACAACCTCTTAAAAAGCTTCGTAAGATCCTTGTTCCTAAAGCGCTTGTAGAAGTTAGCACCCATGTGCCATTTGCACCACCTACTTACGCATATCGGGCCATGGATGTGTTTCTTCGCACCTTTACTGGCGCCACGACCGCCTTGGCTGAGGGTGCCGATCGTGTATAACACAAACTCAGGCGCCGATCCACAACCCCAAACTTTCACGTTCCTCGAAGCGAGCCCGACTTTACGTGTTCTCACCCTCCACGAATGCAAGCGCTCTTTGGAAGAACTTGATTGTTGCCATCAACTTCTATGGCGGTCAATATCGACCTTTATACTTCCTAGTCAAGAATGTGCCATCAACACATAACAGCGGACGGCAATGCTGAGCAGCGTTGACACATGCACCAAAAGCAAAGAATGCCCGTTGAAGTACCATCTTCCCGGTGAAGCTGCGAGGGCAGCTCACAAATATCGACATAAGTTCGAGATTTCTTTCCTTGATCACTGAAGCATACCGTAGGTTACGTCTGGCGTCTTGAATGTACCAAATCTAGTTTCCAAAGCCTTACGCCGCCCTCCAAGCTTTGGCATAGCTTATGGTGTCTTGAAACCTCTGCTCTATTGCAAGTATGATGTACGTGGCTCTAAATCTAAGTTACCCACAATCTCCCCATACATTGCATTTGCAACAAAACACGAAGATATGTTTCTATGTGATTGGGCGGACTCAAGTAGCGCTTGCACGCAGTGGGGCGACTATAGAACACTTCAAGCGGTATCCCATTTAGGCGATGCGCATGCACACGCCATTGGCAGCCCTCCATCGACATCGACATCGTCGTCCTTTGGTGCGACTTCGAACCTTAAATGTTCTCTGACGACCTTGCCCATCTTTATCCTTTGCTTCTTGAACCTCACTCTTATTCTTGTAAATGGCACCTTGCCTCACCTCATTCCTATCTCGGCCACTGCGAAGTGTTCACCCTCGTTGACCACCAATCTATCGGTCGACATGCATCCCTCCGTGAGGATTTGCTCTTAAATAAATGCGTGTCGTTACTCAAATTGTCATACTCTGGCTCTCTGCCTCCATTGCATCAACCAACGATTCAATGTTTTCTCCCTCGTCTGCCACGCCCTGTGGTTCCTGAAGATCTGGATTTGCGACATCGGCTTCCTCATCTCGCACATCTTCAGTTCGGCTACTCTCCCCAACTTCCTCTGCTTCATCACCACCAGCCTCCTCCTGCATCGTATGGTCAGTACTGCTTTTCTGAAATGCTTGCGCCAACAACACTAATGGCCAACCATTTTCAGTTGCCAATCTTATGTATGAGCTCCAAGACTTGGCCCCTTCAGTTCTACTAACTCCCGAGCGTGTAATCCCATCTCCAGAGACCCTCCGTGCGGCTTGAGATCATGCAATTCCCTATCCAAGGAGAACATCTTTGTACAACCATCTATTAAGCTGTGCTTACGAGCGCTCACCAACACGTGACAAGCCAGCCATAACACTTGGAAAATGACTAAGTTCCACCCCTTGTGCACCCATCTGCGGAACCCTTCTCCGTAGTGTATTTTAAATTCTACTCGTTAGTCCATACACACGTTTAACATTCCATTGATTTTAATGATGGCACGACAAAATGCTACCAAATTTCAACTCTTAATCTACTCATACTGACGACATACTCTACACGGTATTACAATAGGTAATATCGTTTTATTCTATGATGAATATTTTTGCTATTATGCGGCTTAGATGGAGCCGCGATACTCTTAACCTACCACGTGCGAGAGAGCATGTGCGGGTTTTGGGAACACACGGCACAATCCCCATATACTACCAAGAAGAAAGCGTAAAGCATGAGGAAGGGTGAGAATTTTGATGGGACAAGAGAAACGTAAGAAGCCCATGCATCGCAGTTGGGCCGCTTGTATTTTCTTTGGTAAAGGATATGAAAGTAGTATTTGGAAAAGGTCCTGGTAGCAAACCTGTCCCGGCTGAACAAGGTCACACGAAGGCCATTTGGAAGAAAAAGTCAATATTTTGGGACTTACCTTACTGGAAAGACTTAGAGGTCCGCCACTCATTGGACTTCATGCATATCACAAAGAATGTCTGCGTGAACCTACTAGGTTTCCTAGATATGTATGACAAATCAAAAGATACACTTCAAGCACGAAAGGACCTAGAGCTAATGGGAATCAGGAATGACCTACATCCGGAAAAGAGAGAGAAAGGACAATATTACCTCCACCCGCGAGCTACACTCTGAGCAAGGAAGAGAAAAAAAACATGATTAAGTTCTTGAACAGTGTGAAGGTCCCTTCTAGATACTCCTCAAACATAAAGAGACTCATAAACATGAAAGAGAATAAAATCATACACATAAAATCCCATGATTGTCATGTGTTGATGACACAGTTGCTCCTAGTGGCGGTGCGAGGTATTCTACCAGATTGGGTACGAGGGACAATCATAAATTGTGTTCGTTCTTCAACGCGGTTTCGCAGAAGGTCATCGAGCCTAATAAGGTATCTAATCTGCATGATGACATGGTCAATAGTCTGGTTAGCCTTGAGATAATCTTTCCTCCATCCTTCTTTGATATTATGGTCCATCTCATGGTCCACATTGTCATGCCGGTGGGTTTGGGCGGAGGTGGCGGCGTCGGTGGGGTGGAGCTATCGGAGGAGCTGTTTTTCGGAGCCATTGGAGGAGGAACTGTTGGTGGGGTGGAGCTCATGGCGTCGGAGTGTTTTTCTGCTGATGATGGCGTCGAAAATTAAGCCTCTATGTTCTTATAGGCGCGAATTTGTATTGGGAAATGAAACGCCTCTCTGTTCTGCTGATGATGCACTGGGAAGACGAAACGATCAAGCTAAAAAGCCTCTCTGTTCTTATAGGCGCGAATTTGTATTGGGAAACGAAACGCCTCTACATTGGCGATGATGCACTAGGAAGGCAAGCGATCAAGCAATGGGAAGGCAAGCGATCAAGCATCGTGAGACATCGGTCCGGTTGAATACACCAACCGGGGTGATAGTATTAGGGCTCCCACAAATAAATAAAAAAAATTTAGGGCTCGGGCGCCAAATCTGAGCCATCGATGCATCGGTTGGTGTATTTCATCGATCCGGTTGAATACACCAACCGCATGCGATGGCTCGATTTGGCGCCCGGAGCCCTAGATTTCTTTTTCTTGTGGGAGCCTAAACACTATCGATCTGGTTGGTGTATTCAACCGGATCGATAGGATCATCGATCCCGGTTGGTGTATTCAACCGGACCGATGGTGCATCTATAAATCCTCGCGCCTCCTCTTCCCCAATTTTTGCTACTCCCGCCATTGTTCCCCAATCTCCTCCTCCTCCCACTCGTTTGCAAGACCTCCGACGACCTCCTCGCCCCACGACCCGCCGCCCTCCCTCGCCTCGCGACCCCGCCTCGCGACCCCACCGCCGTCCTCGCCTCAGCCTTGAGCCACTTTGTCGTCCTCGCCTCCGACGACCCCACCGCGCGCCGCCGTCGTCTCCAGCCATCCTCACCGCCGACGACCTTGCTGCCGTCCTCCTCGCGTCCGACGGTACAATGTATGTTCACCTTGCGGATTGATTCGGTTTTGCCATCCTCATTGGGATATGGAAATGAATGCCACACGAGGGTTAACTAATCCTAAACTAGGTTACAGGAAATCTCACATAGCAATTGTATTAGCCTATGAATCAAGTACTAGTTTCCTAGAACGTGCTGTTCCATTTCTAGGTTTAATGTGCCTAGCTATACTGCCTTAACATTTACCATTCATCCATTGAGATTCTTATTGTTTAGTGGATATATAAATTCTGTAAAGTGTTAAGAAATGCCAAATTCTAGATCCATATCTGAAAGGCATGGAGGTCAGAAGATTGGAGATGTTTAAGATAATTCATAACAATACATTATATGTGAAGATTCTCAGCTCTCTCTGATGTGTTGGGAATGTGTTATAGATGCAATGATATCAGGTATGGGTTAGGAACTTAGGATCTTTGGTATGACATTTTGGATGACTAGTGGCAGGAGATGAGCTCTGCCCTTGCATATATGTCCATCTACCTACTACGTGTCATCACTTGTGTTTTCTTACACACGTTCCATTACAAATTATCTCCTCTTTGGATCCATATTGGCTCATCTTAACAAATTGAGTAGTGAAAGAGCCTTTTGTGCTTTTATCACCATGTAGCAAGTGCTTTATTCTTTGCACTATTCATTATTCGTGATTTGGGCTTTGAACCGATAGAACTACATGCTAGAAAGGGTTGTTTAATTTCTTGCTTGATAAGCGATTAGTAGTTGTTTTTGTTGGCTAGTCGGCTTGCTTCGGTGTTGTTGCCCTTCGCTGTGTTACGTAGAATAGATAAACTTTATTACTCAAAGATTAGTAGTTCAATCAATAATCTTGTTTATCTGTTGGCTGGACTTAATCGATGGATTCGGTGATTGTTCATCTCTGTGCGGATGTGTACTTAGTTTCGATTGTTCCGAATCTATACATCTTGGGTGTTGATTCAATTGCTAGTCTTTTGTTCACCGATATTATCTAGTCTGTGGTTCTCTTCTGATATACCTACTCACAATGACCATTAGTGAAGAAATGAGTTTAACAGTCGATAATAACAAGTATATGTCTGAATTGCAGTGTCGTTAGCAGGGGCAGGCGCCCAAGGAGGCAAGCAGCTAATAACTTGAGAAAAATTATTATTGCTTATTTGCTCAATAAAAAATAATGAATCATTTTTATTCCAATATGATTTTCAAAAAATAAAATAAGGTTATAAATCCACAACTAGAATGTTAATAGTCTATTACACCAAAAGAAAGCAAAGCGATCATTCCATGTCAACCAAGCACGTCACCTCGTGGCTTTCTTCTCCCAGTGTATCGTATGCTCTCCTAGTAGCCATGTTTTTGGGACTTGCGGTGTTGATCAACCCAGCCAGAACCTTCTCCAACGATCGGCACCTTATGTCGCCGATGGGCTCACAATGGCCGGCAACGCAACGCTGCGCTACCGGCCGTGGCGAGGCCATCGGCGACATAAGGTGCCGGCCGTTGAGAAGATCCTGTCTGGGTTCTGATGTCTTCTTGGCTTGTCTGAACTCCATATCCGATCATCTTCCGGTGATCTTCCGACCGTTTGGACCTCTGATGCTCCTTGCCTAGTCCCGGTCATCTTCTGCCTCACCATGACCTAGCACCGTCGTCCTGCAACTATCAAAGATAAGGGAAAACCTTTTACATAGCAATACCCACAAAGATATTCAATGATTATCCCAAAATCACTAATCAATCATAATTTCGCTCAAATGTCCTATGCTACTGCCCCCAGGCTGCTAGCAGTAGGAAAAGCAACCAACACTCAGATTGCTTCAAATCGAAAATTCAATTCAAATCAAACTCAATTTCAAATCAAACCAAGCTCAAACCTTATCAATTACTCATTACACACAAGGATAGACCTCTACATGGTCTTTTAATCTCCCCCTTGATGAGTATATTGACAAACACATGAAAAGCCATAAGATTTGAGTTTGAATAAGAGAGAAGAAAGCAATTTGAATACCAAGCTAAACTTGATCAAAGAAATGGAAAGAAAGAATATGATCAAGTTGACAACTAGAAATACTTATGATCTATGAACGATATCAAAGATTTACAAAGATCATAAGAATTAAGATGAATCAAGATGCAAAATGATGCCTTTTCTACGATTTCTCCCCCTTTTGGCAATATAGGCATCAAGATGGCATTTTCTTTTCTCCATTTTTTGTTTTTTATGCAAGTGATGCAGCCTAAGGGAGATTTGAAGATTATCCAAGTGACCAACAAGACAAGTTATGACACCAAGCTAAGTTAGGACAAAAATAGACTAAGCTAAGGTATGTCCAAGTGCAAATAAACATTTTACTAGCAAGCTTTAACCGAAACCATGTCATTTTTAGCACGATTGAACATGAGCAACACTTGTCATTAGTTTTAAAACTAGAAGTAAAGCCATTCAAAGGATCAAATGAAAAACCTAGAGTTCAACCTACTCAACATTTTGGGGAATCTAGAAGTTCATACAAGGTGCTTCAAGCTTATTTTTTTATTGTATGCAAATTTTCCTTTGAATCTTTAAAAGACATAGCGAGGTGCAAATGTTTGACATTATTTGCATTTTTTACCCACATATGTGTTTTTTATATATTTGCATTTTTACAGCAATTAACTCAAGCCATGTTCGATCATTTCAAGAAGAACTCTTAAGAGAATGATCTTGGTTATACACAACACATTTCAAGTTCATCTCAAGTGCAATGAGAAGCCGTCTTGTAAATGTAGTGTGTTGAGTCTAATGTGCATAAAATGAGTCTATTTTTGCTTTACTTTCATTTTAGCATTTTGATAAGCAAGTGAAGGACACAAGTATGAATCAACCAAGTTTCACCCAAGTTGCTATAGGGACTCTAGAGAGCTCCAAAATTTCACAAATCATGGCAAATACCGCTAGAGAGGAAACTTGACAAGTAAACGCAACATGTTTTATCAAGTTTTTCTTTTAATACTAATTTTTTTATTTTGAATGTTTAGCAAGATAAATGACTTTAGACATATCTAAGCAAGTAATTTTCTTTATAATATAGCATGGTGTATAAAGTGAAACATGGATCATTTGCATAATAGACAAAGCTCATAAAATGAAAATCAAGTCTATATGTAATGCATGAGATAGATTCTTAAACTCCCCCTCAACATGTGATTCAATTTTAAACACAAATCTATTTTAAGTTGAGTTATTAGCAAGATTAAGGTTAAGAAGGATACCTAAAGAAGAATCCAAAGGTAACTCAACCAAAAACCAAAAACACAGAATGAAGAGAAGAAGATAAGAAACTGTAAACTGGGTGACTATAGAGCATAGAAAAGATAATAGAGAATACTATAGCTCAGACTCGCTCTCATCTTCCCCAATGACTAACGTAGGAAAGATGACTCTAGATCCCAAACTAAGGAGTGCATACAGACATTGTCTACCTAGGGGGCCCAACACCTGCTAGGCTTATAAGATTGTGAGGGAACTCAACCTAGAGAAAAGAGAGTACAGCTAATTAAGCATGATAGCAACCTAAAGCACAAGATGAGAGGTCCATGCAAGAGAGAAGAGAGTACATCTAATTAAGCATGATAGCAACCTAAAGCACAAGATGAGAGGTCCATGCAAAACAATGCCATAAGTCTAAGTGATGTGAACTTATAACTCTAAGAAATAAAACCTATAAGCAACCAAAGCAATACAAAAGAAAGGAAAAACTGAAATAAAATATAATACATAATATACAGATCAGCTCTCCCTCAAAGAATGTCGTAAGGGCACACGACTCCAAGCTCACTCCTCAAGGCAACAAACCTGGAGTTATCCAGAGGTTTGGTAAAGATATTAGCCAATTGGTGGTCACTCTCCACAAACTAGAGCACTATGTCTCCCTTCTCCACATGGTTTCTAAGGAAGTGATATCTAATATCAATGTGCTTGGTTCGGAAATGCTGCATTGGGTTCTTTGCAATGCAGATTGCAGAAGTGTTATCATAGAAAAGTGGAACAGTCTCTATCTCTAACCCAAAGTCCCGCAAGGTCGATCTCATCCAGAGCACCTGAATACAGTAGCTGGCTGCAGCTACATACTCGGCCTCAGCGGTAGATTGTGTAACATCGGACTGCTTCCTAGATGGCCAAGAAATAAGAGAAGTGCCAATGAATTAGCAAGTGTCAGAAGTGCTCTTCCTATTTATTCTACAACCGCCAAAGTCTGCATCAGAAAAGGCTCTAAGAGATAGACAAGAAGAAGAAGAGTACCAAATACCATAATCAATGGGACCTCGAAGGTACCTGAAGATGCGCTTCACCGCCTGGCAATGAAAGGCGCGAGAAGAAGCCTGAAAACGAGCACACATAGACATAGCAAAGTGTATGTCCGGTCGCAAGGCAGTAAGATACAAGAGGGAGCCAATCATACTCTGGAACTCCTTCTGATCAGTAGGCTCACCATCCTCATCAGGCTCGAGGACAGTAGTGGTGGCCATAGGAGTCATCACAGGCTTCCCATCAGACATATCAAATCGCATCAGAAGGTCCCGAGTGTACTTACCTTGGTGCAGGAAAGTACTCTCCCAAGTTGCTTAATTTGGAAGCCGAGATAGTAGCTCAACTCGCTCATCATACTCATCTCAAACTCTATACTTATCATCTCAGAAAACTAAGACATAAGAGAATGAGAAGAGGCATCAAAGATAATATCGTTCACATAAATTTGAACAAGAAGGAAATGAGAATCCTAGTGTCTGATGAATAGAGTTTTATCTACTATACCCATTTTGAAACCATGATTGAGAAGATGGGACTTAACCCTCTCATACCATGCTCTAGGGGCCTGCTTAAGTCCATACAAGACTTTGAAAAGCTTGTAGATATGGTTTGTGCAACTAACCTAGCCTTGTTGCGAATGACAACCCCATCCTCACTTTGCTTGTTTTTGAACACCCACTTGGACTAAATGACATTATGACCAGATGGGGGCTCTACAAGCTACCAGACTTTGTTCCTCTCAAAGTTTTCCAGTTCCTCATGCATAACATTAATCCATGATTCATCAGATAATGTATGAGTAATATCCTTTGTCTCAAATGAGGCAACAAAGGCAGAATGAATGCAGAAACTCTCAAAGTAGGAATTCTTGAACTCTGTGCCATTATCACTGCGTATAGCTCATAATGCACCTAGGAGCTCAATAGACAACCTACTAACAAATCCCTTGAAGCGAGAAAAAGTCTCATCCTTCGATACCATGAAAAATACCTAAAAATACCTCAAAAAATCATCAACAATGGCAAGGACATACCACTTCCCTCTGTTGATTGCACTCTAGTTGGACCAACAGTGTCTATATGTAAAAACTGTCCTGGTGCATCAATCATCACTACGGTGACTAGAGGATGAGAAGCAGTAACCATCTTCCCATGTCGGCAGGGAGAGCAAACTAAGTCTTTAACCATCTTGAGTGTAACACCCCGACACTAATTGTGCCCAAAGTGTTACCAAACCTATCACAATAACTAAAAAAATGGCAAGATCTCCCCTGCTAGATGGATATCCACTCAGCAGGCAAAGAGATGACAAGCATTTAACAAACATAAATATAATGTTCTAGCTCTAAATGATCACCATCAACCCCATGCTAAAAACGGGGGTTGGAATCTAGAACGATGGCAACTACAACTAGATAACAACATTAACAAATTTCAACATAAACATCTAAGAGTACAATCAAAACAACCTAGTTGATAAAACTCGCAGATACCAAACTTAACACCACGAAGATTACAATAACCACAAGCAACTACTACAAGGATTCAACATTAATTATCAACAAGATACAATCTTTTAAACTATTAATTTAGCGTGTCTTGAAGTGAGTGAAGGTGAACTAAGTCCCATCCCGGCGAGTCATCCTCAGAGTACCTAAAACATTAAATAAAACAAGCATGAGTTCAAAAAAACTCAGCAAGGTGTATCAAATCAACAACAAAATCATAATTCTTATATGACTCAACTAGTACACAAAATAATTATATCAGTACCATTTACCTCATTGTTTATTTCACACACATATCTCATTAAACCTCTTTGGATGAGTCCATGACTATCCCAACTCCTCACATTTCCATTTAACACACCAAACTCATCATTAGTGAGAAAAATACAACGTGCATGCTCATGAATGCATCTTTCTTTAGCCCATACCGGTATTGCCGAGTGCACACCGTCAGTGTGCACTCTCATTCCCTTCCATCCCGTGGAGGGTGCCTACTCTTACTGACTTGCTCCCATACATCCGTGTGTATGGGACTACGAGGTAGGACTTTCGTGTTCACTACGTGTGAACACAAAGGCTCGCATCAGAATGGGTCGCCCCTTCCATTATGAATGCACAAATGCAATTAACACAGATAAATTGTAAACTATATTCATTTCTAACAATTATATAGCCATAATCAATGCATGATCATCAACCAATTCTCACATTCATAACTTAACATCCAAAATCATTTAGCATTTCTTATTTACCCATACAATGCAACACAAATCATGAAAATCGTTTCAACATAACATATTCATATTGATTAGCAAGAATCAAAATCCTAGCATCATACTAAAGATACACTTGCCTCTAACCGCGAGGGGGGGTGGCGCGAGGATGAAGCCACTCCCAAAGCTACTCCACCTACAACAAAAATGTTCACATGCACACACTCAAACACTATACAGATTAATACATCACACAACATTTCTATATCCTAATTCAAAACAGCCCTAAATTCTAACAAAAAGATTTTCGGATAGCAAGCCCGAAATTGGGCATATCTCTCAAATGGCTAAACTAAACTTTGAGTTCTTATACTCTAAATGACCACAAGAGGCTAATCTACAATTACCCCATAGCCATACATTCCAGAACTGACTCTAAAGTCCTCGAATTGTACTATAAACCTCAGACCAATCTCTGAACTTTTCAGCAGATTCTAGTTTTAGGACAGCAACTTCAACAAAGCATAACTTGTGATTGGTTGCATGGAATTTAGTGTTTTTGTGCTCTAAATGACCATGGGAGAATAACCTATAATCATGTTATATCCATTCAAATAGGGGATGCCTCAAAGGTCCCTAAATCGCAACCTAAACCTCAGCCTCATTCTCTGAACTTTCAGCAAAAATTCATTTCAGGACAGCAACTTTAAAATAACATAACTTGAGTTCTATTACTCCAAATCAAGTAAACGAATACATTTTCTCAATCTACACAAAATTTCCTAACTTTTTCTAGGCAAATGGAAAATCTAATTCGGCCTATAAGTTGCTCTAATCTGCAATTGAACATTTCGGGTACCAGCACAACCACATTCTGGAGAGCCCGCACTAAAATGGGCATAACTTTTAATTGGATGAATGGATTATTGTGTTCTTGTACTTTAATTAAAGGGGAAAGGATGATATACAACTTATTCTATAACCAAACAA